>CM039124.1:34587628-35787628 GCA_022036555.1 Microstegium vimineum | reverse complement strand
ACCCATAATAAGCTTATGATGGATAAAACTGTGGCAACAAGAAGTGTTATTGGTCCCACCGGGTGTGCCAAAAGAGGTGTTGACACAAAAAACGTCGGATCTGCGAACTCCTCGGGCTTATACCCGAATTCGATATCCAAGGTGTGTCAGTCGATTTGACCAGTTAATCGACAAGGACGATAACTAGAACAAAATTGAACGAGACGACAGCGATACACCCGGACGTCAAAGCTCAGATTGCTCAAAATGCGGAACTTGCGAGGTTGACGGAGGTCGTGTAGATGCAGCCCGTCGAGACGTCGTAAGAACTCGTGAATGAACTAGAACTAATGCGATAAAAGTAGGTTTGCTGGAAAAGTAGATGAAAATAATAGATGTATTTGATTGATTGTATATATTTCTCACACCACCCCTAAGTACATATTTATACTCCAGCAACAGGAGTTGTAAACAGACACGACTCATACCTAAACAAAATTCCTATTTTAAAGGAAATAAAATGACTCATGCAAGAGTCAGACTCAAACAATGATAATAATACTGGCATAAAATCACTAGTTTCCTTATCCGTCTCTCTGACGATGAAACTTTCCATCGGCAGATTCCTTCAAATCTGCAACCTCCCTCTATTGCCATCGACAATTTTCTGTTGACATCAGCCACGTCATCCTGCATCCATCGGCAATATCTTCTATCGACAACACTTCCTCCATTGGCGAGCAGTCTTCTCTCCCCTTGTCATTTCTTTAATCAAACCAATCATCGGCAAATCCTCTTGCTCTCATCGGTAATCTGACAAGTAGCATTCTGATGTCGATAAAGAACAGTGACCATCTCTTCGTTGATCAGCGTATTCGGTCTATATTGACTATTAACACCGTTTTTTGTATGGGTCAATATTAAACTAAGTGCATTGATCGGCAAGGGGGTAATCGTTGTTCCTCATCGGCATCAAGATGTTGTCGGTTGATTGAAGAAGCGTCAAGGGAGAAAGAGAAGAAAGCTACGTGCCGATTGGAAAGTTGCCGATGAAGATGTTGCCGATAGGGAAGCATGATGGTGAATGCAGAATGGTATGACTGACGACAACGAAGGTTGTCGATGGCATTAAAGGAAGGTTGTAGATTGAAAGAAATCCGCCGATGGAAGGTGTCATCGTAACGAAAACGGATATGGAAACTAGTGATTATATACTAGTATTTGTTTTTTAGTTTGAGTCTGACTCTTGCACGAGTTGTTTATTTCCTTAAGAATAGGAGTTTTGTTTAGGTATGAGTCGTGTCTGTGTACAACTCCTTCTACCGGAGTATAAATATGTACCTAGGGCTTGCGTGAAAGAATCAATCAATCAAATACAAATCTATTACTTTTATATACTTTTCCAGCATCTACTTTTATCGCACTAGTTCTAGTTTATTCACGAGTTCTCACGATCTCGATGGGTTGCATCTACACGACCTCCGTTGCCTTCGCAAGTTCCGCATTTTGATCAAGTTGAGCTTTGACGTTCGGGCGCATCGCTGTCGTCTCGTTCAATCTTGTTCTAGTTATCGTCCTTGTCGATTAACTGGTCAAATCGACTGGCACACCTTGGATATCTAAATTCAGGTATAAGCCCAAGGTGTTCGCAGATCCGACGCTTTTTGTGTCAACATTGACACGTACCAAAAAAACGGTGTTAACACATGGTTAGCTTGATACCAATTGGATATACACAAGATATTCTAAGGATCTAGCTAACTTCTATACATGCTAGTGATCAATGATCAATCAAGATCATACTAGGCATCTACCACACAAGCAAGTCATATTGAATTGAAGTACAATGCAAGCAAACATATGTGTGAATGCACATCCAAATGCAACAATTTGTTCCTAGGTTTGCTCCCCCTACTTGTGTGCTCAATTTTTAATTTTTCAATTTTCAAAATCCCCTATTTCTATTTTCTTCCCCTTTACCAAGGTATTATCATTTTATCACAATTTCTCCCCTTTGTCACACATTATCACAAAGGAAACTACTTGTAGTAACATGTATCACTTGAGGATACTTAGGAAGATTTATTTATCAAGTCAATTGAGAAAGAGAGTGGGGTTAATATGCTTTATAGTTCAATCTAGATCACTTGTCCTAGATACTTAACACGGTTTAAACCATGAACAAACTTCTTCACACATCTTGCAATGATTATCTTGGCCATGTTGGTTAAGTACAAGAATAAGTATTCTAAACTAAACATGTGAGGTTGCAAGCTTATCAACATGTCATATGCCACCACTAGATCAAAGAACTCATAGAAGCTATAGTGGTACCATATGTACATAGAAATCATTTGATTTTTATGAATGAGCCTAATTTAACAAGAAATGATGCCTATATGCTCTACACAAGTCTAGCAAAGGATGAATGCATATGTCAGCTAATTGTACCTTGCTATTTTGAAGTAGAGGCATGTCATAAGTGGGGTGCATCAACTCATGTTAGAGAAATCCAAGATATTCAACTCATTCCTTAACTTGCAAAACCTCTTCTCATCAAGTGGCTTGGTGAATATGTCGGCTAATTGATCATCCGTGCCCACATTGTCAATGAAAATGTCACCCTTTTGTTGATGATCTCTTATGAAATGATGTCTCACATCTATGTGCTTGGTTCTAAAGTGTTGGATGGGATTGCTTGTAAGCTTCACCGCACTTTCATTGTCACATAGCAAGGGAACCTTCTTTAATTTGATTCCATAATCATTCAAGGTGGCTTTCATCCAAAGTAGTTGTGCACAACAACTCCCCACACTAATATATTTGGCTTCAGCGGTAGAGAGTGCCACACTATTTTGCTTTTTGGATGACCATGAGACTAGTGATCTTCCCAAAAGTTGACATGTTCCACTAGTGCTCTTCCTATCAACCTTGCATCCCGCATAATCGGAGTCCGAGTATCCAACTAGTTCAAATCTTGACCCCTTGGGAAACCATAGTCCAACCTCTTGTGTATGCTTCAAATATCTCAAGATTCTTTTTGTGGCCTTCACATGACTCTCTAGGAGATGCTTGAAATCTTGCACACATGCTATACTAAACATGACATCCGGTCTTGATGCGGTCACAGAGTAGATTTCCAATCATTGACTGATAGAGTGTTTGATCTACCATCATGCCACTTGTATCATTATCCAAGTGTCCATTAGTCCCCATAGGAGTAATAATGCCTTTAGCCTCTTCTAATCCAAACTTCTTCATCATGTCCTTGATGTACTTTCCTTGATTTATAAATGTGTCATTCTTTATTTGCTTGATTTGAAGTCCAAGGAAGTAACTAAGTTCACCAATCATGGACATCTCAAATTCATTTGCCATCATTTCACCAAACTCTTCACAAAATTCTTGATTTGTAGATCCAAAGATAATGTCATTCACATAGATTTGCAAGATAAACAAGTCACTTCCAATCTTCTTTGTGAATAGGGTGGTGTCAACTAATCCAATCTTGAATCCCTTAGAGAGAGAGAAGCTTCTCAACCTCTCATACCATGCTCTAGGTGCTTGCTTCAATCCATAGAGAGCCTTCTTGAGCTTGAATACATGGTTGGGCTTCTTTGTATCTTCAAATCCGGGTGGTTGCTCAACATATACCTCCTCATTGGTATACCCATTCAAGAATGCACTCTTGACATCCATTTGGTATAACTTGATGTTATGTGCACAAGCATAGGCTAATAGGATCCTTATTGCCTCTAATCTTGCCACCGGAGCATATGTTTCCCCAAAGTCAAGACCCTCTACTTGAGTGTACCCTTGTGCTACTAGTCTTGCTTTGTTTCTCACCACTATTCCATCTTGATCTTAATTGTTCTTGAATACCCATTTGGTTCCAATGACATTGTGATTTCTTGATCTATCCACTAGTTCCCAAACTTGATTTCTTATGAAGTTGTTAAGCTCTTCATGAATAACATTTATCCAATCCACATCCTTCAAAGCTTCATCAATCTTGGTTAGCTCAAATGATGAGACAAAAGAGTAATGCTCACAAAATGAAACCAATCTTGATCTTGTTTGAACACCACTTTGAATACCTCCAATAACTTGATCTAGAGGATGATCTCTTGCAATATTGGTAGGTTGGAGCACTTGTATGTGGGAATCTTGAGCAATAGGTTGAGATGATGGACTAGCTTGATTTTGATCTTGAACTTGAGCTTCACTAGAACTTGCTTGATCTTAAGTTGGAGAGCCACTAGCTTCTTCATTTGGAATGGCTACTTGCTCTTCATCTTCATCTTGTACTTGTCTTGGTCTAATGTCACCAATATCCATATCTTTCATTGCATTGACCAACTTTGCACCTCTCACATCATCCAAGTTTTCTTGTTCATCTTGAGAGCCTTGTGTTTCATCAAATTCCACATCATGTACTTTCTCAAGAATTCCACTAGATAAGTTCCACACTCTATAAGTCTTGCTCGATGTAGAGTAACCAAGTAGGAAGCCTTCATCACATTTCTTTTCAAACTTGCTTAGTATTGTGCCTTTCTTCAATATATAGCATTTGCACCCAAATACACGAAAGTAAGCAATGTTTGGCTTTCTTCCATTCAATAGCTCATATGGAGTTTTCTCAAGCATCCCATGACAATAGAGACGGTTGCTAGAATAGCAAGCCGTGTTGATAGCTTTGACCCAAAAAGAATGACTAACATTATATTCACTCAACATTGATCTTGCCATATCAATCAAGGTTCTATTCTTTCTTTCAACTATCCCATTGGATTGAGGAGTGTACTTTGGAGAGAATTGATGGTTGATTCCAAAGTCATCACAAAGTTCATCAACTCTTGTGTTCTTGAACTCACTCCCATTGTCACTTCTAACTCTCTTGATAGTTGTTTCAAATTCATTTTGGCACCTTTTGACAAATGACTTGAAGATATCAAATGTGTCACTCTTGTCACTCAAGAAGAATACCCATGTGTATCTTGTGAAGTCATCAACTATCACAAATCCATACTTGTGCAATAACTCAAAAGCTTTGCTTGTACTCATGATGCTCTTCTTTGGATGAGTGTTGTCAACTTGCTTTCCGGCTTGACATGCACTACATAGCTTGTCCTTCTCAAATGAGACATCTTTCAAGCCTCTCACACAATCATGCTTGACTAGCTTGTTCAATTGTTTCATGCCAACATGCCCAAGCCTTCTATGCCATAGCCAACCCATGCTTGATTTGGTAATGAGACAAGTTGAGAGTTGAGTCTCACTAGCATTGAAATCCACAAGATATAGGTTCTCATACCGAAAACCCTTAAAGATCATGTTTGACCCATCCACACTTATGATTTCCACATCCTCCACTCCAAATATGCATTTGAAACCGAGATCACACAATTGTGCCACTGACAATAAGTTGAACTCAAGCCTTTCAACTAGAAGCACATTGCTAATGCTTAGATTATTGGAGATAGCAATCTTTCCAAGCCCTTTCACCTTGCCTTTGCCATTGTCACCAAAAGTTATACTATCAAATTCATGATCACTATCTTGGTTGATTGAGTTGAACATCCTTCCATCTCCGGTCATGTGTTGAGTGCACCCACTATCAAGCACACAATGCCTCCCTCCGGCTTTGTAATTGACCTACAAGAGAGATCAATTCTTTTTAGGTACCCAAACTTGCTTGGGTCCTCCAAGGTTAGTTACCAAGGATTTTGGTACCCAAATGGACTTCTTGGAAGCCATCTATGGTGCACCAACAAACTTGGCATGAACACCATTAGTACCCTTGGAAAGCACATATAATGAATCAACTCTAATAGAGGATATGTCTTGCTTGACCTTCTTGTTCTTGCATTCTTGCTCATTGTGACCAACTTGCTTGAAACTTTTGCAATAGCTACCGGTGTTCTTCACAAAACGAGTCTTGTGAGGAACAAAAGCGGCCTTGCCTTTCTTGGGGGTATAGCCCAATCCCTCTTTGTAGAGAGAAGCTCTTTGGCTATCAAGCACATAAGCAAGTGGTCCTCACCTCCATAAGCCTTAGCTAAGGAGTGATTGAGCTTTGTAACTTCCTTCTTGAGGGTTTCATTTTTCACCATTAGTGAGACATCACAAGTGAAACCATCACTAGTAGATGAAGTAGAAGTGGTAGTGCTACAAGAGGGGTTAGTGGGAGCAACAATGATAGGAGCATAAAAGGATTCATCAAGAATATCACAAGTAACTCTCATGTCACATGTTTGAACAATCTCTTTCTTACTTTGATCTAAGAGAGAGGAAATAGCTCTTTCAAGCTTAGTGTGAGAATTCAATAGCTTCTCATGGGCTTCCATTAGCCTCTCATGAGATGCTACGACCTCATCAAGGTTTTGCTCAAGAGCCACATTGGTCTTGCGCAATTCCTTGCATTCCTTGTTCTTATTATCAATGTATTCCTTAGCTTGTTCAAGCATGTCCATGAGTTCCTCCCTTGAGGGCTCCTCACTATCACTATCGCTCTCACTCTCACTCTCATCATGAGAAAGTACCTTAGTGGACTTAGCCATGAAGCATGATGATGGAGTGTCAAATAGAGAGATCTTGTCCCTCATTGCAATGCTTGCAAAAGCCTTCTTCTTGATAGTGGTCTTCTTTTCATTGTCTTCATCTTCACCACAAGAAGAGTCACTATCCCATGTCACTATGTGAGAATACCCCTTATTCTTTTTGTCAAGGGTGGGCTTCTTCTCTTTCTTGTCTCTCTTCTTGTGATCATCATCATCTTTGTTACTATTGTATGGACAATGAGCAATTAGATGATCAAAGCTTCCACACTTGAAGCACTTCCTAGGCTCATCAAAGTTTTTGGAAGATGGTCTCTTCCTTCTTGCATGATAGCTCTTCTTCTTCATGAATCTTCCAAGTTTTCTCACAAAGAGAGTTATTTCTTCTTCATCAATTTCACTAGCACTTGAGTCTTCATCCTCACTTGATTCTTCAACCTTGGCTTTGCCTTTGCTCTTGTGAGATGAAGTAGTTTTGAAAGCTATGCTCTTCTTCTTCTCATCCTTCTTTTCTTCTTTCTTGACATCTTCTTCTTTGTTGTCCCGTTAAGCATCTTGTGTCATCACATCTCCCAAGACTTGGTTAGGAGTCACGGTGTCTAATCCACCTCTCACAATCAAGGTCACAAGAGTCTCAAACCGAGATGAGAGACTTCTCAAGAACTTGTGAGAGAAGTCCTTGTCCTCAACCTTCTCACCAAGGGTCGTGAGATCATTGACTAGCACTTGTAGCCTATGGAACATCTCCGACACATTCTCATTATCCTTCATCTTGAAGTTTGCAAACTTTTCTTTGATGATGTATGCCTTTGCACTTTTGACGGCTTGAGTACCTTCAAATGATTCTTCTAGCTTCTTCCAAGCCTCATGAGCACTCTCAAGATTCTTGATTTGCTCAAACACTTTTTCATCAAGTGCCTCATGAATGACACTTAGAGCAATATCATTGTGTTGCAACTTTCCTTCCTCTTGTGGAGTGGGAGCCTCCACATTTACAACTTCAAATTTCTTGTCCACCACAAGCCAAACTTTCCGGCTAATTGACTTGATATGAGCGGCCATCTTGACTTTTCAATAGTCATCGTTTGAGCCATCAAACTTGGGTGGTTTCTTCATGTTGTTGATATGAGCCATATTCACACCGTAGGTTGTTAAGCCTCAAATCAACGGTGTACTAGCTCTGATACCACTTGAAAGGTCCTAAGTGATGGCTAGAGAGGGGGGGGGGGTGAATAGCCTAAAACGAAAAACTAAAAACAATCTCAACAATAAGTTAGATAGCAATGAGGCGAAGCTTGACTTGCACTAGCCTACTAGGGGATGCGAAGCCACCTAACCACAATTTCTATCCTAATAGGCTCTAGGATCCGCAATGCCTATTCAAATCTAGTATCCCTCTAGGCACAACCTAATATACTAGGACAATTATGAATAAGGTAATGCAAAGATGGGAAGGAAGATTATACCACCGTGAAGTTGTAGGGGATGAGCCAATCAAGTGAATACCGATGAGATCACACAATCACAAGAGACAATGGTTGACACTTGATTTTCTTCCGAGGTTCACTAGTTTGCCAACTAGCTAGTCCCCGTTGTGGCAAGACACTCACTTGGAGGTTCACGCGCTAATTGACATCACACGCCAAACCCGTCACCGGGTGCCACACAACCAACACAAGATGAGGCTATTGAAACACCACGAGCAATCCACTAGAGTTACCTTTGCGATCTCCCGCGGGGAAGGCACAAGAACCCCTCACAATCAACTTGTAGTCGACGAAGCACAATCACCAAGCTTCTCGATCTACCACCACTGCTCCAAACCATCTAGGTGATGGCAATCACCAAGAGCAACAAGAAATCCGCAGCGAGAACGCATCCCAAGTGCCACTAGATGCAAGCTATATGCGAAATGCACTTGGATCACTCATTCTTTATTGGGTTTTCACTAACCAAGCATGGAGATGAGTGGGAGGGAGTTTGCTCAGCTCAAAGGAGTCTTATGATGTTCAAATGTGCGAGAGAGATCCCCCAAAGCCGGCCAACACATATTCATAGACCCCCTCAAAGTCCACTAGCCGTTGGCTCTGTTAAGTTGGCGACGAACGCTCTTCACGGGGGCGACGGACGCTCCGTCTCCAGCGTCCGATGCTCTGTCAGAACTAGCCGTTGGGCTACTTCATGGGCAACGGACGCTCTGTCGCCAGCGTCCGACGCTCGGTCCTCCAGCATCCGACGCCTGTCTTCAAACTGCTCTCCTGCAGAGCTCTCTGGAAGCCCGACAGACGCTCCGTTGTTTCACGATGGACGCTGCACCTCAGCGTCCGACGCAAACTCGTTGCTCTCGGGTTTCTGGAAAATTCCCAGAAAATATTTCCGGACGCTCCGTCGCCGAACCGACGGACGCTGCGCCTCAGCGTCCGACGCACCTTGATTTTTCCTCTGGAGCTTCTTTGGGGCCGACAGACGCTCGGGAGTCAAGTCCTAGCGTCCGATGCCATCGTCCGTTGCGTCGGACGCTGTCCGACGCTCTTCTCTTCAGCATCCGTTGCCCTCTGTGCTTCTGTGCTTCTTCCCCTTTTGCTCTAAGTTGCCAAGTACTAAGTATCCACTTTGATGAGCTTGTCTTGACATGTTTCACTTGTCACTTAAGCATGGTGAATGTCACTAGGTCCTAAATGCACATGCAATATAGATAACACCTAGTGACACTTGACAAACCATACTCGCTTTTGAATTTCCCCTCTTAATAGTACGGTTGTCTAACCTAAATGTGATCACACCCACTTAGTGTCTTGACCACCAAAAGAAAAGCCCTAGCAAATACCTTTGCCTTGAATTGCTTAGGGTTTTTTCACTTTCCTTCTTTTCTAAGTGTGAGCTTTTGCAATCACTTTACATCCTTGCTTGCTCCTTCACTTGTCATCATCTTCCATGTATGTACTAAACCTACTCAAACACTTAGAGCTAGGTTAATACTTTAGGTTTCATCAATTATCCAAAACACTAGAGATCTCTCACTCTCGCTCCTCTCTACAGATCCGTGATTTGGGGAAGAACAAGGGATTTCCTATGGTTCTCCATCTCCTTCTCTCTACAGATTCGTGTTGGATTGCATCCCCCCTCTCTTTGTGAGAGTTGGAAAAGAAAGATAAATATTTTTTTGTTTTTCTATGATTCGGAGGCGTACCTCGCGGGGCCGGTGGTGCAGGAGGCGCGGGAACTGGTGGCGGAGCTGTGCCGACACTTCTACGCGTCGGGGTGGGTCACCGGCACCGACGGGAGCATCACTGTTAAGGTCTACGACTCCTACGTGCCGCTCGCCGACCCTCTCATCGTCATTTCACCCTCTGGTAACCATTGTTCGGTTCCATTCCAATTTCCTGACCGCCAGATATATGTTTGCAATTCAAAATTAGAGTCTGCAACGAAGTTCGCATTAAAAATTCAGAAACTATTTTAGCACAACGATTACATATTTGTTATAAGACTAACCAAGTTTTAGTTACCATCTTTGTGCTTTTTATACTGTATCTACCAGCTTTGTGCTTTTCAGGTGTGTATCTACTATTAATAAAAAAACAATATCTCTGCAATATCCAGTTTTGGATAATACATTGAACGAATATAAGATTTGCAGCACCAGACTGAATATCTCTGTTGTTTACGTTTTGCCAGGTGCGCAAAAGGAGAGAATGGCAGCAAAGGACATATATGTGTTTTCTGCAGATGGGAAGGTGCTCTCTGCACCAGTAGCAAAGCCATGGCCAAACAAGCCCCAAAATGTACAACTTGTGCACCTGTGTTTATGAAAGTTTGTGATGCTCTTCGGTTTAGTTTTTGCTTCATGCATCAAATCGTTTTTGTTTCACTATCCTAGCTAATCTCATTTTGAAATTTGGTGTTTAATTTGAAGGCGTATCTGATGAGAGGACCTGGGGCAGTAATTCACAGCCATGGAATAGAGATTCGCATCGCTTCAATGCTTGATCCTGGTGCCAAGGAGTTTAGGGTGAATCCTCTTCGGGCAGTGCACAACTTAGTGCATATGATCTTCTAGATGGTGTCATATGTAGGATCCAATACTATTTAGGAATTAATATAAAAATGTCTTCTATAATTATTTATCTCTAATAATTATTAGGAGAGTTTCATCCCCATTTTTTTATAATCTTTCTAATATGCATATGCAGGTAATGAGGAAGATCAAAGAAGGGATGAAAGCAGGTAATAATCGTTCTATATCCACCTTATTGTCACCATCACAGTAGGGCTACATTGTTCTATATCTACATTGTATAGGGCTACAAGCATGTTCCTGTTCGTTCGCTCGGGAAATAATACAAAGTCACACTTGATGGAAACTATAGATGAAGGTGCTGAAGTGAACCTTTACTCACAGGTTTGGATCATTTTCCTTTGATCCCATTGCATAATATGACAATAGTTGAATATCTATATTTTGCAATATTTTTTCTTGGTGCTAGATTAGCGAGAGAGTTCTCAGAATTCAACTAGGATATGGTGTAACTGCGACAAACACATCAGTTCTCAGACATCCCAATTAAAGAGGCTAATAAAGGATTTTGCTGAGGTACCATTTTCTTAGAATTATTTTTTATTTGTCCAGCTATCTTTCCACATTTGAAGATCTGCTTATTGAGGCTTTACCTAGCCTTGCCCACCATTTTTTTTGTAAGCTAGCCTACACTATAAGGAGCTGAGCGCTTAAGTTTCCTGAATGTTGGGAAGAAGTTGGTTTCCATTCATCTCAGGCAACCAACACCACCCGTTAATTTTTATGTTCTTACCATTTAGCCTTGCTTAAGGTTATCTTTTCATTAAAGGAGCAACTTATTGGAATGTTATTTCTGCTAAGGATCACAAGTACCCTTCCGGGAGAAATGAGTTGCCTTTTGTAATCCTTAAATATTATTCATGCTACATATAAAATGTTAGATGATTGGACAAACATTTTTCTCCAAAACTGAGAACAGTACATTTTACCGTTCCTAAACCATGCATGAATCAAACTTTTCACACCTTTTTTGACGTACAGCATGTCACCTTCCATGAAACCAAAAGGCCTAATACCTATACCGGATATGCCACGTATCAATTTCTTTCCTTCTTGAATTCTTTCCATTTTTGGAGGATAAACAATTAATCGATCTTTTTGAAAACAATAAATAATTGGTGCAGGTCTTATATTCAAATAACGGAGCAAGATGACGGTTCTTCCTGCCGGTACCTCCTAATCTTATAGTAAAGTGGGATTAAAATGGGATACATTGCATTTCCTCACTGACAATTTTAATTTCTGCAAAAGGAGCAAGAGGTTGTGCTGGGAGATTGTCTGTAACCAACGCAAATGTGTTGTGTTATCGTGACGAAAGGAATTTTTGCTGTGCAACGCCTTGTATACATACTTGCATTCAAGCAAAATACAAGATGAAAAAACGTATATGTTTAGTGCCTCGTACTACAGATGCAAAATACGCCTTGTACTACATCTTTTTGTGTGTACAACAGACATTGACCTCGATCTTCCGATAACTGTGAATGTTTACTGCCTTTTACTGGTATGTAAATCTGTCTTTCCATATCGAGTAGCTTCCTCATTGTTCTGGATAATTTTTTTTGCTGCTTTCAAAAGATGTAACTACAAATGTTATGGATTGTGGAGAAAGCATTAGTAATGACACGGGAGGGTATATATTTCATTTATTCTTGACTACAGAAATATAATGGTTATGTTTGTTTGAACTTATCAGTCAGAATCAGTCATATTTTTCAGCCATGAAATAGTATTTTCTCTCAAAACAAATTAGCTCTACAAATTAATCATAGCTATGATATATATTTTGGTTGTTTTGATGTGTAGAGACGAAGTGTCACCGTAGCGTTAGCACGGGCAATATACTAGTTTATATAGTAGATTACTCGTCATATGCTTGAGATGTATTTCGCGAAATCCCGCGGGGAAGACTCAAGAACCCCTCACAATCCACCGAGTCGGAACCGGAGACAATCACCTTCTTTCGCTCAATGATTCTCGTCGCACCAAGCCGTCTAGGAATTGACAAACTCCAAGAATAACAAGAGCTCCCGCGATGACGACGATCACCAAGTGTCACTAGTATGCAATAAAAAGAGCAATTCACTCAATCTCTTATGAAATTTACAATTCTATCAAGATGTGAGTGGGTGGAAGCAATCTCAAGCAAGCACAAGTGTATGAGTGAATTGAGTGTACAAGAGATGCCCCCAAGGACCAGCCAAAACACTTATATAGCCCCTCAACCGAAACTAGCTATTTTCACCCATTTCCACGCTTTCTGCGAGACCTCTGGACGCACAACACATAAGGGGTCCGGACCATCGGTCGTGCGTCCAGACCCTTCACCACAGTGAGATTACTTCTCTGTTCCATGTCCGGACACAGGCTCCGAACACATTTTTCACACGGTCCGGACTAACATGCATGCGTCCGGACCTTTCTGCCATTTTGAATCGAACGTTGGCGCGCTCGCCACTTGCTGACACGTGTCTCCGGACGCGCACAACAGTTCCACTCTGGACCAAAACACGTAGTGTCCGGAACTTCTTCATATTTCACCGAGAGCTACAAACCTCCGGACGCCGCGTCTAGAGTCACATGTTCGGACCAAACTTTGCGTTCGGACTCTTCACCAGAAACAACAGAGAGCTTCACCTCTCTAGCCGCGTGTCTGGACCTCCACTCCGGACCATCCCCAACGTCCGGACTCACTGTGCTCAGCACAGAGCACCTAGGGTATGCCTCCGAACACACGCGCAAAAGTCCAGACACATCCAAACCCTAGTGTCCGGACCTCCAAACTGAGTCAAAACTTCTCCAAAGTTTCTTCCAAGCTTCCAAGGGCTAACACTAAGTTGTTCCAACACTTATGCACGTGTGTTAGCTTTTAGTTCACATTTTCTTGGAATTAAGTTCGTTACTCTCACTAGTTCATAGATTTTAGAGCAATGCAAATGAACCTAGTGACACATGATAACTGCAATCATTCACGAAAGTTCCCTCCTTGATAGTAGAGCTATTTATCCTAAACGTGATCACACTCTCTATAGTGTCTTGATCACCAAACCGAAAATGGTTCATATTTTTACCTTTACCTTGAACCCATTTTCCTTTTATTTTCATCCTTCCATGCTAGAACCTTGTAATCAACATCTTGATCCATCTAGCTTCATCACATGGCATGTACCAACCTATCTCATCATATACACTTAGAGAGCAAAGGTTAGTACACTTGATAGGTTTCATCAATTACTCAAAACCAAACAGATGGGCTTTCACCTATCTCTTCTATATCTTTTCCACCCTAGCTCCAAGGTGCTAAACACCAAGTGTACTTCCTTAGTCCATGTGTTTAGCATATTTTTCAAAGAATTTTACAAGTGTTATCTCACTAGGTCCTAAGTGCATATGCATGATTATCATCACCTAGTGGCACTTGACACTCGCATTCACATACGCATTTATCCTCTTAATAGTACAATTGTGTATCCTAAATGTGATCACACTCACTAAGTGTCTTGATCACCAAAAGGAAAACCTATCAAGTATACATTTGCCTTGATCTCCTTGGTTTCTTATCTTTAATCTTTCTCCAAGCATGAGCACTTCTTGATCTCCATGATGCTTTTTACTCTTCTTGCCACTTGCTTGCTCCATTGCTTGGTGTACCAACATAACTCATCACTTAGAGTAAAGGTTAGTAACTAGGGTTCATCTATTACCAAAACCAATCATAGGGCCTTCAGCGTCCACCCCCTTGCATAGCCCCATGCAAGCATAAAAAACATGTGCTCTATCTCCACCACCCAATCTATGACAGTTTGATCCAAGGGAGGAGGATGGAGATCACCTGGATCGATGACGTGGAGCTGGAGTAGCCCCTACTCCACCTCCACCTATAAATACCCCTAGGCCATCACTCTCAAGTCATGACATAATAGAGTAAACCACTCTTTAGTAGCTTAGCAAAGCTCTGCTGTCGTGCTATGCTAGAATGGAGAGAGTAAGGGGAGTCTTCTGGAGGAAGTCCTGGGCTTGTCGGGAGTCTCCTCCAAGCTCTACCTTAGCGGATGCAACCTTCTTGTAAGTAGTACATCCAAGTTCTTTTATAGTATTTGATATTCTGGTTCTAGTATAATAGCTATATACTCGTTTTACCTATACACCACTTTACTTTAGTGGAGTGCTCTAATTAGTCATGATGATTAGAGTAGTAAATGTAGTGTAGACGTGGTGTCTAGGATATAACTTATCTATGTAGACCCCTTACACACAGATTATTTGTGGATACTAGCTGGTGGTGATAACCCTGCCTAGACTTAGAATTCCACCACGTGTTGCAGATAAGTTCTTAAATAGTAAGGCCACCTAACAGAATACGACGCATATAGAAGGGTTTCACTCCCTCATGTTCACATATCGCCTTCTGTAAGTGAGGGGGTGACGAACCCATTTATTCTTACCAGACCTTGACTAGATATCATAACTATATAGAACCTCTCTACCCAGTTATCATAACTCCTTTTTTCTCATCATAGGATGATCTTGAGTCTTAGTTAATTACTACACTTTTCGTTCCCTGTGGAAAATACAATACCTGAAATACTCTCAGGTGAAGTGATATAATATTATGTTTTGTGCACTTGCGCAATTATTCAAAAGACATAAGAAATACCAACACCAACTACAAGCCTTATCTCAAGTTCAATACAAGCAATCCCCCCTACACAAGTCTAGTAGTGACTGATCACTAGCTAATTCACTTCACCACTTGAGTGACTAGCTACACAACTACACAAGTGAGAAACTAGAAAGCTACTTATGACTAGAAAGGACCAACCAACTATTCTAATGCTATACTAAATAAGAGAGCTACTACTACTCAAACAACACAAGTATCCAAGCTCTACAAAAGTGAATGAATGAATAAGAAGCATCCCGCACATGCTGCCACCATCAATCAGTGAGACGCGTGCCAAATTTGAATGAGAAGCATCCTGCACATGCTACCAGGCTCGACACCCACGTCCAGGGTGAGACAACCCACAAACAATAACTTCTACTCACCGTGATTTCATGTGCAGCTTGTGGTTCAATGACTAGAGTCCAACATCACCAAAATCAGCCTAACAACCCCTTTCTTCAAAGTCTTTTCAAATGTGCTAACCTCCACCAACTAAAGGTCTATTTGGATGATATAAAAGTTCCAGATTCTCAGCTAAATCACTAGAATCTTTGCCAAACACATTTTTAGTGAAGTAATTCTTCTTGAAACACCTAGAAACATTTCTCTATTTTGAACTAGGATTGAGAATCACCCAAATAAGTGTTTCGCAATGATTATAATTCATTCCAAGGAGAAGCTAGATCAATAGACAAACATCACCAATCATTACCAAGTGATTCTATCTCAATAGAAAAAATGTTTCCAAAGAGAATCTAGATATAAAATGTTTCTAGGAGAATCTAGATCCCTACCAAACACACCCTAACTCAACATTTCTATGCACTTTTCAGCCATTTTGAAAGACTTTTTCAGTCACATCTCTTCATGCAACCAAGTGTTATGCATATGCAAATGAGATAACACTTAGTGGCATTAGATAACCATGCAACTTGGGGCTCCCCTCTTAATAGTATGACTATTCAAAACCCGATCACACAACAAACCACTATCTTATACCTTTGCCTTGAGCCCATAGAGTTTTATTTTTCTCTTTCTTCTTTTGTAAGAATTGGGCACTTGATCACCGTTTGGCCACCACCATCATCATCATGTGTGCCATCCTTGCTCAACCTTGGTATGGACATAACCTATCCCATACACAACACTAGGATAGAGGTTAGTTAACTAGTTGTCTCAATTACCGAAATCAAACATAAGGCTTTAAGTGCACACCTCTAAGGTCAATGCCAGTGGGGGTTTAATGTCCCAATTTCTAAGAAACAATGTAGACAAATTTCCTCTCTATGAAACTTATTCCACCCCATAAAAGTTTCATGGTCTCTCTTTTCATCTATATTATTCCATGTTAGCTTATTTCATACATATGAAACTCTAATAAAATATTTATTTCATATATATGAAACTCTAACAAAATATCCACTAAAACTAATCTAAGTGTCATATTGATCATTTCATATAGTAACCCATAATTATTAATGGACCACAGTTGGCCCGTTTGGTACAATTATGAGCTATAAAAACCTGATGTGAGCTATGAACTATGAAAAACTGATGTGGGATATGTGTTGTGAAAATGTTGTAAGCTATTTAATTGAAACACCTATGAAACATACTCTCTCTCCACCTCCTTTGAAATATCTATAAACATCTCTATGTCTTCGTCCATTTGGAAAAGTCGAAAGCCAAAAGTAGAGCGAGAACACAAATTATACTACACGATAACTTCTCCTTTAAAATAATAATTTTAGGTTCCATCCTTTTATAGTGCATTTGGTAGGGATCTAGATTTTCCAAATGTTTTAGTTTCTCGTTCTCTCTAGAAACGTGTATCTACTGAATCATAATCACTTTGTGTAACCGTTTGCCTAGCTCGTTAGATTTTTTAAACTAAAACTAGAATTAGATGAAACTAGATTTTAGGTGTTTCTATGTACTAATACAAAACAAGAAGCAGATCCAAATAACCCACATGAAATATTTCTCTTTGTGATGCTTGACAATAATTTTAGTGATTCTACTTAAGAATCTAAAACTAAAACATCTCACGCTGCTAAAGACACCTTTGGTTAGTCCTCTAGTGTTTTTTAGAATCTTAAGCTTATAACCAAACATATTAGGGACAAGCCACTAAGACGTGTTTGGATTCCTGGAATCGAATTCATTCTAAAAAAAATTAGGTATAGATAAGTTAATATGGTTTTATATGAAATATATTTGAATACTATTATTTACCATAAAAAATATAGTTATAGAGGATAAACATAGCACGGTGATTATAGAATTAAATTCATTTTTAATCATACAAATTTAATTTAAGATAGTTATATAGTGAAGAATCATGGCCCTAGCTGGTTTCGGCGATTAACGACAATTAGAGGTTATTATGGCTAACGTGTGTTTTGCAGAGGCTATGCGTAGCTTAGCCATAGTGATCGACAAGAATGGGCACTAATGGTCATCACTTAGCCCCCAAGATGGATATCGTTTCGGATTTCAAGGAGACGTGATGAAGACCTAGAATGATAGGCTAAGTGCCATAAGGAGATGAAGGGCACTTAGAAATAGATAGGGCTTCTCTTTTTGTATTTAACCGTACTATTAAGAGGGGTTGAGATTAGTAGCTTGACTTAGGAAAGCTTCATAACTTAGGTGTGGTGCACACTTGACTTCCTTAGCTCTAAGCAAGCCTATGGTGACCGTAAGATAACCTAGAACAACTTCCATATTCATCGCGACGAAAAACGAAGTTGTTAAAACTGTTTTCTGGGCGTCGGACGCTCCTGACAGGGGCGCCGGACGCTGTCCGTCGGCATCGGACAGAGGCGTCGGACGCTGGGTGGTTGAGTCCACAGCGTCCGTCGACCTTCCAGAGGGGATGTTTTCTGGCTAAGTTTTTCAGGGTCCGTCGGACGCTGTCCGACGGCCAGGCGTCGGACGCTGGAAAGAGCGTCCGTCGACCTTCCAGAGAGGGTGTTTTTCAACCCTAGCCAGAGCGAAGCGCCGGACGCTGTGGATGAGCGTCCGTCGCCCAGTGACGTAGCGTCCGTCGCTGGGAACAGTGTGTCAGAAACTAGCCGTTGGGCATGTGACAGAGCGTCCGTCGCCTAGTCGACGGAGCGTCCGTCGCCAACTTAAAACGCCAGCCCGAGGCAATTTTCAGAGGGTCTATTTATAGCCCCTCCCACTTCTCTCCCACCTTGCCTTTGCTCATTTGAGTTGCTGAGTTTGTTGAGAAGGTTGGGAAGAGAGCAAGAGCCCTAGAGAGAGAGAGAGAGAGTGATTCGCGAATCTATCCATCCTCTCTCTAGTTCATCCAAGAGTTCAAGTGTGCATCCTCTAGTTGTGAAGCTTGAGTGAGTCAAGCAAAGATCGAGGCTTGTTACTCTTGGTGATCGACATCACCTAGACGGTCCGGTGGTGCTCGGAAGAAGGTGATCGCCGGAGGATTGTCGGCGGCCCTTCTCCATCGACGTTTGTGATCGGTTGTGGGCGATTCACCGAGCCGGAGTGGCGAAGAATCAGCCCGTAGAGAGCACTCATCCCTTGCGTGGGATTGAGGGGGAGCTATACCTTGCGAGGTGCTCCAACGAGGACTAGGGGGGAGTGTCGACTCCTTGATACCTCGGCAAAACATTGCTGTGTCAAGCATCTCTTTCCCTAGCTTTTATTACCGCATTACTTTCCGCACTTGTCTTTCAATTCATACTAGAATTGTGTAGGAAGTTTTCGCTTTCCATTGACTTGCTACCGCTTTCTAGCTAGGACACACAAGCGGTAGGCACTAGGGGGTTAATTGGCTCTTCATAGGTTTAATTCTTGTTTAGAAATTAAAAAGAGCCCAATTCACCCCCCTCTTGGGCATCTTGATCCTTTCAATTGGTATCAGAGCAAGGTTTGCTCTAAATTAGGCTTCACCGCCTAGAGCAAGATGTCCCATGGGGATGGACCACCTCCCATGTTCGATGGAGATGACTTTCCTTATTGGAAAGTTCGTATGGAGGCCTATCTAGAGGCCGTTGACGTGGGCGTGCTCAAAGCCGCCACAAAGGGAGGCATCCTCTTCGCGGAGGACCTCAACTTTGATAAGCACAATGCCAAGGCGAAGAACATTATCTTTCGTGGCATTAGCAAGGATGTCTTCAACCGAGTGCGTAATGCCAAAGATGCATTTGAGTTGTGGACCACTATTTGTGCTCTTCACGAAGGCACAAAAAGTGAGCGTGAAGAACGCTATCACTTGGTTATGGCTAAGCTCAATTCTTTTTCTATGCATGCAAATGAAAATGCAAATGAAATGTACTCACGACTTAACATTATTGTAGAGGAATTGAATGGGCTCGGTCTCAACCAAATGGAACTGGCCGATGTGGTACGCAAGATCCTTTGTGTCTTGCCCATTGAGAAGTATGGCCACATCGTCACGGTGCTTCACCAAGGAGATCTCTCCGCCGCTACACCGACACAAATCTTGGGCAAGATCAATGCCCATGAGATGTACATAAAGATTGGTGATGGTGGCTCTTCCTCCTCCTCCAAGAAGAAAGAAAAAGAGAAGGAGGAGAAGAAGGACTTGGCACTCAAGGCATCCTCCTCAGAGAAGTACAAGATGCAAGTCATGTATGAGAGCACAAGCGATGATGATGATGATGATGATATCGCTCTCATGGTGAAGAAAACAACCAAGATGTTGAAGAAGCTAAGCAAGAATGGAGTCAAGTTTGACTCAAAGAAGAAGAAATTCTTCACAAGCTCTTCAAGAAAGCCCCTCTCCAAGATGGATTGCTACAATTGTGGCAAACTTGGACACTTGGCTCATGCTTGCCCCGAAGAGAAGAAAGACAAGTACAAGAACAAGAAAGCTAACAACAAGTTCAAGTACAACAAGGGCAACAAGGTTGAGTCAAGTGATAAGGAGAAGAAGGATGACAAGCCATTCAAGAAGAAGAAGAACTTCAACTTCCACAAGAAGAAGAAGAATGGCAAAGCCTACATTGTTGGTGATTGGCTCACCGACATTGAAGACTCAAGTGACTCATCCGGAGATGAAAGTGAAGAAGAGAAGGTGGCCGCCTTGGTGATTGGTTCATTTACTCCACCGCCACCCCCTCCATCATCTCCGGGCTCATCCTCTACACACCTATGTCTCATGGATAAAGGTGACAAAAAGGTACAAAAAGAGGATAGTGATGATGAGGCTAGCTCTAGTGATGATAGTGATGATGAGTTTGAGGCTCCTTCCTATGATGAGCTAATCGTAATTTGCAACAAATATACTAAGCTCATTAGGAAGTATAAATGCAAAAGTGAATCACTAGAAAAAGCCAATGATAACTTGCATGCTAAACTTGATGACTTGTCTAGTGCTAATGATGAATTGAAGCTTGAGAACAAATCTCTATCATCTAGCACTAGGGAGATCAAAGCCTCACTCAAGCAAGTTAATGAGAAACATGATAAGCTTGAGAGGTCAACACAAGAGCTCCATACAAGATACAACTTGCTAAAAGATGACTACAACCAAGTTAAGAATGAACATGGCACACTTGTGATAGCTAATGAATTGCTTTCAAATGATCTTGCTACACATGTTGCTATTAACCCGGTTGTTAAGTGTGATATAGCTACTTCTTGTGAGGACTTGCTTGATGAAGTTGCTAGTGAGCAAAATGCTAAGTGCAAGGGCAAGAAGGTAGTTGAGGCCGACAAGCATGATGACTATGTGAAGATGAGGCAAGAGAACACTAAGCTCAAGGAAGAGCTAATCAACTTCAAGGCAAGCAAGCCATTCACTATCAAGTCAGCCAAGCAAGATGACAAAGATGCAATGACCTTAATTAACTCTCTCAAAGAGGAAAATGCAAAGCTCAAGGTTGAGAAGATCAAGCTTACAAGTGGATTGGAGAAGTTCACCAAGGGCCACAACCTTCAAAGTGAGCTCTTGATGAATACTATCATGAAGACCGATAAGACCGACATTGGGTTCAAGGAGAACCAAATCATGAAGGCCAAGGTCAAGATAGAAGCCAAGAACTACTACAAGAATAAGGCCATGAGAAGCAACTATGATGCACCAAAGCCCAAGCCCAAGAAGTGCTTTGAATGTGGTCAAGAGGGTCACTTTCAATCCCAATGCAAGACTCCACCTCCCAAGACCTTGCCCAAGCACATAAGGCCTTTCGCTCATGATGCACACTTCATCACCAACAAGGACTCCAAGGGTAGACCTCAAGTTGTATTTCTCGGTCCCAAGATGAAGAACAAGCCCAAAGTGCTATGGGTTGCTAAGGAATTGGTGGACAAGGCCATGGGACCTTGCCAAGTGTGGGTTCCCAAACAACAAGCTTAACTCAAAGTTGCTTGTGTGTAGGTGAACTACAAGACCGGTGGAAGTCATTGGGTGATTGATAGTGGATGCACTCAACATATGACCGGTGACTCCCAGATGTTCACCACACTTGAGGAAGATTGTGAAGGGCAAGACAAGATTACCTTTGGGGACAATTCAAAAGGCAAAGTGCAAGGTCTAGGCAAAGTGGCAATCTCAAATGATCAATCAATATCAAATGTCTTGCTAGTACAATCATTGAGCTTCAACTTGCTATCGGTAGGACAACTATGTGATCTTGGTTTCAATTGTCTCTTCACTCCAAATGAGGTAGTTGTGTCCAAAATTGAAGATTCATCATTGATATTCAAAGGGTTTCGGCACAACAATCTCTACCTAGTGGACTTCACCTCAAATGAAGCTAGTTTGCAAATATGTCTATTCTCCAAGAGTTCTTTGGGTTGGCTATGGCATAGAAGATTAGCACATGTGGGAATGTCAACTTTGAAGAAGCTTGTCAAGAAGGAATTGGTTAGAGGTGTGAAGGATGTGGTGTTTGAGAAGGACAAACTTTGTAGTGCATGTCAAGCCGGCAAGCAAGTGGCAAACACTCATCCAACCAAAGCTTTCATGTCAACCTCAAGAGTCCTAGAGCTACTCCACATGGATCTATTTGGACCTACCACCTATGCTAGCCTTGGTGGCAATCTCTTTTGCTTGGTGGTAGTTGATGACTACTCTAGGTACACTTGGGTGTTCTTTCTTCAAGACAAGGGAGAAACTCAATCAATATTTAAGAAGTTTGTAACTAGAGACCAAAATGAGTTTGATGTGAAGATCAAGAAGATAAGGAGTGACAATGGGACCGAGTTTGTGAACACCAAGATTGAAGATTATTGTGATGAAGTTGGGATCAAGCATGAAGTATCCGCCACCTACACTCCTCAACAAAATGGTGTAGTAGAGAGAAAGAACCAGACACTTATCACTCTTGCAAGATCAATGCTTGATGAATACAACACCCCCGAGAAGTTTTGGGCCGAAGCAATCAACACCGCATGCTATGCGGCCAACCAGCTATTTGTCCAAAGGCTTCTCAAGAAGACCCCCTATGAGCTTGTGAATGGGAAGAAACCGGATATATCCTTTTTCTGGGTGTTTGGTTGCAAAGTGTACATCTACAAGAAGCGCCAACACTTGGGCAAGTTCCAAAGGAGATGTGACATTGGTTTCCTTGTTGGATATTCACTTAAATCCAAGGCATACCGTGTATTTAACAAAGCCACCGGCTTAGTTGAAGAAACGTATGACTTGGAGTTTGATGAAACTAATGGCTCTCAAGAAGAGTATGAAAATCTTGATGATGTAGGTGATGAACCCTTGAGGGAGGCAATGAAGAATATGCCAATTGGTGCTATCAACCCGCAAGAGGTGGAAGAAGTTGAAGATGAAGCAAATCAAGATCCTTCTCCACCCCACACGCCTCAAGTTGATGAAGAAGATCAAGTGAGGGAAGCTCAAGAAGACACTCACATCCCTCAAGATCAAGCCGAGGCCAAAGCAAGCAATGTTGAAGCACCGCAACCTCCTCCCCAAGTGATTAATAGAAGATCCACACCTATGCTTCAAGCTCATCCACAAGATCTCATCATAGGGAGTCCATCAAGGGGGTTAACAACTCGATCTAAACTTGCTTCTTATGTTGAACATCACTCTTTTGTTTCCTTTGTTGAGCCTTCTAGTGTGGAGGATGCACTTGCGGATCCGGATTGGGTGAACGCCATGCACGAAGAGTTGAACAACTTCACCCAGAACGAAGTGTGGACACTAGTAGAAAAGCCCAAAGGAGCAAGAATCATTGGCACCAAGTGGGTGTTTAGGAACAAGCAAGATGATCAAGGCGTGGTTGTGAGAAACAAGACAAGATTGGTGGCAAAAGGGTTCTCCCAAGTTGAAGGCTTGGATTTTGGGGAGACTTTTGCACCGGTTGCAAGACTAGAAGCCATTCATATCCTTTTGGCATATGCTTCACACCATAAAGTGAAACTTTTTCAAATGAATGTGAAGAGTGCCTTTCTAAATGGTTTCATTAATGAACTTGTTTTTGTCTCACAACCTCCCGGGTTTGAAGACCCAAATTGTCCTAATCATGTGTATAGGTTGCCCAAGGCACTCTATGGATTGAAGCAAGCTCCAAGAGCTTGGTATGAGAGGCTAAGGGACTTCCTACTCAAGAAGGGCTTCAAGATCGGGAAAGTGGATACCACACTCTTCACCAAGGTGCTAGATGGAGAGATCTTTGTTTGCCAAGTATATGTCGATGACATTATATTTGGGTCAACAAACCAAGGTCATAGCAAGGAATTTGGTGCATTGATGTCCAAGGAGTTCGAGATGTCGATGATTGACGAGCTAACCTTCTTCCTTGGCTTCCAAGTGAAGCAATTGAGGGAGGGCACCTTCATATCTCAAGATAAGTACACTTATGATGTGCTCAAGAAATTCAAGATGGAGGATTGCAAGCCAATCAAGACTCCAATGCCTACTAATGGGCATCTCGATCTCGATGAGGGAGGTAAACCGATTGACCAAACTCTTTATCGTTCTATGATCGGTAGTTTACTTTACCTCACCGCTTCTAGGTCGGATATCATGTTTAGTGCGTGTATGTGTGCTAGGTTTCAAGCAAACCCTAAGGAGTCGCATCTTTGTGCGGTTAAAAGAATCCTTAGGTACTTAAGGCACACCCCTAGCATGGGTCTTTGGTATCCCAAAGGAGCTCCCTTCCAACTAGTTGGCTATTCCGATTCGGATTACGCCGGGTGTAAGGTTGATAGGAAGAGTACCTCCGGCGGGTGCCACATGCTAGGAAGATCACTTGTTTCTTGGTCCTCAAAGAAGCAAAATAGTGTGGCATTGTCAACCGCCGAAGCGGAATACATTGCCATGGGAGCAAGTTGTGCACAAATCTTATATATGACCCAAACACTCTTTGATTACGGCATGTTTTTAAAAGAAGTTCCACTTTTGTGTGATAATGAAAGCGCCGTAAAGCTTGCAAACAACCCGGTTCAACACTCTCGCACCAAGCACATAGATATTCGCCATCACTTTCTTAGAGATCATGTGGCTAGGAAAGACATAACACTAGTTGGAGTTAAGAGCGAAGAGCAATTGGCGGATATCTTCACTAAACCACTAAATGAAACAACCTTTTGTAGGTTGAGAAGCGAGTTAAATGTGCTTGATCACTCTAATTTCACTAAAAGATGAGCTTGTGTGAACCATGCATTCATATGTAATATAACATGTTTAATTTGGTAATGCACATAGGCTTGGCTAACGCGGTTAAGATAACCGCCCTCAAAGCGTGTGACAAAGCTTAACCGCGGTTTAAACTTGCAAGCAACCTAGATTCAAATTTTGTATTGTATAACATATGCATGTGTGTCGTTTGCCCCTTCTTTTCGGTTAAGTTTCTTGAGCATCCTCTATGATAGTCCACTTAGGGGGAGCATTCCAAGCTCAAGTCACTTCAATACCCCTCTTGTGGCCATATGATGACTCCTTGGCGCTTCCATTCGAATATTTTGAGCTAAAAACTAAATTTAAGCCTATGGCAAACCAATTGAAAATGAGTGTTTGAGAGATGGTTCTCATATCAAGTCCAATCAAGTGTTATTTGGATCTTATTGGGATTAGAACTTGGTTGGGAGAAAGCCGCAAAAAGAAAATTTGAAAAATTCTATTTTTAAGGCGTCGGACGCTGTCAACGGACGCTCGGTGTCAATTGCCTCAGCGTCCGTCGCGATCGTCCGGAGATTAAAGTTGCCCGCTAACAGGGCGACGGACGCTCTCCCAAGCGTCCGTCGCGGAGCGTCCGTCGCGGTCAATGCGATTGGGCGTTTCAAATCTGTTCTGGAAGCCCGACGGACGATGCCGTCGGACGCTCCCCGAGTGTCCGTCGCGAACTTAACGGTGATTTTTTTTAAAATCCCCGTCTCTTCTCTGTCTCGCCCGATCTGTTCAGTCCGCCGCCGCGCTTGCGCTCTAACCCTAGCCGCCGGTTCTCGTCGCCATTGAGCATCCTCCACCGTGCTGCCCCCTGCGCCGCCGCAGAATCCTCCCAGCGCCGCCGCCAGCCCTCTGCACCGCCGCCTGCTCTCCCTGCGCTGCCGTGGGACCTCACCTGCGCCGCCGTGCTCCTCCACCCAGCGCCGCCATCTCTGCACTGCGCCGCCGTGCTTTCACCTCCACTGCACCTCACCTGATTCCCTGCTCTAACCCAGTCGAGCAGGAGTCTCTCTAGGCCGAGGAGCTCTCCTTGTTGAGGGTCGGCTGATCTCATTTGCGATTCAAGGTGAAATTCAAATCTTGTGTTTCTTTTCCCCTCTGGTTTGCAAATCAACTCACCCATTCTCTATCACCTTGCCAACCCTAAACCTCTCTCTCTGTCTTGATTAGACTGTGGCTTGTGGATTGCAGCTGAACGATCGAGGATCTTTCCCCTTCTCTCCTTTTTGGTCAGAGGTTCGAGGTATGGCAGTTGGACTTTTCGCGATCTATCCTTTCCTAATTTCATGCTTCCAATATACCCTTACCTCTAGATAAATGCTTATGGTATATATCTCTATCTATTTCTCACGAGCAGGGTCAGTTGGTCGTTTGATCAGAGATTCAGAGGGTCAGAGCAGTGATAGAGAACTCGAGGCAAAGCCCGCGAGTACGGATCGAGGCAAAGCCTTGCGAGGACAGTCCAGGGCCGACGTGCCACTCTTGCAGTTGATTGCATCCGTGGTCTGTCAGAGGTTCAGGGTCAGTGGTTGATTGGCAGTGAGTTTGTGGTTTGACTCTTGAGGATTCTTGTCAGCGGATTGGTTGCAAAGATTTGAGATATGGCAAGGACAAAGAACGCAGGTCCCGTTCCCGGTAGTAGTGGTGACCCTCCACCTCCACCGCGTCCACCCACTGACCGGGGAAAGGGAAAGCAGAAGGTTATCTCTCGGAAGTGCAAGAGGCCAGCGATGGATCCAGATTCGGTAGCCGCACTAGCAGTGGTAGAGGCCGCCGAGATAGCTGAGCGAGGAGGATGTCGCGCCGGCTTGAGGCTCTCGCCTCGCCGTGGAGCGCGTCGTGAGTCCCCTCCACCTCCAGAGTCAGAGCCCGTCGAGGCTACAAAGGCACCAGAGACAGAGCCAGTCCCAGCGACTGAGCCGGCAGAGGCCGCGGGCCATTCTTCCATTGGAGAGCTGATGAGCCGTCGAGTTACCCGTTCCCGAGGCTCAAGTGCACCACCTAGCCCTCCAGGACCCCGGCTCCCAGACCCAGTGAGGCACCAGGTCAGAGCACTTACAGCGAAGCAAGTTCAGCTGCTTCGGTTTGTTGACTTCCAGTCCTGGTTCCCACCTCAGAGGGACCCCCGTGCCGGACGAGAGTTCTATACTACAGTGCACGAGGACTTCTACAGAGCATATGTAGACACTGATGCTCCTCTCAGGGCCCACAGGGTGTGCCCATCTGCTCACATAGAGGGGATCGGTGGTCCAGAGATTCTGCAGCACCTCCAGTATATCCAGGGTCTGACAGATCTGATAGGACGCTCAGGGGCATATCAGAAGGATTGGGTATACCAGTTTTACGCCTCTCTTTGGATCTCGCCCGATCACGAGTTCCTTCACTTTGGATACCAGGGACGTGATTTCAGGGTCACAACTGCTAGATTTAGAGAGCTCTTCCACCTTGAGTCCTCTCCTACGAGGATTCACAGTTTGTGCTATGGGGATCAGGAGGCCCCTCGCCGACCTCACGATGGTATAGTGCCATCCACGGACTTCGTGCGGCCGTGCTTTCAGCAGCCGTTCACTGAGGGTTCGAGCCGTACACCACGTGACCTTACTCCTTTGGCTCGGATCCTCCACGAGGTACTCAGACGGACTATCCTCCCTCGGATTGGAGCCCGAGATACGATCACTCGCCTACAGCTGTGGCTACTTGCCCATATTGTCAGGAAGAAGAAGTTCGACCTCTGGGATTTGATAGTGAGCGAGCTCGAGGATATTATAGCTGCTGGGTTCAGGGGTCATTGGCAGCTACGGTTTGCTCATTGGATCTCTTATTTGATAGTTGCAAAGACCAGGTCAGGTGTCATGAGAGTCACCCTTACGAGGTCAGCTACAGAGTTCCCAGTCTATTCGATGAGTTAGCTTGTGGCACATGGGCAGTTGCCTCGCCCCAGTAGAGCCTACAGACCAGGCACTAGGCAGGCCGGTGTGGCACCATAGTCGGTCGAGGTCACAGATGCTACAGTGGAGCAGATTGCTCAGGCAGAGCTGACAGACTTAGATGCAGAGATAGATACAGCTGCCGAGACAGTCTTTACAGAGGATCTCAACTCCGACAGCTCCGACGAGGACTACCAGCCCGTGCATGAGTATACATCGATGACCCATGACCACGAGGCAGGAGGGTCAGGCACAGCTGCAGCAGCTCCAGCTCCAGGTTCTAGCTCCTCAGATGCTACGTTGCTCACGATTCTCTCGAGGATGCAGGAGGAGCAGTCTCGCCAGGCAGAGGAGCAGAGACGACAGGCTGCAGACTTACGGAGGCTCACTGAGCAGCAGCTGGCAGCTCAGGCACAGACACAGGCTAGGCAGGATGAGTTCCAGCGCCAGTTCCTAGTCTATCAGCTGCAGCAGGCAGAGATTCAGAAGACTCAGACACTGCTACTTGAGCGTCTTCTGGCCTCCAGCTCTGGGCAGACTTCCACGCCACAGTTCCAGTTGCCCGGAGTCTCACAGCAGCAGCAGTACACTTCACCTCCTCAGCAGCCTCCAGTGGTTGTGGTGCCGACTCCAGCGTTACCGTCCAGAGGACAGCAGAGTCAGGCACCAACCACTCCTCCGTTCTAGCCAGCAGCCTCTCCTGAGTACCAGACTCCGAGGACCCAGGTGTCCTCTTGGATAGCTTCACCCGGAGAGTTCCAGACAGGATTCACTCCTACCCGGGGAACTACCTTAGCAGAGGCCTCGAGAGATCTATCAGCGTCTTATCTCGAGATCACGGGAGAAGACTCCCCAGGAGCAGCTCAGCCAGTCACACCAGCTCCAGAGACTGCAGTGGATCCTCTGGCGACAGGCACTCACATGTCCTCAGTTGCTTCGTCGTAGATTGCTCCTAAGCAGTCAGCACAGACAGTCACTACTCCTTCAGCTGCAGTTCAGACGGATGCCATATCCCTAGCAGAGGCAGTTACAGTGGCAGTGTCTTCACCAGTTCAGACTCAGCCTGCAGAGGTTGCAGCAGCAGTGTCCCTAGTGGCACTTGCAGTGACACCGTCCCCCTCGCCTCGAGTATTCACTCGTCGGGATCCCAGGCCCGCTACCACTGAGGCAGGACCGTCAGAGGCACCAGCTAAGCCTCAGGGGGTGTCAGTTGAGACCGTTGCTCCAGAAATTCCAGTGACAGTTCTAGAGGTCACCCCAACTGCACCTACACCGGCAGAGGCCGAGGCAGATGATGAGTCAGACGAGTCAGACCTTCAGGACTTCATCATGCTGGATCGCAGAGCTGCAGCTCCTCCACCTTCTTCTTCAGCCCCAGACACTTAGTTTTTGGTGCTAGACGCCAAAGGGGGAGAGAGGGTCGAGTATAGAGATAGGGGGAGGGATTTGGATCTTTGTATGCTTTATTTCCCCGTTCTTTTTCATCATGTCTACTTCTTTGCATTTGTCTATATGTGTGATGTGATGATGGTTGATGTTTATATGGTTGCATGTGACAAACTCTTGATTATCACTAATATATCTTGTGAGTTGTCTCATGTTTCATGATATATCTCTATGCTTAAACGCTAATTGAGCTTCCGCGCTATACTCCGATACATCCTTTGAGAATATCATGAGATACTTTCTTTATATTCATATCTATAAGTACCATGTTTTGTGATTTGGTTTGGATGAGCAAGTATGCTTCATTACAATTTCACTAACCCTTGCTCAACCATTCCAAGTCACCATAAAATCTAAACCAAAACTCTTATCCATACTCGAAGTTTTATTGTCGTCAATCACCAAAAAGGGGGAGATTGAAGAATCATGACCCTAGTTAGTTTCGGCGATTAACGACAATTAGAGGTTATTATGGCTAACGTGTGTTTTGCAGAGGCTATGCGTAGCTTAGCCATAGTGATCGACAAGAATGGGCACTAATGGTAATCACTTAGCCCCCAAGATGGATATCGTTTCAAATTTCAAGGAGACATGATGAAGACCCTAGAATGATAGGCTAAGTGCCATAAGGAGATGAAGGGCACTTAGAAATAGATAGGGCTTCTCTTTTTGTCTTTAACCGTACTATTAAGAGGGGTTGAGATTAGTAGCTTGACTTAGGAAAGCTTCATAACTTAGGTGTGGTGCACACTTGACTTCCTTAGCTCTAAGCAAGCCTATGGTGACCGTAAGATAACCTAGAACAACTTCCATATTCATCGCGACGAAAAACGAAGTTGTTAAAACTGTTTTCTGGGCGTCGGACGCTCCTGACAGGGGCGCCGGACGCTGTCCGTCGGCATCGGACAGAGGCGTCGGACGCTGGGTGGTTGAGTCCACAACGTCCGTCGACCTTCCAGAGGGGATGTTTTCTGGCTAAGTTTTTCAGGGTCCGTCGGACGCTGTCCGACGGCCAGGCGTCGGACGCTGGGAAGAGCGTCCGTCGACCTTCCAGAGAGGGTGTTTTTCAACCCTAGCCAGAGCGAAGCGCCGGACGTTGTGGATGAGCGTCCGTCGTCCAGTGACGTAGCGTCCGTCGCTGGGAACAGTGTGTCAGAAACTAGCCGTTGGGCATGCGACGGAGCGTCCGTCGCCTAGTCGACGGAGCGTCCGTCGCCAACTTAAAACGCCAGCCCGAGGCAATTTTCAGAGGGTCTATTTATAGCCCCTCCCACTTCTCTCCCACCTTGTCTTTGCTCATTTGAGTTGCTGAGTTTGTTGAGAAGGTTGGGAAGAGAGCAAGAGCCCTAGAGAGAGAGAGTGATTCGCGAATCCATCTATCCTCTCTCTAGTTCATCCAAGAGTTCAAGTGTGCATCCTCTAGTTGTGAAGCTTGAGTGAGTCAAGCGAAGATCGAGGCTTATTACTCTTGGTGATCGACATCACCTAGACGGTCCGGTGGTGCTCGAAAGAAGGTGATCGCCGGAGGATTGTCGGCGGCCCTTCTCCATCGACGTTTGTGATCGGTTGTGGGCGATTCACCGAGCCGGAGTGGCGAAGAATCAGCCCGTAGAGAGCACTCATCCCTTACGCGGGATTGGGGGGGAGCTATACCTTGCGAGGTGCTCCAACGAGGAGTAGGGGGGAGTGTCGACTCCTCGATACCTCGGCAAAACATCGCCGTGTCAAACATCTCTTTCCCTAGCTCTTTATTACCGCATTACTTTCCGCACTTGTCTTTCAATTCATACTAGAATTGTGCAGGAAGTTTTCGCTTTCCATTGACTTGCTACCGCTTTCTAGCTAGGACACACAAGCGGTAGGCATTAGGAGGTTAATTGACTCTTTATTGGCTTAATTCTTGTTTAAAAATTAAAAAGAGTCCAATTCATCTCCTTTTGGGCATCTTGATCCTTTCATATAGGAAAGAATATTATTATTCTAGAATGTCAAATTCTAAACAAATAGTCTAATCTACTTCTAGTTTCACCGAAATGAAAGCACGGAGTACAAAGTAACAAAGTCTCCCACATGCCAGGGAAAAAATAAAAACATACCCACACGGCCCCACCACACGCGTACGCGGCATTCTCCTCGGTGCAGGTTCTTCTTCTCGTCTTGGCGACGACGGAAACGAACACACCGACGTCGAGTCAGCGATGAATCCCTTCGCGAAGAAACCAACTCCGCGAGGTATAATCCATCCCCTCTCCCCCCCTCCCTCGATTCTCGACAGGAATTCGATCGAATTCGGCTCCCGCATCGATCGTGCTTGAGTTCGGTTGGTCACAGGTCGCCGGTCGCCGCTGCGTGCCTTGATTCTGAATAAAAACGTTTGCTCGGGAGGGGAGTAGGCGAGGAGCTTAGGGCTTGGCGCACCCTGACTAACGTGGTCGTCCAGTTCCGGACTTCCGGATTCTAATTTTGGCTCTGGTTATTATGCAGAGGTGATGCGGAGCAGCAAGCGGGACCTGACGAATGCTACGCGAGGTAATTGGTCCCGTCTCTGGTTACGCGCTTATCACAGATAATGAGAATTGTTTCTGCCTTGCTTACTTAGAGCATCCAGTGTTACATGTAATGAGTTCACTTTGCATCTAACACAATTATGTGAGCTGGGCAGAAATGTCTGTTCCTGCTGCTACAATTGTTCACATCAACAGTAACGTTGTAATGAAACTTTCATGGCTCCTATTTTGAGAAAACTGATATTAGGTGTTCTAATTTTATTAACATTACATTTATGTACCGAAGATGTCCAATCCCTTAATCTTTTTTTCATTGAGTTTATTTATTTATTTGAAACTGTACCTATGAGGACTTGAGAGTCAGCTTGCATCATGAAACATGAAGGAATGCATCAGCCTGTATCTAGGCTTAATCTGTGGTTACATGTACCATCTTTTTTTTTGAACGTAATGGCAGGAGCTCTGCCTTTCAATTAAGGAGAGAGGAGGTTTGTATACAGAGTTGACAAGGGTCAACTCTTCTCCGAGCAACCCGCAGGATGGGAAAGAAAAAAAAACACATAGCTCACTGTATGTTTATTTAATGCCTGGGATGTCTCATCTGCAGGGATTGAGAGGGATATTGCGTCATTACAGCAAGAGGTATGATAATTCAGTCACATTACTAGTGTGGTTCATAAACAAAATATCTTCTTATGGAAAAGCATATCTCTCAGCCATGTTGGATCTAATGCCTTCTTCTAATAGCAGATAACTCAGACATAGGCCGAATAAGTATAGATGCATCCAGAATGGTTTATGATCAAAGGAGACAATTATCTTCTTATGGAAAAGAGACCATGTGGAGTATTATTTGCTCTTTATCCCTAACCAGGACAGCCAGGGATCCTCCTAGAAGGACAGAGCTTCACCCTAGTCAAATGGTTTGGAAGGACCTGACAGCTACATTCACCAATCTCATAAGTAAAATGTCTTTGTGCGCTACTCTCCCCAACATGATAGCAGCTATAAGGTTCTTCCTGATATCGAGTCAAATATCTTAGCTGTTCATCTATGGCACTTACTGCTCTTATAGTAAAAGGACTGAGAGCAGAAAGAAGGATCTTCCTCTTGAGGATTCTTAAAGAGAAGCGACAATCCCTGCAGACTTTAACCACTACTCTCTTCAGAGCTAATATCATATCAGACAATATCATTTCTGACAAGAGGATCTTAAGTAATATCAATCGACCTCTCGTCTTAGCCCTTACATCCTCAAGTATTTAGCCCCTATTTTGAGGAAGAAGGTAGTAGGTAGTACGTCGGAAGCTAGCCCAGATAAAAGAGCTTTCCTCACTCCTCGACTATTGTTCTGGTCCAGTGCTCCACAAACCCTTCTATCATGATTAGATGCGCATCTCTTCGTCAATCTAGAATCAAGAGAGGACTGGATGCTTAGGAAGCTCTGTATGTTCTGTTGCTTAAATTATGTCTGCATCGTACCGGATCTATAAATATGTGATAATTTTAAAGTCGCCGCCTTTCCATTATGTGGTTCCACTATTCAATTTTGTTGTTGATGCAGTTGAATTGAGCAATAACAACAGGTTTTCTAACTTTTGTTTTCAACTACAGGAGAAGAAACTCGTTGCTGAAATTAAAAGGACAGCAAAAACTGGCAATGAGGTTTCTACTCTTATATTATATTTAGTTGCAGCTCATTATTTTTTATCTAGATCAAACAGTATGGTTTTCCTTTGCTTCCGCAGGCAGCAACAAAAATTCTAGCCCGTCAGTTGATCAGGTTAAGGCAGCAGATTTCTAATTTGCAAGGTAGCCGAGCTCAGATTCGGGGGATTGCGACACATACTCAGGTGAAATGTTGTTCCTTCTTTTGCTTCATTCCACGCAGATTGCCAGGTTAGTTTTTTGATTTTGAGGTAAATCATGTCCTTAGGCAATGCATGCCAACACTTCAGTGGCTACTGTTTTACAAAGTGCAAGCAAAGCAATGGGAGCTTTGAATAAGGTAATATTCTACTAAAATTTTGCGCATGCGTCATTTCATATTTGTGTTTTTTGAAAATCATGTACAAATTGTATACAGGAACTAACAGGGTGTATTTTACTTGTAACTTCTATTTCACAGAATACATTTTTTTTAAGAATCAAATACAGAATACTTTTTTTTAAGAACCAAATACATATGTTTTATCTGAATTCGTACTTATATATTTTGCAGCAAATGGAACCTACCAAGCAGATGAAAATAATGCAAGAATTCCAAAAGCAGTCAGCACAAATGGATATGACGGTATGCAAACTTCTTCAAAGCTTAGCAGAATGATTTCTGGCAATTATACATGTTTTTACCTTTTGTTATTCTAGGGAAGTTCTTATGAATGTGATGTGTGCTTGCGCATTAATATGTGAATGATGCATGTGAGGGTATGCATTGATCAATCTTATGCATCATGCAGAATGAGATGATGTCTGATTCAATTGATGATGTCTTAGACGATGACCAGGCCGAGGAAGAAACCGAAGAACTTGCTAATCAGGTCATTCACTGTTTTTCTTTCCATTGTTCTTCCATAAGCCCTGTACTTTGCTTTTGATTATTCATTCTGTTTCTTGCCATTGTCTTTTAGGTTCTGGATGAGATTGGTGTAGACATTGCCTCACAGGTAGTTGAAGATGCTGATTCTTGTATTCTATTCTCTATTCCTTTAATAACCTTTTCTATCTTTCCCCTTGTAGTTGTCCTCGGCTCCCAAAGGAAAAATTGCTGGAAAGAAGGTTCAGGTTGATGAAAGGTTTGCTCTATCTCTATCCTTCACCCACAATTCTACATTGTTTATTGTTGCTCAACTTCCCTCACCTCTTCATATAGTTACTGTATTATTTTTCCATCTGAAATCACTACCAAAAGGCCAGGATAACAATTTAAGCTCCCTGACTTATTTTTCCATTGACTGAAATAATTAAGATATTTCTAAGGCTTTATCCCCTGTATTTTGGGGTGTTCAACAGTAGGTTGCCCAGTTTGGGCGAAACCGTTGGATGCCCAAAATTAGATTAACCAGTCTCATGGCTATTGCTTTGATTGCTTAGCTTTCATCTGAGACAGTTTCGAATGGTTTGGAAGAAACACGGATATTGCCTGCATTTCTTGGAAATAGCAATCACAGGTCTGATGTAGGATTTCTCATTCTTTTGAGCATTATCAGTGGTATGCTGAGGCATCTAGGCAACTTTAGCGCACAAAAATGTTAGCGCACAAACCTATGTCATTTTTATGCATCTGATTACATTTTATCGTTGTTTTTCTATATTTTATGATTGTCTGTACTTCTAACAAAATAAACTAATAATAAGACTAGACTAAGCATACAAGCTGTATACCAACGATTCCTCATGTCGTCTAGTGACAGCAAGTGCACTATTTACTTCACTGTGTACAAGATGAATTGCTGGTAGCAAAGAGCCAAAGACCAGCACCTTTGCCATGTTACTGAACATTGTGGTCTCTTTGGGTTAAATAAAAAATGCTTTGCTTCTCTCATCTGCAGTTCGGAGTTGGAGGAACTAGAGAAGAGACTGGCTGCTCTCAAAAATCCATAAGATTTGTTTGCAATCCTCTCTCTATACACATAGCAAGCCTGCCGTGTACCTAGATTCCAAATCTTCATTAGACACGCAAAGTCACTGTGATTTGTATATATCAAATGGAAGATGCTGCAAACCCCAAGTTTTTTTGGCGAATGGATGTTGCTGCAGTCCGTACACACTATCTCGCATAAGATGGGGCTGTGCTGCCTTATTAGTGACATGATTCAGAGCAAGGGATTCCATAATCCTGTAAAGAAGTTCGATTATTTTACCTGACAGCCTTTTGTTTTTGGTCGTTCGTTACATGATTTCACAGTAAAGATGGTTGCACGCCAACCTTTTTTAGTGTTAACGTAAACAATGCGTCTCCATTAACCCAGGCTTTCCTTGAATTGCTTGCTTTCAGCCTTGCTGAGCATTTCAAGATGACATTGGGAGATCGCCTTATGTTTTGGGATTTTTGGATTAAAGCCATTACAATTCTTCAACTTTGGAAATATGTCATTACAATTCACCTATTCTGAAACTTGCTATTACAATTTTTGTTGTACTTGATACTTCCACTTTCTACGTCTCTTGGGTGTATGGGCCCACTGTCAGTCCGTATAGCTGTACGCATCTTCGGTATGGAGCAAAACACCACCAGCTGCTTCTCTCTTTCTAGTCACTGACGTGTGGGCCGGTTCATCCTCAACCTCCGGCAGCCTCCCTTCCTCCACCATTCAACGAGCAGCGGAGCAGCGGAGGCGCAGCAGCGGGTGGCTGCAGCGGCGCGGCACGCCGGAGAAGCAGTAGAGGCGCAGCGCGCCGGCGCGCACGCGGGGCTGCTGCGGAGCTGCGCGCCCGCGCACACGTGGAGAAGCTTCGCGGGCAGCGGAGGCGCGACGAGCGCGCGCACGGGGCGAAGCTGCGGGGCAGCTGCTTCTATGGCGTGTGGCTGCCGCGGAGCGGCGCGCTCACGTGGCGGCGGCGCCTGCCTGCGGTGGGGCTGCGGAGGCGCGGCACGCCCGCGTGGCTGCGGCGGGGCGGCTGCTGCTGCTGCACGTGGTTGCGGCTGCTGCTGCTCGCTCATGAGCCTGCGGGGCGGTGCGGCAGTGGCTGGCTCGCTCGTTGAATGGTGGAGGAAGGAAGGCTGCCTGCCGGAGGTTGAAGACGAACCTGACGTGTGGGGCCCACACGTCAGTGACTGGAGCGAGAGAAGCAGCTGGGGGCGTTTTGGTCCATACTGAAGATGCATATAGATATACGAATTGACAGTGGCCCCGTACACCCAAGAGACGTAGAAAATGACAAGGATCAAGTAGAACCAGAATTGTAATAACAAGTTTCAGAATAGGTGAATTGTAATGACATATTTTCAAAGTTGAAATTGTAATGACTTCAATCCAAAAAACCCCAGAATAGGTGAATAGTAGTAGTAATTCTTAAAAAATTTAAAATTATAATGATACCAATTCCAATAACCCTTCTTCGGACCCCGCAAAGAAAATGTGTTGCGAGACAGCGATAGATCACTCCATTCTTCGAGCCAAATGCCCCATAAATAAAATCAACTCAGAAGATTATATACGTTTTTGCAAAAATAATTGGTCAGAATCTAGTACTAGAACGGCAGAATCAGAAGTGAACAACAGTGAAAGCTTGCCGTGAACAGGATTGCATTGTACTACGTACAACTTCGGAGTTATCTCCCCTCTTGGAGTTTGGAGAAAGGTTAATACGTTGGGGTTTGGAGAAAGCATTTCCATGGCAGCATTGTACTCGAGGTCGTTTTGCTTGCTGCAATCCCATCCATCCATCCATCCATCCATCTATCCATCCATTTGTCGGCCTAGTAAACCACCTTCCACTGTCAGAAAGAACTCGTCGGCGTGGTCCTCGGCAGCTCACTTCACTTCCTCCTGCTGGTGGTGATGGAGAGGCGCTCGAGGCTCCGGAACGTCGTGTTGTCCCGCGAGCCGGAGCCTCCTCTCCCGGCGGCCGCGTTCCGGGCCGCAGGGGAGCGCGGGGACGACCTGCTGTTCTCGGCGCCTCCCGAGTGGTGGAGCCTCTGCGCGGTGGACGGGCGCCCGCTGCCGCCGCTGCTGCCAGAGACCCACCGGCGGTTCTGGTCACTGCAGTCCCCCGAAGAGGTCGGCCGGCTGGACGAAGCCGCGGGCATTTTCGACGAGCTCCCTCCTCGGGACAAGATGCGCGTTTTCTCTGAGTCGGCAACCTGGTGCATGCCAGATTACTTAGTAGTATTCAGTTTCCATAAAAAACAAAACAAATGGTTACAACGAGAAAACATATGTACCAGCTCTATTTTTTTTTAATGTTTTGCAAACAAGAAAAAGGTAGTGTCCATCTATGCGGAGCGTTCTCAGCTGATCAGTATCCCCAAGTGTATGTGATAATCAAATGAGATGAGAATGAGCAGTAGTGGGCTCATTATTTGTAGAACCAACAACACAATTTACAATATTTTCTGTGAAAAGATTATCATATATACACTTCCTATGAACTGACCTGAGTTAGCGGAAAGATTTTCAGCAAAAGACCACGAACATGGAAAAGAAGAAATGCCTTTTTCTTTTCCATTTACTAAACTCATTTTCAATTTACTGGATTTGACACTTAGTACATTTTTTTTTGTTTAAAAAGTCTATATCTCCATTCATGTTTACTAGCTACCACAGCTAAATCGGATACTTACTGCTTCATTGGATGTTCCAAAGGAATCTGCAACGCTTTTGTGCCTGGAATGATCTCCATGGCGGCCAGAGCCTGGATTTCTTCTGGCGAATGCCTCAACAGCACCAGTGAATCTATCCCGGATCTCTTGTCCCACTGGCAAAAACGCAACTAATTAGGTCAACGAATCAGTTTTTTTCACATAGCAATGGACCAAATGCAATTAACTACCAGGAGACAGACCGGAAGCTCTGTCTGTTCTCTCAACTGATGGTCCAACTCCAGCCATTCTTGCACTTGGTTGCTGGATGAAAAACATAATGGCGTTTTATTTTTGTGAAATGAAAAGACAAAAGTAATTCACCAAGAATGTAGATAAAACAAGACATCGGCAAAAGATTAAAGAGACATACTTGAACAAGCTTGTTGTTGGAACTCATTTGAGGGTACTTGAGTGCAGTCCAGTCAAATACGTAATCAAATTGGTATCCTACAGTGTTAATCTATAATGAGACCCAGTTTCCGAGAACACCAGATCATAGAATAGAACGGGCGAGAACAATGGCCCACATTAGCCACTACTCCATAGTATAAGAACAAAGGAGGCGTGTACCTTCCCGAACAAATACATCACGAAAGAGTTTCCTCAGAAAAGAGTAATCTGGCCTGTCTTCAAATCGCAGGGAGCGACAATAGTGGAAATATGAGACGAACTCCGATGGGTAAGATTTGCACAGAACCTGGTTAAAATAATATTAGTTCAAACAGTGCCTGCAAAAACTACCATGACAGGATTACAATGTTCTATCGTCTTGGCAAAAATAAGTACCTCTGCTGAGGTAAGCATTTTCTTTTCACTAATTTTGTCATACTTTTGTTTCTTAGTGCCAGCTTTAAGACCCTGCCATGGGAGGCTAAGCATAACGAAAAATGATGTCAAGGACAATATTGGTAAAAGAGGAAATATAGTAAAATAGACAGATTCAGGACAAACCTTCCTCTTAAAAAATATAGCAGAAGATAGCCGACAGACTCCAGGTCATCTCTCCTGCTTTGTTCTGGATGAAATAAATACAGGTATACATGAAAAAACAACTACAATGTGTTTCCCTCCTTTAAAATGCTTTACATCAAGAAGCTTCTCCTTTGTCAGGTTAGGTTCATTTCAGGACCAAGCATCCAAGAATCAAAATGTGTATGATTTTATTACAATTGGTGACACATGGTAACATATTTGATTTGCTCATTGTGCTCACCTATTCCAAGATGAGTATTCACACTAGCATAACGTGCTGTTCCAGTCAGATTTTTGTTCTCCCTGTGCAGAAAAAATAATTAATCATTTACCCTAAAAATTAACTAGTCACAAAAATGAAAAATTTGAAAAGGTTCACCTTATATCTAATCTATCGGTAAAATCTGAGCCTAGCACCCTAGTTTGCAAATGTTGCAGAAAAGGCATTACATATTTGCATGTAATGTGATACTAGAATACTTTTAACCCTGGGGTGAAAACTTATTCTTGAATCTTGAAGATACTACACAACCTCATGACGTAATTGGACAGGCACACTTTGAGTAGTTTGTCATTTTATTTTTGAAATTTACATGTAAATAGCGCAAGATCAAACAATCCACTCAGGTTGCCTCTCTGTACCATGATCTGATACTATATTAAATCCACAGAACCTCAGTTGGATCGCCCAACAGGGTACCATTAGCCAGTGTCTCTCGAGACAATGTAGGAAGTTGTGACATAGGTGCAGTATAGAGGCTGTGCGAATTCTCACATCCCAGTTTCTCCTTATGAACTTACAACTTAACAGAATAATTGTTTGGCACAACAAAGTCCAGGCTCAGTTCTGAGTGAAAACTTCATTAATATGCTTCACCTGTATGGGATGTGTTTATGAGTCTGAAGGTCCTTGTATTTCTTAGCAAGGCCATAATCAATGATATAGACCTGTAAAATAAAAAAAAGGATATAATATCTTTACATTTTTTTCATTGACGAGTAAGAATGTTGGGAATTATTACCTGATTTTATTATTAATATTAGAAAATTAACTACTATGTTTTGTTTATGCTGAAAACAACGGAAGAAGATGACATTGGAGGGTTAGGTCAAACCTGATTAGCTTTCCGACCTAAGCCCATAAGGAAGTTGTCTGGCTTGATGTCGCGATGAATAAATCCCTTGGAATGCATGTATTCCACTCGGCTTATCTAAAAAAAAAGTCAATATTTAATAATGTAAGTCCAAGAAAAAAGTCTTCAAAGAATACTAATAGGACGATAATAATCTCTCGCTCTCCCTCTCTCGTCCACTAAGAAAAAAAAGGGACAAACTTAAAATAGTTACAATCTTGCAAAGCTTGGTTGAGATTCACTCAGCACATGGTGTTCATGAAACTAATTTGTAACATCAATATCTAATACTATGGAATTAGAACCCACAAAACAAGGCAACACTTATGGTAGAATGCTCATGAAACTTCTGAACATGTAACTCCCAACAAATATTGCCTCCGTCCCAAGAAAGAATGCAATTCTAGAACAGTGTCATGGTTTAGTATATTGAGTTTGACCAATTATAGATAAAAAATATAAATACTTATAATATCAAATAAACACCATTAGATTAATTACTAAATGTGCTTTCATAAATTAATTTGGAACTGTAAATGTGAATACTATTCATTAGAAACCTAGTCAAATGTAAAACACTTTAGCTGACACAGATACCACATTTGCATCCTTTTCAGAACAAAGGTAGCAGCTGATATCAAATACCAGAAAGTTGACTTACTTGCTAGCTGTTGTGTACCAGCATATGGTTGAATATGAAATGAATAAACTCACCAGTTGATCAGCAATCATAAGCACTGTTTTCATAGAAAGTTTCCTGTTGCAGCAATTAAACAATTTTTCCAAGCTTGGGCCAAGAAGATCGATCACCATAACATTGTACTCCCCCTCGACACCATACCACTTGAGGTATGGGATACCGTCTATGTTTAAAAAATGAGTGACTAAATAAGCAACAAAAAAGCATGGGCACAAATTACTGTAAATAAACATATAAATTACAATCCACTTACTTCCACCCTGTAGTAGCATATAAACTTTAGATTCATAGTGCAGCTGTGGATGTTTTGTTTTTACAGGTTCCTGAAGATCAAACCAAAGAAAAGGTGAGACCTTGAACCAAACACTTCAGCTCTAGGTTTAAAAGGGTATATCCAAGATTCTAGAGAAGAGAAATGTCATAGTACATTAAATGCAAACAATATATACATTACAGCCAGGTTTATTTGCACATACCAATTTTATTCCCACCTCCTCTCCATTCTGTATATTAACACCTGGATCAAGAAAAAACACACTAGAAAGAATAAAAATTTATTCCTAGGGTTAACGAAACACAACCATAATATGCATAAAATACATAGATGTACCGAGATATAGCTCTCCAAAGGATCCACTCCCAATCTTCCTCCCAAGCTTATACTTCCCTCCAATCACATGCTCCATGATCTCTCTCTCTCTCTCTCTCTCTCTCTCTCTCTCTCTCTCTCTCTCTCCCCTTTCGAATGGATTTCTGCTGCTGAAAAGCACCAGTGAAAGGAGGAATGATGTAACCATGTTCAACCTGAATTTCCTAATTTCCCTTGAAGGACAGAGACTTTTGATTTACCGGTTCAGTACAACTGACTATTGCCCCAATGCCTCCTCAGAGAAGCAGCACTACTATCTGCCATCAAAGAGTAAAGCCAAGGAACACAAAATCTCTGCCTGAAAAACCACGAGACCACAGAGAAAATGAAACCGGAATAAGCTACCTTAGCACAAACAACACCCACAAACAGATCAACATTCCCTGGAACACTTTGTTTACATAATAAATTCCTCATATAGGGGCTTCAGTCCCTCCACTTTTGTCGAACGAAAAAAAAACAGAGCAACATTGCCCAACAGGGGCAATGATCCACTCAAATGTGGATGGCAACAAGAAGAGAACGTCCGGGGCATGAAGAACGTACCCGGGGGATGAGGAACTAGCAGGAAACTCACACGGCCGCGATGCCACAACGGTTCCAGCGGCGTAGAGGAGCCTCCTCTCAGTTGCATACCTCCACATTAGATGCGAGGCAGTGGTCGAATCGCATCGGTGCCGATTGCGCAATTGGTGGGAGGGCGGGAGGGAGAGGTAGGGAGGTGCGAGAAAGCGAGCAGTTGGTGGCAGTCCTTTTTCGGCTCTATATCGCCCGAAAATAAGAGCCACTCCAACAGAGTTGCTGTAACACCTCAAGTGTTAAACATAATTAAACTATTCTTAATTAAAACTAAAACATTCATCACATAAAGCATTCATGCATAGCATCGTCATTTCATGTGTAATTTCTCTTGCTTGATCTTTGTTGTTTAATATGTTTAATCTTGAACCATCTTGCCAATTGCAATCTTTAGTTTAATACTTTATTTGAGTTATGAAATAAGTTTAATTCTTGAAATTTAATATGACTTAGCAATATTGAAATTAATGTTTCCATAGGCCTTAAATTGGGTTTAATCTTCTAGTTTAAAAAGTAAGCCAAATTTGATCTTGTTGTTTGAAGCTTTCCTGTGCAGTTTAAAATTATGAACAACTTTGGTGTTTTCCTCAAAACCTAAAAAAGAGTTTAAATTGGTCAAATTTAAGTTTGAAGCAATTTTGGATAAGAATAAAATTGAAAAATAAAAAGAAAAGCACTTACATGGCTAAGTGGGCCGGCGCCCCCACTTTCGGCCCACCGGCCGAAGCCGGCCCGAGCCAGCACGCGCGCCCGTCTCCCGCCCGCGCCTCATGCGCAGCGCGCGTGCGCCGACCGCGCGCAGGCCGTGGCCGCCGCGTGGGCGCCATGGGCGCCGCTGCCCACCGCGTGGCCGCCATGCGCGTCGACGACGGCCGTGTGGCCGCCGAGCTCTGGCCGAGCCGCACCTACACCCGAAGCGGACGCGCCCCGGTCCTCCCTCCCTCCTTTCTGTCCCCCTCGCTCTCTCTCCCTCGCCTAACCCTAGCGCAGCAGCAGCAGCCGAGCGCCGCCGTCTCCTGCACCGCCGCTCGCCGCGTCGTTTCGCCCGTCGTGCGCACCGCAGCTTCGTCGCACCACCCCGCCTCCGCCACGCAGCAACACCGCCCCGGTAAGGCTCCGCTCAGCGCCAATCGCGCGTCGCCGCGCCGCGGTGGCCGCGCGCTGCTCCGAGCGCCGTCGCGCCGTACCGCGCCGTCGGCTCCCGCTCCGGCCGCGCTCTTCGCTCTCCGAGCTTCGCCGAGCCCTCGCGAGGCTCGACTGTTGCTCCGCGCGCCGCGCCGTAGCCTCAGCCGCTCTGCCGCCGTGAACCGCCGCCGCCGTGCCGCCATGGCCGGCGACGAGCTCGCCCGAGCATGCGCCCGCCTAGCCGAGGACACCGTCGGCTTCGTCTCGCCGAGGCGAAGCCGGTGATGCCCTCACCGCCGCCGGAAACCTCGCCGGCGACGAGCAGTGCCGCAGCCGTGTGCGTCTGTGTGTGTGGTGCGCGTGTGTGACTGACGCGTGGGCCCGAGGCCCCACCTGTCGGCCACTGCGGTGTGTGCCTGTGTGTGTTTCCGGGTGCGCGTAGCAGTTAGGGTTTAATCAGAAAAGAAAAAAGGTTTCTTTATTTCTTTTTGAATCTTGTAAAATGCATATCAATTCATAGAAAAATGCTAAGAAGGCCAAACTTGTTCGGTTAGGTTTCTTTTATCCAGATCTACAGTTTGGTGTATTTTGCATGATTTGTTGTATAAGTTTTCTGTGTAGGTTTAATTAATCTTGTTTAAGGCTGAAACTTGGGAAATGCATAGTTATTAATTTATAGCTCTGGAAATTGTGAAAGTTGTCTTGTTAGGTTTCTGTAGCAGAGATCTATCTATGAAAAATATGAACTACCCTATGTTCTGTTTAGCATATCTGTGTAGGGTTTAAAATGTGATAAATAACTAGGTTAATGAATTTTAATAGTTATTTTATGCAATATAAATATTTGATATTTTTCTGAGGTATCCTGGCATTTATTAGTATTAAATAAAAATGTGTCCTGAGCTATTTGATGCTTTTCAAAGTACAACTTTATTTCAAGTGTTATCTTACCATGATAAGAAAGGCTATTAGTACAACCTTGCTTGTTTAAGTTGTTAAGTGAATGAGCATTTATTAAGTGTTATATATACAACACCTCACATACATATCATTTCATCATATGCACTTATACATACTCACACCGCATTATACAGGATCGCAGAACGAGAACCCGGAGAACGTGACTCAGGAGCAGGAGCAAGCCACTCAGGAAGTGCAGCTCGAGGATCCCGGTGAGGAGGACCAGCTGCAGGAGTGCCCGAATCACGTCGCCAACATCTTTGAGCAAGGCAAGTCCCGGAGCATTCTCCCGGTTTGCAAAAGTCTAACATTTATTATTCGCACTTTATTGATGCATTAAGTATAGGAGTTGAGTGCAACCGTTGATGCATATTACCTTGTTATCCTATTTATACTTTTACCTTGTTACCCAAAGTTTGATCGTGGCAGTCATGCTTAGTTGGCTTAGTTCGGTAGAAGTCGGGTGATTTCATTGCCCGCGAGATATAGGATCTATCCTCATCACATGTTATGGTCTATCTTGGAATGATAGCCGGAATTGTTAATGGAACTAAGATCAGCGGTTTGGAATGGGGTGACTCGACTGTGTCAACTAAGGACTGTTCGTGTTGTCGTCCCTCTGGTCATGTTGAACGCATGCCCTACATTTAACTGGAAGGATAACTCGTTCCGACCGTGAAGCCGGAACACTATTCGGCCCGGGTGTGGTCAACGACGCATTGTACTGGTGCGGGCGGGGTTCGGCACAGGGCGCGATTTAAGACCTTCTCACGTGCTGGCTTTCGGGTGGGCCCTGGGTATCGTGGTCCCTGTTCATCCTGCGACTTTACCCGAATCGTGTCTTCGGTGACCTGTAGCTCACGTGGCTTGTGAGTGTGGTTTGTGTAGGGAACACCCCCTCAGCTGAGTAGGAATCCGATTCGAATCGCCATCGCTCCTGGTTAGAGAGCACTTGACTAGGGCAATGACAACAGTTACACGACTATAAAACTAATGATGGTGATCCGGTTTATGGAAAGCCTGGAATGATGATGGATCTCTTGTATGCTTAATTCCAACATGTCTGACATAGACTAGTGGCTAATGTAGATGACAGGTAATATTATTAAAAGTGATGTTACTTATCCTTACTAAAATTTGAAAGGTTAGTTGCATGCTTTTCCGCAAAAGAGTCAGCTAAACCACCATAAGCCTTCATCCTCCTTGGAGTCTTTATTTTCGTTTATGGCGGGTAAGTCTCACTGAGTACCTTTTTGTACTCAGGGTTTTATCCCATGTCGTTTTGCAGATGGTCAGCTCATGCATGGTTATTGTGTGAACTGTCTCTACCCCGTTGGGGATGACTTCTAGACCATGGCTTGGTCACTTCCAGACTCTTCTTTTGCTGTTGCGGGATATGTCTCTAGTCTGACACTTTATTAAGAATTATTTTAGAGATTATCGTGTTAAAAGACTTCCGCTTCTCTTTCAATTTGAATAATGGTTTGTAATAACTGTTGAGTCTTCGCACTCCGATACTAATTTGTTATGTTGAACTTTATATTGTGTGAATGGTGCTACTGAACTATCTCGATCTTGGCTGTGTTGTGGAAATGTTTGAAATCCTTCGAGATTTCACGGACTACCGGGACTATATGGGCTCAAGTGCTATTAAGCGACAGTTAATTCGGTTACTTTAGTATTTCATCTCTTATAATTCAGACAGTTCTGTTACTGTTGCTATTTCTATTTTCAAACCTAATTTAGAGTTTCTGTGAAAGAAATTAGGCTCCAACAGCTCTTCTATCCGGGATTCCAAATTACCTAACTAAGCATTCCGTCCTTCTCGGTGGCTAAAGAAAGCGAGCTTCCACGGCTTGCCATCCGCCTTTGCACGCTATTCCCGCGCAGCTCTCGTCCTTCCTGCACGCCGAGTCATGGTGGGTGTCGCACTTGTAGGCTCCTCGATGTCGCACGATCGGAGCTTCACGTCGACCACCGTGAACGTGATGCAAGCAGGAGGTGCAATTGAGGCTCTGCAACAGCGCCGTGGAGCTCGCTGAGGCCAAACGAGTGCAGCTGCAGCGGGCCAGCCATCTCCTCGTCCGCTATGGTGGCCGACACCAGGCTGTTGACGAGGGACAAGAGGCAGCTCATGGACATGAATCGGCGCAAGACAAGAGCTTCAACTGCTGCCGTCGGGACTGCGCAAGGTTGTCGGAGGCTACCGCGGGTGGCCGACGCAAGCACCGGCCTCCATGACTGTATGCTGGCTAAGTTGAGCCGTGTAGCTTAGCTTGGTTCATGTGCAGGTGGAGGAAATGAGCTCAGGTACTAGACGGACGAGAGTGGTTGCCAATGAGTTCCGTGCGTGCAGCCTGTTCGATGAAATGTGTCACCAATATCGCCTGTTGTCTAGTGACGTGGCGGGTTTGAACGTTGAGATAGCTAATCTTTTTAGAGAGTCTCTTGGAGTAATCTAATTTTTTTTACGTGTTTCTATTTTGGAGAATAGCTAAATCAGAATTTGACAAGTGTTTTGAGCCCATCTATTAGAGTTGCTCTAAGGCTTTGTTTGGTGACTAGCCAGTCAGCCACGCTAGACAAGTTTATCGAGTTGTTAAGTGTTTAGATGACAATTAAATTTAGGTGATGTTTGGATCCATTACACCATGGTCTAAAGTTTGGGTCTAAAGTTTAGACTCTAATGTGGGTCTAAAGTTTAGACCCTAGAACATGCAAATTATGGTGTTTGGATTCATGGTCTAAAGTATGTTGTGCACCCCTTTAGATCTGGATCCATGGTTTAAAGTATGTTGTGCACCCCTTTAGACCCTATTAGCACCTCTTTTGGTGCTAAAAATTTTAGACCCTGCTTTAGACCCAATGTCACTTTATATCATATTTTAGACCCCTGTTTGGATCCATGGGTCTAAAAGAAATGCTAAAAGTGCAGGGTCGAAACTTTAGACCATGGATCCAAACAGGGCCTTAGGCAATATTTTATTGAAGTCTACATGCTATTGAGTAAAATGTACAGTAAAATTTACTAGATATGGTAAAGCATGACTTTAAAATTTCTACCACATATTGGTTTAAAGTTTGCCAGACAATAGGAATCGAGCAACCCCAAATATAGAGCAATGGAGCATAGGGGGGCAAAGACACTAAAATTAAAGATGGATAGGATTTCAGGGTGATTATTACATGCAAAATAAGCATATCTTGCCTATAAGTATTTCTATATGTGAAACACCTTTTTCTCACACTAGAATATCTCTTGCTTACCTTTGCGGGAGGCAATGCCACATTATGTTCTATTAAACATTTTCACTTGTTTTTGGTTTTGACATTAAAAAAACAAACAGGGCAACATTGCCCGGCTAGGGCCAGGACCACGCTCAAATTGGGATGGCAACAAGAAGAGAAGGTCTAGAGCGTGAAGCGCGTACCCGAGGGGTGAGGAATGCATAGACCGCGACGTTGTAGGGGTTTCAGTGATGGAGAGAAGCTTCCCCCAATTGTAGACCAACACATTGGATGTGAGGCCGCGGTCAAACCACGCGCATTGGTGCCGATCCTGCAATTGGAGGGAGGGACCGAGAGGTGTGGAGGTGCGGGAAAGCGAGCGGTTGGTGGCAGTCCTTTTTTTTGGCTCTGGATCGCTGGAAAACCAGGTTTTGTTTGGTGACCGACCAGTCAGCCAGGCTAGATAAGTTTATCGAACTATTGAATGTTTAGATGACAATTAAATTTAGGTAATATTTCTTGAAAGTCCACATGCTATTGAGTAAAATGGGCAACAAAATTTATTTAGATATGGCAAATCATGACTATACATTTCTACCACATTGGTTTAAAGTTAGTTGGAGCAAATTATGACTACGAATTAAACAATTTTGAGCATTTTGCCACACACTAGGAACCGAGCAACCTTGACCCTCCTCCCAAATATAGGGCGATGGAGCATCTATGGACAAAAACACTAGGAAATTGAAGATGGATATAATTTTAGGGTGACTGTTACATGTAAAATAAGCATTATGTTGCCAATAAGTATATCTAGACGTGAAACATTTTTTCTCACACTAGAATATCTTCCGCTTACCTTCACAGGACGTGGTGCCACATTTCTGTTCTATTGAAACATTTTTCACTTATTTTTTTCGATTTTGGCATTTAAAAACAAAGAGCAACGTTACCCAGTGGGAGCTAGGATCACACTCAAATTCAGATGGCGGCAAGAAGAGAACGTCTAGAGCATGAAGCGCGTACCGGAGGGATGATGAATGCACAAGCTGCGACGCCGCAACGGTTCCAGCGGCAGAAAGGAGCCTCCCCCCAATTGCAGACCTCTGCACCAGATGCGAGGTCGCGGTCGAATCGCATCGGTGTCGATCCTGCAATTGGAGGGAGGGAGGGAGGGAGCGAGAGGTGGGGAGGTGTGGGAAAGCAAGCGGTTGGTGGCAGTCTTTTTTCGGCTTTGGATCACCGGAAAACCAGGTTTCATTTGGTTACCAGCGTGAGCCACGCTAGATAAGTTTATCGAGTTGTTGAGCGTTTAGTTGGCAATTAAATTAGGTAATATTATGTTAAGGTTCACATGCTATTGAGTCAAATGTACAACAAGATTTACTTAGACATAGCAAAGAATAACTTTAAATTTTCTAACCACACCGGTTTAAAGTTATTGTGGCAAATTATGATTAGAAATTTAACAATATTGAGCCTTTTGCCGGACACTAGGAACCATGTAACCATGACCCTCCAAAATATAGAGCAATGGGGTATTTTGGAGAAGACACGGAAATTAAAGATGGATATGGTTTCAGGGTAATTCTTATATATGTTGCCTGCAAGCATTTTTATATGTGGAGCACTTTTTTCTAATGCTAGAATATTTTTCACTAACCTTTGTGGGCAGCGGTGCCACATTTCTGTTCTACCATTTTCACTTACTGTTTTGGTTTTGGCATTAGGAAAAAATGTTCCACGAAGAAAAAAAAGAGTTCCAATAGTATTTTTTTCTCGGTCACGCAAAATGTTTATGCGTCTTTGTATTAAGATAGAGAAGTTTAATACAACACGCCTTAGGGGCGCCCTAGGGGCGAAATAAATTGTACATGAATGCTCAAATCCACCCTAGTGTACTGAAATCTATGGTGCTACGTTGGACACTGATTAACCTAAAAGGAGGGGGCGACTAGGAGACCTAAGCTCAGACAGCCGAGCCGTGGCGACGGTGCTTGCGTGCACCCACGTCGCTGACTGGCAGGAACAACTCACGAAGCGTCTGCATGTTACCGAGGCCACCGCTGTAGATTTTGTCATACGCCTCCATAGTCAACGTGGACGGAGAAGACATCCCGTTGGTTAGATCTAGTTGCTTCAAGACAATATGCTCACCTCGCTTGGACACTGAGATATGTGACATGCTTTGCGTCGCTATCGGTCTACTCCTCTTGGGTAGCACGTGCGGTGCACGTTCGCTATGGGTTGTATCATCTTTGGGCAGCTCCAGGTGAGGTGGCTGCTTCGGCCTTGTGACTTGCTCGATTAAGTGCATGAGGCTTCGATCAACGGAAGTCGACCGAGGGGATGGGGTGGCATTCACGACCGTTGTATCTCCTAGGGTGGCAGCCCTAACAAGCGGTTGGTCAAGACACGCCTCGACATCCATGACGCCAAGATGCCCCACTCATGGTGGCGTAACCGGTGGAACTTCCTGAGAGACCGGTGTCAGAACATACAAGCACACGGGCGCTGGTGCTCCTAGGGGCTTGCGATTCAGGCGGTGAGCTCCTCCAACATTGGGTTGACCCACGCGGGTGCCTAAGCACGCGCATAGCTCCGATGCCAGCGGATCTGGCTCAGTAACAGGGAAGCAGCGATAGCAACATTGTCATGCTAGTTAGGCGGCGCACCAAAATTGGCTTCCCTCGCCAACTTACTCTGGTGTCATCACTGTTGTCCTCGAGTCCCGTTGGTTCCCTCTGCACCATCCCTCATGGCCCCAACCGAGCCGCTGTGGGGAACGTGTTGGGAGGCTGGCGGCGGGTTGCCACCACGAGTGGGTTGCTACGGACAGTCGCCACCCTTTGCAGCCAATGTCACAACATGTCTTGGCTTCTTGCCATCCTTGACAAGGTGGCGAAAGCCATGGCAGCGTACGCAACGTCGTGGAAATCAGCAAGTCGCTACTCGGTGCGAGTACGAGAGATGCTACCGTGAAGCTCAACAGGATCTTCTGAGCCTGCGGGAGCTGTTTCTCAGTGGAGAGGACAACAAGACGTGTCACCTTCCGGTGGAGGATCTCCCACCATCCATTGGCGTTGGGACCGGAGACCCGTCTGAGGCGATGGTGTTTAGAGACACGACCATCCATAGTCCGAACAGGTAGGACGTTCACCATCTTAGGGCGTGGCCGGCTATGCTTCCTCCACCTTCGTCCAGGTCCTTGTCGTCCCACACCTGCACCTCCACGACTCCGAACCATGACTAAATTATAGTGTAAAATTTATTCTAGGGAATGCAATGTGATACTCCCTCTATTCCAAGTTGTAAGATGTTTTGGCTTTTTTAGATACATCCTTTTTGCTACATGTCTTTGATATAGCATATATCTAAGTATGTAACAAAAGTTATGTATATATAAAAAGGCAAATATCTTATAAATTAGAATGGAGGGAGTACTTATTTGTTACATATACGATGGATAGCATATGCAGGATTTGTTTTGGAAGGAGAAGTTGTCGGGGTTTTATGCATATATTTAGGCACGGTAATTTGATCGAGAATTTTTAGCTAAAAGGTTTATGAAAAAATTAGATGACAACTGAGGTGGATAATGAAAAGTACCTACGGCGACGTCATGGTGGATATATGCAAATATGCAAGTGTATATATACTATAAATGAATAGCTTACATGATCCTTCCTCCAATGTCGTCGACTTCTATCATCAAGACCACCCCAATTGCTTTCACATTAGGTTTATCTTGCATACCACCTTTCTTTTTACAATTTGGTTCCTCTTTAGTCGTTGCATTTAAATGTTTTGAATTAGAAATTAAGTTTAAGGCTCGAGAATCTTTCTAAGTTGATTGCTTTATAAAGACTCAAAGGATCCCCTACAAGGTTACAACCAACTATGAGTGGTAGATAATAAAAAGTCCCATAAAAAAGATGTTGCATTGGCAAGCGAAGAGACAGAAGAGATGCCAAGAGGAGAGAGAGACACAGAGAGGTCTCATTAGTAATGAGTGGTTCCATTAGGGTGTCATCATATTGCCATCCAATATCCATTCTTGCATAACTCTAGCGTGATCACAGTTACAATATGTTTGGTTTGGAGATCAAATCCATCGTATATGGGCTGGTTCACCACCAAAAGGAACCAGCTCGTTTGAGGTTTTTTGTGTGAAATGACTTCACGCATTAGCTCGTTGCTAGTCTATGGAACATCGCACTTGGAACGGTTCCATGGCGATCGATTTGATGGTGTGCATAACCATACATTTTAGTTGGATACCTATCTTGGACTAAAAAAAATCTTTGATAGGTTAGTGATACAAAACAAACACATTGTTAGAGATTTTGAGTTTGAGGGTTAAGGAGTGAGATGCGTGGTTGAATTTAAAGGTGATGTCATATGTGATGCACTAAGGTAGCGACATGCCATCAAATTAAGGGGAGGAGAGAGAGAGAGAGAGAGAGAGAGAGAGAGAGAGAGAGAGAGAGAGCAGTTGTCCGTTGTTGCAAAGGCTAGGGCTTGTTTATTAGGGTTTATCTTCGGTTCCTTCGAAGGAGCCCTACTCACCGAAGGAGTCACAACTTTTGTCTCCTTCGGAGAAATCCTGCCAAACACCCCTTAAGATGTGATGAAGTTTAACAAAATTCAAACATAAATCTATTTGGCATAATCTAGATTGAATATGTGGTTTGTATATACTCAAATAGTGGGATTTAAATATTGTGTTTAGTTTCAACTACGAACAAAATAATTCATCTAAATATTCTTGGTAGGTATATCTTAGTTTTAGATTCATAAGAGTTCTTGTGCGGTTACAGGATGTCTAGAGATTTTCATGGACCTGAAGCTTGGCGAAAGCGCCGGGATATGGGTGACGTGATGGGTATAGGATTACGTCACGTGGCGGACCAAGCGCTGAAAATTCAGGTGCTAGTTGGGGTGATTCAACACTCGTCAAGGGGTTCACGGCGCAATGACAAAGGCCATTGGTTGGGGAGCTCTCACCCAGAGTTTAAATCCTGGGTGCGACACTTTATTCTGGAATTTATTCCAGGATTTTCCGACGCTACGCATTAAGTGGTAGACGACGTTTTCGTCGACAGCGAGACGTCTGTGGTGACTTCGTGAACTTCAAGTTTTGCCGGACTCAGTCGCATGCGTGTTGAGTGTCTGCGTTGTACTGACGCGAGCGGCGGCTACGTGATCAGGGCGAGGTAGACGCACGCACGCCGAACACCCGGAAGGAACAGGGAGAGGGAGGAAACGGATCGGACGAGCTTCGTTCACCGTACGCCGGCTGAAGGTAAAAAAAATGCACTTGCGACTTGCGAGTTCCGCTTCGTCAGTGTGACTGTGACAGTGTATATAATACATTATATTAATTCCACGGGCACAATTATTTTCAGCACGACCACGATCGCTATTCTCTCGTGATTCAACAGAGAGTACATATACATGCATACATACAGCACGCTTCCCCTTCAATTTCTTCCTGGCAGGCCGGCCGGTAACCGCCGGCCAAGTCCACCGTCGACGAATCGAAGCACTCACGGCCATGCATGGGCTTCCGTCGTCGTCACTCGTGTCGTGTGCACGAACGACGCTCTCGCTCTTGCTCTCATCAACTGAACTGGTTGCAGACATGTCGGAGAAGTGGCGTTTCATGTGGACGGCGAACTGAGGCTTCTGGTCAGTTCAGGCTCTGCTGGTTTCCGGACGCTTCCTTCGGCGGAGGCTGCTTCGTCTTCAGTCTGCGCCTCCTCTCCCTCTCCCTCTCCCTCTCCTTCTCCTTCTCCTTCCGGCGAATCTGCGTGTACAATATACCATATAATAAGACTAAATGGTAAGCCAAATGTCGCAGACAAATAAACAAACATGCATGTGTTACCACACAAACGATTTCAGAGGATGCATGGGTTCATATATGTGTGTTACCAAAGAGAGATTTGACGCTTGGTCTCTTTGCCTTCTCCTTCTTCTTCAGCTCAGCTGTGCCAGGAGCGCAAGGTGTATCAGTTGAAAAACACAAGAACAACATGGTCTGAATGAAGACTTGGTTATCCTTCTAGATCTTTTTTTTATTATTATTTCTCCTTCCTCTACCATGTCGAAGAGTCTGCACCTCCAACCTTCTTGTGGCTTGTCACTTAAATCCACTTATTACTACTCATACATATGCACAGAAGTTGGAAAGTATACTGTACCCATGCCGGGGACATCGTGGTCGTTCACAAGTTCAAAGTTCTTGTAGGTGTAGCCCACAAAATTCAGATCCTTTGAAGAAAGCATCTGGAGGAAAACAACAAAAACGAGAATAAAATTTAAAGATGCAATGCAACAATGTAAGCAAGTTTGAGAAGTAATCTCTGTTTCCCTAAGAGATTATGTTAAGGTATTATTTATTACCTTTCTCCAAGGGCCCGTCTTTGCTGAACACTGAACACTATCTGAGGACTGCGAATACACCACGCAAATTCATTTATTATCTAATAATTTCCGGTGAGTGAGAAGCACGTTTCTTTATAAACAACAACAGTTACCTCTTCAAATTTCTCAAAGTTCTGAGTGTCCAACTCATCTGTGACTTGAGGCAGATACGCAGCTTCTATTTCATATAGTTTGTCCCATTCTAATCCACTGAACCAGGGGTGCTCCTAAAGTTACACGTACAAAGTCCTATGAGCAAAAATTCAGTAGCGTCTATTTAATTAGGGCATGTTGTCATACTTAACAAACACATAGCAACCTTTATTTCTTCTGCGCCTTTTGTCCCGAGGCGTTGGTCGACATTGCAAAGTAGCTTACTTATGAGATCTTTCGCATCTGCTGTTAGCCTCGCTTCTTCAGGAAATTTCAAATGTGTTCTCCAATTTACTATCTGTTTTTGCACATATAGGCATGATCTATAAAGGGCATTGGGACAAAATAGAGACGACTGAACCCAAAAATCATTTAATTTGGAACATGAGCATGCTCCAATCACCGGAAAGACCACCAAGGTATTTTTCATAGCTAAAAGCTTAAATTACATTACCTTTCTACATGTTGTCATAGGCTCATCTGAATAAAATGGAGGATAACCCACTAGCATTTCATACATGATAGCACCAAGGGACCACCTGCAAACATGAAATTTGTTTTTCTTTAAACTCAAACTCAATAAGACCAATGGTGCAAGCAGTACTGCAAGAGATGCTTATTGCTTACCAATCACATTCCATCCCATAGCCTTTCTTCAGAAGAACTTCTGGAGCGATGTAGTCTGGTGTTCCAACAGTCGAATAAGCCTGCAATCATTTAACTAATTACTTGTCAAAACTTGGAAGTAAAAGTTATAAAGAAGGTATTACCAAATAGATAATTACATATCAATTGGTAAAATATAATGCAGTAGTCACAGCTGACGATGTCATTGTTTTGGTTACTGACCAAAGTTCTTCTATTCTTTTGCCAGTGCTCCAACTGCTCTTGCTGTGAGCGCTTTGGCATCGACTGCTGCTTCCCATCCCCTTGCATCGACGATGATTTTGTAGGCGTAACGTCCTTTTCATTCAGGTCTGGGAAGTTGGAATAGTCTAACGGTTTACACAATCCAAAATCTGACAGTCTCAAATGACCATACTTATCCAGTAGCAGGTTATCAGGCTTGATATCTCTGCAGGTTCAGGCACTGAACTCATCATAAACAACACATCAGCAGCGGTACCGAACACGACTGCACTTGCTCCATACCTGTGGATGTAGTTATGCCTGTGGATCGCTTCGATCGCAAGAACCGTCTCGCCAACATAGAACCTGGACTCATCTTCAGTTAACGTGTCTTTCCTCATGAGCAGCGTCATCATGTCACCTCCTGGGAGGTACTCCATGATCAGGTACAGGTACTCACTATCCTGGAATGAGCAATATAGTTTGACAATGCAGTGGTGATCCACTTCGGCAAGAAGATTCCTTTCAGCTCTGACATGCTCAACCTAGGAAACGATCCAAACAAAGCACTCAGAAAAGAGGAACAGTGGATACAAAGATGAGTTCAGACCTTTTTTTGATAGAAATAGCTCTACCTGACCTCGACGAAGCATTTCTGACTTTTTAAGCTTCTTCATCGCATAGACATTTCCTGTGGTCTTCTCTCTGCAGATTCTGACCTAGAAGAAAACCATTGTGTCAAGCAAAAACGATTTTATAACAATATTGAGAATTGGATACATAATGGTTGGTTATCCGCATGTAATGTAGGTTTACCTCACCAAATGCCCCTTGCCTATCATTGTTAGCAAGTCAAAATCCTCCACGCTCATTTTATGCCTTTGCAAGCGCATGTACTCAGTCTCTTTCTTCTCAAACTGCTTCAGGATGTTGTGAACCTCCTCTTCGGACACATCAGCGTCCGCTAATTTCTTTTCTAGACTACACCGTCTACATGACAACAATGCAAAAGATGAGATATCATCGGCAATGATAAGTTTTTTTTGAGAAAGATATATAATCATATCAGAACATATAAATTTCATCACATGAAGAAGCTTGTGGAAAGACAATTACCCTAATACTACATCATTCATTATTATTTCAGGATGGAATTTAACAACAAACAATTCTAGAATCTCTTGCCAAGTTTATCTTTGGAACAGTTTATGTTGGCTGCTGCTATTGGGAAATCTGGAGGTGGTATGACAATTGATTCAAATGCAGTCGCTGCATATGAGTGCAGAAACAAATTAGAATGTACTCATTCTAACTGCACGGATCCTTACCTTTCTTTCCTGTCCTGTAGATGCTTCATTTGCTCCTTGTAGTGCTTCTCAATATACTGCTTGGCCGCCGCAACCCTCTGCTTGGTTGCACTAGATGGCGCATCATCTCCGGATTCCTTGCCATTGGGAGGCAATTCCTTCTTCTTTCCAATGGATTTCTCCCTCGTCTGGAGCTTGGTAAACCAGCTCCTCGCTGAATCCATTACGAAGCAAGAGAAGAAGGAAACAATTGCCGCACTACGATCCCAACTAATTGTGCAAGCCTACACACAATTGTCCATATAGAAACTGCATCCGGAAAACAATCTTAGTTGAAGAACAAATTCAGTGTGATCTATCTACACGTGAACAACCCAAGAAATAAAAAGAGATTATTAGAATTTTTATGTGCGGTGCTCCAAAGTAAAGGGGAAATTTCGATCTAGAATTTAGGCCTAGAGAGTCGAAATATAGTCATTAATTTTTTTAGGCAAGTCGAGAAAGGTGGTGGAAGAGAAGCGAGGACAAAGGCTAAACTGGGATATGCTAAAAATGCTCTGTAGAACGAGTGGTTTTGGTTGGTTGAGACGTAGAGACCAAGCGTTGAAGATAATACTTTCACTATCACCAAACTTCAAAACCTGTAAGTGTAGGCTATAATTGGTAAATTCATTTTATCATCGTAACGGCTAGTATGTATTTCTAAATTCTTTTGGTCTGGAAATTCTAGAATGATTTGGATCAGTGCCCATGACGGTATGATCATACATTTCCAGTGTGACGAACACGTCTTAATCTGAAACTGCAATCAAGTAGTCTTTGTCACGGCAGCAGCTATACTTTGACTGGAATGACGTATACATACTGCCTAACGATAACTTGAAACTTGAGAAGACTGAATACCAAAGCAAACAGTCTTTTTGACGCACTTGTAACAGAACGTTCAATCTTTCGCCGCCAAATACACATCGAGGTCAGTATGATTCTGGTACTGGTTTGTGAAACATAGCATGAACAAGATAAACAAGGGAGGCTGTATCTATATCTAGCAAACTAGGCAGCCATTCATGTGGTGAGATGAGTAACGCAACTCTGGAAAATGTTTTATTTATCGGTTGACAACTGGAACTGGAACGCTGATCAAATCATTTTTAAGCATTTAATTTCGGACGGAAGGGGTAGAGGCTTCCAGCAGGCCAGATCCAAGTTTTGTTCCGTAATTCAGCTACCCATTCCTCTTCTTCAGGTAAACAAATGCCATCATGCATCCATCATCAGAATGCTGCCCATCCAGCTCCAGTGCTCTTTGTTTGTCCAGGTTCAGCAGATGAAGGTAGATTTTGCTGCATATCACATACATATGGTTGAACTGTAAGGGCATGAAGGGGTGAGTAAAATAACCATAAAACAAAGGCCCCCAAAATTTAATTTACATGGCATTCTAAGTTTTTATGTATGCTTATCCAACTGAATGAAGAGCATCAGACGTTCTTTTTTATTTGTTATAGACTATTAGTTTCATTTGACTAGGGGCACCTAGAATAGAGGTGACAAGATTGACCAGATCCAAATGAACAGCTTCTTTTTTACATGTTTAGGCAGAGGATTGCTTTTATTATTGTAGCTTAAATCTTGTCTTATTACCAGTTTATGAAATTGGCTAGTATGTGCTGCATATGATCGTAATAGTGCTCCATTCTGGACAACAATACCCTAAATTGTAAGGCACCAAATAGAAAACCTCACCTTTATAGCAGAAAGATCTGAAAAAGGATCATTATTTCTCTTGGCGAGTTCTTGTGAAGCCCTGATTCCTGTAGTCTGACCAGAATTCATCCTTGCAGCTGCAGGGTCGTTAGGTGGAGGTGGAAGAGGAGATCGAAGCTTCCCAGCTGCACCTGGAGGTGGCGCAAGAAGCATGCTTGTCTTGGGTTTTGCAGTGGTCCCTCCAGATAAAGTAGCAGCTGAAAGCATACCACTTCCAGTTGATGGCTTGTTTTTTACAGTTATCCTAATAGTTTCACCTTCCTAAAACAAAAGGAAGACCATTGAGTTCGTGCAAGTACCAGAGATAATGCACATGAACATATTGACAGATAGAAGAAATAGGCATGACAGTGCTCCTCCTATGTAAACCAGTATGATGCTATGTGGGAAATTTACAGCACAAACTACAAATTTACAAAAGGAGCAATATCCACTTTCTTGTTGAGCATTACCACACAATATTGGCAGATTGGTTAACTAGTAACTCGTTAAGTACATAAGCCTTTGTTCACATATGCAGAAGGCTGAAAAATCATAACTCTTTCCTGCTTTTCATCAATTGAGATTCTTCTGACCAATTTGTATCAATAACGGCACACCAAACAGGTTCAACAGAAGTTGCACAAAGAATAGGCTCATTATTTGGTTCCAGTGATTAAAGTATAAATCTACCTATCTGATCATTGTTAAGTGAACAAATTGACTGCATGGCTAAAAGTCTAAGAGATTGCTATTTCTGAGAAATCTTGATAAATGATTGTATTATTTCAGATAAACCAATAACAGAAGTACAGAACAAGGTCATTTATAAGCCCAATCAGAAATGAACTGACTAAAAATTGCTGATTTGCTTGGATGTAAGTAGCATCTAGTCATCTTGATCCCTGGTCTGCTAACAACAAGTCAATAAGACACTAGCTTGCGTTCTGAACCCATGATCAGCTTTAGAATTCTTGATACATGGTTATACAAGACGTATGATTTTATCACTTTTTACATGATTTGAAAGCCAGTCTCGGTTTATTTGCTATGCAAATCACAAAAAACTATTTCAGCAAATGGCACATTAGATTATCAGGCAATTTATCTACGATGCCTTTTGAGTCAGTTTACGAAGTTAGCTGATCATGGCTAGCAACACATTATCATTTCAACTAGTCTAATTGCATATATTGCCAGTTTTAAGAAAGATAAACAACAAAATGTCGTAGCTCATTCGCTTAAAGTACAGAACATTCTGCCATTCAGAGGAAGGAATAACAGAATTAGTCAAACAATAACGAACAAAAAGAAAGAAAGAGAGAACAAATGCTTTCAGCTCACCTTGAGTCGGCGATTGACGGCCGGATGTATATCAATCTCGCCACCGCCAGTCTCCTCGCCGGCGGTCTCCTTCTCCTGCTCCCTCTTGACGTACTTCTCGTGGTCGGAGAGGGCGACGTTGAAGTCGAACGCTTCGTTGCGCTCGTTGAAGCCGAGCCCGACGAAGGCGTGCTTCCCCGTGCCGTCCTCGATGCGTAGCACGAAGTAGCGGGAGGAGTCGAGCACGGTCTCGACGGCGCTCTCCCGCTGCCCGGGCAGCACGAAACAGGCGGCGAAGAGCTCCCCCGTGGCCGGGTCCTCGAGCCGGATCTCGCAGCGGTCGCCGCAGGACACCACGCGGAGGCGGCCCGACCAGATCTTGTCCGACTGCAGCCACTCGCCGCACTTGTAGCCGCCGCTGGTGGTGCGCGGCGGGATCTTGTACACTGACACCTCGCGCACCACCAGCAGCGTGTGCTCGAAGGCCTCCTCCTCCTCGGCCAGCGACGACGTCATGATCCCGCGTCCCCTCAACTCACGGCTTATGCAATCCAAGAACAGGTAATGGTAACGGGATCAGGTTACGACAAGAGGGAAATGAACCAGTAGAGATCTGGATCACCTCGGGCACGATCTGAACCAAGACGATATTTCGTAGGATTTTTGGCGGTTGGGGGGTTTGGATTGGGAGAAAGGTTGAGGAGAAGACGTGGGATCCAAGGGTGGAAGGTGGGGGGAGGAGGAATGCACAAATCAAGTCACGTTATGCGATTTGGTCCTTTCTCTTGGGTTGATTTTTGCTACAGGTCTTTCTTTCTTTCTTTTCCTTTTTCATTTTCTTTTGCATGTGTTTTTCTATTCACTTTTCGTACTAGAGTTTTTTTTTATATATATAAAATTATCGTAGCAGAGATTAGGGGCATCAGTGCACACCAACCAACTAGGTTGGAGCGTCGCCAACATAGTTTAGATACATCTGTTTTTTTAACAGGTCTGAGGGAGAATTTAGTTTGTTGTCACAAATCCCCCTGCAATGTATAGGGGATGGTTTATCCACACAAACTCAAAAGTGAATTTGCTTGAGAGAATATATATTCACAATATTTTCTCTAAATGTGATAGTAATAGTAAGCTTTCATCAACCAATAAGTTTGATGGATTGGAGCCACATATATTTTATTGCTATAAATACCATGTGTGGTTTATCTTGAATTCAATAGGAAAAACAAACCTATAACATGAATACACAAGATATTTAAAGAGAACGTTAAGTTTGTCAACAAATTAGGCAAGTCTTAGTGGAAAATTCATCTAATATTCACATTAAATATATTATCATATAGATATTTTTGATGATATAACGGTGTATTTAAGAAGAGAGAATAAATATGTTTTATCTAGATGAAACACTCTTGGCACACATACTAACTCTCTACGAGTCCTGAAATTAAATGACTATAAACTATAGAATTAAACTCTCTATTGAGAATAGATGTTTTAGGGGTACAAATGTTTTATCCAAGTTTTATTTTATTTTATATGACATGGTAGTTTTAAAAACAACACCATGAAACACTCCCACTAAGGTGCACATTATTGCAAAATCCTTTCCGCATCAAGATCATAATATAATAGTGCACACACGCGTTGACACACACATATATATACCTTCAAAGCCACCATTATATGTTGTTGAGATTTCACTTGCAATATATGGTTGCACTTGCCCCTTGAGGCCTTGACCTTGACACACATTGATTTTCTCGGTAGTATTAGATCAGAGTGAAAGAGCACGTGACTTCATCACGGTCTGTTTGGTACAGTTCACAATAACTTTATGATCTGTTTTTAAATTGTTTTATGATTGAAGTTATTTTTCTTCTCCACCCGTAAAGACACGAGTTAATATAAAACTGAAAAAATAGCTTATCTCAACTCTATCATTTCTCTCTCGCATGCATGAAGTTTTTAGTGAAGCTCTTTTGACAAACTATTTTTTCAAAATAGCTTAATTTTACCTAAAAAGTTATCCATGAAACTATTTTGTAAAAAACATCTTTACTAGTGAAGCTTTGGTCAATCCGTTCTCTAATCGGGTGTCCCTGTGGCGTCATGGTCATGGAGCGTACTTGTGTCTTCTCTTCATGCACATAGGCTGAATTTCGGACGTCAGCCGCACATGTTTGGGGGTTTCCTTCGTATACCCGCCGCGCGCAGGGTTATTTGCATGCAACATTTGACCAAATACAACTATGGCCTTAGAGCCTATTTGGTATAACTCTGCTTCACTAGTGAAGTTGCTTTTTTATAAAATAGCTTCATGAGCAACTCTCTAGGTGAAGTTGGACTATTTTGAAAAAAGTGTTTGGCAAAACAACTTCACTAACAACTTTATGCATGAAGATGAGAGAGAAAGGGGGGAGAGAGCTATGATAAGCTACTATTTTCAGCTTCATCCCACTTCATATCTTTGTGAGAGGAGAAGAAAACCAGCTTCATAGGTGAAGCTGTTTTGAAAAAAAAGTGTTTGACAAAAAAAAACAAGTCACAATAGTTTCATAAAGCTGCTATAAGTTGTACCAAACAGGCCCTTAGTATGCATGCTCTTAGTATGCATGGTGTCCAAACCCTATTTTAATCTTTTGCGTTACTAAGAAAGTGAGAAGTGACAAGTGACACACTACTATAAAACATACCTTTCGTCGATGTCCGAAATGTACAATAATCACGATTATTTTTTTTGTCCGGGGCTAATAGACCTTTAGTCTCGGTTGGTGTTACCAAAGGAGACTAAAGGTCCAGAACATTTAGCCCCGGTTGGTAATACCAACCGGAACTAAAGACCCTTTAGTCCGGGTTGGTGTTACCAACCGGGGCTAAAGGGTGACCAACCGGGGTTAAATGTCTTTCTACGGTGGGTTCAAAAGGAAAACGTCTCATTCATCGACAGATGTGTCGCGTAGTCGGGGTGGTAAGCATGCGCGAGGTCGTGCATGAGGCCTTAGGTTTGAAACTCAGGGGGCGCGGTTGGTGGGAGCCTTTTTTTTTTTTAACTGGATGGACCTTTAGGTCCGGACCTTTAGTCCCGGATCCCAGTCCCGATTGGGAAACCGGGGCTAAAGGGGGTTAGGGCGTTCTCAACAATGAGTACAGATCGTCAGCTTAAGTGGAGACATGAAGTAATAAAAAAAGAAGAAAGTTGAACAATGTAATAGCGGTGCAAACATGTCAGAGACTAAGAAATTTTGGAGAAGTGTGCGAGCTAGACTCAATTTTGGAGAAGTGTGCGAGCTAGACTCTTGAGCACTCGCTAGCGAGATAACTTCCATCCTTGTGATTGGGCATGTGCTGCTCCTAGCTAGCGTTTTCATCTTTGTTGGGGACGTCCTTACGGACGGTGGCTAAAAATCACATTCTCTAGTAGTGACAACTGACAACGTGTTGGCAAGTTTACTCTGTCTGTCGTGTGAAATAATGAAGGCTTCGCAAGTTAATTCAGAAAGTGGATTTCTTTTCAGTTTTTACGAGACTGTTCAGAAAATGCAGAGCTACTTTCTGCGAACGATCAGTAAGACTTCACCCGAACAAATCATTAGGAAATGGAACAAACAGCTGGGCATGACCCAAGTGTAATTAATGTTTAATTGCTCATAGGTTTTGCTAAGATACAAACATTACCTACTAGGAGGTAATAACAAAAACAAAATCATACCCGTTGATTTTTTAGAGATTTATAAAGTAATTAAATAACTAAAATAACAAGAAAAAAAATCACATTCAATCCCTAGATATCAGGTAGATGGTATGCACCACCCAACAAGCATGCACTTTTTTCATTTATCCATAATACGCTCGGATGTAAAGTAGGTCAATTATTGTACAAACACCAAGTTTACTAGTATGTTACATTACCTTTTTTTTAAGAGTAAAATGCACCAGGGGTCTTCGAACTTATAAGCGTGTGTCACATAGGCCTGTATTTCTAACTCCTTAAACTTGTTATTAAGTGGTACACATATGCCACTGAACTTTGAAAATACATTTCTGGCCTCCTAAATTTGTTAAGTGATACACCACAGACCCATACTTGTCACACGTGTTTTTTTTTCTACCAATGTGACGTTGTTACGTGGCAAAAAGTTAAGCACCAAACGCCCCTGAAAACTCAATCTTTGTTGTTGTCATCGGTGCAGGAGTTGCCTCCGCATAGAGGTGCTCGCTAGGAGAGCATCAGTGGCTAGAGGATGGGGTGGAGCCACGGCGCATCGCAAAAAGTACGATCCTAGCCACCAGTGATGCTTCTCCTACTTGTAGGGGCAAACCACGTGCGCGTGGCTCCGATCAGCAATGCTTATGCGCGTTGCTCCGGTCATACCATGATCAGCCACGCGTGGAAGCATTGTTGACATGAGCCACATGCCTGTGGTTTGTCCTGCAACTATGAGAAGCATCGCTGGCAGCCAGGGTCGTGCTTTCAATGACGCGCCATCTCACCCTCCAGCCATTGATCCTTCCCTCGTCCTTCCTGACGACGATGAAAGGTCCTATGCGATGGCTAGAGGGGGGTGAATAGCCTAATTTAAATTTCTACAAAGAAACCTCAACAACAATGTTAGATAACTAAGAAGCGAAGCGAGTTTTGCACTAGCCTAATGCAAAGCCACCTATCCACAAGTGCTATCCTAATAGCTTTAGGAACACACAATGCCTACTCACTTCTAGTAGCCCTCTAGGCACAACCTAATATACAATATGAATAAGATAATGCAAAGATGGGAAGGTGATTATACTGCCATGGAGAAGTAGGGGATGAACCAATCAAATGAATACCAATGAAATCAATCAATCATAAGAGACATTGGTTGACACTTGATTTTCTTCCGAGGTTCACTAGTTTGCCAACTAGCTAGTCCCCGTTGTGGCAAGACACTCACTTGGAGGTTCACGCGCTAATTGACATCACACGCCAAACCCGTCACTGGGTGCCGCACAACCAACACAAGATGAGGCTATTGAAACGCCACGAGCAATCCACTAGAGTTACCTTTGCGATCTCCCGCGGGGAAGGTACAAGAACCCCTCACAATCAACTTGTAGTCGAGTAAGCACAATCACCAAGCTTTTCGATCTACCACCGCTGCTCCAAACCGTCTAGGTGATGGCAATCACCAAGAGTAACAAGAAATCCACAGCGAGAAGGCCTCCCAAGTGCCACTAGATGCAAGCTATATGCAAAATGCACTTGGATCACTCAATCTCTTTTGGGTTTTCACTAACCAAGTATAGAGATGAGTGGGAGGGAGTTTGCTCAGCTCAAAGGAGTCTCAAGATGTTCAAATGTGCGAGAGAGAAACCCCTTAGCCGACCAACACATATTTATAGACCTCCCTCAAAGCCACTAGCTGTTGCTCTGTTAAGTTGGCGACAGACGCTCTTCACGGGGGCGACAGACGCTCCGTCACCAGTGTCCGACGCCTTGTCAGAACTAGCCATTGGGCTGATGCAGAGGCGATGGACGCTCCGTCGCCAGCGTCCGACGCCTTGACCTCCAGAGTCCGGCACCTTTCTTCAAACTGCCCGTCTGCAGACCCCTCTGGAAGCCCGACGGACGCACTGTTGCTTTGCGACGGACGCTGTGCCTCAGCGTTCGGCGCAAACTCGTTGCTCTCGGGTTTATGAGAAAATTCCAAGAAATATTTCCGGATGCTCTGAATCAAAGTTCTCAACGTCCGACGCCCTGATTTGCAGCGTCCGGCGCCTCTGCTTGATCCTCATTTGTCTCTGATCTTTTCAGTCTTGCTCCAATGTGCCAAGCACTAAGATACCTCTTTAGTGAACACTTCTTGGCATATTTTACTTGTCAATTATCATGGAGTATGTCACTAGGTCCTAAATGCACATGCAATATAGATAACACCTAGTGGCACTTGACAAACCGCAATCACTTTTAAATTTGCCCTCTTAATAGTATGGTTGTCGGTGTTTAGAAACTACCAAGGAGTAAATTTGTACACGTGTCGGGTTCCAAATGGTGAGACAAAGAGACAAGAGGTTTATACTGGTTCGGGCAAGAAATCCCTACGTCCAGTGTGGAGCTGCTCATGTTCCTTATCTCTGCTTGCAGGGGGCTACAAGCTGGTTCAAGAGAGGGGGTATGAGCCCTAGGTCTCTGGATGATGTGGTGAGTGTGCTATCACCGAGCCGTATGCTTTGGGTGTGTGTGTGAGTGTGATCTCTATCTCTGAAAGCTTGAGAGTGGAGATCCGGGTCCCCTTTGAGTCGTCCCCCCTGTCCCTCTTTTATAGTCGCAAGGAGGGCAGGGGAGTTACAAACATGCGTCGAGAGATATCTACCTAGGATACCGAGCCCTTTCCTTCTTCGTGAAGGATGTTGGGCACTTATAATACTATATTCCTATTGTCTTCGTACTTGTTCGGAGGAGAGGAGTCGTGTCGACTCCTTGTTGCATCGCCGGTGGATATGGGGGGGGGGTCCGGTTGAACCCGTAGCGTAGTAGAGGCATGGAGTTCATTCTACTGTTGGAAGGTACAGTGATGTACCTTCTTATAATTCTTTTTGTATACGATAGATTCCTTCTCCTTGGGCCAATGAACTCCGTTATTCAGTGGGCCCCATGTACCCGACGTACTTCCGTTTGAAGGGTCCTTGTAGGGGCCTGGAGGCACACAAGGGTGGCCGTTGCTCCGCAGGCCCCGTCTATCACGGAGCCCTGTGCCATCCCATCCCGGATTGGAGGACTCGACGTGTCTCCATTCAGGTAAGGGACTAGGGCGTTATCCCGAGCTCCGGTTTATACGGGGCGTACGATCCTTAGGATGGCTTACCTCTGTTCTTATCGGCGTTCGCACCGTCAGCGTCTACGGAGCGGTAGCCACCACCTTCTAGAAGGGGGTAGATAGGTCTTTTCCCTACCGTCGGTGCTCTTCATGTCTTCCGTTGGTTGTGAAGCCGCCTCGTCCCCTGCGTCGAGCGAGATGGATTTACGCCTGCCCGGGCGCACGTCTATCTACCCGGGCCGGCGAGATCCTATGAATCACATGCCCTCTCTTCGTGGGCCGGCGGTGATTTGTCCCTGATGGGCTTCTCATCCCTATCTAGATGGCCGTCATGGGGCCTTTAGTTTATGGTTTTATTTCTGAAAGTTTATCATTAAATTATATCTCCGATAGTAGCCCCCGAGCCTTAGGAAGATTTCCTAATTGTCTTGCTGAGGCTTTGTATTTGTTGCCTTGGAATCTATTTTAATCCTTCGCCGAGAGGGTATGCGCGAGCGCACCCACTGGGTGTAGCCCCGAGCCTGGGTGAGAGTGTAAGTCTTGCGCATGTTTAGATTTCGTCGTTTTTGTCTTGATGTCTTGATCGCAATCGGTGGATATGCTCAGATTGCTTTGCACCGCAATCTTTCGATGGCGCAGACGGATTGAACCAGGTCGATTTCGAGTTCCGTTCTGACCACCTGTCGTTGCTACCGGTGGCACTGTTTAGTCATGATGCTATGAGCATCGAAACTTGCTCACCCTAGCCCGCTGCCATGCTTCGTACCTTTCTGTTGTCGACGCCTCGACTTGTCCGTCTCGATCAGATGTAATGGAGTACCTGTCTTGCCTTCTTATGCATCCATTAACGAGCTCTTGGCGTGCGGTGATTTTCTGCGACGCGGAGCCCCCGGGTGCCTGCCGATGTATGGTTTCTTTTACGGTTGCTGCCGTCCGGTCCACAGGGATCGATTTGTGCTTGAATCGGGGTCGGAGCCACGGTGGGGCTCTGTCAGCGACCGAGACGTAGCCGCGACAGACCTAGGGATTAGGATGACTCGCGCCGCGCCCTAGCCTGGTGGCGCTTGTCGGTGCTCCACGTGTCACGCCCCCCAGCATGCGGTGCATCGACCTGCTCGTGGTGACAAGACTTGGCATAGCACATCTCGTGTTCCCCTGACCATTTTCGCAAGTTGAAGATGGGAATGGCGGGCCCCGTCCTGATATAGAGCGATTTCGATCTTTGCTGACCCCGTCGCTTGACCTATTTAAAGCGGCGAGATGAGCGAACTTGTCACACCCAATTTTAAGAATAAAATTGAATGCGAATAACTCATGTGTGCCCAGAGATCAATCACACACATAAGCTGACAAATCTTTAAATAGTATCATCACTGAGTGCTTATTACATAACGAATAATATTCTTAAACATAACAGCGGAAATAAAGATAACTCTCGCGACGAAGCTCCACTTCACAGGGAACGCTGACTGGTTGACCACTAGCCTAGTACTCCTCACGGTAGTCTTCACAGCCATCTGATGAGGATGATAAAGCAAGGGTGAGCACTTAAAGTACTCAACAAGAGTAACACAAGCCGGCTATCATGATAGATTTACACTCTGCAGAGGTTACGCACTTTACCCACAAGCCATGTTGCCCATGTGCCCGGGTTTGCAACTCCCAAAACACTGCCAAGGTGAGTGGGCAGGGTACACTATGAAGTCTTTCAAAAAGTCTTTCTAGCAAGTAGTAGACCCTACGGACCCAATGCAAAGGGGTATATGGGACACCCCGATGGTACCACCCACAGCGGTCCCCACACAAGCTATACCCCATAACCAGCTCGGCAAAGGTGCCTTTCACGAACTACAATCATGCTAGTCCAACTTCCATAATTGACTAAAACGAGAGCCATGTTAGCACTTGTGGTTGCATTATTATCCCGACTTTTGCCCTACAATGGTGTCCTATTCCATGTTCCTACAAAAGCCAATTTTATCTCATTGTTGCATATATCATTAGTCAAGATTCTTCTCATAATTCATAAAGCATAGCAGATCTATCCATATGCAAAAGTAACCCAAGGTGACAAGGTACAAGGTGACAAGCTATGGTAAAGATCTAAATAGGAATCAATTGAGACACATGCAATCATGACTAGGTGAATTAAGGTGAATAGGTAACAAGGATGATCCCATGTTAAACTTGCCTTGATCACAAAGCTCCTGGTGGTCCTAATCTGCTACAAAGAACTCTGGAACACCGAAAATCTCACCGGCTATACTCGATCAACATCACCACGCAATCATCCGAACAATCATACACGAAGCAATAAATATATAATTAGAAAATTACACCATAGACAATAAAGAGCTTTTGAAAAGATTATAAAACAGATCTATACTATACTACGATCACAAAGACGCGAAATTCACGCTAAACGGATCTAAAACGAATAAACTATAGATTAAACAAGGTTTACTATACCAGATTAAAGCATTAAAAGAATTAATATAAACTTTTATTTTCAAAAGTGATTAACATAGATTAAATCTATACTACTGGATAGAGCATAAAATTACGAATCTAACGCAACTTGAACGGATCGATTTGGATTAAAAACGAGCAAGTTATTAGCATTTAAAGATCAGTGGCAAATCTGAAAATAGAGATTTTCATTTAATTTCGAAATAAAAACAGATCCAAAAAGGAATACGGTTTCCAGAGGGAGAAGCGTAGAGCTGAAAACCGCTTGAGGACTGCGGGCTTATTCCCCAAAAGATGAGGGTCTCTTTAGCAAATAGACCCGTGAAGGGGTATCGGCTCACGTGAGTCGTTGGATCTGATCTGAGTGATCCAGATTAGAAGAGCGGGGGGTGGGGGGGGGGGGGGTGGGGAGAGCGGCGCGGCTGCCGGAGCAGAGGCCCATGGCGGCGGCGCCATGGCCGGCCGAGCCCGAGCTCGCCGGTGGAGCCCGATGGGGAGCTCCGGTGCTCGGTTTTCCAAAGCGAGAGCACCAGGAGAAAGGGGAAGAAGAGGCGAACTCACCTCGGTGTTCGATGGGGCTTGGGGACAAACGAGGACGGCGACCGACATGGAACAGCGGCGGCGAGCTCGGTGGCCGGAGGTGCGTGGAACGACGGCGTGCTTTGTTCGGCGGCTCTGTTGTCCCTTCTTCGAGGCAGGGTGAGGCGAGAGGGGATGGGGAGGCGGTGCGGGGTTGGTTCCGATTTAAAGGGGACCGAGGGGGAGTCCCACGCGGAGACGGCGCGTGGAGTCCGTGTAACACCCTGAAATTTGAATTAGCAAATTATTTGAATTTCAATTTAATTTGATATAATTCAAGCATTTTTGTGAAGCATAGAATTAATTAAATAAAAAATAAAATAAATCTCATGCTAGGGTTTAACATGTTGTGCATTTCATGCCTCTGCATTTTCTTTGTGTTGTTTGGATTTCAAAACCCAAAGAAAAACATTTCAAACCCCTTTGAAAATTCTATTTGGAAAATGTTTGTAAAAAGAAAAGAAAAAGAAAACTGAAACCCTCTCCCTTTCTCCTTTCGGCCCAGTCACCAGCCCGGCCTGCTTTCCTCCCCCTTCTCTCTTTCTCCCGAGTGGGCCGACTCCCTCGCCTCGTCCCAGTCCGCCCTCGGCCTTTCTCCCTCCTCTCTCCCTGCCAGAACGGGCCCGCACGTCAGGCCGTCTTCTTCCTCCCCGAGTCCACCCCGGACTCTGCCTGCCGCCGCGGCCGCAACCGCCTTCTCCGCGGATTCCGCGCGTGGCCGCGTGGGATTCTCCCCCCTTGACCCCGCAATAAATAGCACCGCCCCCGCGCCGTTTTCTCCCATCGCAGCGCCTCGCCTCGCCTCGCTTTGCCTCGCTTCGCAGTCGCCGCACGCCGCCGCGAACCGCCGTCAAGCCGCCGTCGTTCTATGCGTCTCTGACCGCGGTAAGTCCCCCCGACCCACGCATCATTTTGCGAAGCCGCCGAACACCCTATCTCCCTCTTCTCCCTCTCTTTTGTGCTCTGGTTCATCGGGTCGCCGTGCACAGAGGTCCCGCCGCCGCTGTTCGTCGAAGCCGGCCATCCTCGGCCGTCCTCAAACCCCTCCGAGCTTCGCACTCGCCTCACATGCGTGCGGAACACCCCTCCCCTCTGTTTCCCTCTCTTTTGTGCTCTGGAAGGCCCGCGCCGCCGTTTGCAGAGCACCGCCGCCGTTGCCTCTCGTTGCCGGCCACCCACGGTCATCTCTAAGCCCCGCAAGTCGCGTAGGTGAATTCGCCGCCGTCCCCTCTCTCTCCCGGTGCCCTCGGTTTGGAAAACCGAGCACCCTAACGCCAGATCGGTCTACGCCGATGAGCTTCGGGCTTGGCCGGCCATGGCGCCACCAGGCGCCGCCCTGCTCCGGCCACTGCGCCGCCTCTCCCCCCCTCTTCTAATCTGAGCTCTCCATCTCAGATCCAGTGGCTCAGGATCAAAGATACCCCTTCGGGTGGTATTTTGCTAAAGAGCCCCTGCCTTTTTCTAGCCCTCAACCCGCAGTCCTAAGGCGGATTTCAGAAATACGCTTTTCTCTCTGGAAAGCGTAATCTCCTTTAAATCTGATTTAATTCGGTTTTAAAAGAAAATTCCTAATTTCAGTTTTGCCACTGAATTTCAAATGCTTATAATTTGCTCGTTTTAAATCCAAATCGATCCGTTCAAGTTGCATTAGATCCGTAATTTTATGCTCTATCCAATAGTATAGATTTCATCTATGTTAATTACTTTTGAAAATAAAAGTAAATGAATTCTTTAATTATTTAATCTTGCCCTTTTCAAAATCTTGTTTAATCTATAGTTTATTCGTTTTAGATCCGATTAGCGTGGTTCTCACGTCTTTGTGATCGTAGTAAAGTATAGATCTGTTTTATAATCTTTTTAAAACCTCTTTATTGTTTATGGTGTAATGTTCTGATCATATCTTTATTGCTTCGTGTATGATTGTTCGGATGATTGCGTGGTGATGTTGATCGAGTACAGCCGGTGAGATCTTCGGTGAGCAAGAGTTCTTTGCAGTAGATCAGGATCACCAGGAGCTTTGTGATCAAGGCAAGTTTAACATGGGATCATCCTTGTTACCTATTCATCCTAATTCATCTAGTCATATTGCATGTGTCTAATTTGATTCCTATTTAGATCTATACCATAAGTTTGTTATCCTTTTACCTTGTCACCATGGGTTTTTATGCATATGGGTAGCTCTGCTATGCTTTAAAACAATGGATCTTGAGATGAATCTTGATTAATGATACATGCAACGATGTTAAAACTGACTTTTATAGCAACATGAAATAGGACCCCACTGTAGGGCAAAAGCTGGGACTTAAATGCAACTATGAGTGCTATAATGGCTCTGGCTTTAGTCAAGTATGAAGATTCGTACTAGCATGTTGGCAGTTCGTGAAAGGCACCATTGCTGAGCTGGTTGTAAGGCATGTCCTAGGGTGGTTACCGCTTCGAAAGGTACCATCGAGTAGGGGCTTTACATACCCCTTGCCCTTGGGTCCGTAGGGTCTGTCGACATGTTGGGAAGACTTTTGAAAGACTTCATAGTGTTCCCTGCCCGCTCACCTTGGAAGTGTTATGGGAGTTATAAACCCGGGCATATGGGCAACATGGCTTGTGGGTAAAGTGTATAACCTCTGCAGAGTGTAAATCTATCATGATAGCCGTGCTCACGGTTACGAGCGGCCTGGAAAACTCACAGTGTAGATGATCATGTTTTTTAATTATTAATGTTGTTTATTATACTTATATCATGTGGTTATCAACTGGGTATGCATAACTAAAGCTAAGTGTTGGTAAAACTTGACCAAGTTAAAAGCAACCGCAGTACAGACAGTGTCAGCCTTTGAGCTTCATAACCCTATGTTACTCTTGCTGAGTACTTTAAGTGCTCACTCTTGCTTTCTCAACCCCTTCAGATGGCTATAAAGACTACCGTGAGGAGTACTAGGCTAGTGGTCAACCAGTCGGCGTTCCCTGTGAAGTGGAGCTTCACCGCGAGAGTTATCTTTATTTTCCGCTGTTTTGTTTAAGAATATTATTCGTCATGTAATAAGCACTCAGTGATGGTACTATTTAAAGATTTGTCGGCTTATGTGTGTGATTGATCTCTGGGCACACATGAGTTATTCATATTCAATTTTATCCTTAAAATTGGGTGTGACAGTCCGCGTGGAGAAGGCGCGTGGCGGTTGCGGGGTTCGGCGGCGCACGGCCGTGTCCGGCTCAGACTCGAGGAAGGGGGCAGCGCTGACGTGCGGGGCCGCTGCGTCAGCGAGAGGGAGGAGGGAGGAGGGCACCAGCGCGGTGTGGGCCTGCGGAGCGGCTGGGCCGAGGCGAGGGAGAAAGGAAGGAAGACGAGGCTGGTTAGCTAGCTGGGCCGAAAGACCGAAGGGGTGGAGGGGGAGGAGAAAAAGGGTGTTTTTTATTCTCTCTTTGCAAAAGATTTTCTAAATAATTTTGAAATTCTTTCTTTTGAGTTTTGAAAACCAAACAATACAAGAGAAATATGCAAAGGCATGAAATGCACAAACATGTTGGACCCTAACATGATATTTGTTTTATTATTTTCTTTATTTAATTCTATGATCACAAAATTGTATGAAATAAATCAAATTTAATTTAAATTCAAATCTAATTTCTATTTCAAATTTTTGGGTGTTACAGAACTGTTTCATCCCGTTCTTTGATTTACTCCCTGTCTAAATTCTTTCTGCTTGAGCCGCTGCCATTTGTTAAGTCATGGACCGCGGTAAGCGTCCCCTGGAGAGTGGTCTCGTCGGAGGGAACGCGTCTGATCCTCCAAGCCTTCATCGCCGGATGGCTGAGGCGGGATGGTGCTCGTGTCGTGCCATTCTGGACATCTTCTTTTTTCTTGTTATGGCCCAGACACTGATCTGTCTTCTGCTTTTTGATTAGGAGGCCTTATTCGTCCCCTAACGTCTCCTCCCCTTGTGGTTTCGAGGTGTGGGCGGCGCCTTCCAACTTGCTCACGCCGACCTGTCCATTGTTCAGCGTGGGTCCGGGAGACATTCTTCGTCCGGCTTGTGATTCCTGCGCCTCCGAGACCAACACTAGCGCCTCCCATGCATCAGTTTCGGAGCTTGTTGGAGGAGCTGCTCAGTCGTCCAATACCGAACCTTCGCCGTATTCAGGACACGGAGCTGCTCTATCGGATGATTGAGGGCTTTCACCAGAGCCTTCTAGGGCCCGTTCAGGCGGGCTATGGTCTCCGCGATCGGCTGGCCGAGGTTGACAGGCGCGTCGTGGGTAAGCTTTCGTGTTTTTCCTTTAGACGTGTTCTGTCATGCTTTGCTCGTGACGTATTGTGTCGTCTTTTCCTTTGCAGCGCTAGAGATGGAGCTGCAAACGCTCCGTTTTGCTGCGGACGATATCGTTGGCCTTCTACACGCGCCTGGGGACACTGTGGTTGATCGTCTTCAGGCTGTTCCCGCGCGCGTACGCAACGTTATCGCGCGCTCCGTCTTCCGCGGGGCGGGAGTCACGTTTGCCATGGCCGAGGTCCGCACTGGAACGGATATGATGGATGCCGTCGGGTTCCCTCATGGCCAGAGCGTCGACTAGTATGTTCATCTCATCGAGCGTCTCTCTGATGCGGCGGAGGCCGTCGTCGATGTCGTGCCGGCCGAGGAGGTCCTGGCGGAGGAGCCGAGGGTGGCGGCTCCATGATCATTAGTCCTCCTTAGAGTTGGATGTGTTTCGCTAGTTGACGTGCTTTTATTCTACTTATAAGGACTGGGCCTGCTGAGCCCTTATTTTTAGCTTCTGCAATCGTCGTTTCTAGCTATCGTTTTTTTCGTAGGCCTTTGTTAGTTTTCCTATCGTGTTTGTTGGACCATGCATTTTAGGGGGCTATCGTAGCTCCCATGTTTCTTCCTCGCACCCCCATGGTCTAGGATGTGGAAGTGAGAAATCTCGAATCTTACCTCGATGGTCGAGATCGAGTGCTCGACGAGTTGCAAACGGGTAATCTAGGTGAGACCTCGGGTCCTCATCCGTGGAGGCGTGCACCGGCAGAAGTCCATCGTGGACCGATCTCTAATCTTCGACAGTCGATACGTATAGTACCTGGACTCGTTCAATGGGGTCAGAGAGCTCGATGCCGCCCCTCGTGGGGTTTACCACATATTCTGTTATCTGTCGAAGCCTAAACATGTTTACTAAGCGCGTTCGACGTGAAGACATCTACGTTCCGACCGCTAGGGTCCGCTTAGCAACGTCCCTAACTCTTCATTTTTTGGCCAGGGAGGCTGTAGAACCCGTAATGTTTTGGGCCAACCAAGATCCCGTGGCCTAGTTTTCTCATTTGTTAAATGAGTACTACGGGTAACAAACGGTCTTTCGGCCGTTACCTCGTTTTTGGTCCCTGCACTTTGCATAGTAGGGATAAAGAATTTGATGTTATTTTAAATGACGTACTTACCAGTTGTGCTCACCTTTTTATTGACCGTAGTGGACTGGTTGTGTTCTCACAATGCCTGCCTGTTCCTGGGGAGTTGGCGCTGCGTGCGCTCCGTGGGCCCTTGCAATCAGTCGCTTGGTTTGGTGAAGCGGCGTACGTGTCCTCTGGTTGTTTGCTGATGTCGTCCGTGCCTGGGAAATGAAGAGTCGCGCCTCTGCGTGCCCGAGGGGTGTGTGCGTGGAAGATGGAGAGGTAATAGACCTGTGCTATATATTGGATGGGGTTTGTAGTAGTACTACTTTCCACCGCTCTTCTCAGTCTTCTTATTCTTCTTTGCGCCAGCCTGTAGTAGTAAGAAAGGAGGGTTTCTTGTCGCCGCCATCGTCGAAAGGGGTCACCGTCGTCGGGGAGGTGCGCCTACCCTGTCCGTGAGATGGATGCCAGCCGCGTCCGTCTTGTCGTGGCGTCTGGTGCTTTATTGCTTCTGCCGAAGGAGATCCTCTTCCAGATCCTTCTCCGTGCCATCGACCACGGGGTTAGTTACACCGTCTATATGCACCTTCGTCAGGTATGCGGCCTTTTTTGGAGGATCTGCAACAATGGCGAGCTGGTTCGACTTTTATCCCTCCGAATGATGCAACGTTGGTGTCGGTCGACGCGCCACATGCTTCGGGAGGCGATTCTTGTGCGTCACTTCATCGAGGCCGACCATCAGGAGGCCTTATGCTTCCGCGGCGTGGAGAAGTTGATGCTGTGTGGTCAGGACCCCTCTGGCTGGGAACTCATTAAGCTGGCAATCCAGGCTGGGGATGCCGGGGCGATGTACTTCCGAGCTATGCTGTTGTCCGACGAACCCCAAAGCTCTCGCTCTCTTCAACCAAACTACCGACGACGTGATTCTGGGTGGCCGTTGGGGCAGCTGCGGCCTCAACTCACTTCATTTTGACTCCGGTGAGGATCTTCACACTATTGCGAAGGGGATGGGTCTTCGTTGCTCGAAGCGCTTGCCGATGATATCGGTCGATCGCTATCCTGACTGTACCTGGGAATGGTGTAGGACCCCTAGGCCGCCGCGCGGGAATCTGTTCGGAGCTACTATGTACTGTAGCCCGGAGTGTCGTCTTAGTTATGAGTTCGATCTCTGGTGTATGCATCTCTCCGACGAGGTTAACTGTTGTGTCCGTAAGATGAGGCTGTGATGCTGAGTAGTTCGTCCGGTCTGTGGTTTTTTGTTTTTGGAATGGTTGTAATGAACTTGGATTGTATATATCTGTTCGAATTTTTCTTTTTCTTCGTGTGTATCGGGTAGCCCTCGGGAAAGGGGTTTCTTTGCTTGTTGAGCGTGGCAGAAAAGCTCTTTCCCAAGACTTTGTGAAAAGAAAACTTCGATTGAAATGCTGTAAAGGGGAATTTTTCACGGGTAGAAACGATGTAGCTGTTGTATGTTCTAGGCGTTGGTGAAGATTTTTCTAGCGAAGGTTTTGAGTCGATAGGCTCCTAGTCTTATTACTTCGTGGATAATGTAGGGTCCTTCCCAGGGTGATGTGAGCTTGCGCCGCTCCTTATTGCTCTAGATTTTTCAAAGTACTAGATCGCCTGGCTGGAAGTCCCTTGGTCGGACGCGTCGATCGTGGTACCGGCATAGCGCCTGTTGGTACTTGGCCGAATGTAGGAGGGCGGCGTCTCTGGCCTCGTAAATCTGATCTACGACATCCTCCAGGAAAATTTCTGCCTTCTTGGGATCGTTGGCTTCCACCCTTGGTGACCCATATTCAAGGTCGGTGGGTAAGACGGTTTCCGAGCCGTAGACCAGGAAAAACAGTGAAAAGCCGGTCGCCCTGCTTCGTGTTGTCCTCAGATTCCACAGAACAACAGGGAGCTCTTGGAGCCATTTTTCCCGTATTTGTTTAGCCGGTCAAAAATCCTTGCCTTGATTCCCTGTAGGATGAGTCCGTTAGCACGCTCGACTTGCCCGTTGGACTCTGGGTGCGTGACGGAGGCCCAATCAACCCCTATGTGGTGTTCGTCACACCATCCTAGGAATTCGTCCGCGGTGAAGTTCGTCCCGTTATTGGTGATTATAGAGTTGGGCACTCCGAAGCGCTGAATTATGTTTTCAAAGAAATTGACAGTTTCTTCCGCCCTGATGTTTGTGATGGGGCGTAATTCGATCCATTTGGTGAACTTGTCGATGGCGACCAATAGGTGTGTGTAGCCCCCGGGCGCTTTGTCAAATTTTCCAACCATGTCGAGCCCCCAAACCGCGAATGTCCATGTAAGAGGGATGGTCTGGAGTGCCTGGGCAGGCATGTGGATCTGCCTGGCGAAGAACTGGCAACCCTCACAGGCGCGGACCAAGGCATGCGCGTCGGCCATGGCTGTCAGCCAGTAAAAACCTTGCCGGAACGCGTTGCCCACGAGGGTTTTAGCTCCCGCGTGGTGTCCGCAAACCCCCTGGTGGATGTCTTGCAACAGCTTTTTTCCTTGTTCGGTGGGGAGACAACGTTGAAGGATGTCGGTGGCGCTTCGCTTGTAAAGTTCGCTTTCCACAAGAACGATAAATCCTAGGAGCATGCCTTTGGGGACCCCAAAGACGCACTTCTCCGGATTAAGTTTGATGTTGTTCTTTTTGGGTTTTGCGAATGTGAGGGCAAGATCAGCTACGAGCCCATCGGTGTGCTGGGTTTTGATGATGATATCATCTACGTAGACCTCGACTATTTTGCTCACTAGTTCATCAAAGCATCGGATCATGGTCCGCTGAAAGGTGGCGCTAGCATTTCGGAGTCCGAAAGGCATGGTGACGTAGCAGAAAGATCCGAACGGGGTGATGAATGACGTCGCGAGCTGGTCCGACTCATTCATCTTGATTTTATGGTACCCCGAGTACGCGTCGAGGAAGCAGAGGAGTTTGCATCCTGACGTCGCGTCAACTATTTGATCAATGCGAGGTAGCGGGTACGGGTCTTTTGGGTAGACCTTGTTAAGGCTCGTATAATCAACGCACATCCTCCATTTTCCATTCTTTTTTGCACTAGTACAGGGTTAGCGAGCCACTCGGGGTGGTACACTTCTTTGATGAAGCCCACGACGAGAAGTTTCTTGATCTCTTCTCCGATCGTAGTGCATCTTTCTTCATCGAAGCGACGCAGTCGTTGCTTGACGGGGCGGGAATCCAGTTTGATATGCAAGGAATGCTCGGTGACATCCCTGGGTATGCCCGACATATCCGAGGGCCTCCACGCAAATACGTCGATGTTTGCATGAAGGTAGTCGACGAGCTCGCTTTCCTATTTGGGAGAAAGGGGAGTGCTGATGCGTGCGGTCCTTTCCTCCCCGTCCTGAGTGTCGAGAACGACCGTCTTCGTGGACCCTGTGGGTTCGAAAGACCCGACCTTCTTGGTGTTCGGGGCCTCTTCTTGTGACGCACTGGCCTCAGCCGCCATTTCGGCCGCTTGTTGCTTCGAAGCTACGAGCGCCGACGTGTACGTGCAGCATTCGACGTCGCACTCGTACGCTCGTCGGGGCGCCGCGCCCACTGTGATGACGCCCTTAGGGCCTGGCATTTTCAGCTTTAGGTAGGTATAGTTCGGAACGACCATGAACTTGGCATAGCATGGTCATCCTAGTATGGCATGGTATGTCCCCCTGAAGCCGACGACCTCAAAAGTTAACGTTTCCTTTCGGAAATTGTTTGGCCCGCCGAATGTGACGGGCAGATAAATCTGTCCGATGGGATCCGCCTTCTTGCCGGGAATTACCCCGAAGAATGGGGCCCCCGAGGGTCGCAAACGTGACCGTGGTATCCTCATGGCGTCGAGGGTGTCAGCGTAGAGGATGTTGAGCCTGCTCCCGCCATCCATGAGGACCTTAGTGAGGTGCTTTGTGCCAACGATGGGATCAACAACTAATGGATAGCACCCGGGGAACGGTACATATTCGGGATGATCATGGCGATTGAAAGTAATAGAGGACTCAGACCACTTGAGGAAGGTGGGAACAACGGGGACGGTTGCGTATACCTCTCAGCGCGCGAGCTTCTGTTGACGCTTGGAGCTGTATGACGTTGGGCCGCCAAAGATCATCAAGGTCTCGTCCGCCGGGATGTAGCCGTCATTTTTTGCTCCACCATCCTCACCGTCGTCCTCTTTCTTCTTCGTCCATCTCTTCTTCCTCGAGCCGCCACCGAGAAATTCTTCATAAGGTTACAATCCTTGAGGAGGTGTTTGACAGGGTTCACATGGTTCGGACAGGTCCGTTCTAGCATTTTCTCGAAGTGATCGTTGGTTGGCGCGTCCTGCTGCTCGTCGCCTTTCTCGGCGGCAGCGACAAATGATGAGTCGTATCGTTGTCGGTTGCGCCCCTTCTTGTACGGGTGAGCCGAGGGTCCTTTTGCTTCCGCTTCGTCGCGCTTGCTGCGGCCAGGTGCGCCCTGGAAGATAGCGTGGACTGCCTCCTCGCCTGAGGCATGATTTGTGGCGATGTCAAGCAGTTCCTTCATTGTCTTTGGCTTTTTGCGTCCTAGTTTATGAACTAGAGATTCACAAGTAGTCCCTGATAGGAAGGTTGCAACGACGTCGCCATCGGCTATGTCCGGGAGCTCATTACACTGTTGAGAAAAGCGACGAATGTATTCTCGGAGGGTTTCGCCTTGCTTTTGCCTACAGTTCTTGAGGTTCCAAGAATTACCAGGACGGACGTAGGTACCTTGAAAGTTTCCAACGAAGGTATCTTTCAGGTTTCCCCAGTTCCGTATATTCCCTTTCGGGAGGTGCTCTAGCCACACACGCGCCGTATCTAAGAGGTAGAGCGGCAGATGGCAAATTATGAAATTCTCGTTGTTCGCCCCACCCGCCTCGCAGGCGAAATGGTAGTCCTCCAGCCAGAGGCCAGGGTTTGTGAGCCCCGTGTACTTTTGGATGTAGGTGGGCGGTCGGAAGCGTGACGGGATCCGTGCGGTATGTATGTGCGCGGAAAAACACCGCAGCCCGATGGGCTCCGGGCTAGAGTCTCGGTTTTCGTCAGGGTCGTGTCGTCCGCCCCTGCGCGGATGTCGCCCACATCGCCGGTCACCGTCGTCGCTGTCGCTCAAGCAGTTGTCGCCACTCTCGAAACATGCTCCGTGGCCAGGGCGTCGCCTGACCGGCTCCTGGTCCCTCGCGGGGTTGGCCTCGGTCTTTGGCGAACAGAATTTTCAGGCCGTGGTGTGTTGGGAGCACTAGAGAGGGCTCCCGCTCTCTGTTGCGCCGAGCTCTCCGCCTGCTGAGCCACTGCGCGGTCAAGGAGGAAACATAGCTCCCCTCTGAGCTTCTTTTCCTCGGGCGTTGCGGGCTCTGGGAACTGCTTCATGAGCATGGTGGCAGCCGCTATGTTTTGCTGCGCCCTTGGGAAAGTTGGCGGGGATGTGTCATCCTCGACTATGCAACGCTGCACGTCCCGGGCTCGAGCCCAGGGGTCGACCTCCGGTCTTGGATGGAGTTGCTGCTTGAGGAGAGCGCACTCGTCATCGATCTGGCGGTGAGCGTCTTCGAGCTCCTCCTGACGGGCTTGCATGGCGTCTATGTTGACTTGTGGTGGCGTAAAGGCCTGAGGGTTTCCCGAGAGGATTTTGTTGCCATCCTCGTCGATGTCGTGCATGGCTCCCTCAGGGGTGCCCTCCCTTCCGTCTCACATGAAGCATTCCCGCGAAGGGATCTCGCTGACCTCGGGGGTGGTGTGTTCGGTCCCCGTGCTATCAGTGCCCGAGGGAGCCAGATCGTCCTTAGTCAGGAGGTCGTAAAATGAGTCGATGGTTCCTACGAACTCGTCGTCGCCGGCGTCGGTCATCTTTAGGGTGATAAGCTGTTCGAGGATGGACGCGACGCTGATGAGACCAAAAGCGTACGTCACAGGGACGCCTTCTTCTATCGGCGCGCCTCCCTCGATCTGGATGACGGCGTCGACGTAGGTGAGTGCATGTCTCTGCGCTCGGGTCGGCGAGGGCCGTGGCTCTTTTTGGCCTTTGGAGCGCCGACGTAGCCTACCCCGATGGAGGAGCGGGCGGTCACTGCCCTCAGAGGATTGTTCATCCGAGGCGTAGTACGTTGCTTGCCGTGGGACAGACTCCCTTCCCGTGACGAAGCTAGGGAGGAGGCTGCCGACGTGTCCCTTGGCGTCCTAGTGGGCCCTTTCGGTCGAGATGACGGCCCCGAGGCAGGCGTCGCTTGGAAGTGCCTCGTCAGCATCGGAGCTGGGGTCCGAGTCCAGGAGGTAGTCGTACTAAGAGCATACGAAATGCGTCACGGCGTGCTCGGCCGTGCAGTTGGTTTCGTACTCGTCGCTGTCAGAGTCCCCCATGCCGCTCATGAACGCCTCGAGCGGGTGGAGTCCTCTATCATCGCTCCTGAGTTTGGTGCAGTTGGATCCAGGGCTTTGTGGTCCCGGTCCTGGGGCAGGGAGATCCTGGTTTGAGTGTGCCAAGGTGTCGACGACCTGGACCGGCAAGGACAGCACACGGGTGACGGTTCCATCCGCGGAGCAGGCGAACTCCAGGCTCCCGAAGCGGATGACGGAGAGCTCAGTGTTGCCGAAGTTGAAGGTGGCCATTCGGAACCACTAAATCGTCGTGACACGCGATGCCCCCTACCTGGTGCGCCAACTGTCGGTGTTTAGAAACTACCAATGAGTAAATTTGTACACGTGTCGGGTTCCGAATGGTGAGACAAAGAGATAAGAGGTTTATACTGGTTCGGGCAAGAAATCCCTACGTCCAGTGTGGAGCTGCTCATGTTCCTTATCTCTACTTGCTTGGGGCTACAAGCTGGTTCGAGAGAGGGGGTATGAGCCCGAGGTCTCTGGATGATGTGGTGAGTGTGCTATCACCTAGCCGTATGCTTTGGGTGTGTGTGTGGGAGTGTGATCTCTATCTCTGAAAGCTTGAGAGTGGAGATCCGGATCCCCTTTGAGTCGTCCCCTTTGTCCCTCTTTTATAGTCGCAAGGGGGCAGAGGAGTTACAAACATGCGTCGAGAGATATCTACCTAGGATACCGAGCCCTTTCCTTCTTCGTGAAGGATGTTGGGCACTTATAATACTATATTCCTATTGTCTTCATACTTGTTCAGAGGAGAGGTGTCGTGTCGACTCCTTGTTGCATCGTCGGTGGATATGGGGGGGGGGGGGTCCCGGTTGAACCCGTAGGGTAGTAGAGGCATGGAGTTCGTTGTACTGTTGGAAGGTACATGGATGTACCTTCTTATAATTTTTTTGTATATGATAGATTCCTTCGCCTTGGGCCAATGAACTCCGTTATTCAGTGTGCCCATATACCCGACGTACTTCCGTTCGGAGGGTCCTTGTAGGGGCCCGGAGGCACACAGGGGTGGCCGTTGCTGCGCAGGCCCCGTCTATCACGGAGCCCTGTGCCATCCCGTCCCGGATTGGAGGACTCGACGTGTCTCCGTTCAGGTAATGGACTAGGGCGTTATCCTGAGCTTTGATTTATACGGGGCGTACGATCCTGAGGATGGCGTACCTCCGTTCTTATCGGCGTTCGCACCGTCAGCGTCTACGGAGCGCTAGCCACCACCTTCAAGAAGGGGGGTAGATAGGTCTTTTCCCTACCGTCGGCGCTCTTCACGTCTTTCATTGGTTGTGAAGCCGCCTCGTCCCCTGCGTCAGGCGAGACGAATTTACGTCTACCCGGGCGCACGTCTGTCTACCCGGGCCGGCGAGATCCTATGAATCACATGCCCTCTCTTCGTGGGCCGCCAGTGATTTGTCCCTGATGGGATTCTCATCCCTATCTAGATGGCCGTCGTGGGGCCTTTAGTTTATGGTTTTATTTCTGAAAGTTTATCATTAAATTAGATCTCCGACAACGATGGTCTAACCTAAATGTGATCACACCCACTTGGTGTCTTGACCACCTAAAGAAAAGCCCTAGCATATACCTTTGCCTTGAAATGCTTAGGATCTTTTCACTTTCCTTCTTCTTCTCCAAGTGTGAGCTCTCTTGCAATCACTTTGCTTCCTTGCTTGCTCCATCACTTGTCATCATCTTCGATATATATATGTACTAAGCCTACTCAAACACTTAGAGCTAGGTTAGTACCTTAGGTTTCATCAATTATCCAAAACACTAGAGATCTCTCAATCTCCCCCTTTTTGGTAATTGATGACAACCCGATATAAATGATATGAAATATGATTTTGAATTCACAATGGTTTGAAAGTGTTTTACTCTCCCTACATATGTGCACTTCTTATGATTATGAGTCAAAGTTTTGCACATATGCTTGGATAGACTTTTTGAAGGAGTAAACCACTTGCGAACTATGACATGATGCTAAGGTATTAGAGATGGACCTTTGAAGCGTGATACCAATCGAAGTGCGCCAATCATACCTTCCTTAGCAACATGGTTAGCTTGATACCAATTGAAAGCATAAATATAATGTATTCTATGTGTCGGTGTTTAGAAACTACCAACGAGTAAATTTGTACACGTGTCGGGTTCCAAATGGTGAGACAAAGAGACAAGAGGATTATACTGGTTCGGGCAAGAAATCCCTATGTCTAGTGTGGAGCTGCTCGTGTTCCTTATCTCTGCATGTGAGGGGGGTTTACAAGCTGGTTCGAGAGAGGGGGTATGAGCCCCAGGTCTATGAAGAGTGAGTGAGCTATTAGCTAGCTGTGTGTGATGGTCTCTTTCTCTAGGAGTCCGAGCATTGAGTCTCTCTATGTCGTCCCTCTTGCTTTCCTTTTATAGTAGTAAGGGGATCAGGGGGGTTACAAGCGTGCGTCAAGAAGTATCTACATAGGATGTTGTGCCTTACCCTTTCCTTCTTCAGGAAGGATGTTGGACACTCATAATACTATATTCCTATTGCCTTCGTACTTGGTCGGAGGAGGGGAGTTGTGTCGGCCCCTCAGTATGTCGCCGAAGAATACGGGGGGGGGGGGGTTTCGGTTGAACCCGTAGCATAGTAGAGGCATGGACTCTGTTGTACCATTGGCAAGTACAGAGTTGTACCCTCTTATGGTTCTTTTTGTATATGGAAGATTCCTCCACTCCGGGCCAATAGATTTTGTTACCTGGTGGACCCTATGTACCCGGCGCACCTCCGTTCGAAGGGTTCCTGTAGGGCCCCGGAGGCGCTGGAAGCGGCCGTTGCTCCGTGGGAAGCGTGGGTCCCACCTGTTCAGGAGTCTGGTTCCATCCCATCCCTGACCGAAGGACTCGACGTGTCTCCGTTTAGGTAGGGTCTAGGGTGTTATCCTGAGCCCCGGCCTATACGGGGTGTACGATCCCTCAGGGTGGTGTATCTTTGTTCTTATCATTGTTTGCACCGTCAGCAACCAAAGGGTGGCGGTTGCCACCTTCTAGATGGGGGCAGATAAGTCTTTTCCCTACCGATGGCGTTCTTCACGTCTTCCATAGGCTGGGCAGCCGTCTCGCTCCCCGCGTCGGGCGAGGTGGAAACACGTCTGCCCGGGGGCACGTCTGCTTACCTGGGCCGGCGGGATTCTACGAGTTACACCCCTCCTCTTCATGGGCCTATAGTGATTTGTCCCCGATGGGCCTCTTATCTTTTCCTAGATGACCGTCATTGGGCTTTTGGTTTGTTGATTTGTTTTTGAGAGTTTGTCATTAAATTAGATCTCCGACAGTATCCCCGAGCCTTAGGAAGAGTTCCTAATTATCTTGCTGAGGCTTTATATACGCTGTCGAGATATCTATTTTTATCCTTCGCCGAGAGGGTGCGCGCGAGCGCACCCACTTGGTGTAGCCCCCGAGCCTGGGTGAGACTGTAACTCTTGCGCAGGCTTTGATTTTGTCATTTATGTCTTGATGTTTTGATCGCAGGCGGCGGATATGCTCAGATTACTTCGCACCGCAATCTTTCTCTTGCGTAGACGGACTGAATCGTGTCGATTTTGGTTTTCGTCCTGGCAATCGGTCGCCACTGCCGGTGGCACTGTTTAGTCATGATGCTATGAGCATCGAAACTTGTTCGCCTCCGACATGTCGCCACGTATCGTACTTCCCTGCTGTCGATGACTTTGCCCGCTCGTCGCTACCAGGAGCAATGGGATGGTTGTTTGCTCCTCTTAACGAGCCCTCTGTGTACGGTGATTTTCTATGGCACGAAGCCCCCGGGTGTATGTCGATACACGATGTCTTTTATTGTCGTTGTCGTCTGATCGGGCCACACGGATCGGTTTGTGCCCGAATCGGGGTTGGAGCCGCGGTAGTGCTCCGTTAGTAGCCGGGACGCAGTCGCGACAGGCCTAAGGGCTAGGGCAACTTGCGCCGCACCCTAGACTGATGGCGCCTGTCGGTGCTCCGCGTGTCACACCCTTCATTGTACATTGCATCGGCCAGCCCGTCTCGATAGGACTCGTCACTGCGCCCTTTTGACCGTCTCATGGGCAAAGAGTGATGATGTGGGTCCCGGTGGCGGGCGGCTTGGTTTTAGCCCCGTTGAATCTTCTTCTTATTCGGTCTGGGAGCAACACAAGGGCCAGACCGCGGTGTTCCTCCTTACCCCTTGCCTTCTGCCTTCCGCTCAAAACTCCTTCCTTCCAAGTCATGGATCGCAGCGGACGTCCCCTGGCGGACAGTTCTGCCGGAGAGGGTGCGTCGGATGCCTGAGATCTCCATCGTTGGATGATCACGGCGGGATGGTTTCTGCATTGTTTTATCTCTTTTCTCCTCTTCTCGTCTTTGTTTGTACGCTCATTAAGACATGTTCCTGGACCAGGATGCCGTCACCGACCCACGACGCGTCGCTCCCGTGGGGTTTTCAGACATGGGTGGCGCCGTCCAATGTGTTGGCGCCATCTCGCCTACCCTGTTACACGAAGTCGGGAGCTTCTTCCCTTTCGACCTCATCGGGGCCCGTGCCGGTGTTTCCTGCTCTCGGGGATCATAGCTTAATAGAGGAGCTGCTTAGCCGCCCGATGCGGAACCTTTGTCAGGTGCAGGACACTGAGCTCCTCTATCGGATGCTCGAAGGATTTCACCAGAGTCTGTTGGTGTCTGTGCGGGCGGCCTCTCGTCTTCGCGACCAGTTGGCTGAGGCTGACGAGCGTATCATGGGTAAGTATCCGCTGTTTTTTCTTCGTCCCGACATGATTCACCCATCACTTAGTCTTCTGTTTCGCAGCGTTGGAAGAGGAGTTGCGGGTGCTTCGTTCCGCCGTGATCGGCGTCGTCAACATTCTTCATGTGCCCGAAGACTCCGTCGTCAGACGCCTTCGGACCGTTCCGGCGCGCGTCCATAACACCACCACATGTGCCGTTTTCTGCGGGGCCTAGAGTAGCGCTTGCCATAGCCGAGGTTTATTCTGGCGCGGATATGACTGACGTCGCAGAGCTTACGTCTAAGCAGAGTGTCGACCGATATTCCAACCTCATCGAGCGACTTTAGGGAGCGACAAAAGCTGTCGTTGGGATTGTACCTGCGGAGGAAATTCTAGCGGCGCGGCCTAGGGCAGAGACCCCATGACGGTCGATGCTTAGCAAAGGAAGATGTGTACTGCTGAACGGGAAGTCTTACCTTGTTTGTATGGATTTGAATCGTTAATCCCTTGCTCCACGCTTCAACTGTTGCTTTAGTCATTTATTTCATAGACCCACGTTTGTGGCCTATTGTTTTAGTTGGATCATGCGTCCGGGGACCGTGGTTGCACGGTTCCCTTCTTCCTCGCATCCCCATGATCTAGGATGTGGAAGTGAGCTGCCTCGTGTCTTTCCTCGATGGACGAGACCGAGCGCTCGGTGAGCTACAATCGGGTGGTTTAGGTGAGACCCCGGGTCCTCATCCGTGGAGGCTCGCACCAGCGGAGGTCTATCGGCGACCGATCTTTGTTCCCAACAGTCGATATGTATAGTACCCAGTTCCATTCGCTAGGAACCGAGGGCTCGATGCCACCCCTTGTGGGGTCTACCACATATTCTGTTATCTGTTGAAGCCTAAACACGATTTCTGAGCGCGCTCGACGTGAAGACGTCTACGTTCCGGCTGCGAGGGCCCACTCAGCAATGTCCCTCACTCTTTGTTTTTCGGCTGGGGAGACTATCGAACCCATGGAGTTGGGCCAGCCCAGGATCCCTTGGTCTTGTTAACTTTACCTGGGTTTGTGTCGCAACGAGCTAGAGGACTAACGGCCGGTTAGGTTTTACATGAATATAGCGGGCGGTGCGACGTGAGACCCTGTTGCCAAAGCTCATCAACGCCGCAACTTCCCCTGTGTTCTAGATATAGGAAAAACAGAAACCTGAACGAAATTCGATCGGGTGGGCGAGCTTACCGATTGTTCTCACCTCTCTTGCGGCCATGGGGCATTGGATGCGCTCCGCTGTGCTCCGTGCTCAGTTGGAGGAGTTGGTGCGTGAGGGAAGTCTTCCTCCATCCCCGACCCGTCGTGGTGGTTGCTGCCTGGAGACGAGCTTTCCGCTAATCCTCCTGATGGCTACGTCGTTTCTTTCGTCGAGTTTCATCAGCGCGGGATGGGCGCGCCTCCGCATCCCTTCCTCAGAGGTCTGCTTGACTACTATGAGCTTGAGCTTCAGCACCTTAATCCTAACGGTGTCCAGCAGATCTCGACCTTTGTAGCTTTCTGCGAAGGGTACTTGGGGATCGAGCCCCACTTCGATCTATGGCGACGGTTGTTCTCCGTGGATTTCATAAAGGGGCGGCCCGTGGGATGCGCTGGGGTGAAGCTCCGGACTGGCCGCACGGGAGGTTTCATCGTCGTGCCTACCCGGTCGGTGAACAAAGGTTGGCATACATCATGGTTTTATCTCCGGAGCAACGAGAATGCCCCGTTTCCCCGCTATACCAAGACACCCCTCGATGCTAGCCTCCCTGCTTTTTATTATGGGATCGATGTGAAAGCCTTGTAGTGACTGGATGATGCCTTCCACGCCATTAAGGTCTTGAAGGAGGCTGGCGTATGTTCGCGTGATGTGAGCGGTGGCTATTTTTCCAAAGGGGTGGTGCCTTTACGCCAGCGGGCGCTGATGTTGTTTCAGATGACCGAGGACACGTCTCCTCAGGGGACAGTGATGACTCCGGGGGCGGCGAATGCGAACGCCATGGTGGCTCGCGTTTGGCTAGTCACCGGTATGACTGGCGCGTCTTACCCTGTTGACGGTGTCCCCAGGATGCTCCCTGATCCAATCACGAAAGCCTTGGTACTCTATACCTTCCTGTCCTTTTCTTGTTGTTGGAGCATCGTCTCTTTGCTTCCCTGCCACTGACCGATCGGGGGGAGGATTTTTGCAGGTCGGTCGGTGGACGTTCGCCCCAGTCATCCTCCTCTCCTGACAGTCATGTCGAGGCAGGCGAACAAGGAGCGCAACGAGGAAGGACAATCACGAAAATCCCGCAGGAGAGATCGCCACCATCGAAATGAGGGCCAGAGGGTTAGAGAGGAGAAGGGAGAGGAGGTCTCGTCGATGTCGGAAGATACTAACGACGGGGACGACGATTCTTTGGACCCGAAGTGTTCTCCTTCCCATTAGGCGGGCAGTCCATCATCGCAGCCCGACCCCCCTGAGCTCTCCTGTGGATGCTAGTTTGCCCGAGGCGGTGGAGGTCACTGGCGATGTCACGGCACCGGGGTTGGATTCCATTCCGATTGATTCCGCCTCGCTGGTATCCGGCGACGCACTTGCGGCGTCGTGCTCTCAGTCGGCTCCGCCTTCTAGGATCGCCCCTATTCAGACGCCTCCGGATGCCCCTGTGCCCGACGTCGCAACGCGGGTGCCGGAGGTTGGTCGGTCGGGACCGAGGGTTCCTTCCCGCAAGCGTGGGTCGACGTTGCTGAGCTTGTTGTCGGATCCCCGGCCGAAGCATCCGACACTAGCGCCGAGGTAAATTTATTTCGACTCACTTCATTTTTTAGAGAGCTTGCATTTTTCGCTTCATTTTGTCTCCTCTGCAGTCGGAGCGTGGGCCGTTTAACCTTAGCTCCGGCGAAAAGGTTAGAGGTCTCGCATCCCCGACGTTTGTCTGGGAAAGCAGGAACGCGCACGTCGCGTAGTGCCGCCATGCTTGCGGGCTCGAGTGGCACCGGGAGCAAGGTGGGCGGTGCTACTTTATCTGACACCGGCATTCCTAACGTCGGCATTCCTTCGACGAAGGGCCTTTCGTCGGTAGTTACCTCGGTGATGGCTTCGCCGTCGTCCCCCTTTGAAAGACCTTGTTTGGTTTTGGTTAATTGATGAAACCTATGGACTAACCCTTGTACTAAGTGTATGATCAAGATAGGGTGGTTCATCTTGGTACATGGAGCTAGATGGATGATCAAGATGTATCAAGTCCTCCATGGACTAAGGAAAAGAAGAAAGAGAAAAACAAAAATGGGCTTAAGGCAAAGGTATATCATAGGGCCATTTTTGGTTTAGTGATCAAGACACTATAGAGAGTGTGATCACCTTTAGGATTGATGGCCGTACTATTAAGAAGGGAAAACTCGTTTCGATTGTGGTTATCATGTGCCACTAGGTTTTTATTGCATTCACATAAAATGAATCTAAGTGACACAACTAAAATAAATCCAAGAAATATATTGTAAAAGGCTAACACAGGTGTTGACACAAAAAGCGTCGGATCTGCGAACACCTCGGGCTTATACCCGAATTTTCGATATCCAAGGTGTGCTAGTCGATTTGACCAGTTAATCGACAAGGACGATAACTAGAACAAGATTGAACGAGACGACAGCGATACGCCCGGACGTCAAAGCTCAACTTGATCAAATCACGGAACTTGCGAAGGCGACGGAGGTCGTGTAGATGCAGCCCGTCGAGACGTCGTAAGAACTCGTAGATAAACTAGAATTAGTACGATAAAATTAGATGCTGAAAAAGTAGATGAAAGTAATAGATTTGTTTTTTGATTGATTGTCTCTTTTCTACACAGCCCCTGGGTACACATCTATACTCCGGTAAAAGGAGTTGTAAATAGACACGACTCATACCTAAACAGAACTCCTATTTTTAAGGAAATAAAACGACTCATGCAAGGGTCAGACTCAAACTACAATAATAATACTAGTATAAGTCACCAGTTTCCTTATCCGTTTTCCTTACGATGAAACTTTCCATCGGCAGATTCCTTCAATCCGCAATTTCCTTCTATTGCCATCGGCAACTTCCTGCTGACGTCAGCCACATCAACTCATATCCATTGGCAATACCTCCTTATCGGCAAACATATCTTCTTTCTCCCTTGACACTTCTTCAATTAAATTCACCATCGGCGATCGGTAATTTGACTAGCAACATCTTGATGCCGATGAGGAACAGTGATTACCCCCTTGCCGATCAATGCACTTGGTTTAAAATTGACCCGTACAAAAAACGGTGTCAACACATGCCCCCCAATTTCGGAGTATAAAATATCTTATGCACTGAAATTTGCTCTATTATAATCTTTCCCTCCAAAAACACCTATGCCATCATTTCGATTACTGCGCACCATCATTGTAAATTACCAACAACTCCTGCAACTGAAGCGCCAACAATTACAATCCCTCGATCACCGCACAAATTCATCGTGATATCCTTCCATATCTCTGCTCAGTCAAAAAGAAAACTCAAAAATGCCCCTTGACTTAGGCCTATAAAGATTACCGTCCGTTCTCCTTTTCACCCTAAGCTCACATTTTCATCTTTATTCCAACGTCATCTCCGAAGAGCACTCCGACAAACATCGGCGGCTTCTTCTCTCATTAGGAGGTGCGACCCCTTGCAAGAACTCCTGCTTCAATGACGATCAACTTCACTGTTTCCGCGGTAATCTTTCTTCTTTCCTTGCTGTATATACTACAGTTTCATCCTTCCGCACTGCTTTACAATCCCTTCTCTCTTCCTTTCTTCTCTTTCTGGATCTAGGAAATGTGCAAAAAAATAGTGATCCCTACCAATCAAGCACATCTCAGCTGTTTGGGCCCAATGGGGAATACCGATCCAACCAATCTCATCAACGCTGAAACCAACCGCATCCCTTTCAGATCAGAACATTTCAACCTAGGGTTATGGACATATACCTTTCGCTCCTGGCCCAAACCTACCAAAGGGTGGAAGAACTGGTATCTCAGGATAGCTAGGTCACAACAGCTCTATTGGTCAGAACGCAACATAGATCAATGCATCAGATTATCTATTCCCGATATGGCCAAGAATGAAAACATGATGATTGCTGCTTCTTATTTATGGTCCGACGCAATGAATGCCTTCTTGTTCAGACATGGACTAGCCATCCCTACACTTGCCGATGTATACATGCTCACCGGCCTTGACGTCTCTTCTGCCGATAATGCCACCCTCTTCCGCAGGAAGTCTAAACATCGGGTGAGCACTCGCAATATCGGCGGCTGGACCGGATATATCCAAGAATATCAAAACACTAGATCGGTAAGCCAGAGGGAGCATGCCACTTTCCGAAACATGTGGTTGGAAAAGTTCATTTTCTGTGGCAGGACAGTTGGACCCACCAATATGTATCTTCCCGCAGCAGAACTCCTAGCCGATGGAGAATTTCCTCTTGGCCGATATCTCCTTAGCTCAGTCTATCACCTTCTGCACCATGTATCCAAGAAATTGCTTCTAGGCGAGCCCATCGGCAACCTCGGAGGCCCTTGGTGGTTCTTCAACTTGTGGCTAAACGCCCATATGCACAAGTGTCTTCAGTTTGACTTATTTAGCCAGCAATTCCCGAGAGATTTACCTGAGGACTATACTCCTGATGAGGATGAATCGGCAACCCATTCCCCCCTTAACTTTGGAGAAGCTATGATATTGCTACCAGAACCGATGCCAATAAGGGTCAACTTGGTATGTTCTTTCAGAGACTCTACTGTGGGATTCCTGCGGCAGAACGGGTTTGGTGGCCTTATATGGATGAGGACAACCGATTCCCACTCTCTTTCAATCTTACCGATGGAAACATACCAGAGAATGAAAGAATTATGAAGGCCACCCTTACTCCCCGAGCTATTCCAATCAACATCTTCGGGACCGGGAAGAATACTTCTCCAACTTATGAATTTTATTACCCATCAGCAACAGTAAGACAATTGGCATTCGGTCAACTACCGGTCAAACTTAGCTATGCCGATGTAATAAAACCAAGAGAAGTCATCTCCAGCGCTATGGATTGGAACAAAATCGTCACTCTTCCCTTTCAGGCCGATGTGACCAACATTGATCTATCTTCTTAGGCATCAACATCCTTCATCACCGAATCATACAAATCTTGGTGGTAAGAATGGAAGAATCAACTATTCGCCACATCGTCGCACTACTATCGGCACTTGATCGATACTGATTACATTGTTCCAGATGATGCGGTAAGTTTATATTCGATACTACTTCTCTGTTATTTCCTTTCAAATATATCGGTAATTGACTTTCTATTAACAGGCGATGTGTAGAATCATGGACCCTTGTGTTTAGGCGATTAACGACAATACTAGATCACTGTGACTAACGTGTGTTTTGCAGAGACAAAGTCATATATGTTAGGTCATGAGTGATGTATTTTGAATGGGCTTAATGGACATTCATGCCCCCAAGATGGAAATCGTTTCGGTTGCAAAGGATGGAGATACTCGACGAAGACTAGGCTAGTTCTTAGTGCCATAAGGTTGAGAAGGGCACTAAGTATAGCTAGGGATTTTGTTTTTCCTTTGACCGTACTATAAAGAGGGGTATGAGGTTAGTAGCTTGACCTAGGAGAGTTTAGGAAAGTGGGTATATGCACACTTGTCACAACTAGTCCTAGAGACCTTGCTTTCAGCCCTTGATAAACCCTGGAAGTGGTAGGAGAAAAATCCCTTGAGAAACCTCAGCGAAAACGGTTGATAGAGAGGGAGAAAGAGGCTCCGGACCACTCTGCTAAGTAGGCACCGGACCAAGGAGAGTAGTCCGGTGGTCCCTGACTTAGGCAGATTCTCAGCTCGAGGAGCTCCGGACCACCTGTCTGGAAAGCACCGGACCATAGGAGAGTGGTCCGGTGGCTTGGTTCAGAGAGTCAGAAGGCTCCGGACTAGTCCGACGGTGTGTCCGACGGCTAGTCCGACGCCTCAAGACAGGAAGTTTGGTCTTTGCAGAGAGCTCCCTGGCACCGGACCAGAGCGTCGGACCAGGGCACCGGACCAAGGAGAGTGGTCCGGTGGTGTGTAAAAGAGAGATAAGTTTTCACTCAGAGAGCACCGAGGCTCCGGACCAGAGCGTCGGACCAGTGCGTCGGACCAAGTAGAGTAGTCCGACGGTGCCTGAGTTTGGAACGAGAGTGAGCTTCGGACTAGTGTGCATGGTCCGGTGGTGTGAGCTCCGGACTAGTCCGGTGGCTACGCAGAGAGAAGAAAAAGTGAAAAAACGGCTAGTTTTGGAGGTGGGGACTATTTATAGTTGCCCCCTTGGACCTTAGAGGCCTACTTGGCCATTGTTTCAGCTGGTGACACCTTGAGAAATCTTTTGGAGAGCCAAGAGTCTAGTGAGGGAGAGATTAGAGAGAGTTCATCTTGTTCTTCCCTCCTAGAGTGATTAGGAGTGACTTGTGTGCATCCATCCACCTTCCTAGCCTTGAGTGGGTCAAGTGAAGGTCTTGTGCTTGTTACTCTTGGTGTTCGACAGCACCTAGATGGTTTGGTGGTGTTCGAAGGAAGTGACCGTCAGAAGATTGTTGGCGGCGCTTCTCCAAGCTCTTGTGATCGGTTGTGGGCGATTCACCGAGCCGGAGTGGCGAAGAATCAACCCGTAGAGAGCACTCTACCCTTGCGCGGGTAGAGGGGGAGCGATACCTTGCGAGGTGCTCCAATGAGGACTAGGGGGGGGTGTCGACACCTCGATACCTTGGGAAAAAAATCGCTGCGTCCATGAGATTCTCTTTTCCCTAGCTCTTTACATTTCCGTCTTGTTTTTACGTTTCCTACTAGAATTGTTTAGGTTGTCTTTAATTCCTATGAACTGCTACCTCTTTCTAGTTAGGACACACGGACGGTAGGCACTAGGGGGTGATTGGCATTTGATAGGTTTTTATATTTGCTTTAGAAATTTAAAACAAGCCCAATTCACCCCCCCTCTTGGGCATCTTGATCCTTTCACGATGACCTAGCCCCAAGAAAGAGCACAAGTGGTAGGACCTTCGACTTACTACCGATAAATCCGACATCGGCAATCGGCGGCAAGGCTCCCTCATTAGATTCCCTTATGTATGAAAAGGCACCCAAAGTCACCCTCAAACCCAAGTCAAAACCGACTAGGGTTGCTGTTACTCCATCGGCCGTTGCCACTGTCCTAGCGCAAGCTTTCCAAGTAACAATCTTTATCTTCGTTTTCCGATTGCAACCTCTCATCGGCAACGCTCACTCTACTGTCAATTTGCACAAAAAATGCTTTCTTTTGTAGCCAACGAGTTCATCGGCAGCTATTCCAACCGTGCAAGCTTCTCCAATTCGGTTTGCCGATGCCCCCCAAGCGCAAGGGTCGAAACGCCAAGGCTCCTCAAGTGCTGCTCCCCGACCAAAACGCAAGAAACCATCAGTTCCAGTCACATCGCCAGCTGCGTCTCCTCGACCTTCTATCGATATACTAACACCAGAACCAGTATCAGGACCCATTCCCGATCAATCAACGGATGAGATCCCCGACCAAGGGATAGTACCATTGCCACAAAGGTTAGCCACAACAGCGGAAGCAACACCGGCATCAGTACCAGCACCAGTACCCGTCCCTCCTACCGAGGCAAGTTCATCGACAACTTTTGCCGATCCTCAAGATATGGTTGCATCAGCTACTCTGCTAAGTCCAAGGCAAGAAATCGCTCTAAAGCAGGTAAACTAAAACATTTATCATAAACCTGCAAGACACAAGGTTTAACTGACAACATTTAACTTTTTATCTTTTCAGGCCCAAGACTCTCCCAATAGCTTATTCTCCTTTGCTATCAACATCCCAGATGACGATGAAGAAGGAGAAAGCTCTGCTCAAGCTTCAACTGTTCTATCGGCAGAAGTGAAATCCAAACTTGAAGCACTGCTACTCCTACTACAACAAAATACATCTCAACTAGTCCAAGATTCTAGTACAGTAAGGGTAGCTTTCAGAGAAATTCAAGATCAATTGCCTTCCGATATTGAAGAACTGCTTTTCCAAGCGGCATTCCTCGAGAGTCGGCAACTACAATACCAAAGAGTCTCACGACGCATTGCGGATAGAGCCGCCCAAACAACACTTGAAGAAGAAATACTCAAGTTTAAGCAAACTGCGGACAAAAAGCACCAAGACATCGGCCGTCTTGAAGCCTCTAGCAGCGCGCTTGAACAAGAGATTACTCGTCTATCGGCACAGAAAGAAGAGCTGTTGGCTGAGCTGAAGAGAGTAGATGCAGCCTTAGACTCAGTCACCCAGAGAAAAACTCAACTCCCTATTGCTACTAAGGCTCTGCAACAAGAGAGGGATGCCTGTGCTCGCGAAGCTCTCCTGCTGAGGAGAAAAATCAAGCTAGTTGAAGGCACTGCCGATGACGATGCCAGGGAAATAGAAGAAGCTGACCAAGTTCGCCTTTGTGCGATTTCATCTATCCAATCCCTGTTGTAATCCGTTACATTTGAGCTTGATAACTGATCTTGTGGTAATATAACGTCAACATCTTTTCTACCGATGTCTTGTATGATAACTCTATCATCGTTGTTTGTACTTACGTCACTTTACGCATCCATCCAGATACTAGGATAATACTTCTTCAAATATTTACCATTTATTGCTCTGGAAAATGCAACTCCTTCGAGAGTTTCCAAAACATAAGCGTTGTCGGAAATAGACTGACTTATCCGAAAAGGACCTTCCCAGTTAGGAGACCACTTTCCAAACTTCGAACTCTTGGTTCCAATCGGCAAAATCAGTTTCCACACCAAATCACTATCGGCAAACTCTTTTGTCTTCACCTTCTTGTTATACCATCTGGCAACCCTCTTCTTGTTATCTTCGATACTGATTAGAACTTTTAGCCGATGACCCACCAAATCTTCTAACTCATCCTTCATAAGGATATCATATTCATCTGCTGTTAGCTGGTCTTGGGAAAATAATCGCCTAAGCCACCACATCGTCAATATAGATTTCGACCAATGTGTCGAGGTACTTATGAAAAATAAAATTCATCGCTCTTTGATAAGTAGCACCGGCGTTCTTCAACCCAAACGTCATTACGACCCACTCAAACAAACTGACGTGACCTGGACACCTAAAAGAAGTTTTGGATATATCTTCTTCAGCCATGAATATTTGATTATATCCAGCATTACAATCCATAAAACTAATAATTTTATGTCCAGCAGAAGCATCAACTAGTAGATCGACAACGGGAATTGGATAGCCATCCATCGGCGTGGCTTTATTGAGATTCCTGAAATCAATACCAACACGAAGTTTTCCATTCTTCTTATATACAGGAACCACATTAGAAATCCATTCGTCATATCGGCATTGCCGAATAAACCCAACTTCGATTAACTTTGTAATCTCAGCCTTAATATCGGGTAACACAGTAGGATTGCACTGGCGTGCTGGCTGCCGATGTGGTTGAAAACCCGACTTAATAGGTAACCGATGTTTAACTATCGATTGGTCTGGACCAGACATCTCTGTATAATCCCAAGGAAAACAATCTTTATATTCTTTTAATAAATCACTCAACTGTTTCTTACATTGGGAATCTAACTTAGCACTAATAAAAGTTGGCCTTGGCTTACTACCATCGTCGATGTCTATTTCTAGTAAATCATCGACTGATGTGATCCTCTGCCCAAGTTTTCCATCATCGGCGAACTGATCCACTAAATCTCTTCTTCAGAACCGACTGCTTGGATCGGTGTAATTCGGTAATCGGCGACGTTGAGGAATTCTGTATCCCAAGCTTCACCAGATATGCACTTGGTCTGATCATAGGTTTCCGATTCTGCCGATGCAACAATTGATGGGGCTTCACTTCGGACGACTTAAATCTTATCTCCAACCCATTGCACGAGGCTTTGGTGCATTGTGGAAGGTACGCAATAATTAGCGTGGATCCAATCTCTTCCCAAGAACAAGTTGTAGGAGCCTCTACCACTGATCACGAAAAACGTCATCGACAAAGTTTTGTTACCGATGGTCAACTCAACACATATTGCCCCCATAGCTGGTGACACATTGCCTTCAAAATCCTTCAGCTTCATGTCTGTTTTGACTAAGTCTTGGTCACCTTTTCCAAGCTTCCTGAACATGACATACGACATTATGTTGATTGACGCTCCACCATCTACCAGCATCCTTGATACTAGTTGTCCATCAACTTTGCCTTTGACAAACAACGCCCTCAAATGCTGCCTTTCATCATCGGCAGGCTTTTCAAAGACAACTGCCATCGAGTCCAGAACTAACTGAGCCATCTCAGCAGCCTCCTCCTCAGCCTCAGCAGGTGCCATAAATTCCATCAGCAACATAACAACCATGTTGACTTCTGCCGATGGACTCCTCTCCTGGTGTTTTGGCCTCCACTCCCAAACTGGAGATTCTCCCTTCAAAGGGTTTTCACCATAACACAGATCATTCTGACGTTCACGCTGGATCCTCCTTCTCTGAGTCTTCGTCAGGCCTTTGGGAAACCATTGAGGAAGCTTAGTCTTCCAAACAGGTTGGTACTATTTCTCACTATGTTGGCTTGTATTACCCCTTATATTCGGATCTCTAGAGAATATCTCTTCATCGGACACTCTTGCATCAGCCATCTCTTCAAGATCCTTTGACGGATAGACTTGGCAAGCCTGTCATGCACACTGAGCTTGCCCCCCAGCCGATCATGTACTGATTCCTTTCCTCTAATCGGCCTAGCATAGCTTGATCCCTGGCTTTCAAAGAGAAACTTCTTTTCTGATCGATCGGCAGGATAGTATCCATTACATTCAGGACAATTGTCGGCAGTGGGCAGCTTGATGCCTTCTTCCCAACAATGGATGAAGAAGGGGCACTTCTAATGATCTTTATGTCGATACCACTCTTGGCGTCTCTCTTCTTCCCGCTGCCGACGTTGTTCTTCTTGCGAACGCTCATATTCTTGTCGCAGTCTTCTGTGCATGATCACAACACCATATGACACACGTCTCTGAGGCCTCCTAGAGCTGTTGCTTTCATCGGCAATTCTTCTACCTTCTCTTTCATTGGCAAGCCTCTTCCCCTTTACATCATGCATAGCTATTTGATGCTCGGGGTCTACCGATGCATTTTTCCTAGCCACTTTCGATGTCAGTACCTTGACTTTCTCGCTAGTTTCCACCATATTGTTTGGAAATGGATGTTGGTCAATTTTCATCGGCTTCTGAGCTTTAGAATTTTCAAACTTGATTCACCTAGATTCAATTTCTGACTGCAACTGCTACCTAAAGACTTTGCAATCATTGGTACTATGTGAAGTTGCAGCATGCCACTTACAATACCTGATCCTTCTGAGCTCTTCTGCCGATGCAATTACCTGATTAGGCGATAGTTTAATACGTCCTTCTGGAAGTAACAGGTCAAATATCCTATCAGCTTTGGTGATGTCAAAGGTGAACCTTTCAGCTTCTTTCTGGCCAAACAGACAAGATATTGTCTTCTTGTCTTTCACCCATTCAGCAACACCAATGTTTAGCTCTTCATCTGATTCAGAATCCTCTTCTTTCTCAATGAAGGACACCTTTTTACCCCAAGTTTTCCTAGGTTCGAAAGCTTTAACTTCCTGATCGGCAACTCTCTACACGAGATGGCTCAGGCTTTTGAACTCTTGAGATGCGTACTTATCTTTGATGTGTGGCAGTAATCCCTGGAGGGCTAAATCTGCCAATTGCCGATCATCCAGCACTAAGCTGTAGCATTTATTCTTTACGTCCCGAAGTCTTTGGACGAAGCTTTCTACCGATTCGTCATTGCGCTATTTCAGCTTGACCACATCGGCAATCCTCTTCTCATGAACGTCAGAGAAGAAGTATTTGTGAAACTGCTTCTCCAGATCGACCCAAGTAATCACAGAATTTGGAGAAAGCGAGATGAACCATGTAAACGCCGATCCAGACAAAGACGATGAAAACAATCTTACCCTCAGCTCATCTCTGCTAGCTGCCTCTCCACATTGAATAATGAAGCAGTTGATGTGCTCCATTATTGACGTGTCATCTTGACCGGAAAACTTCGTGAAATCTGGCACCTTGTACCGATTCGGGAGAGGGATCAAGTCATATGTCTGAGGGTACAGCATCCGATAAGAGTACGTATTGACCTTAGGCTTGGTACCGAACTGCTCTTTCATTACTTCAGCAATTTTGTCGGCCCAGTATGCATCCTGATCCTGCCGATGGGTCGGCTGGACATTAACTGACTGGACCAGTGGATACGCCCCTTCTTGCCTTTGCGGCAAATAAGTTGATCCAATCGGCACAGGCGCAACCAGGGTTTTTCAAACCGAACGGTTACCGCGGTAACCGGCCGGTTACCAGTAAACCGCCCGGGACCGGTTCGGTTTCGGTACCGGTTTGAATTCAAATTTCAAATTTGAAAAAAATAATTGAAAATGCTGAAAAAATTCCTAAAAATAGTTCATGATTTATAGAGTCGAATGGTGTACAAATTTTTCAAATTGGAGTTCGTTTGCTATTTATTTTGACGTGTACAAGTTTGAAAAAAAAAGAAAAAGGATCTTTTCTATTTTTTTCCAAACTTGTACGCGTCAAAATAAATTACAAACGAACTCCAATTTGAAAAAAATTGCACCATTCGACTCTACAAATCATGAACTATTTTTAGGAATTTTTTCAGTATTTTCGATTTTTTTTTTCAAATTTGAAATTTGGTTTGGGGCGGTAACCGCCCAAACCGGTCGGTAACCGCCCAAACCGGACGGTAACTGGCCCTAACCGATCGGTTACCGGTCCCAAACCGTTTGAACTACGCCGTTTGAATTCAAAATGATTCAAAATGCAAACCGTTCGGTTTGGGGGCGGTTTGGGCGGTTAGCGTCGGTAACCGCCAAACCGCCGGGGACCGGTTCCCGGCGACCGGTCAGGATGGTAAACCCTGGGCGCAACACCACTTTGCTGAATATTATGCATCGGTTGATTTGCCGATGTATAACCTTGGGCACCCACTGGGGCATACTGCGACATGATATTCATCGGTCGTTACACCTATGTTTCATTCTGAGTGTTCATCGGGTAATGGTACTATTGCGCTCCTGCTACTTGGTGTCCAGGTTGCACCACCTGTTGTTGAACTACATTAGTCCATACAGGATTATAAGTCATCGGCATGTGATTTGCCGATAATTGATAGTTACCCGACGCCTGCTGCTCCCGCAACCTGGAGTAATCAACAAATTGGCCTTCTTGGTGCACTGATACCCCAGTTTGAGGACTTGTCATCATCATGGGATGGCTTACCACTGCCAAATCATGTTGCATCGGCAAAGAACTTGCCGATGGTTGCCCGTAAGGCACTTTGGGCATCACCATCTGAAGATTTCCTGGCGGCAACTGCATATTTGGAGAAGACGTAGCATAATGCACTATCGGGCTCATCGGTTGTGCTGATATTGCCGATTCCATAGAGGCCTTTCCCGCTGCACTATTGCTCTAGATCAATCTAGCATCGACAGATGAATCCGGAGGCATACCGTATCCCCACCAGTTAGCGGGAGTTGGCTGACTCTGGACTACATATCCTGACATTGTTGATGCCACCGGATCGGTGTTCAACCGAACGACGCTTGCAGGGCTTGATCTTGGTGGTGTAGCTTCATCGGTAGAAGGATTCACAGGTTGGAAAGATATCACTGGAGCCGCTAATGAAGTCATGGCAGATGCCGATCCAAGTTGATGATACGCTAGACCAACATACTTAGGTGCATGTCTTTCTTTGAAAGATTGCATGACATCATTGTACACAGTATTGGACAACACATTGGAATGGCTAATCAACGCCTGATTTAACGCAGAATTAACCATATCTTGCAATTTACAAGGATTGGCATCGAAAGTGACCTACCGCGGCAACGACGGATCTTGCTTCTGGACGACATCGCCGCTCCTGTTTAGGCTGAAGGACTTCAGATATAGTTGCTTGTACTCCTCCATAGCCTGCTCCATAGCTTGCTTCTGATCATCTTTCAGATCTGCTTCGGAGACTTCAATGACGTTCCTTGGATTGACGTCAGTAGAATCACCCATGATCGTGATCAAGAGATGTATCTAGAGTCCCACCGGGTGTGCCAAAAGAGGTTTTGACACAAAAAGCGTCGGATCTGCGAACACCTCGGGCTTATACCCAAATTTTCAATATCCAAGGTGTGCCAGTCGATTTGACTAGTTAATCGACAAGGACGATAACTAGAACAAGATTGAACGAGACGACATCGATACGCCCGGACGTCAAAGCTCAACTTGATCAAAACGCGGAACTTGCGAAGGCGACGGAGGTCGTGTAGATGCAGCCCGTCGAGGCGTCGTAAGAACTCGTAGATAAACTAGAACTAGTACGATAAAATTAGATGCTAAAAAGTAGATGAAAGTAATAGATTTGTTTTTTGATTGATTGTCTCTTTTCTACACCGCCCCTGGGTACATATTTATACTCCGGTAAAAGGAGTTGTAAACATACACGACTCATACCTAAACAGAACTCCTATTTTTAAGGAAATAAAATGACTCGTGCAAGGGTCAGACTTAAACTACAATAATAATACTAGTATAAAAGTCACCAGTTTCCTTATCCGTTTTCCTTACGATGAAACTTTCCATCGACACATTCCTTCAATCCGCAATTTCCTTCTATTGCCATCGACAATTTCCTGCTGACGTCAGCCACATCAACTCGTATCCATCGGCAATACCTCCTTATCGGCAAACATATCTTCTTTCTCCCTTGACGCTTCTTCAATTAAATTCACCATCGGCAATCGGTAATTTGACCAGCAACATCTTGATGTCGATGAGGAACAGCGATTACCCCCTTGCCGATCAACGCACTTGGTTTAATACTAACCCGTACAAAAAACGGTGTCAACAACAGGTGAACAAGAGATGAATCACAAGGTGTTATCACATGGAAGCTTGGAGAAAAAGCAGAGGCTCGGTTTGACACTCAGAAGGGCTCCGAACGCAGGGTCCGGATGCAGGCAAAAGGCCGTCCGGACCATTGGTCATGCGACCGGAGGCATACCCTAGCCTCTACCTCTTTGGACAGGAGGTCCGGATGCTAAAGAGAGTCCGAACGGTGACTCCGGTCGCGGGTCCGGAGCTCGGCGCACTCTGGAGTCCTCTGGATGTATTTATCCAGACGCTGAATGCGGTCCGGACACAGGACACCGGACCTGGGTCCGGAGCTTGGGAGCTCTCTGGACCCTCTCTGCCTAGGGTCCGGACGCAGAAAATGGAGGATCCGGATGCCACTGTTCACAGGATCTGGAGTCACGCAGCTGGCACAGAGAAGGGTGCCAATGGGCAAATTCAAACTGGCAGAGGGTCCGGACGCATGCGCGTTGGTCCGGACCCCCTGTGCATCTTGCGTCCGAACTGGCGCAGAAGGCTGTGATCAAGGGGCAAAACGGCTAGTTCCATGGTGGTGGCTATTTATATGTTTTGGCCGGCCTCTTGGGCACTCTCTTACACCTCCCATTCATTTGATACATTTGTGCTTGCTTGAGATAGCCCCCAACTCACTCTCTTCACTCTTGTTGCATACTTGTGAGAGTTTGAGTGATCCAAGTGCTTTGATCATTGGATTGCATCTTAGTGGCACTTGGTCATCGTCATCGTCGCGTGGTTTCTTGTTATTCTTGGTGTTTGCCAACACCTAGACGGCTTGGCGATTGTGGAGAAGCTTCGGCGTAATTGGTGATTGTTTGCGGCCGACTTTGGTGATTGTGAGAGGGCTTGTACCCACCTCGGCGGAGAGCCAAAGGGTAACTCTAGTGGATTGCTCGTGTCATTGAGTTACTCTCATTTGGGTGGTTTCTTGTGGAGCCTGGGTAGTGGGCTTGGCTTGTGAATTGCCAATTAGCCACCGAAACACCATTTGAGTAGTCGACACAACGGGGACTAGCTTGGTGGCAACCATGTGAACCTTGGGAGAAAAATCGATTGTCATCTTATCTCATGGCTACTCTTTGGTATTCATTGTGATTGGTTCATCCTATTGACATCCATACATCACAAGGCTTCGGTATAACAATCACCTCCTCTCTTGTATTTACCTTGTTCATATCTTGCTTAGTTAGCTCTCTAGTTAGCTTGTTAGTTTAGCTTGTTAGGTGTTCTTGCTAGCTCAAGTTAAGTGCCTTAGGTTCTTGCTATTGTTTGTTAGGCACTTAGCTAACTAGAATTGCATTGGATAGGTGACTTTGCACCCCAAGTAGAGCTAGAGCAAAAAGCTTCGCTTTAGTGTTATCTAACCATTTGCTCTAGTGATTTGTAGAATTTTTATTAGGCTATTCACCCCCCTCTAGCCATCTAGGCCCTTTCAAGTGGTATCAGAGCCGTGGTCACCACTATTATCAAGGCTTAACAACCTTCGATGTTAGTGATGGCTCAAATATCATTCAACCATGTGGGGAGCAAACCGCCAATGTTTGATGGCACCTCATTTGATTATTAGAAAAGGAAGATGAAGATGCATCTAGGCTCAATACATGAGAAGGTGTGGAGTGTGACCGAACATGACTTTGTCATTCTTGATGAAGCCGCTCCCACACCTAGAGAGCAAGAGAACCAGAAATGCAACACCATGGCACTCAATGTCATCTACAATGACATTGACTCCAAGGTGTTTGAACAAATCAAAGATCTAGAGAAAGCTAGTGAAGTGTGGAAGAGATTAGAAGATACATATGAGGACACTTCAATGGTAAAGAATGCGAAGCTATACATGCTCAAGGACAAGCTATCTCACTTCAAGATGAAGGATGATGAGTCCATCTCGGAGATGTTCCATAGGTTCCAAGTGATCATCAATGATCTCAAGAGCTTGGGTGAGAAGGTCAAAGATGAAGACTTCTCAAACCGCTTTCTTAGTTGTTTGCCCAAGAAATACAAAACCTTGAGGCAAATAATTAGGAGAGATGGCTTGGACAAGATCACTCCCGATGAAGTACTTGGTGAGATCATGATTGAAGAGCAATACAATGAGGAAAGTGAAGAAGAAGAGGTCAAGGAAGAAAAGAAAGAAAAGAAGAGCTTAGCATTCAAGGCTTCTTCATCCAAGAGCAAGGGCAAAGCAAAGAAGCAAGAGTCAAGTGATGATGAAGAAGCTAGTAATGATGATGATGAGATGATGGCCCTCTTTGTGCGCAAGTTTGGCAAGTTCATGAAGAAGAATGGCTATGGTGCTAGAAAGAGAAGAGACAACTTCAAGGGCAAAGAATATGAGAAGAGATGCTACAAGTGCAAGAGCACCGGTCACATGATTGCGGATTGTCCCAATCATAGTGATGATGATGAGAAGAAGAGCAAGCATGACAAGAAGGAGAAGAAGCTATCCTTCACCAAGAAGAAGAAGGGTGAATCCTATGTGGTGACTTGGGATGATAGTGATTCTTCCGATGATGACTCTAGTGATGATGAGAGGAAGAAGGCCAAGAAGAAGGCTTTGGCAAGCATTTCTATCAACAACAAGCCATCCATCTTCGACACTCCATCATGCTTCATGACTAAGCCAACTAAGGTACAATCTCATGATGATAGTGATAGTGATGATGGTAGTAGTGATGATGAGGAGGAGTACTCCAAGGAGGAACTAGTTGATATGATGAAGCAAACTTATGATTGCTTTGAGAAGAAGAGAAAGGAGTGCAAAGAATTAAACAAGAAGCTTAAGGCTCTTGAACAATCCTTTTATGAGCTCAATGGCTCTCATGAGAGGCTAATGGAATCCCATGACAAGCTTGAGAGGACTCACTACAAGCTTGAAAAGGCTCACTCCTCTCTCCTTGATCAAAGCAAGGATAAGGTTGTTGCATCATGTAATGTTGGAGTAACTTGTGATACTCTAGATGAATCATTTTTCACTCCTATCATTGTTGCACCAACCTAGACACAATGTAGCACCTCCACTTGCACATCTACTAGTGATAGCTCAAAGGATGATGCTACACTAGTGATTGAAAATGAAAAATTGAAAAATGATGTTAATGAACTCACCTGTGCTTTGGGTAAGGCATATGGTGGAGATGCCCGCTTGCTAAAGTGCTTGGGTAGCCAAAGATTTTCCCACTATAAAGAGGGATTGGGCTATACCCCCAAGAAGGGCAAGTCGGCCTTTGTAACTCCTAAGCCTAGCTTTGTAAGGAGCAATGGCCGGTATTGCACAAAATCCAAGCAAGTGGGGCATGTAGACCAATATTGGAAACTTAACATAAGCCAAACCAAGTTTGCTAAAGCTACCTCTATGCACTTTGATTCATGTTATATGCTTACCAAAAGTGCTAAAGGTATCATGACTAAGTATGTTGGCACATCCATTGTTGGCCCAAAGAAGAAGGCTATTTGGGTGCCAAAGTCCTTGGTCACTAACTTTGGAGGACCCAAACAAGTATGGGTACCTAAAAGAAACTAATTTGTTTTGTAGGTAAATTACAAGGCCGGAGGAAGGCATTGGGTGCTTGATAGTGGGTACACTCAACACATGACCGGGGATTCTAGAATGTTCAAATCAATCAACTCCAACACCAATGATGGCATTGATAGTATTACATTTGGTGATAATGGCAAGGGCAAGGTCAAGGGTCTTGGTAAGATTGCAATATCAAATGACTTGAGCATATCCAATGTCTTGCTAGTTGAGAGCTTGAACTTCAATTTGCTATCGGTAGCTCAATTGTGTGATCTTGGATTCAAATGCATATTTGGAGTAGATGATGTTGAGATCATTAGTGTAGATGGTTCAAACTTGATCTTCAAAGGCTTTAGATATGAGAACCTCTACCTAGTTGATTTTAATGCTAGTGAAGCTCAATTGTCAACTTGCTTGCTCACTAAATCAAGTATGGGTTGGTTATGGCATAGAAGGCTTGGTCATGTTGGGATGAAGTAATTGAATAGATTGATCAAACATGACTTAGTAAGAGGCTTGAAAGATGTTGTGTTTGAGAAGGATAAACTTTGTAGCTCTTGTCAAGCCGGCAAAAAAGTTGGTAACACCCATCCAAAGAAGGACATGATGAGCACTAGTAGAGCATTTGAGTTGTTGCACATGGATCTATTTGGACCAACAACATACACTAGTATTGGAGGCAACAAGTATGTATTTATCATAGTGGATGATCTTACAAGATATACTTGGGTATTCTTTCTCAATGACAAGAGTGATACATTTGCAACCTTCAAATCTTTTCTCAAGAGATGTCACAATGAGTTTGAAACAACCATCAAGAAAGTAAGAAGTGATAATGGAAGTGAATTCAAGAATACAAGAGTTGAGGAGCTATGTGATGAGCTTGGAATCAAGCATCAACTCCCGGCCAAGTACACTCCACAATCAAATGGTCTTGTTGAGAGGAAGAATAGAACATTGATTGATATGGCAAGGTCTATGCTTCGTGAGTACAATGTGAGTCAATCCTTTTGGGCCGAAGCTATCAACACTGCTTGCTACTCTAGCAATCGGTTGTATTGTCATCCATTGATGGAGAAGACTCCATATAAGCTATTGAATGGAAGAAATCCCAACATTGCATACTTTAGAGTCTTTGGGTGCAAATGCTACATATTGAAGAAGGCACAAGACTCGGAAAGTTTGATAAGAAGTGTGATGAAGGGTTCTTACTTGGTTACTCAACCATAAGAAAAGCCTATAGAGTGTGGAATTAGGCTAGTGGTATACTTGAGGAGGTTCATGATGTTGAGTTTGATGAAACCAATGGCTCTCAAGTTGAAAATTAGAACCTAGAAGATGTGAGTGGTCCTCAATTGGCAAATGCTATGAAGAGCATGGATATTGGTGATATTAGGCCAAGGCAAGTGATTGACATTGAAGATGACAAAGATCAAGTGCTCAACTCACCTCAAGTGCAAGCTAGTAGCTCTCAAGTGCAAGATCAACAAGTTGCTTGTTCATCTCAACCAATCTCAAGCAATCAAGTTCCTATCCTCCAACCGACCAACATTGCAAGAGATCACCCCATTAATCAAATAGTTGGTGACATTACAAGTGGTGTTCAAACAAGATCAAGATTGACATCCTTTTGTGAGCACTACTCCTTTGTATCATCCATAGAGCCAACAAAGATTGATGAAGCCCTACAAGATATTGATTGGGTCAATGTTATGCATGAAGAGATCAACAATTTCACTAGAAACCAAGTTTGGGAACTAGTTGAAAGACCCAAGAACTACAATGTGATTGGAACAAGATGAGTATTTTGAAACAAGCAAGACCAAGATGGTATAGTTGTGAGGAACAAAGCAAGATCTGTAGCTCAAGGATACACTCAAGTTGAGGGTCTTGACTTTGGAGAAACTTATGCACCAGTTGCAAGATTAGAGGCAATAAGGATTCTATTGGCCTATGCATGTGCACACAACATCAAGCTATACCAAATGGATATGAAGAGTGCTTTCTTTAATGGATATATCAATGAGCTAGTATATGTTGAGCAACCTCCCGGATTTGAAGATGACAAGAAGCCCAACCATGTGTACAAGTTGAGAAAGGCTTTATATGGCTTGAAGCAAGCACCTAGAGCATAGTATGAAAGATTGAGAGACTTCCTTCTATCTAAAGTGTTCATCATGGGGAAGGTTGATACTACTCTCTTCACTAAGAAGCTTGGCAAGGATATATTTGTGCTCCAAATCTATGTTGATGATATCATATTCGGTTCAACCAATCAAGATGTTTGTGAAGAGTTTGGCAAGATGATGGCAAATGAATTTGAAATGTCAATGATTGGTGAACTTAGCTACTTCCTTGGTCTTCAAATCAAGCATTGAAGAATGGCACCTTTGTGAGTCAAGGCAAGTACATCAAGGATATGATGAAGAAGTTTGGCTTAGAAGATTCTAAAGGCATTAGCACTCCAATGGGCACTAATGGACACTTGGATAGTGATGCTAGTGGCAATATGGTGGATCAAAAGTTGTATCTGTCTATGATTGGAAGCCTACTCTATGTGACCGCTTCTAGGCCGGATGTGATGTTTAGTGTATGCATGTGTGCAAGATTCCAAGCCTCTCCAAGAGAAAGTCACTTGATGGCTACAAAGAGGATATTGAGGTATTTGAAGCATACAGAAGATGTTGGATTGTGGTATCCCAAGGGGTCTAACTTTGAGCTAGTTGGATATTCGAACTCCGACTATGCGGGATGCAAGATTGATAGAAAGAGCACATAGGGCACATGTCAAATGCTAGGCATGTCACTTGTATCTTGGTCATCAAAGAAGCAAAATAGTATTGCACTCTCTACCGCAGAAGCCGAATACATAAGTGCGGGTAGTTGTTGTGCTCAATTGCTTTGGATGAAAGCAACTTTGAATGACTATGGAATCAATTTCAAGCAAGTGCCATTACTATGTGACAATGAAAGTGAGGTGAAGCTAACCAACAATCCAGTTCAACATTCAAGAACCAAGCACATTGATGTGAGGCACCACTTCATAAGAGACTATCAACTTAAGGGTGATATCAAAATCACAAGTGTTGGCACCGATGATCAACTTGCTGACATATTCACCAAGCCACTTGATGAGAAGAGGTTTTGCAAGCTAAGAAATGAGTTGAACATTCTTGACTTCTCAAATATGTGTTGATGCACCCCCATATATATGACATGCCTCTCCTTCGAGCTATACAAGGTACAAGTTGATTGACATGTCATTCATCCATCATTAGGATTTGTTAGTGCATCTAGACATCAATTCATTAGGCTCATTCATGAAAATCAAATGATTTGATGCTTATATGGTACCACTATTGCTTCCATGCTTGATATGATCTAGTGGTAGCATATGAGATATTTGTGGGCTTGCAATCCTAGTGTTTTATCTAGATCATGAACTTCAAATGTTTAGCTCAACATGGGCAAGATAACCATTCTAGGATGCGTGAACAAGCTTGTCCATGGTTTAAACCAAGTTAAATAGCTTGGGGCAAGTAATCTAGATTGAACCACAACTAACTTCTCTCCAATAATCAAACTTTTGAGCACATCTTTTATGATAATAGATGACAAAGGGGGAGAAGTAAGAAATAAGTAGTATGACAAAGAAAAAATATTTTTGAAAATTTTGAAATAAAGCACACAAGTAGGGGGAGCAAGCCTATGAATATAGTTGTTGCATATCGTTGTGCATTCATAAGTGCTTGCTTGCATATGATCTTACATTCATGATATGCTTGTGTGGTGATTGCTAGAAACACAATATCTTGGTGCTTGAAGAACTAGCATGATTAGGTCTTGAGTTTCTCATGTGGTATCTAGTTCTCTCTAAGTGTTTCCAAGTTATTTTTCAAGATGTTTCTAGGCAAAATGGTGCTAAGGATGATTAATATTGCACTCCGATTGGTATCACGCTTCAAAGGTCCATCCTACACACCTTAGCATCATTTGGTAGCATTTACTCGCCCACAATTTCTATTCATGCATATGTGATCAAAATGAACCAAACTCATATATCACATATGTAGGGGGAGCTAATACTACCAAAGTGAAAATTTTCATCATATATATTCATTTGTGAAAAGGTTGTCATCAATTACCAAAAAAGGGGAGATTGAAAGACCTTGTTTGGTTTTGGTTAATTGCGAACACATGGTGGATAAGTACCCATGTAGTTCAGTTTTGTGATGAGTGATTGCCCAACATTTGAGCGGTTCAGTTTGAGTGGCTTGATTCTAACCCTTTGCGAAAGCAAATGTGTGTCTGTCTATCGGCTTGTGGTGTGCAGGTGCTATGCCTAGTGACAGTGGTCAATGGTGTGGAGAAGGTCGAGTAGAGGCTTGCCGTGCCGATGGACTAAGAGCGGTGAAGGGCGGAAGCGGGGCTCGGACTGAGGGACCATGGGCGCCGGCGGACTAGCTGTGGTGGCTAGTACTTGGCACCGGCAAGTGTGAGAATACATGGAGGTAGACCGAGTCGACAGAGTCAAGACGGTGGACAAGCGGGTCGAGCGGAGGCTCATGGGACTCGGAGTCCGACCGGGCGAGGACAAGGTGGCTCGAGTCGAGCGGTTTGGTTGTTTGGGCCTCAAAACCATCCGAGGACGGTTTCCGAGTTTGGGCCTCAAAACTCGGGGTTCGGTAGTTTAGCCCAAAGCTACCGGTGGCGGGTTTCCTGGGTTTGGGCCTCAAAACCTAGGCGGAGCTTCTGAGGAAGCGGGGATGGCACGTGGCGGAATCCTGGAGGTTGCGTCGAGGCGACGGCAACTCCCGGCAGGAAGCGGGGCCATCCATTCAAATGAATGGCTGGGAGTTACCGACTTGGATTACAATGTCTTAGGGCTAGGTAATTCGGTCTTGTATCTAGGGAGGTCTTTGGGAAATAGCAAAAGCCCTGTTAAATAGAGGATGAAGGGGTATCCTCATCCTTATCTCTTGCATTACTCTTTCTCCCACCTATTCCTAGGTTTTCCCTTCCCTAGTTTCTTCTTGCTTGAGATCCACCGCGTCACTGGTGTAAGAACTTGTGATTGTTGCGAGGAATCAGAGGCCGTAACCTCCGTAAGTCATGGTGGCTTCAATTTCGTGATTGTGTCCCTGGTTCGCTTGTGTTCTTCCCGTTTTGGTTTTGCTCTCTCTTTTTCCCGAGATGATTTCTCTTTGTTGAGAGTAGCTTTGCAAAAACCACTTGAACCAAGTTGTTCGTATTCGTGAGGAGCATCTTTGCACTGAAGGATTTCTCCTCAAACCTCACGAGTGCGTAGATCGGGCGGTTTATTTGCGGTGTTCTTCGTTTTGTCTTCTCTCCCCCAAATCCGAGTGTTCCCGTTTATCCTCTCCAAATTGAGCGATGATTTCTTCGGGATAGCTCCCCAACTACACAAGGATCATGCCTGCAAAATTTGGTTGCAGTTGGAGTTCATTTGGTAGAGTTTTGGGAAGATTTTGAGGAGAGAAAACGATTTTCGGGTTCAGTGTGCAGATTTCGGAGGCGTAGGACGCTCCAGAGTTTGGCGTCGGACGGTCCGTCGGAGGCGCCGGACCCTACGTAATGTTGACGACAGCGTCCGTTGCGGTCGTCTGTCGCTGGGGCTGTTTCGGGTTGTTTTTTTGAGCGTCGGACGCTTCTGACGGACTAGCGTCCGTCGCCCGTCGGACTCAGTCCGTCGCCCTCTGCAACGTCCGTCGCCCTTCCAGCAAGGTTTTTTAAGATTTTCTTCGTCGTTGTTTTACCCGTTTCTCCCTTGTCCGGACTCCGGATTGAGTTCCGTTTGTTGCGTTGGTTTCGTAATCACGCAGGGAACTTGATAAAGCACTTGTGAGACCAGTTCTCATAAGTATTTTTGGGTGAGCTCTCTTCTTCTCTCTCTAAGGTTTGAGAGCCACACTATCGGTGTCTCGGTTTGAGTTTTTGGTTTCCGGAAGATCCGCTGTACCTCTTGGTCATCACCATAGGTATCCACCCTCTCTAGGGTTGTAATCTTGCTGGTGGAGTAAGCTTGCTTGTTGGGTTTGTTTTTGGGAAGAGTGGCCCGAATATTTCGAGAGAAATTTGAGGCTCCCATTCACCCCCCCTCTGGTCGCCGTTTCCGGTCCTTCAATTGGTATCAAAGCCGGTTAAGGATCAATACACCTTACACGGTTCTTGATCCGCGAAGGCGACATGGAGCGAGGTGTTGGCAAACCTCCGTTCTTTGATGGAACAAACTTCGCCTATTGGAAGGTGCGCATGTCTGCTTACCTCCAAGGGCTTGATACGAAGTATCGGGAGATTTGTGAGAGTGCTGACTACGTGGTTCTTAGCGCTCGGATTAATGAGCTGCAAATCAAGCAACATGCGTCAAACGCAAGAGCTCGTAGCATCCTCTTCTCGAGTTTGTCTCTTCCTGAGTTTGAGAGAGTTTCGAATCTCACTATGGCACGGGAGAGATCTGGCAAACACTTGTGCGATATCATGAGGGTAACACTCAGATCAAGTCCAGACTCTTCGACACGTACCGTAGAGAGTACGAGAACTTTTCTTAGTTGGCTAACGAATCTGTTGACGGGATGTTCACTCACTTCCAGTCTATCGTCAACAAGATGCGTGCTAATCGAGCCAACTTGCCTTATGATGATCATGAGATGGCTATCAAGCTTTTGCATGCTCTTGATCGGAAGGTGTGGGAGATGAAGGTGGCTGCCATTCAGGAGTCACCGGGCTATGATGCCCTGACCATGGACGAGCTGTTCAGCAAGCTGAAGTCCTCGGAGATTGACTACCAGACCCGGGCCAAGCTTGAAAACCCGTTGAAACCATCTATGGCGTTGGTTTCTGGCCCCGGCTGTATATCTTCTTCCTCCTCTGACCCTTCACACTCTTTGTTCGCTTTGTCTTTGATTTCTGTGGCAGAGGATCAAGTGGAGGCTCTTGGAGATGATGAGTTGGCTTTGGTCATCACCAAGTTCTCATGGTTTCACAACAACCGTTTGAACCGTCGGTGTGGTGGCTCAGCCAAGGGGTGCTACCGTTGCGGTGATGAGGATCACTTCATCGCAAACTGTCCCAAGAAAGCTGCGGGTGACTTCACCAAGCGTAAGGACAAGCGCGAGCACCACTTCGAGGACAAGCACAAGCCCAAGGGTGGCTACCACCGAAGGTCCTCCAAGAAGGTGATCGACAAGGTGAAGGCCAAGCACCGAGCCTTCCTCGCCTCCCTCAGTGACATCGATGCCTCCTCCGACGGAGGTGCTTCTTTGAGCGATGATGATTCCAAGGGAAAGGTTGAGGACAAGCTCAACGGCCTATGCTTCTACGCCGACGCCAAGCATGGTGGCTTTTACACCATGGCGATTGAAGAAGGCAAGGTCGGGAAGCGCAAGGATGGCCCCGACTATGACTACGACTCCGACACACCCGAGGTACCACCCACCATCGCATCCCTCTCTCTCAAGATTGAGTCTTTGAACGACACCTTGATGAGTCAGGATACTTTGCTCAAGCATGTCGCGTGCGAGAGGAACGATTTCAAGGCTAAGTATCTTAGCACGCTGCATGAGCTAGAGTTTACTAAGGCGTCAGTGGTGGTTACCGAGGAGGTAGAGTGTGATGCTTGTGCCATCCACATGTCTAGTCTTGTCACTCTCCAGGACAAGTATGACACTCTATTTGAGTAGATCAGTGAGCTGAAGGCTAGGCCTAGCTTACTTGGTGCGTGCAAGTCTTGCTTAGGCTTGCGTTCTGAGCTGGCACAGAGATATGTTAGGATTGCTGTGCTAGAGAAGGTCAGCTCAGATAGCACTAGAGAGTCGGATCGCTTTGAGGCTTTGGAGCTTGAGATCGCGTCGTGCAAACACGACAAGATGCGTACCGAGGAAGAAAACACATACCTTCGGTCCATCTTGAGCTGGGTGTCTTGCCGAGAGCCGCAGTTGGGGATGATGCTTAGCCAATGCAAAAGGGCTGGCAGCACGGGAGTAGGCTTTGCTATAGTTGGGAAGGACGATAGCATGTTTGGTAAAATCGGTGAGTGCAGTGGTTTGAGCGAGAATGAGAAACCCACCACAACTCCCAAGCTTACCAAGATCACTCCACCTAAGCCTACCAACCCCTCTGAGTTTCCTGTGAGAGATGGTGTGTTTGAAGAGTCACCCAAAACCACTCCCCAGAAGCAAGTGTGGATTGCAAAACCAAACCATCTTTGCAACCCACTTGACACACTGTCAGACATCTCTAGTGATCCCCTTCCTAAGAAAGCTAGAGTCACCCAACCCAACAAGAGAGTGTCTACCAAGAGTGCGGTGAGGTACCATTGTGAGTATTGTGAGCGGGATGGGCATTTGGCTGAGTTTTGCTATATGAGGAAGAGAGATGATCGGAGGCAGTTTGAGTTGAACAACCGGGAGATGTACCACCCACCAGTTGGGGCACGTGGACCGGAAGTTCGGAGATGCACTACTAGGCCTAGAGGTACAATGCCTCAAGGTGCTAGGCCTCAGGAGGCGAGACCACGTGGTGTTCGTGCCCGGCGGGGTACCGGTCGTGACCCATACGACTACGGGCATCATGGAGGTGGCTTTACTCCACCCTTCTCTAGCGGACCACGTTTTCCCTATCGTGGTGATCATTATCCCTTCGTGGGGCGGGAGATGTTTGGTTTTTCTCCTAACCCATTCTTTGGGCAAGTGGGAGAACACTGGTATCCTTCACAGTTTACTAACCCCAGTGTTGGTCTGTTTGCTCACCCTATGTATTTTTATTGATGTAGGAAGGAGGACTGGAGGAGACTTGGCTTGTGGATTCCGGATGCTCATGCCATATGACCGGAAGTGCCAAGTGGTTCTCTAGCCTCGACCCCGTGCGCCACACCGAGTACATTACATTCAGGGACAAGAGTAAAGGTAAGGTTGTGTCCCGAGGGTCGATTCGAGTCAATTCGTCTTTTGTCCTCAAGGATGTTGCTTTGGTTGCGAATTTGCATTTTAACCTCCTGTCAGTTTCGCAACTCCTTGAAGGCGGTTTTGAAGTGAGCTTTAAGCCAAATTTGTCTCGTATTTTGGACTCTCATGGTGATCTTGTTTGCCAGATTTTGCCCTTCGGGAAGGTTTTTCGTGCAGATTTTTCTATCTCTTCCGGACCTTCTCATTGTCTTTTTGCTGGTTCTTCTTCCGAGCTTTGGAAGTGGCATAGGAGATTGGTACATTTGAGTTTTGACTTGCTTGCAAGGCTTAGCTCAATGGACCTTATCTAAGGATTGCTAATGCTGAAGTTCGAGAAAGATTTGGTTTGCCATCCTTGCAGACATGGCAAGATGGTTGTTGCTTCTCATCCTCCTGTGACTGAGATCATGACCACTCGACCCGGCGAGCTCTTACACATGGACACAGTTGGTCCAGCTCGGGTCAGGTCGGAAGGAGGGAAGTGGTATGTGGTTGTAGTCGTTGATGACTACTCGAGATACTCTTGGGTGTTCTTTTTGGAGAGTAAGGATGAGGCTTTTCTTTTGGTTCAAGACTTGATTTTGAGATTACAAAATGAGCTACCTAAGAATGCCATGAGAGCTATCCGCAGTGACAATGGCACAAAATTCAAAAATGCTCACTTTGCATCTCTTTGCTCTTCTTTGGGACTCGACCATCAGTTTTCCTCACCTCACACTCCCCAGCAGAACGGTGTTGTTGAGCGCAAGAATCAGACCCTTGTTGAGATGGCCAAGACGATGCTCGATGAGCATAGGACTCCTAGGCGGTATTGGGCCGAAGCACTCAGTTCTGCTTGCTATGTCTCCAATCGTATTTTCCTCCGAGCTTTCAAGAAAAAGACTTCTTATGAGCTGCGATTTGGGAGACCACCCAAGGTAAGTCACCTACGGGTGTTTGGGTGCAAGTGTTTCATCCTCAAAAAGGGCGGTAAGTTGGACAAATTTGAATCACGGTCTTCTGACGGTATCTTTCTTGGTTATTCTACTCACTCTTGTGCTTATCGTGTACTTAACCTTGAGACCAACCGAGTGATGGAGACTTGTGAAATTACTTTCGATGAGACTATGCCCTGTGTTTCCACTGTTTTTGAGCTTGCAGGTGATGATGAGGTGAACACTAGCATCTTTGTGGACGAGGAGCAGGATGATGCCGATTGGGGTGATCCTGAGCCAACTCCACTAGCTGCCCCCGTCGACCCTGCGACGTCCACTTCGGCTCACGGTCCCGATCCGACTACTTCCTCTACATGGGGGGTCATTCGAGCAGCTTCCTCAGTCAGTGTCTGTTGCACCTGAGGGAGCTCCAGCTGCTGTCGAGGGGGAGGCCACTTCGTCCAGGCAGGCTCCCCGCTACATCCAGCGGCAGCACTCGCCAGAGAACATCATCGGCGACATTGACCGTCGAGTCACACGGTCCAGGTCCTATATCTCTCACTTTGCTCATTCGGCTTTTGTCACTTCTTTTGAGCCCCGAGATGTTGGACACGCTTTGATGGATCCGGATTTGGTTAATGTCATGCATGAGGAGTTAGAAAACTTTGAGCAAAACCACGTTTGGGTCTTAGTTCCTCCACCACCTAGTTGCCACCCCATAGGTACCAAATGAGTTTTCAAAAATAAACAAAGTGAGGATGGAGTGGTAATGTGCAACAAGGCTAGGTTGGTAGCTCAAGGCTTTTGTCAAAAGGAGGGAATAGACTATGAGGAAACCTTTGCTCCCGTAGCTCGTTTAGAAGCCATTAGAATCCTTCTAGCTTTTGCGGCTTCTAAGGGGTTTAAACTTTTTCAAATGGATGTTAAAAGTGCTTTCTTAAACGGCTACATAGAGGAGGAAGTTTATGTTAAACAACCTCCCGGTTTCGAAAATCCCAAGTTTCCAAATCATGTTTTTAAACTTCACAAAGCTTTGTATGGTTTGAAACAAGAACCTAGAGCATGGTATGATAGGCTAAAAACCTTTTTGCTTGCTAAGGGTTTTAAAATGGGATCGGTAGATAAGACGTTGTTTCTCCTCAAGCAAGGCAAAGACACTCTCCTTGTCCAAATATACGTGGATGATATCATCTTTGGTGGTTCTTCTTATGCTCTTATTGCCAAGTTTGTAGATATTATGAGCAGGGAATTTGAGATGAGTATGATGGGAGAGTTGACCTTCTTTCTCGGGTTGCAAATCAAGCAAACCCGGGAAGGGACGTTTGTGCACCAAGACAAGTACACGAAGGATATCTTCAAGAAGTTTGACATGGGTGAGGCAAAGCCCCTCTCGACGCCCATGTCGACTATGACTGCCTTGGATGCGGACGAGGAAGGAGAGGCGGTGGATCAGACAGAGTACCGAAGCATGATCGGGTCGCTTCTGTACTTGACAGCGACTCGGCCGGACATTCAGTTCGTCGTCTGCTTGTGTGCACGCTTTCAGGCGTCCCCACGGACTTCGCACAAGCAGGCGGTGAAACGCATCATGAGGTACTTGCGCTTCACTCCCGAATTTGGACTTTGGTTTTCCACCTCTTCTTCTCTTGAGCTTTGTGGTTATTCTGATGCCGACTTGATCTGAAGTCCACTTTTGGGACTTGCCAGTTTCTCGGGTCTTCTTTGGTTTCTTGGTCTTCTCGCAAACAGTCTAGCGTGGCACAGTCGACGTGCGAAGCTGAGTACGTTGCCGCGGCTAGTTGTTGCTCGCAGTTGATTTGGATGATTGCCACTTTGAGAGATTTTGGTCTTGAGCTTACTAAGGTGCCTCTGCTTTGTGATAGCACGAGTGCAATTAGTGTGGCCAAAAATCTCATGCTTCATTCAAAGACCAAGCACATTGAGGTCCGCTTTCATTTCTTGCGAGATCATTACGAGAAGGGCGACATTGACCTCCGGCATGTCGAGACCCAAAACCAGCTTGCGGATATTCTCACGAAGCCTTTGGATCAAGCTGCGTTTTCTCGCCTTCGGGGCGAGTTGGGTGTTTGCTTTACTTTTTAGAGGAGGAAAGTTTTGTGTATCATAGTTCTTTTTGGTTGTTTTTGTCTTTTCTTTGTCCTTCTTCTAAATTGGTGTCTTGTTAGTGTTAGTTGGTGTCATTGCATTGTGCATCTCATTTGCATTTGTGACATAGTTCATTTTAATCTTCATCCTTATAGCCAATATAATCAATCTATGCTCTGTTTGAGGTGCTTTATGTGTCTATGGTGTTGCCTAACTTAGACTCTTTTTGATCTATATGATATGCAATAGAGCTAAGTTAGAAAAGCCTTAAAACTGAATTTAAATTCCCCATGTCACCTCTGAAATGACACTAGCATGTGTAGGCTTTTGAAGATCCTTCTTGGCTGTAATGTATATAGCTTGTAACTATGGCTCTTCATTGTTTCATTCACTATCGTTGAGCACCATGATTATTATCTAAAATGAAATTGCTCTCTATTTTGTGAATTAGAAAGATCGAGTTGGGTTTGCATTGTGAGCACTTCACCATGTGTTCGAGACTGCTTCCCATATGGGTCGATACTTGAGCGGTGTCGTGTATGACCAAAACCGGTGTGTCAAGTCCTTTGACTTCACCCGGTTGGTAAGAAGTGGCATCACTTTGCTTACAACCACTCGCATACAACTTGAAATGTCCTTAAAACTGAAATTGGCTGCAAAACTCTAAAATTTGGAAAATTCATTCAGTAGGGTCATTGGCTTGTTGTATGAACTTTGCTAAGGGATAGTTTTACTTGCTATACATGAGATTGCTTTGAGATAGATCCTATCTTGTTTTCCATGTTTATTTATCTCTAGGAGGTGCTACCCTTTCCTTGCTCACACATGTAATGCTCTCTAAAATAGCTTCTAAAGTGATCTTAAGCTCAACTTGAGTCTTTGTTGGGAACGTAGAGCTTTTCCTATTCTCATAGGATCACATCACTTAGAGCATCTATTCATTGTCTTAGCTCTAAGTATGAAGCTTTTGCACTCATTTTGCATTTCATGACATTTGTAGCCGGATCTTGAGTTGTTGATGTTTGATGAGCTACATGTGTCAACAAGGGGGAGAGCTGTGCATTTCTTTCCATTTTCAGTCATCTACTTCCAAGGGGAGAAAGAGTGCATCTCATTGGTTTAGAGCTCATTTGGTATCTTGAGTGTGCTTTTGCCCAGGGGGAGCTGTTGCTAGATGTGTTGAGCCTTTGCTTCTTCTGAAGGGTCTAGCTTGCTTTGTTGGCTCTGACAGGTTTCGATTGCTTCTTGAGCATTAGGGGACGTAAGTGGTTTCAATTGGTTACTTTTGAGCTCCCCTAGTGTTTAAATCCTAGTGTTTTATCTAGATCATGAACTTCAAATGTTTAGCTCAACATGGGCAAGATAACCATTCTAGGATGCGTGAACAAGCTTGTCCATTGTTTAAACCGAGTTAAATAGCTTGGGGCAAGTAATCTAGATTGAACCACAACTAACACTTCTCTCCAATAATCAAACTTTTGAGCACATCTTTTATGATAATAGATGACAAAGGGGGAGAAGTAAGAAGTAAGTAGTATGACAAAGAAAAAATATTTTTGAAAATTTTGAAAGAAAACACACAAGTAGGGGGAGCAAGCCTATGAATATAGTTGTTGCATATCGTTGTGCATTCATAAGTGCTTTCTTGCATATGATCTTACATTCATGATATGCTTGTGTGGTGATTGCTAGAAACACAATCTCTTGGTGCTTGAAGAACTAGCATGATTAGGTCTTGAGTTTCTCATGTGGTATCTAGTTCTCTCTAAGTGTTTCCAAGTTATTTTTCAAGATGTTTCTAGGCAAAATGGTGCTAAGGATGATTAATATTGCACTCCGATTGGTATCACGCTTCAAAGGTCCATCCTACACACCTTAGCATCATTTGGTAGCATTTACTCTCCCACAATTTCTATTCATGCATATGTGATCAAAATGAACCAAACTCATATATCACATATGTAGGGGAGCTAATACCACCAAAGTGAAAATTTTCATCATATATATTCATTTGTGAAAAGGTTGTCATCAATTACCAAAAAAGGGAGATTGAAAGACCTTGTTTTGTTTTGGTTAATTGCGAACACATGGTGGATAAGTACCCATGTAGTTCAGTTTTGTGATGAGTGATTCCCAACATTTGAGCGGTTCAATTTGAGTGGCTTGATTCTAACCCTTTGCGAAAGCAAATGTGTATCTGTCTATCGGCTTGTGGTGTGCAGGTGCTATGCCTAGTGACAGTGGTCTATGGTGTGGAGAAGGTCGAGTAGAGGCTTGTCGTGCCGATGGACTAAGAGCGGTGAAGGGCGGAAGCGGGGCTCGGACGGAGGGACCATGGGCGCCGGCGGACTAGCTGTGGTGGCTAGTACTTGGCACCGACAAGTGCGAGAATACATGGAGGTAGACCGAGTCGACCGAGTCAAGACGGTGGATGAGCGGGTCAAGCGGAGGCTCATGGGACTCGGAGTCCGACCGGGCGAGGACAAGGTGGCTCGAGTCGAGCGGTTTGGTGGTTTGGGCCTCAAAACCATCCGAGGACGGTTTCCGAGTTTGGGCCTCAAAACTCGGGGTTCGGTAGTTGAGCCCAAAGCTACCGGTGGCGGGTTTCCTGGGTTTGGGCCTCAAAACCTAGGCGGAGCTTCCGAGGAAGCGGGGATGGCACGTGGCGGAATCCTAGAGGTTGCGTCGAGGCGACGGCAACTCCCAGCAGGAAGCGGGGTCGTCCATTCAAATGAGTGGCTGGGAGTTACCGACTTGGATTACAATATCTTAGGGCTAGGCAATTCGGTTTTGTATCTAGGGGGGTCTTTGGGAAATAGCCAAAGCCCCGTTAAATTGAGGATGAAGGGCTATCCTCATCCTTATCTCTTGCATTACTCTTTCTCCCACCTATTCCTAGGTTTTCCCTTCCCTAGTTTCTTCTTGCTTGAGATCCACCGTGTCACCGGTGTAAGAACTTGTGATTGTTGCGAGGAATCGGAGGTCGTAACCTCCGTAAGCCATGGTGGCTTCGATTTCGTGATTGTGTCCCTGGTTCGCTTGTGTTCTTCCCGTTTTGCTTTTGCTCTCTCTTTTTCCCGAGATGGTTTCTCTTTGTTGAGAGTAGCTTTGCAAAAACCACTTGAACCAAGTTGTTCGTATTAATGAGGAGCGTCTTTGCACCAAAGGATTTCTCCTCAAACCTCACGAGTGCGTAGATCGGGCGATTTCTTTGCGGTGTTCTTTGTTTTGCCTTTTCTCCCCCAAATCCGAGTGTTCCCGTTTATCCTCTCCAAATTGAGCGATGATTTCTTCGGGATAGCTCCCCAACTGGACAAGGATCATGCCTACAAAATTTGGTTGCAGTTGGTGTTCATTTGGTTGAGTTTTGGGAAGATTTGGAGGAGAGAAAACGATTTTCGGGTTCACTGTGCAGATTTCGGAGGCGTAGGACGCTCCAGAGTTTGGCATCGGACGGTCCGTCGGAGGCGTCGGACGCTACGTAATGTTGACGACAGCGTCCGTTGCGATCGTCCGTCGATGGGGCTGTTTCGGGCTGTTTTTTTGAGCGTTGGACGCTCCTGACGGACTAGCGTCCATCGCCCGTCGGACTCAGTTCGTCGCCCTTCCAGCAAGGTTTTTCAGGATTTTCTTCGTCGTTATTTTGGCCGTTTCTCCCTCGTCCAGACTCCGAATTGAGTTCCGTTTGTTGCGTCGGTTTCGTAATCACACATGGAACTTGATGAAGCACTTGTGAGACCATTTCTCATAAGTATTTTTGGGTGAGCTCTCTTCTTCTCTCTCTAAGGTTTGAGAGCCACACTATCGGTGTCTCGGTTTGAGTTTTTGGTTTTCGGAAGATCCGTTGTACCTCTTGGTCATCACCATTATTATCCACCCTCTCTAGGGTCGTGATCTTGCTGGTGGAGTAAGCTTGCTTGTTGGGTTTGTTTTTGGGAAGAGTGGCCCAAATATTTCTAGAGAAATTTGAGGCTCCCATTCACCCCCCCTCTAGTCTCCGTTTCACCCCCCTCTAGCCATCTAGGACCTTTCACCCTCGCCGGCTGTCGGAAACGTTCCGTTCTCGGTCCGTATGTTTCTGCCCCGGGTCCTAGCTTCGTCCCAAGCGGGGCCTCGTCCAGGTGTCAGGGTCACTCCTGGCCCCGTTGAGGCGCAGGAGATGATGGAGATCCTTCCTCCTTTCCGAATGCTCCCTGGGAGGTGGCGGCGAGACCTCGGAACCGACCCAGCCACCCCATTGTTTGGGCCCACGTGGACGAACCTGAAGTCATGTTTGCTTTGGACGATCGGCTTGAGGATTCTCGTCGGCGAGCGGCCCACCAAGGCATACGAGACATGGCGAAGATTTGGGACGACGTGGTGACTCCTATTGTGGAGGTGACTTGTCCTGGTCCCCGACTTATTTCGCACTCGTTTCACGATGTTTTTCTTATGCCCCTTCCTCTGTAGGTGATATGCGAGAGTAATATCCTCAAGTCGACCTTCCTTCGCGGGGAATCTGAGGTCCGGCCGGCCGCTGCCGAGTGCCGTCAGCGAATCGCCGTCCTGGAGGCCGAGCTGGTCAAGGCTCGCGTTCATGTTCGCGACTCGCATCAATCTGAGGACGTCATGCGTCAGAGGATCGAGACTCAGGTGGCTGCCCGCAAGGCTATTGAGGAGAAGCTGAGGGACACCGAGAAGGACGTGAAGGTCCTAGAGCGTGCCCGACAGCTGGCCCTGGATCGAACAGAGGTGGAGAAGAATTTGCATCGTCAGGCTGAGGAGGGGAGGGAAAAACACCGTAACACCGCTCTTGCTCTGAGCGCTGATTTGCAGTCCGAGCGAAAAGAATTCGGTCGACTGGAGGCTCAGACCCGACGTCTCACAGAGGATCTCGAGGGTGCGTGCCCTTCTCGAGGTATTTACGTTTTTTATTATTAGCTTAGTAGGCTAACCCTGCATTTTCCAGATGCTAAGGACGGCGGGGGTTATTGGCGGTTAGTGAAAAATGTCTTCAAGAAGAGGCTACAGAGGCGAAGGCGTTTGCAGCGGAGTCCTCCAACTCTCGGGCAAGGCTTGAGGAGGTTCTAGTTTCCGCTCTTCAGAACCTTCAAGTATCTGTCGGCCCCAAAGACTCCCTTGAAGTGGTCGTTTCCAGTTTGCCTGACCGGATCGAAGAGATCGTCAGGGCCGGGATAAGGAAGGGCGCGCTGCGGGCGGTGTCCATCATGTGTTCTCATTACCCCAAACTAGGTTTCCCAACGATGGGCTTGGGGTGGTGTCCTGAGACTACACCCTCCCTGGTGGCCGAGGTCGAGAAGGAAATGGAGCCGGTCGCGGCCGGGATGCTCCGCACGTTGGAGGATGAGGCTACCGGGGAAGAGGAGGACGATGCTCAAAATGCACCCGGGCGGGCCTCGGAACCTTGATTGTTACCCTTGCGCCCTTATCTGGCTTGTATCCATGTCATAACGTTTGCCACGAACCTTGGACATGCTTTATGTGTATCACCTAGTTTTATCACAGGGAGCCAGACATACTTTCGCCATTCCCGAGCACTTTTGCGAGGTATTTTATGCTAACGACGTGAATATTAATTGACAGATATTGTTCGAGAAAGAAGACGATGGGGACGATCGCCTCTCAAAGGTATTGATAAATTCCAACCTCTCGAGGGGGGAAGAGATGATCGCGTGTACCTCTTTGTAGAGTAACCTTTTATGGATACCTGGGCTTGTGCGTGCCCGGGTCGTTGAGGATGGTCAACGCTTCGCTTGCTGAAGCGCGGCAGTCGTCATCTTCTCCGACGTTCTTCCCATCGTTACCTCCCTTCTTCACCCACCTTCTCCTCTTCAACCCTCCATTGAGGAATATTTTCATGAGGTTGCAGTCTTTGAGGGGGTGACTCACGGGGGTCACGTGGTTCGAACAGGGTCGTTCCAACATCTTTTCGAAGTGGTCGTTAATCTACCCGCGTTTCCCCCACGTGTCTTTCTTCCTTGTTGTGGCGACTGATGGACGGCGCCGCGACCGTTCTTGACATTTCTCATAGGGATGAGACGAGGGCACGGGGGAGCCCATCGGTGTTGAAGACATCTCTCTTGATAAGAATGTGGTGACGACGTTACCGTCAACCGGACCTGGGAGTCTGTCGCATCGTTGGGAAGAACGACGGACTCGTTCATGATGAGTTCAGCCCTGTTTCTATTCGTAATCTTGGAAATGCTCGGGATGTTCAGGCTGGGCATGAGTCCCTCGAAAGTTCCTGATGAAGGATTCCTTCAGGTCTCCCCAGTTTTGAATCTTTCCCTTCGGGTGGTGTTCTAACCACACGCGGGTTGCATCAGAGAGGTAAAATGGCAGGTGGCGGATTATAAAGTTCTAGTCTCCCGCCCCACCTGCTTCGCAGGCGAAGCGATAATCCTCCAGCCAAAATCCGGGGTTAAAGAGCCCAGCGTATTTTCGGAGGTAGGTCGGTGGCCGGAATCGTGTCGGGATTCGTGCAGCGCGTATACGTGGAGAAAAGCAACGCGGCCCGGTGGGATCCAGGTTCGAACCTTGGTTCTCTCCAGGCTGGCGTCGCCCATCCTCGCGCATGTGTTGCACGCGTTGTCTTTTGCCGTTGTTCCGCCTATGACCGTAACCCAGAAGGCATGCTTCGACACTAGAATAACGCCTAACTGGGACCCGTCTTGGACTTGGTTGGGTAGAGTTTTCGAGGAGTGGGTGTTTCGTGCACTAGGGAAGGTTTCCCCACTTCCTCGCGCTTGGTACTCCGTCTGCCTGGTCGCCGCCTGGTCTGGGAGGGTGTGCAGCCTTCTCCCCGACGTCCCTTCCTTGGGTGCGGTGGCCTTGGAAGACCACCTCAGGAGTACGGGGGCGACAACTACGCTATACTGCTGTAGAATCATGGACCCTTGTGTTTAGGCGATTAACGACAATACTAGATCACTATGACTAACGTGTGTTTTGCAGAGACAAAGTCATTTATGTTAGTTCATGAGTGATGCATTTTGAATGGGCTTAATGGATATTCATGCCCCCAAGATGGGAATCATCTCGGTTGCAAAGGATGGAGATATACGATGAAGACTAGGCTAGCTCTTAGTGCCATAAGGTTGAGAAGGGCACTAAGTATAGCTAGGGCTTTTGGTTTTCCTTTGACCGTACTATAAAGGGGGTATGAGGTTAGTAGCTTGACCTAGAAGAGTTTAGGAAAGTGGGTATATGCACACTTGTCTCAACTAGTCCTAGAGACCTTGCTTTCAGCCCTTGACAAACCCTAGAGATGGTAGGAGCAAAATCCCTTAAGAAACCTCAGCGAAAACGGTTGAAAAAGAGGGAGAAAGAGGCTCCGGACCACTCTGCTAAGTGGGCGTCGGACCAAGGAGAGTGGTCCGGTGGTCCCTAACTTAGGCAGTCTTCCAGCTCGAGGAGCTCCAGACCACCTGTCTGGAAAGCACCGGACCATAGGAGAGTGGTCCGGTGGCTTGGTTCAGAGAGTCAGAAGGCTCCGGACTAGTCCGACGGTTCGTCCGATGGCTTGTCTGACACCTCTTGACAGGGGTTTGGTTCTATGCAGAGAGCACCCTGGCTCCGGACCAGAGCGTTGGACCAGGGCACCGGACCAAGGAGAATGGTCCGGTGGTGTGTAAAAGAGAGATAGGTTTTCACTCAGAGAGCACCGAGGCTCCGGACCAGAGCGTCGGACCAGAGCGTCGGACCAAGCAGAGTAGTCCGATGGTGCCTGAGTTTGAAACGTGAGTGAGCTCCGGACCAGTGTGCATGGTCCGGTGGTGTGAGCTCCGGACTAGTCCGGTGGCTACGCAGAGAGAAGAAAAAGTGAAAAACGGCTAGTTTTGGAGGTGGGGACTATTTATAGTTGCCCACTTGGTCCTTAGAGGCTCTCTTGGCCATTGTCTCAGCTGGTGACACCTTGAGACATCTTTTGGAGAGCCAAGAGGCTAGTGAGGGAGAGATTACAGAGAGTTCATCTTGCTCTTCCCTCCTAGAGTGATTAGGAGTGACTTGTGTGCATCCATCCACCTTCCTAGCCTTGAGTGGGTCAAGTGAAGGTCTTGTGCTTGTTACTCTTGGTGTTCGACAGCACCTAGACGGTTTGGTGGTGTTCGGAGGAAGTGACTGCCGGAAGATTGTTGGCGGCTCTTCTCCAAGCTATTGTGATCGGTTTGTGGGCGATTCACCGAGCCGGAGTGGCGAAGAATCAGCCCGTAGAGAGCACTCTACTCTTGCGCGGGTAGAGGGGGAGCGATACCTTGCGAGGTGCTCCAACGAGGACTAGGGGGGTGTGTCGACACCTCGATACCTCGGGAAAAAATCGCTGCGTCCATGAGATTTTCTCTTCCCTAGCTCTTTGCATTTCCGTCTTGTTTTTACATTTCCTACTAGAATTGCTTAGGTTGTTTTTAATTCCTATGAACTGCTACCGCTTTCTAGTTAGGACACACGGACGGTAGGCACTAGGGGGTGATTGGCATTTGATAGGTTTTTATATTTGCTTTAGAAATTTAAAACAAGCCCAATTCACCCCCCCCCTCGTGGGCATCTTGATCCTTTCAATTGGTATCAGAACCAGGTTGCTCTAAATTAGGCTTCACCGCCTAGAGCAAGATGTCCCATGGGGATGGACCGTCACCCATGTTCGATGGGGATGACTTTCCGTATTGGAAAGTGCGGATGGAGGCCTACCTTGAGGCCGTGGATGTCGGCGTTCACAAAGCCGCCACCCAAGGTGGATCGGTGTTCGCCGAGGACCCATACTTTGAGAAGAACAATGCTAAGGCAAAGAATATTCTTTTCCGTGGCATTTGCAAGGATGTGTTCAACCGTGTGCGGAATTGCAAAACCGCGCATGAGATTTGGACAAACATTTGTGCTCTTCATGAGGGCACTAAATGTGAAAGAGAAGAGCGCTATCACCTTATCATTGCTAAGTTAAATGCTTTCACCATGCTATCTCATGAAAATGCTAATGAAATGTATTCTCACTTGAATGTGCTTGTAGAGGAGTTGAATGGCCTTGGACTCTCTCAAATGACACCGGCCGATGTGGTGCGCAAGATACTTTGTGTCCTTCCAATAGACAAGTATAGCCACATCGTCACGGTTCTTCATCAAGGTGATCTCTCCGCAACTACACCAACGCAAGTGTTGGGCAAGATCAATGCTCATGAGATGTACATGAAGATCAATGATGGAACTTCATCATCCTCCAAGAAGAAAGAGAAGGAGGAAAAGAAGGACTTGACTCTCAAGGCATCTTCCAAGGAGAAGTGCAAGATTCAATATGTTGTTGAGAGTACAAGTGATGATGATGATGAAGACAACATCGCTCTCATGGTGAAGAAGACCACCAAGATGTTGAAGAGGCTAAACAAGAATGGAGTCAAATTTGACTCAAAGAAGAAGAAATTCTTCACAAGCTCTTCAAGGAAGCCAATCTCCCAAATGAAGTGCTACAATTGCGGCACTCTTGGTCATCTAGCCCATGCGTGTCCCAAAGAGAAGAAAGACAAGTTCAAGAACAACAAGTTCAAGAACTTCAAGAAGAACAAGGGCGGCAATGATGACTCAAGTGATGATAACAAGAAGCAAGACAAGCCATACAAGAAGAAGAAGAACTTCAACTTCCACAAGAAGAAGAAGGATGGCAAGGCTTACATTATGGGTGATTGGCTCACCGACATTGATGATTCAAGCGACTCCTCCGATGATGAGAGTGAAGAAGAGAAGGTGGCCACTTTGGTGATTGGTTCTTCGATTCCACCGCCACCTCCTCCTTCATCGTCGGGCTCATCCTCTACACACCTATGCCTTATGGCTAAAGGTGACAAGAAGGTACAGAAAGAGGATGATGGTGATGACCTCTCTAGTGATGATAGTGATGATGAAGAAGCACCTTCCTATGATGAGCTAATTAAAATTTGCAACAAAGATGCTAGCATCATAAGGAAGTACAAGAGTAAAAATGACAAACTTCTTGAAATCAAGGAAAACTTGCATGATAAGCTTGATAACTTGTCTAGTGCTAATGATGATTTGAAGCTTGAGATTAACTCTCTCACATCTAGCACTAGGGATCTCAAAGCCTCTCTTAAGCAAGCCAATGAGAAACATGATAAGCTTGAGAGGTCATCCCAAGAGCTCCTCACAAGGTTTAACTTGCTAAAAGATGACTACAATCAAGTGAAAAGTGATCATGGCACACTAGTGGTAGCAAATGAATTACTTACTCAAGATCTTACACATGTTGCTACTAACCCGTGTGTTAAGTGTGCAAGTGCTACCTCTTGTGATATCGAGCTTGATGATGTGGCTCTTGAGCAAAGTGCAAAGTGCAAGGGCAAGAGAGTTGTAGAAGCCGACAAGTATGATGATTATGTGAAGATGAGTGAAGAGAACTCAAAGCTCAAGGAAGAGCTAATCAACCTCAAGGCAAACAAGCCTTTCACCATCAAGCCGGCTCAAGAAGAAGACAAAGATGCTATCACCTTGATCAACTCTCTTCGAGAAGAGATTGCCAAGCTCAAGAATGACAAGACCAAGCTTACAAGTGGCCTTGAAAAGTTTCCCAAGGCCATAATCTCCAAAGTGAGCTTGTAATGAGCACCGTCATGAAGAGTGACAAGACCGGTATTGGGTACAAGGAGAACCAAGTGATGAAGGCCAAGGTCAAGATTGAAGCCAAGAACTACTACAAGAACAAGTACAATGGCTACAATCAAGAGAAGCCAAAGCCGAAGCCTAAGAGGTGCTTTGGATGTGGACAAATTGGTCATCTATCATTTCAATGCAAGACTCCACTTCCCAAGACCTTGCCCAAGCACACTAGGCCATTTGCTCATGATGCTCACTATGTCATCAACAAAGATTCCAAGGGTAGACCACTTGTGGTGTTTCTTGGACCACCAATGAAGAACAAGCCTAGGGTTCTTTGGGTTGCTAAGGAGTTGGTTGACAAGGCAATGGGGCCCCGCACTAAGGGGGTTCCCAAACAACAAGCTTAACTCCAAGTTGCTTGTGTGTAGGTGAACTACAAGACCAGTGGAAGCCATTGGGTAATTGACAGTGGTTGCACTCAACACATGACCGGCGACCCCCGGATGTTCACCACACTTGATGAGGATTGTGCAAATCAAGACAAGATTACTTTTGGGGATAATTCAAAGGGCAAATTTCAAGGCTTAGGCAAAGTGGCTATCTCCCAAGATCAATCAATCTCAAATATCTTGCTAGTACAATCATTGAGCTTTAACTTGCTATCGGTTGGTCAACTTTGTGATCTCAGGTTTCATTGTCTCTTCACACCAAATGAGGTGATTGTGACCAAGATTGAAGATTCATCAATGATATTCAAAGGGTTCCGGCACAACAACCTCTACTTAGTGGACTTCACTTGAAATGAAGCAAACTTGCAAGCTTGTCTATTCTCCAAGAATTCTTTGGGTTGGCTATGGCATAGAAGATTAGCTCATGTGGGCATGTCAACCTTGAAGAAGCTAGTAAAGAAGGAAATGGTTAGAGGAATCAAGGATGTGGTGTTTGAGAAGGACAAACTTTGTAGTGCATGTCAAGCCGGCAAGCAAGTGGCAAACACTCATCCAACCAAGGCTTTCATGTCAACCTCAAGAGTCCTAGAGTTGCTACACATGGACTTATTTGGCCCTACCACCTATGCTAGTCTTGGAGGAAATCTCTATTGCTTAGTGGTAGTGGATGACTACTCTCGGTACACTTGGGTGTTCTTTCTTCAAGACAAGGGAGAGACACAAGGCATCTTCAAGAAGTTTGCTACAAGAGCTCAAAATGAATTTGATGTGAAGATCAAGAAAAGATTAGAAGTGACAATGGCACCGAGTTTGTGAACACAAAGATTGAAGATTATTGTGATGAAGTTGGGATCAAGCATGAGGTGTCTGCCACATATACTCCACAACAAAATGGTGTCGTAGAGAGGAAGAACCGGACACTCATAACTCTAGCAAGGTCTATGCTTGATGAGTACAACACTCCCGAGAAGTTTTGGGCGGAGGCAATCAACACTGCTTGCTATGCGGCAAACCGTCTCTTCATCCAAAGGCTATTAAAGAAGACCCCCTATGAGCTTGTCAATGGGAAGAAGCCGGATATTTCATTCTTTCGGGTGTTTGGTTGCAAGGTGTACATCTACAAGAAGCGCCAACACTTGGGTAAATTCCAACGACGATGTGACATTGGTTTCCTTGTTGGTTATTCACTTAAATCCAAGGAATACCGTGTATTTAACAAAGCCACCGGCCTAGTTGAAGAAACGTATGACTTGGAGTTTGATGAAACTAATGGCTCCCAAGGAGCGCTTGAGGATATTGATGTAGGTGATGAACCCTTGAGGGAGGCAATGAAGAATATGCCAATTGGTGCTATCAACCCACAAGAGGTGGAAGAAGTTGAAGATGAAGCAAATCAAGATCCTTCTCCACCTCACACGCCTCAAGTTGATGAAGGAGATCAAGTGAGAGAAGCTCAAGAAGACACTCACATTCCTCAAGATCAAGCCGAGGCCGAAGCAAGCAATGTTGAAGCACCACATCCTCCTCCTCAAGAGACAAATAGAAAATCAACATCCATCCTTCAAGCTCACCCCCATGATCAAATCATAGGGAGTCCATCAAAGGGAGTAATGACTCACTCTAGACTTGCATCTTATGTTGAACATCACTCGTTTGTTTCCTTTGTTGAGCCTACTAGTGTAGAAGAAGCACTTGCAGATCCGGATTGGGTGAATGCCATGCATGAAGAACTCAACAACTTCACTCGGAACCAAGTGTGGACACTTGAAGAGAAGCCAAAGGATGCAAGAATCATAGGCACCAAGTGGGTGTTTAGGAACAAGCAAGATGATCAAGGCGTGGTTGTGAGGAACAAAGCAAGATTGGTGGCAAAGGGGTTCTCTCAAGTAGAAGGACTCGATTTGGAGAGACCTTTGCTCCGGTTGCAAGACTTGAAGCCATCTGTATCCTTTTGGCGTATGCTTCACATCACAAAATGAAACTCTTTCAAATGGATGTGAAGAGCGCCTTCTTAAATGGTTTCATTAATGAACTTGTTTATGTCTCACAACCTCCCGGGTTTGAAGACCCAAACTTGCCTAATCATGTGTATAGGTTGTCCAAGGCACTCTACGGTTTGAAGCAAGCTCCAAGAGCTTGGTATGAGAGGCTAAGGGACTTCCTAATCAAGAAGGGCTTCAAGATCGGGATCATCGACACTACACTATTCACCAAGAAGCTTAATGGAGAGATCTTTGTTTGCCAAGTATATGTCGATGACATTATATTTGGGTCAACAAACCAAGACCATTGCAAGGAGTTTGGTGACTTGATGTCCAAGGAGTTCAAGATGTCAATGATTGGCGAGCTAACCTTCTTCCTTGGCTTTCAAGTGAAGCAAATGAGAGAAGGGACCTTCATCTCTCAAGAAAAGTACACTTATGATCTACTTAAGAAGTTCAAGATGGAGGATTGCAAGCCAATCAAGACTCCAATGCCTACTAATGGGCATCTCGATCTCGATGAGGGAGGTAAACCGATTGACCAAACTATTTATCACTCTATGATCGGTAGTTCACTTTACCTCACCGCATCTAGGCCGGATATCATGTTTAGTGTGTGTATGTGTGCTAGGTTTCAAGCAAACCCTAAGGAGTCGCATCTTTGTGCGGTTAAAAGAATCCTTAGGTACTTAAGGCACACCCCTAGCAAGGGTCTTTGGTATCCCAAAGGAGCTCCCTTCCAACTAGTTGGCTATTCCGATTCGGATTATGCCGGGTGCAAGGTTGATAGGAAGAGTACCTCCGGCGGGTGCCACATGCTAGGAAGATCACTTGTTTCTTGGTCCTCAAAGAAGCAAAACAGTGTGGCATTGTCAACCGCCGAGGCGGAATACATTGCCATGGGAGCAAGTTGTGCACAAATCTTATACATGACCCAAACACTCTTTGATTACGGCGTGTTTTTAAAAGAAGTTTCACTTTTGTGTGATAATGAAAGCGCCGTAAAGCTTGCTAACAACCCGGTTCAACACTCTCGCACCAAGCACATTGATATTCGCCATCACTTTCTTAGAGATCATGTGGCTAGGAAAGACATCACACTAGTTGGAGTTAAGAGCGAAGATCAATTGGCGGATATCTTCACTAAAACACTCGATGAAACAACCTTTTGTAGGTTGAGAAGCGAGTTAAATGTGCTTGATCACTCTAACTTCACTAAAAGATGAACTTGTGTGAATCGTGCATTCATTTGTAATATAACATGTTTAATTTGGTAATGCACATAGGCTTGGCTAACGCGGTTAAGATAACCGCCCCCAAAGCGTGTGACTAAGCTTAACCGCGGTTTAAACTTGCAAGCAACCTAGATTCAAATTCCGTTTTGCATTGCATATGCATAAGTGTTGCTTCTTCGTTTCTTTTCGGTTAAGTTTGTTGGTCATCATTAGGTTCAACACTTAGGGGAGCAATTCAATGCTCTAGCTTCAGCTAATACCCCTCTTGTGCCCCTAAGGTGACCCTTGGAGCTTTATTGAACTATTTTCTTATGAAAACTAATTCTAGCCTATGGCAAACTACTTCTAAAATTCAGGGTTTGAGAGATGGTTCTTATGTTAAATCCAACAAGTGTTCCTCTTTGCTCTTTTGTGTTGGTACTTGGCTAAGAGAAAAGATTGGAGAGAAAAATAGGAAAATTCAGAGCAATATTAAGCACCAGACCATCCTCCGGACCACTCTGCATTGGTCCGACGCAGTGGTCCGACGCAGTGGTCCGACGCCTCGACCCTCACTGCATAAATTTTTTCCAGCTAAAGAATCCGTCGGACCAGTGTCCGACGCTGCACCTGACCAATGACAAGTTGTCCGGTGCCTCTGTAATTCCTATCCTTGCACCGTCGGACCAGTCCGGTGCTCCATCGGACTAGTCCGGTGAGTCGTCCGGTGCAGTAGTTGTTGGGAATATGCCCTAGAGCTAATCATGTAGATGATTATATTCCAATTGTATCCATGATTAATAAAGTGTTCTTTGAATATCCATTATAGACAACTAGTATTGATTGACAATTATGTGAATTGTTTGTGGAACTCAATTACCTGAATGGTTATTCTAATAGTAGTCCCTGGTCGGCATTCTTGTAAGAGCACACTTGAATATTAGACCAGCACATGTATTAGTTGATGGCTATGTTTCACAAGTCATAGACATAGAGATGTCAAACTAATAATGTGGGCACATGTGAGACATGTAGGCTGGACTGACCCAACAAGAGAAAGTCTCTATTCATGTCATGTACGTTATGTCCTTAGACCTGAGATTGTGGTATGTACTCAAGATGTGAAACGATCTACTTAGAGACTATCAAACGCTACTCCGTTATTGGGTAGTTATAAAGGTGGTCCTTGGGTGGTTGGGAAACATGCTATGAGACATAGACAATCAAGATGGAATTTGCCCCTCTCTTCGTGAGAGAGATATCACTGGATCACTCATGTGATTGGATCAACAAATGCATGGCCATGCTTGGGTTAAGTGTTAACCCACGAGTTGAACCATATATTGAGTGGCAAAGGGAATAACTTGTACATAGTCATAGTGGTTCGTCTGATATGATCATAGCGTATGCATAGGAGTTGACACGCCTTGCTAGAGGCCGCTATCAACTATTGGTCGAGTAAGAGTACTTGGGCCATGTCTATGTATGCGTGAGCCCATAGGGTCGCACGCTTAAGGGGCTGGAAGCCTAATTCAGGTTGGACCCGAATTAGACTAGGTTTAGGGTTACTAATGGGCCTCCACCATGGGAGCTCGTCAGGACGCCTATATAAGCAAGGGGTACGCGCAGGGGGAATTGATCCACGCCTTTTGGCAGCCGCCGTCGCCTCCCCACGCTCGCGCCTTTTGCTCCTTGCGGACCTAGCAGTCCGGAGGCGCAACGCTTCCTCCCTGCACGTGTGGGATTCCTCGGAGGTGCTGCATCTGGAGCACAAGGACGAACCGCGCGAAGGGGACGTTGAGACGGACGACCACGCAACTGCACTGCCTGCTGCGACGCGCACGACTACATCAAGTCGTCTTCCGCTGCACCTGCGCGTCTAGTGGTAATCCCGTAACCTGTAACTAGCAGTAGATCCTGGTTTATGAGGTCGAAAAGTTTTGTTTTCCGGCTAGCGTAGCAACCTCGTATTCCTTTAGTGGTATCAGAGCCGTTACTGCCTCGTTATTGGTTCAGATCTTGGCATATGGTGATATGCGGGTTTTATGATGAATCTCAGACTTTGGTTCATGTCTTGCTGCGATGGTATTGTATCAGCCTACTCGTACCGGTCGGAATTCCGCCATCCGAGTTAACAGATGCAAGTAAATCCAGTCAGGGCGAGTTGGAGATCAATTAGATTGATCGAATTGAAACCTAGGTCAGAAGCCGGGCGCATGTGATGCGCGTCGGGAATAAATGCGATCTATGTAGATGCGATCTATGTAATCCCAGTAAATTTTTGGGCTGATGAGATTAGTCCGATGAGATTTTCATAGTGATTCCATAGATGCGATCTATGTAATCCCGCTTGGGACCGCCGTTGCTATCTACTATAGCACCTAGAATCGTTCTACGCCTAACTTGTTTTTGCAGGAGTTGATGTGATTGGTATGGCCTATGAGATTAATGTAATTTTCATGCCCTGCGTGACATGTAAGCAACACGGTTGGAGCCATATGTGTTGCCCTTTTGATGTATTGGCCTGCGTGCCATCTTGTGATCTTGCGACTATGTAATTAGTATAGCCTGCGGTAAGATAATTCTTGGAGGACTTATCACAAGAAGGATGTCACACGTGGATCATGGAGATGGAGATCACCATGATGGGCAAGATCATGGAGATGGAGATCACCATGATGGGCAAGATGATGGAGATGGAGATCACCATGATTTAAAGGGCCATACCAAGTCACTATGTGTGAATGTGATTCTCATTTTATTCTACTTTTGTTGTTCGCTATTATGTTTTGTCTACATGAATATGATAGTAAAGTAGAATGATCCCTCAGCAATGTTTAAGTTGTATGCTTCCCCAAACCTTGCACTGTCACGTGTCTTGTACGATTGGTGGTGGGTCTATGAAATTAGGGTGCCACTGATTTTCCTTGACTAGACAGGTTCGTGTCGGACACTTACTAGCAGAAGGTTTGGTTACTTGAACAAGGTTATCCTAACGGTTAGGGACCTTGAAGCATGGGGAGGTTGAGCGTAGCATAGAGATGCTGCCCAACAACAAGAGTCATATGTGATATGATTAGCAAAGTGTTGCTTACCGATCTACCATGTCTTCTAGCGGTGATGCTAAAGCTCACTAGTTGACTTGTTAGTTGTGGGTCTTGAATCACTAAGTATCAATTGAGGGATATTGATTTTAGTGGGAGTATGTTTTATTTTGATATAACTTACTCCTTCATGGATACATTGTCTTAGTATTTTGCATTACTTTTGTTGTAGATGACTCCCAGTAATCAACCATTTACTTTGCGATCAATTCTTGAGAAAGATAAGTTGAATGGAACAAATTATGCGGATTGGATCCGCAGCCTGAGAATTGTTCTCAGGGCTGAGAAAAAGGAAGATATTCTAGACACCCCATTACCAGATGAACCTGATGATAATGCACCCACTGCAAAGAAAACCGCTTACAAGAAAGCATGTGATGCTGATCTTGAAGTGGGTTGCCTCATGCTTGCTTGTATGGAACCTGATCTACAGATGCAATTCGACAATAATCATTCAGCGAACGATATGATCGTGGCGCTTGAAGATATGTTCCAAACTCAAGCGCGGACTGAAAGGTTCAATGTCTCTAAGGCGCTTGCAGAAACCAAGCTGGCTGAGGGCGCACCTGTAGGGCCACATGTAATCAAGATGGTTGGTTACACTCAGAGGTTGGAGAAGCTAGGCTTCGCAATTGGCCAAGAGTTGGCAACTGATTTCATTCTTGCGTCTCTTCCGCCCAGTTATGGAAACTTCATCTCAAACTACCATATGCATGGGGCGGAGAAGGGCTTGAATGAATTATGTGGCATGCTTAAAACAGCAGAAGCTGATATCAAGAAGGCAGCAGGCACTAGCCATGTGATGGCGGTCCAAAACAAGCCCAACTTTAAAAGGAAGGCTGGGTGGAAGAAAAAGGCGAAGGCTAAAGATGAGATCTCTAAGCCAAACCCTCCTCCTGCCAATGGACCAACTGCTGAAGCAATATGCTTTCATTGTAAGGGGAAAGGTCACTGGAAGAGAAACTGCAAGCTGTACTTGGAGTCCTTAAAGAAGGATGGCGGTAGTAAAGGTACTCCCGCTGCTTGTACACTTGTCGTTTATGTTACAGATATTTTTCTCGCTGATTCTTACATTAACTCCTGGGTATTTGATACCGGATCGGTTGCTCATATTTGCAATACGATGCAGGGAATGGTAAGAAGTAGAAGCACGAGAAGAGGCGAAGTTGATTTCCGCGTGGGCAACAATGCAAGAGTTGCTGCGTTGAGCGTTGGGACGATGCAACTTCACCTCCCGTCAGGATTTATCATGGAATTGAATAATTGTTATTTTGTTCCTAGTTTAAGTCGAAACATTGTGTCACCTTCATGTTTGATGAAGGATGGTTATTCATTTGCGAGTAAAGACAATGGTTGTGTGATCTCAAAGAATGACATGTTTGTGGCTTTTGCATCCATTGTGAATGGATTGTTTATTTTAAATCTTGATGATACACCTATCTGTAATGTTAATGCTAAAAGGCCTCGGCTTAATGAGTTAAGTTCTACATATTTGTGGCATTGTCGTTTGGGTCATATAAGTGAGAATCGCATGAAGAGGCTCCATGATGATGGTCTTCTAGCTTCGTTTGATTTTGAATCGTACGAGACATGTGAGGCTTGCCTTCTAGGCAAGATGACCAAGGCGTCATTCAAAGGATTTCCTGAGAGGGCGTCTGACTTGTTGGAACTCGTACATACTGATGTATGTGGACCAATGAGCACGACAGCTAGAGGTGGATTTCAATACTTCATAACTTTTACTGATGACTTTAGTAGATATGGATATGTCTACCTAATGAAGCATAAGTCTGAAACATTTGAAAAGTTCAAAGAATTTCAGAATGAAGTAGAGAATCAACGTGGCAAGAAAATTAAAGCCTTGCGATCTGATCGAGGAGGCGAATATTTGAGCCATGAGTTTAGCAATCATCTGAAGAGTTGCGGAATTGTTCCACAGCTTATGCCACCTGGAACGCCTCAGAGAAACGGCGTGTCCGAGCGACGTAATCGGACTTTGTTGGACATGGTTCGGTCTATGATGAGCCAATTAGACCTACCACTCTCATTTTGGGGATACGCTCTAGAAACAGCCGCTTTCACATTGAATAGGGTACCATCTAAGTCCGTGGTCAAGACACCATATGAGATATGGACTGGTAAGAGTCCCAGTTTGTCTTTTCTAAAGATTTGGGGTTGTGAAGTTTATGTCAAACGACTTATGTCAGATAAACTTACACCCAAGTCGGACAAATGCTTTTTCGTGGGATATCCAAAGGAAACTTTAGGGTATTACTTCTACAACCGATCAGAGGGCAAAGTGTTTGTTGCTCGGAATGGTGTTTTCTTAGAGAAAGAGTTTCTCAACAAAGAGAAAAGTGTAGAGAAGGTGTATCTTGAAGAAGTTCAAGATGAGCCAATAGGAGATAACTCTACGAGTGATGCTAATGTAGCAGAACAAGTTGAGATACCTGTGGCAAGAGAAACACCACCACAACCACGAAGGTCAGCAAGAATCCGTGAGGCACGTGGGGAAGTGTTGTTGTTAGACGATGACAAACCTGCAACGTACGCGGAAGCAATGATGGACCCAGATTCCGAGAAATGGCAAAGTGCCATGAGATCCGAGATAGTTTCCATGGGAGACAATCAAGTTTGGAACTTGGTTGACCCGCCTGATGGGGTTAAACCTATTGAGTGCAAATGGGTCTATAAAAAGAAAAAGGATATGGATGGAAACGTTCATGTCTATAAAGCTCGACTTGTTGCAAAGGGTTTTCGGCAAGTTCAAGGAGTTGACTACGACGAGACATTCTCGCCGGTAGCGATGCTTAAATCTATCCGGATCATTCTAGCAATTGCTGCTTATTTCGATTATGAGATTTGGCAGATGGATGTTAAAACAGTCTTTCTAAATGGAAATTTGGAAGAGGACGTGTATATGATACAGCCCGAAGGTTTTGTTGATCCTAAAAATGCTGGAAAAATATGCAAGCTACAGAAATCCATTTATGGATTAAAGCAAGCATCTCGGAGTTGGAATATTCGTTTTGATGAAGTGATCAAAGGGTTTGGCTTTCGTCAGAATGAAGAAGAACCTTGTGTTTACAAGAAGGAAAGTGGGAGCGCTGTTGTATTTCTAATCTTGTATGTGGATGACATACTATTGATTGGGAATGACATTCCTATGTTGCAATCTGTAAAGACTTCACTGAATAATAATTTTTCTATGAAGGATTTAGGAGAAGCAACATACATTTTGGGCATCAAAATCTATAGAGATAGATCAAAGAGGCTTATAGGATTAAGTCAAGAGAAATACATTGACAAGGTGTTGAAATGGTTCAACATGGAACAATCCAAGAAAGGGTTCTTGCCTATGTCACATGGTATACGTTTCAGCGAGAAGCAGTGTCCTTCGACAGCTGATGAGCGGAAACGAATGAGTAAGGTTCCATACGCTTCGACAGTTGGTTCCATCATGTATACCATGATATGTACTCGCCCAGATGTCTCATATGCTCTAAGTGTTGCGAGCAGGTACCAAGCCAATCCAGGTGAGAGTCACTGGACGCTTGTTAAAAACATTCTTAAGTACTTGAGAAGGACTAAAGATGTGTTCCTAATCTATGGAGGTAATGAGGAGCTCGTTGTAAATGGTTACACCGATGCTAGTTTCCAAACTGACATAGATGATTCACAGTCTCAATCAGGTTTTGTGTTCACAATTAATGGTGGTGCTGTTAGTTGGAAAAGTTCCAAGCAGGAGACGGTGACTGATTCTACAACAGAAGCCGAGTACATTGCAGCTTCTGCCGCTGCAAAGGAAGGTGTTTGGATGAGGAGGTTCCTCATTGAACTTGGTGTGTTTCCAAATGCGTCCGGCCCATTGAATATACATTGTGACAACAATGGGGCGATAGCGCAGGCTAGGGAGCCAAGGAATCACCAAAAGAACAAACATGTACTGCGGAAGTTTCATCTCATTCGAGAGTTCGTCGGTCGAGATGAGATCAAAATGTGCAAAATACATACGGATTTGAATGTTGCAGATCCTTTGACAAAGGCTCTTCCACAGCCTAAGCATGAGGCGCACTTGAGGTCTATGGGGATTAGACATCTAAGAGATTAACTCTAGTGCAAGTGGGAGACTGTTGGGAATATGCCCTAGAGCTAATCATGTAGATGATTATATTCCAATTGTATCTATGATTAATAAAGTGTTCTTTGAATATCCATTATAGACAACTAGTATTGATTGACAATTATGTGAATTGTTTGTGGAACTCAATTACCTGAATGGTTATTCTAATAGTAGTCCCTGGTCAGCATTCTTGTAAGAGCGCACTTGAATATTAGACCAGCACATGTATTAGTTGATGGCTATGTTTCACAAGTCATAGACATAGAGATGTCAAACTAATAATGTGGGCACATGTGAGACATGTAGGCTGGACTGACCCAACAAGAGAAAGTCTCTATTCATGTCATGTACGTTATGTCCTTAGACCTGAGATTGTGGTATGTACTCAAGATGTGAAACGATCTACTTAGAGACTATCAAACGCTACTCCGTTATTGGGTAGTTATAAAGGTGGTCCTTGGGTGGTTGGGAAACATGCTATGAGACATAGACAATCAAGATGGAATTTGCCCCTCTCTTCGTGAGAGAGATATCACTGGATCACTCATGTGATTGGATCAACAAATGCATGGCCATGCTTGGGTTAAGTGTTAACCCACGAGTTGAACCATATATCGAGTGGCAAAGGGAATAACTTGTACATAGTCATAGTGGTTCGTCTGATATGATCATAGCGTATGCATAGGAGTTGACACGCCTTGCTAGAGGCCGCTATCAACTATTGGTCGAGTAAGAGTACTTGGGCCATGTCTATGTATGCGTGAGCCCATAGGGTCGCACGCTTAAGGGGCTGGAAGCCTAATTCGGGTTGGACCCGAATTAGACTAGGTTTAGGGTTACTAATGGGCCTCCACCCTGGGAGCTCGTCAGGACGCCTATATAAGCAAGGGGTACGCGCGGGGGGAATTGATCCATGCCTTTTGGCAGCCGCCGTCGCCTCCCCACGCTCGCGCCTTTTGCTCCTTGCGGACCTAGCAGTCCGGAGGCGCAACGCTTCCTCCCTGCACGTGTGGGATTCCTCGGAGGTGCTGCATCTGGAGCACAAGGATGAACTGCGCGAAGGGGACATTGAGACGGACGACCACGCAACTGCACTGCCTGCTGCGACGCGCACGACTACATCAAGTCGTCTTCCGCTGCACCTGCGCGTCTAGTGGTAATCCCGTAACCTGTAACTAGCAGTAGATCCTGGTTTATGAGGTCGAAAAGTTTTGTTTTCCGGCTAGCGTAGCAACCTCGTATTCCTTTAGTAGTACGGTGGTCAGTTGCTCACTGTATTCCCCTCTTTGGTACCGTCGGTCCACCCGTCGGACCAGCCACCGGACCAAGCGGAGAGGTCTGACGCTTCGAAATTTTGTGATATCCCCCCCCCCCCCCCCCCCCCCCGCGAACGGCTCTGTTTTACCACTATCACTCATCAGTCGTTCGTACGCCGTCGCACTGCTCTCCGCCCTAGCCTCGCCGTCGCGCCATTGGCACCAGTGAATCCCTCCACCTGCTCTGCCGCCGCTCCTCTCTTCCTCACCGCCGCAGGGCCGCCCTCCACCGCGCCGCCGCCTGCTGCCTTGCCCGCCGCTCACTGCTCCACCGCCGCCTTCCACCTCGCCGCCGTGAACTCCTCGCCAGCGTCCAACCATCCCGCAGCTTCTCCTAAACCCTGCCTTCATCGACCTAGGGTTTCCCCCACTCCCTCTCTCCATTGCCACAGCAAGATCAAGGGCTAGGGTTTGCCCTAACCTAGGGTTCGGGGTTTCGACGTTCGCCCTCGACCGAATCCATCTTCGACGTCTTCGTTTGTGACCGAGTTCGTTTCGTCGTCGTCGACTCCGCTACGTCTCACTAGGGTATGGCTATCTCTTTTGATTTCGCGTTTCATCGAGTCGAAATTGAGTCATGACCTAGGATCATTCCTTGAAAATCCTTTATCCGCATTCAATCCAATTCACTAAATTCAATTGCCAATTGTAATTCGCAGCTGGTAAACTTCGTTCGGAGAGTGCCTTGGTACTTGAGATTGCTCTGAATAGCTACGCTTTCTTACCTCAGGTATCATGTCAGATTTCATTCTATCACTTATCTAGATGCTTGCTTCTATACGGTTTCTTATCTCTAGATGTTATATATGCTTATGTATACCCTGTCTATCCTATCCAGCAGCAGTCAGTGGCAGTTAAACTCGGGGCAAAGCTCGCGAGTAAGGATTGAGGCAAAGCCTCAGAGGTTCGGTCCAGTGGCTTGGAGGCCCCTCTGATAGTTGTGCTTGTGGTTTGCTCAGTTGACAGTTGGTTCTTACAGTTTTTAGTTGTGGGCAGAGGTTCTGACAGTTGACAGTGATCTTGTGATTGACAGTGAGCAGTGGTTCTTTACTTGATCAGTATGACTCGCAGTACTCGTGCTCACGCAGCTGGGTCCGGTGGTGATGCTCCTCCTCCACGTCCTTCCAGAGATAAGGGCAAGAAGCCAGTGGTTGAGAAAGCGAAGAAGAAGAAGCGCAAGCTCACAGAGGCTGAGAAAGCCGAGGCAGTGGCCGATGCAGCGGACCGCGCAAAGCGAGGTGGTCGCCGAGGTACCGTGAGACTCGGCACCCCTCCACGGGATCTTCCCACTTCTCCTCCCGCTGGGTCACACACTGAGGACACTCCACAGGAGCCAGAGCTTGTCACAGAGGCCCTGGGTACACTGTTGGCACCTAGTTCCTAGGGGCGCTCCACCCGCTCCCAGTCTGCTCAGTCACCTCAGTCAGCGGCTCCCACAGCAGCTTCAGCTCACCTCGATCTAAGGAATCTTACAGCAAAGCAAGTGAAGAAGCTCAGATTCGTTGCCTAGAGAAGTGGTGTCCGGATCAGAGAGACCCCAGAGCCTCACCAGGTTGGCATACACCTCTCATGGAGGATTTCTACCGAGCAGCTCAGTTGACTAGCATTCAGATACGACCACACAGGGTTTGCTCCTTAGAGAGCATCGTTGAGCTAGCTAGTGAGGAGATCCGCCCGTTCTTGACTTACCAGCCGGGACTCACCGATTTACTCGGGCGTTCTGGTAACTATATAGAACGATGGGTCAGAGAGTTCTATGCTTCAGTTTGGGTGGATCCAAAGCACAAGTTTGTGCAATACACCTTCAGAGGCGAGAGGTACAGGCTATACTTGACCAGACTTAGAGAGATCTTTCGCTTCCGTCAGGAGGGTGGTGAGTTTGACTTGCACTACGAGTGTTACCGAGGAGCTTCAGTGCCTTGCAGAGCTCGAGGAGGACGTACTTTGTCAGTGCAGGAGGTGGCTCCTCTGTTCAAGCCACCTTTCTCAGAGGGCTCCAGGCGTCGCCCAGCAGAGCTTAGGCCTATAGTTCATAGATTGAACAAGGTGCTCCGTCGTACTCTGCTACCTCGCACGGGGTACAAGGAAGGATTGACCAACATGCAGCAACTTCTCCTTCAGGCCCTGGTATCTCAGACACCATTTGATATTGCAGATTTTCTAGTGTTAGAGATAGAGGATGTGATAGCAGATGGCATGAGGGCCCGACGACAGTTTCCCTATGCTCACTGGATCTCTTCGATTATTGCTATTGAGCTAGAGGGAGCACACCCTGGACTCCGTGCTCTATTGGATCAGTCGCCGACTTCTTTTCCAGATTACAGAGTCCTGGGGTCGTTTGATAGCCGGTTTGGAAACCGGGTCCTCCGTCTTGTCAGAGAGAGGACAACACCAGCTGACAGAGCAGAGGTTGATGCTCAGGATGAGGCCATTTGTGGTGTTGAGCAGCAGGAGCTCCATGGACTCGATACTGGAGCTGATGTGACTCCTGAGGATACTTCCGATAGCTCAGACGCCGATTTTCAACCAGTTCCACAGATGCCCCCATGGGCTCACGACACTGAGGCTGGCGGCTCTGCCTCTGCCACTGAGACGATGATGCTCAAGCTCCTTGACAAGATGAATGAGCAGTAGAGCTCTCTCGTCACTGCAGTTACACAGGTCCAGCAGCGACAGGACGAGATGCAGCGACAGTCAGAGGAGCTTCATTTCGAGATGCAGCGACAGATGCTCGCTATGTAGCTAGAGTCTCAGCGCCTTTAGTTACAGTCCCAGCAGCTGCAGCAGCAGAACATGGCCTTTATGGCCCACATGATGAAGTGGACTGGCGCTCCTCCTCTAGAGTTCCCTGCAGCTCCACAGATTCAGATGATGAGCACTTCTCAGCCCTCACAGTCAGTTGGGCAGCTTGGAGGGCCACAGTGCTCAGTTGGACCCTCAGTTGGACCCTCAGTTGGCCCCTCAGTGGCCCCTACGAGCTCCGCCGGTCAGTCAGTCACTCCTACCCTAGCCATACAGTCCAGTGGACTTCAGGGTGCTGGATTGACCACCCTGTTCCAGTCACCGGCGACTCTGATGACTCAGTGGTTGGATACTTTTGGCCCCACTCAGCAGTTCACCCCTCTCACTACCGGTTTCACTCCTCTCACTGCTACGATGGGTGCTACTGCTCGAGATCTTTTAGCGTCCTTCAATGACATTACAGGGCAGCCGTCCCCCACTGGTCCTCAGATTGCAGCAGAGGTTGAGGCCGAGCTTGTGGCACCGACAGCTGATCAGCACCGCTCCTCAGTAGCTTCCTCAGAGGCTACACACGACAGTCGGGCTCCAGCCGTGCCTACCCCTCCGACAGCTGCAGTCGCTGCCGATGCTATAGTTGTCACCTCCACTCCAATATAGCCTATGCAGTCTCCGGGTCTTCAGACTCCAGTCGAGTCAGTGCATGAGGCACAACCGGACACCGCCACTCCTAAGGCTCCCGCAGAGGCACTAGCACCGGTTACCGCTCCTACTACTTCTCCAGCTACTGCTCCCGAGTCTTCGACCGCAGCAGACCTGTCAGCTTCAGACCCCAGACCGCTTCACTACCAGCTACCGACACTCAGGGGGAGGATTCAGATGATGAGACATATCTGGCAGCTTTCAGGGTGCTCGACCGGTCCACAGCTGCTTCCACTCCACCTCCAGACGCTTAGTTTAGGTGTTTCGACGCCAAAGGGGGAGAGCGAGAGTCGAGTAGATGGGCTAGCTTTAGGGGGAGCTAGTAGGACTCGTTCTTTTGTTGTGTATAAACTCTATTGCATCATGCATCACGTTTACCGTCTTATTGCATTGTATGATATGTGTGATGGTTGAGACTTGATGGTTGTGTGACATGTGTGGACATTCCTATATATATATATATATCATGTCACTTGGTTATGCTATTTTGCTTCCGCGCTAATCTCTGATCTTTTGGCTATAGCGTATCCTTTTTGAAATCAAGTACTATGCTCATTTCATATCTTTTGTGTTTGTCATGGCTTAAATAGTTAGGCATGTACTTGTCTTTCTTATAACTAACCCATGCCTATCTCATGTCAAGTCATGCCTTCTCTTATCAAAATTCACTCATTATTCTCTACTCGAGCTTGTATTGTCGTCAATCACCTAAAAGGGGGAGATTGTAGAATCATGGACCCTTGTGTTTAGGCGATTAACGACAATACTAGATCACTATGACTAATGTGTGTTTTGCAGAGACAAAGTCATTTATGTTAGGTCATGAGTGATGCATTTTGAATGGGCTTAATGGATATTCATGCCCCCAAGATGGGAATCGTTTTGGTTGCAAAGGATGGAGATACACGACGAAGACTAGGCTAGCTCTTAGTGCCATAAGGTTGAGAAGGGCACTAAGTATAGCTAGGGCTTTTGGTTTTCCTTTGACCGTACTATAAAGGGGGGTATGAGGTTAGTAGCTTGACCTAGGAGAGTTTAGGAAAGTGGGTATATGCACACTTGTCTCAACTAGTCCTAGAGACCTTGCTTTCAGCCCTTGACAAACCCTAGAGATGGTAGGAGCAAAATCCCTTAAGAAACCTTAGCGAAAACGGTTGAAAAAGAGGGAGAAAGAGGCTCCGGACCACTCTGCTAAGTGGGCGTCGGACCAAGGAGAGTGGTCCGGTGGTCCCTGACTTAGGCAGTCTTCCAGCTCGAGGAGCTCCGGACCACCTGTCTGGAAAGCATCGGACCATAGGAGAGTGGTCCGGTGGCTTGGTTCAGAGAGTCAGAAGGCTCCGGACTAGTTCGACAGTTCGTCCGATGGCTAGTCCGACGCCTCTTGACAAGGGTTTGGTTCTATGCAGAGAGCACCCTGGCTCCGGACCAGAGCGTCGGACCAGGGCACCGGACCAAGGAGAAATGGTCCGGTGGTGTGTAAAAGAGAGATAGGTTTTCACTCAGAGAGCACCAAGGCTCCGGACCAGAGCGTCGGACCAAGCAGAGTAGTCCAACGGTGCCTGAGTTTGAAACGTGAGTGAGCTCCGGACCAATGTGCATGGTCCGGTGGTGTGAGCTCCTGACTAGTCCGGTGGCTACGCAGAGAGAAGAAAAAGTGAAAAACGGCTAGTTTTGGAGGTGGGGACTATTTATAGTTGCCCCCTTGGTCCTTAGAGGCTCTCTTGGCCATTGTTTCAGCTGGTGACACCTTGAGACATCTTTTGGAGAGCCAAGAGGCTAGTGAGGGAGAGATTACAGAGAGTTCATCTTGCTCTTCCCTCCTAGAGTGATTAGGAGTGACTTGTGTGCATCCATCCACCTTCCTAGCCTTGAGTGGGTCAAGTGAAGGTCTTGTGCTTGTTACTCTTGGTGTTCGACAGCACCTAGACGGTTTGGTGGTGTTCGGAGGAAGTGACCGCCGGAAGATTGTTGGCGGCTCTTCTCCAAGCTCTTGTGATCGGTTGTGGGCGATTCACCGAGCCGGAGTGGCGAAGAATCAGCCCGTAGAGAGCACTCTACCCTTGCGCGGGTAGAGGGGGAGCGATACCTTGCGAGGTGCTCCAACGAGGACTAGGGGGGTGTGTCGACACCTCGATACCTCGAGAAAAAAATCGCTGCGTCCATGAGATTTTCTCTTCCCTAGCTCTTTGCATTTCCGTCTTGTTTTTACATTTCCTACTAGAATTGCTTAGGTTGTTTTTAATTCCTATGAACTGCTACCGCTTTCTAGTTAGGACACACGGACGGTAGGCACTAGGGGGTGATTGGCATTTGATAGGTTTTTATATTTGCTTTAGAAATTTAAAACAAGCCCAATTCACCCCCCTCTTGGGCATCTTGATCCTTTCAACTGCGCCCTTGGAGAAGCTGGGGGAGATGTGTCATTTCTGACTATGCGGCGCTGCGTATCCCGAGCTCGGGCTCGGAGGTTAGCCGCTGACCGTGGAGGCAGCCACTGTTTGAGGGAGACGCACTCGCCGTAAATACGGCGACGAGTGTCGTCGAGCTCATTTCGCTGGGCTCGCATGAGGTCGACATGTGGCAGCGCGAGAGCCTGATGGCTTTCGAAGGAGGTTTCATTGTCATCCACCTCGAGGTCACGCACAGCCTCCTCGAGGAGGGCCTCTTTTCTGTCGCACACGAAACATTCTCGTGAGAGAGCCTTGTCGACCCCGGGAGTGGCATGCTCAGTCCTCGTATTGCTCGCGTCGGAGAGGGCCAAGTCGTCCTCGGTCAGGAGGTCATAAAACGAGTCGATGCTTCCCACGAATTCGTCGTCGGGGATGTCGGTCATTTTCAGAGAAATGAGCCGCTCGAGGATGGAAGCGACGCTGACGAGGCTGAATGGGTACGTTACAGGGACGCCTTCTTCTATCGGCGTGCCCCCCTCGATCTGGATGGCGGCGTCGACGTAGGCGAGCACATGTTTCTGTGCACGGACCGGCGAGGGTCGTCGTGCCCTTCGGCCCTCAATGCGCTAGCATGACCTGCGCCGGCGGAGGAGCGGACAGTCGCTGCCCTCGGAGGATGGCTCGTCCAAGGCGTAGTACGTTGTTTGCTCATCGGCAGGCTTCCTCCCTGCGTCGGAGCTGAGGAGGAAGTCGTTGACGCGTCCCTCGGCGCCCTGGCGGACTCCTTCCGTTGAGGTAACGGCACCGCGACAGGTGTCGCTCGGAGGTGTCTCGTCGCCGTCGGAGCTGGGGTTCGAGTCCAGGAGATAGTCGTACTAGGAGCGCACGAAACGCGGCACGGCATGCTTGGCCGCGTGACTGGTTTCGCGGCCGTCGTCGTCAGAGTCTCCCATGCTGCGCATGAATGCTTCGAGCAGGTGGAGTCCTCTGTCATCGTTCCGGAGGGTCTCTTACCCAAGTCCGGTGAGGTTAGATCCAAGGCCCCGTGGCTCCAGGTCCTCAGCCGGTGCGTCCCTGCGGGGAGCAGGGTGGTCCTCGTTCGACCGTGCTAGAGCGTTGACGGCTTGGTCCAACGAGGAAAGCATGCAGGTGATGGTTCCGTCTGGGGAGCAAGCGAACTCTAGGCTCCCAAAGCGATGAAGGAGAGCTCGGGGTTGCCGGAGTCGAAGGTGGCCATTCGGAACCACTAAGGCGTCGCAACACGTGATGCCCCCTACCTGGCGCGCCAACTGTCGGTGTTTAGAAACTACCAACGAGTAAATTTGTACACGTGTCGGGTTCCGAATGGTGAGACAAAGAGACAAGAGGATTATACTCGTTCGGGCAAGAAATCCCTACGTCCAGTGTGGAACTGCTCGTGTTCCTTATCTCTGCTTGCGAGGAGGTTTACAAGCTAGTTCGAAAGAGGGGGTATGAGCCCCAGGTCTCTAAAGAGTGAGTGAGCTATCGGCTAGCTGTCTGTGATGGTCTCTTTCTCTAGGAGTCCGAGCGTTGAGTCTCTCTATGTCGTCCCTCCTGCTCTCCTTTTATAGTAGCAAGGGGAGCTGGGGGGTTACAAGCGTGCGTCGAGAAGTATCTACATAGGATGTTGTGCCTTATCCTTTCCTTCTTCAGGAAGGATGTTGGACACTCATAATACTATATTACTATTGCCTTCGTACTTGGTCGGAGGAGGGGAGTCGTGTCGGCACCTCAGTATACCGCCGAAGAATACGGGGGGGTCCGGTTGAACCCATAGCGTAGTAGAGGCATGGAGTCCGTTGTACCATTGGCAAGTACAGAGTTGTACCCTCTTATGGTTCTTTTTGTCTACGACAGATTCTTCCACTCTGGGCCAATGGATTTCGTTACCTGGTGGGCCCTATGTACCCGGCGTACCTCCGTTCGAAGGGTTCCTGTAGGGGCCCAAAGGCGCGGGAAGCGGTCGTTGCTCCGTAGGAAGCGTGGGTCCCACCTGTTCAGGAGTCCGATTCCGTCCTGTCCCTGACCGGAGGACTCGACGTGTCTCCGTTTAGGTAGGGTCTAGGGTGTTACCCTGAGCCCCGGCCTATACGGGGTGTACGATCCCTCAGGGTGGTGTACCTCTGTTCTTATCGTCGTTTGCACCATCAGCAACCAAAGGGTGGCGGTTACCACCTTCTAGATGGGGGCAAATAAGTCTTTTCCCTACCGATGGCGTTCTTCACGTCCTCCGTAGGCTGGGGAGCCGTCTCGCTCCCCGCTCCAGGTGAGGCAAAAACACGTCTGCCTGGGGGTACGTCTGCTTACCCGGGACGGCGGGATTCTACGAGTTACACCCGTCCTCTTCGTGGGCTTGCGATGATTTGTCCCCGATGGGCCTCTTATCTTTTCCTAGATGACCGTCGTTGGGCTTTTGGTTTGTTGATTTGTTTTTGAGAATCTGTCATTAAATTTGATCTCCGGCACTACGGTTCTAGCTAACACCTATACATGCTAGTTATCAATTCATCAATCAAGATTATACTAGGCATGTACCACACAAGCAAGTCATATTGAATTGAAGTACAATGCAAGCAAACATATGTGTGAATGCACATCCAAAAGCAACAACTTGTTCATAGGCTTGCTCCCCCTACTTGTGTGCTCAATTTTTAATTTTTCAATTTTCAAAATCCTATTTCTCCCCCCTATTTCTATTTTCTCCCCCTTTTCAACATGATCATTTTATCACAATTTCTCCCCCTTTGTCACACATTACCACAAAGGAAACCACTTGTAGTAACATGTATCACTTGAGGATACTTAGGAAAGTTGTATCAAGTCAATTTAGAAAGAGAGTGGGGTGAACATATTTTATAGTTCAATCTAGATCACTTGTCCTATATACTTAACACGGTTTAAACCATGAACAAGCTTCTTCACACATCTTGCAATGGTTATCTTGGCCATGTTGGTTAAGTGCAAGAGTAAGTATTCTGGGTTAAACATGTGAGGTTGCAAACATATCAACATGTCATATGCCACCACTAGATCAAGGAACTCATAGAAGCTATAGTGGTACCATATGTCCATAGAAATCATTTAATTTTCATGAATGAGCCTAATTTAATGAGAGAAGATGCATATATGCTCTACACAAGTCTAGCAAAGGATGAATGCATATGTCAATCAATTGTACCTTGCTATTTTGGAGTAGAGTCATGTCATAAGTGGGGTGCATCAACTTATGTTGGATAAATCCAAGATATTCAACCCATTCCTTAACTTGCAAAACCTGTTCTCATCAAGTGGCTTGGTGAATATGTCGGCTAATTGATCATTGGTGCCCACATTGTCAATGTAGATGTCACCTTTTTGTTGATGATCTCTTATGAAATGGTGTCTCACATCTATGTACTTGGTTCTAGAGTGTTGGATGGGATTGCTTGTGAGCTTCACCGCACTTTCATTGTCACATAGCAAGGGAACCTTCTTGAACTTGATTCCATAATCATTCAAGGTGGCCTTCATCCAAAGTAGTTGTGCACAACTCCCCGCACTAATATATTCGGCTTTGGCGGTAGGGAGTGTCACACTATTTTGTTTCTTGGATGACCATGAGACTAGTGATCTTCCCAATAGTTGACATGTTCCACTAGTGCTCTTCCTATCGACCTTGCATCACGCATAATCGGAGTCTGAATATCCAACTAATTCAAATCTTGACCCCTTGGGAAACCATAGTCCAACATCTTGTGTATGCTTTAGATATCTCAATATTCTTTTTGTGGCCTTCACATGACTCTCTCTAGGAGATGCTTGAAATCTTTCACACATGCATACACTAAACATAACATCCGGTCTTGATGCGGTCACATAGAGTAAACTTCTAATCATTGACCGATAGAGTGTTTGATCCACCATCATGCCACTTGTGTCATTATCTAAGTGTCCATTAGTCCCCATGGGAGTACTAATGCTTTTAGCCTCTTCTAATCCAAACTTCTTCATCATGTCCTTGATGTACTTGCTTTGACTCACAAATGTACCATTTTTCATTTGTTTGATTTGGAGTCCAAGGAAGTAACTAAGTTCACCAATCATGGACATCTCAAATTCAATTGCCATCATTTCACCAAACTCTTCACAAAATTATTGATTTGTAGACCCAAATATAATGTCATCCACATAGATTTGCAAGACAAACAAGTCACTTCCAATCTTCTTTATGAATAGGGTGGTGTCAACCAATCCAACCTTGAATCCCTTAGAAAGGAGAAAGCTTCTTAACCTCTCATACCATGCTCTAGGTGCTTGCTTCAATCCATAAAGAGCCTTCTTGAGCTTGAATACATGGTCGAGCTTCTTTGTATCTTCAAATCCGGGTGGTTGTTCAACATATACCTCCTCATTGATATACCCATTCAAGAATGCACTCTTGACTGCACAAGCATAGGCCAATAGAATTCTAATTACCTCTAATCTTGCAACCGGAGCATATGTTTCTCCAAAGTCAAGACTCTCTACTTGAGTGTACCCTTGTGCTACTAGTCTTGCTTTGTTTCTCACTATTATTCCATCTTGATCTTGCTTGTTCTTGAATACCCATTTAGTTCCAAAGACATTGTGATTTCTTGGTCTATCCACTAGTTCTCAAACTTGATTTCTTGTGAAGTTGTTAAGTTCTTCATGCATAGCATTTATCCAATCCACATCCTTCAAAGATTCATCAATATTGGTTGGCTCAAATGATGAGACAAAAGAGTAATGCTCACAAAATAAAGTCAATCTTGATCTTGTTTGAACACCACTTTGAATGCCTCCAATAACTTGATCTAGAGGATGATCTCTTGCAATGTTGGTGGGTTGGATCACTTGCATGAGGGAGTCTTGAGCAATCGGTTGAGATGATGGACTAGCTTGATTTTGATCTTGAACTTGAGCTTCACTAGAACTAGCTTGATTTTGAGTTGGAGAGACACTAGCTTCTTCTTGTATGGAAATGGTCACTTGATCTTCATCTTCATCTTGCACTTGTCTTGGTCTAATGTCACCAATATACATATCTTTCATTTCATTGACCAACTTGTCACCTCTCACATCATCCAAGTTTTCTTTTTCATCTTGAGAGCCTTGTGTTTCATCAAATTCCACATCATGCACTTTCTCAAGAATTCCACTAGATGAGTTCCACACTCTATAATCCTTGCTTGATGTAGAGTAACCAAGTAGAAAACCTTCATCACATTTCTTCTCAAACTTGCTTAGCCTTGTGTCTTTCTTCAATATATAGCATTTGCACCCAAATACCCGAAAGTAAGCAATATTTGGTTTTCTTCCATTCAATAGCTCATATGGGGTCTTCTCAAGCATTCCATGACAATAGAGACGGTTGCTAGAGTAGCAAGCCGTGTTGATAGCTTTGGCCCAAAAGGAATGACTAACATTGTATTCACTCAACATTGATCTTGCCATGTCAATTAAGGTTCTATTCTTCCTTTCAACTATCCCATTGGATTGAGGAGTGTACTTTGGAGAGAATGGATGGTTGATCCCAAAGTCATCACAAAGTTCATCAACTCTTGTGTTCTTGAACTAACTACCATTGTCACTTCTAACTCTCTTGATAGTTGTTTCAAACTCATTTTGGCACCTCTTGACAAATGACTTGAAGATATCAAATGTGTCACTCTTGTCACTCAAGAAGAATACCCATGTGTATCTTGTGAAGTCATCAACTATCACAAATTCATACTTGTTTCCACCAATGCTTGCATATGTAGTTGGTCCAAAGAGATCCATGTGCAATAACTCAAAAGCTTTGCTTGTACTCATGATGCTCTTCATTAGATGAGTGTAGCCAACTTGTATTCCCGCTTGACATGCACTACATAGCTTGTCCTTCTCAAATGATACATCTTTCAAGCCTCTCACAAGATCATGCTTGACTAGCTTGTTTAGTTGCTTCATGCCAACATGTCCTAGCCTTCTATGTCATAGCCAACCCATGCTTGATTTGGTGATGAGACAAGTTGAGAGTTGAGTCTCACTAGCATTGAAATCCACAAGATATAGGTTCTCATACCGAAATCCCTTGAAGATCATATTGGAGCCATCCACACTTATGATTTCCACATCCTCCACTCCAAATATGCACTTGAAACCGAGATCACATAATTGAGCCACCGACAATAAGTTGAACTCAAGCCTTTCAACTAGAAGCACATTGCTAATGCTTAGATCATTGGAGATAGCAATTTTTTCAAGTCCTTTCACCTTGCCTTTGCCATTATCAACAAATGTGATACTATCAAATCCATGGTCACTATCTTGGTTGATTGAGTTGAACATCCTTCCATCTCTGGTCATGTGTTCAGTGCACCCACTATCAAGCACCCAATGCCTCCCTCCGGCTTTGTAATTGACTTACAAGAGAGATCAATTCTTTTTAGGTACCCAAATTTGCTTGGGTCCTCCAAGGTTGGTTACCAAGGATTTTGGTACCCAAATGGACTTCTTGGAAGCCATCCATGGTGCACCAACAAACTTGGCATAAACACCATTTGTACCCTTGGAAAGAACATATAATTAATCAACTCTAATAGAGGATATGTCTTGCTTGGCCTTCTTATTCTTCATGCTTGCTCATTGTGACCGACTTGCTTGCAAATCTTGCAATAGCTACTAGTGTTCTTCACAAAACGAGTTTTGTACGGAGCAAAGGTGGCCTTGCCTTTCTTGGGGGTATAGCCCAATCCCTCTTTGTAGAGAGATGCTCTTTGGCTACCCAAGCACATAAGCAAGTGGTCCTCACCTCCATAAGTCTTAGCTAAGGAGTGATTGAGCTTTGTAACCTCCTTCTTGAGGGTTTCATTTTCCACCGTTAGTGAGGCATCACAAGTGAAACCATCACTAGTAGATGAAGTAGAAGTGGTAGTGCTACAAGAAGGGTTAGTGGGAGCAACAATGATAGGAGCATAAAATGATTCATCAAGAATATCACAAGTAACACCCATGTCACATGTTTGAACAATCTCCTTCTTACTTTGGTCAAGGAGGGAGGAATGAGCTCTTTCAAGCTTAGAGTGAGACTTCACTAGCTTCTCATGGGCTTCCATTAGCCTCTCATGAGATGCTACAGCCTCATCAAGGTTTTGCTCAAGAGCCACATTGGTCTTGAGCAATTCCTTGCATTCATTCCTCTTCTTATCAATGTATTCCTTAACTTGTTCAAGCATGTTCATGAGTTCCTCCCTTGAGGGCTCCTCACTATCACTATCCCTCTCACTCTCACTCTCATCATGAGAAAGTACCTTAGTGGACTTAGCCATGAAGCATGATGATGGAGTGTCAAATAGAGAGATCTTGTCTCTCATTGCAATGCTTGCAAAGGCCTTCTTGGTAGTGATCTTCTTTTCATTATCTTCATCTTCACAAGAAGAATCACTATCCCATGTCACTATGTGAGAATACCCCTTTTTCTTCTTCTTGTCAAAGGTGGACTTATTCTCTTTCTTGTCTCTCTTCTTGTGATCATCATCATCCTTGTCACTATTGTATGGACAATGGGCAATGAGATGATCAAAGCTTCCACACTTGAAACACTTTCTTAGCTCATCAAAGTTCTTGGAAGATGTTCTCTTCCTTCTTCCATGATAGCCCTTCTTCTTCATGAATCTTCCAAACTTTCTCACAAAGAGTCATTTCTTCTTCATCCACATCACTAGCACTTGAGTCTTCATCCTCACTTGATTCTTCAATCTTGGCTTTGCCCTTGCTCTTGTGAGATGAAGTAGCTTTGAAAGCTATGCTCTTCTTCTCATCTTTCTTGTCCTCTTTCTTGACATCTCCTTCTTTGTTCTCCCAGTAAGCATCTTGTGTCATTACATATCCCAAGACTTGATTTGGAGTCACGGTGTCCAATCCACCTCTCACAATCAAGGTCACAAGAGTCTCAAACCGAGATGGGAGACTTCTCAAGAACTTATGTGAGAAGTCCTTGTCCTCAACCTTCTCACCAAGAGCCGTGAGATCATTAACTAGCACTTGTAGCCTATGGAACATCTCCGACACATTCTCATCATCCTTCATCTTGAAGCTTGCAAACTTTTCTTTGAGGATGTATGCCTTTGCACTTTTGATGGCTTGAGTGCCTTCAAATGATTCTTGTAGCTTCTTCCAAGCCTCATGAGCACTCTCAAGATTCTTGATTTGCTCAAACACTTTCTCATCAAGTGCCTCATGAATAGCACTTAGAGCAATATCATTGTGTTGCATCTTTTCTTCCTCTTGAGGAGTGGGAGCCGCCTCATTTGTCACTTCAAATTTCTTGTCCACCATAAGCCAAACTTTTCGGCTAATTGACTTGATATGAGCGGTCATCTTGAATTTCCAATAGCCATAGTTTGAGCCATCAAACTTGGGTGGTTTCTTCATGTTGTTGATATGAACCATCTTCACACCGTAGGTTATTAAGCCTCAAATCAACGGTGTACTTGCTTTGATACCACTCGAAAGGTCCTATGCGATGGCTAGAGGAGGGGTGAATAGCCTAATTTAAATTTCTACAAAGAAACCTCAACAGCAATGTTAGATAACTAAGAAGCGAAGCGAATTTTGCACTAGCCTAATGGGAGATGCAAAGCCACCTATCCACAAGTGCTATCCTAATAGCTCTAGGAACACACAATGCCTACTCACTTCTAGTAGCCCTCTAGGCACAACCTAATATACTAGGACAAGTATGAATAAGGTAATACAAAGATGGGAAATGTGATTATACAGCCGTGTTGAAGTAGGGGATGAACCAATCAAATGAATACCAACGAAATCAATCAATCATAAGAGACAATGGTTGACACTTGATTTTCTAACGAGGTTCACTAGTTTGCTAACTACCTAGTCCTCATTGTGGCAAAACACTCACTTGGAGGTTCACATGCTAATTGACATCACTCTAAACCCGTCATCGGGTGCCGCACAACCAACACAAGATGAGGCTATTGAAACGCCACGAGCAATCCACTAGAGTTACCTTTGCGATCTCCCGCGGGGAAGGTACAAGAACCCCTCACAATCAACTTGTAGTCGACGAAGCACAATCACCAAGCTTCTCGATCTACCACCGCTGCTCCAAACCGTCTAGGTGATGGAAATCACCAAGAGTAACAAGAAATCCGCAGCGAGAACACCTCCCAAGTGCCACTAGATGCAAGCTATATGCAAAATGCACTTGGATCACTCAATCTCTTTTGGGTTTTCACTAACCAAGCATAGAGATGAGTGTGAGGGAGTTTGCTCAGCTCAAAATGGTCTCAAGATGTTCAAATGTGCGAGAGAGAAACCCTCTAGCCGGCCAACACATATTTATAGACCTCCCTCAAAGCCACTAGTCGTTGCTCTGTTAAGTTGGCGACATACGCTCTTAACGGGGGCGACGGACGTTCCGTCTCCAGCGTCCGACGCCTTGTCAGAACTAGCCATTGGGCTGATGCACAGGCAACGGACGCTCCGTCGCCAGCGTCCAACGCCTTGACCTCCAGCGTCCGGCGCCTTTCTTCAAACTGCCCGTCTGCAAACCCCTCTGAAAGCCCGACGGACGCACTGTTGCTTCGCGACGGACGTTGTGCCTCAGCGTCCGGCGCAAACTCGTTGCTCTCGTGTTCTGAGAAAATTCCAAGAAATATTTCCAGACGCTCTGAATCAAAGTTCTTAGCGTCCGACGCCATCGTCCTTCGCATCGGACAGCGTCCAACGCCCTGATTTGCAGCGTCCGGCGCCTCTACTTGATCCTCATTTGTCTCTGATCTTTTCAGTCTTGCTCCAATGTGCCAATCACTAAGATACCTCTTTAGTGAACACTTCTTGGCATCAAGATTTATAGTTCTTTGACCACCAATATCAACAAGCACTCTGCAGGTTACCGGTTGGGCAAACAAGAAGATGAAGTGACTGGCCATTGCTCAAACCACACTGACTCAACATTTGGTGGTCCTCAAGTTGTCGACCTGCACACATTAGGATTTGTTCATCTAGAGGAACTTTCTGTTCGATCACTGCCTTCACATCAGCAACACTCTGGGATCTCTTCACATTGAGCTTGATGGTCTTCCCACTAGAGGGGATACTGACACAGATTTGCATCCCATCAGTTACATAAATGTCAACACAAGAGTTTGTCATGATGTTGTAATCGGCAATTCTATTGTCCTTCTCCAAATGATTTCCAGCAAAAAAGAGGGCTTGCTGGCTATTGTCAATCCCCTCAATGGCACCAATCTTAGATTTGATCTGATCAACAGTATCGTGGAGTTCACATCAAGTGCCAGCGTTTTCGTCATCCTGGCACAGATCTGCAAGGAGGACAATTGATCCACCAAATTGCTAAGCAACCAAGGAGGAGAATCGTTATATGATGAAGATGGGATGCATGAATATTGAGACAACCGTGATGAAGGTGTTTGCGAGATATGGGTGGAGATTTAGTAACAAGATTGTTTTTTAGTCGAGGTTCTTTTAAAACGATTGCTGTTTTCTCTATGACTCAAAACTTTGTTTTTGAGATCCCTTGGACTATTTTGCTTTAGTTTGTAATAAAGAACAGCCATATGCATTGGTCGATGCAGAAGCTGGGATATTAAATTCCTTTATCTAAAAAAAACCATCTATATCTCATAAGTAAGTACAATCCTGGGCCGCGACGCCCCGCCCCGCCCCGTGCTCCCCCCCACCCCACCCTCGGGTGGGCCGCGCGCAATCCGCCACGTGCGTGTGGGCCGCCCCCTGCAAAAATCAGAGGGTCACCAATTGCAACACAAGGTCGCCTCCCCCCCCCCCCCACCCCTCGGGTGGGACACGCGCGCATCCGACCAGAGCGTGGGCCGCGCGCATTCCGCCACGCGCGTGGGCCGCGCGCATCCCGCCCCTGCAGAAAAAACAGAGGGCCACCGATTGCAACACAAAATGAATGCGGTTGCAACCAGGATGTCCAAGCAGATTGCAAAAACAATGTTTTGTCCTTACCGGTAGCACGCATATGATCATTTGCGGTTACAACCTGGATGTGCGTACGCAACACGATAAGAAGATAGAAATATTACATATTTCAACACATTACAGCCTCATCCTCTTGATGCGGTAGGTGACCCTCTTGCTGGCACCCCTAGTCCAAAGCTCGAATTCGTGGCGAATGCGGCACTCTACGCTGCAGTGTCTGGTGATCCTGGGTAAGTTGTTGTCCTGTAGCCAACGCTTGCATTCTGCCCAATTGTAGACATGGGGGTCGTCGACTAGCAACTCTAGCGTGTCTTCTAGATAGCGAAGCCTTTTTCGTTGCCCAATGATGTGAAGATCTCCACGGATGCAATGGCGAAGCTTGACTAGGCCGTGGTTGCCCCAACCTGCTATCTTGTAAAGCACCACCGCTGATTCTGTTGATGATGGCAAGAGCTTCAGGGTCCGCCGGGTTAGAACGATAACACACCATAGCTTTGAAGTACCCTGCGTCGTCGTCTCCAGCTGCAACTGCTTCATTGATGAGTGCCTGACCGACGTGATCCCTTCCACAAGACATCAACCTTTCCATGCTGTGGAAGCATAGGGCCTCTCGGTGGCCTGCTCTGAGGAAATGTTGCACGAAGTTGGACTCCAGTTGAGTACGGTAAGGTCAGCAGCGCTCTTGAATCTGTCGGAGTGGCAGGAGCTTGATCATCGTGTCGTCGTCGCAGATCCTTCGGAAGACATGACAAACTTGACGAAGCTTCAGGTACTCGAAGATGTTGCCGCCATTGTCGATGACGCAGAGTAGTATTTGGAAGATTAAATCCTCCGGTAGCATCAGCAAGGCGCCAAACGCCGCAGCCATGATTGCTTGATCAGCGTCCATCTTCTCCCCTCTTACTCTCGGTCCCTCCTGGTAAAGACGATGCCCCTGCCTCTTACTCTCGGTTTCTCTTTCTGTTTGATGAATGCAGATAGTCGGGGCGGGGGGGAGCAACCGAGACTCCCCCGGTTAAATAATAAAAATCCGTCTCTTCACATTCTGAACCACGACTCTCCACCTTTTTCTGCGCGTGCGCAACCGCCGCAGAGGCACGTCGGCCGTTGCCTCCTCGCATTCTGAAAAATCGAGAGCAAATTGCAACACTATGTATGTCGTGATTGCAACAACGAATGCGCCGCGACTACAAAACACATACTGTCTCTGTCGCTTCGTGTCCCGCGCGTGGGCCATCTTCGTGTGAAGTGCCGCCTCTCCACCTTCTCTCAACCGTGTGGGCCGCGCGCTGACGTGGACCACTACCCTCTCCCCCTCCCTCCCAAAAAGTAAATGACGACCACCTGGAAAAAAAAAGAAAAGAAAAAGGAAAAAGAAAAATCTTCACCCCAACCCCCCTTCTTCTCGCCAGTAACGGCGCCGCCGCCACCGCCGGCCCCGGCACCGTCCCCGCCCACTGCCTCCCCCCGCCAGAAAAAAAAAACCCCGTCGGATGGGGTCGTCGCCGCCGTCGGTAGTCCATGCTAGATCACAGACCCCAGTGATCCCATCGGATCCCGGAGAAGATCGGTTCGTTTGTTCGCCGTCGGGTCATCCCCCACCTCCCGCCTACCGACTCTCGTCACCCGCCTCGATTCTCAGCCAGATAGGGAAGCCCCCGCCTCCAGCCTCCCGCCTCCCGCCACCCGCCTCAAATCTCATTCGGATAGGGCAACCCCCGCCTCCACCCTCTCGCCTCCCGGCACCTTTTTCAAATCTCAGCCAGATAGAGCTCGCAGGTGCTAAATCACAATGCCCCGTGCCCGCAGCAGGGGCTGTTGGTGCTCTCCCCACTGTAAGGCAGAGGATCTCTTCTCTGATTCGAGCTCATCAGAGAGAGCCAGTGCAGACATCGCCACTCGTCCTCCCCCAGTCGACCCCGTCCGTGGCTCCAGATCCTGCAATTCAAGCTCATCAAACAGAGAATGCGCCGATGGCGACGCCCAGTGTTCCAATGACGACTACGACTACGATTCAACCTTATACCCCAATTGCTACACACGGCTGTGCTGATCCCCTCCACCATAAGACGACGCTCACGCCGCCAGAGACGTTGGCTCCAGGGGACATGATAACTCCTGAAGCCAACCAAATGTTCTGCCCGGTAAAAAACATCTCCACCTCCCCCCCTCTTTTGTTACTTGTGATTACATGATAATGCAAATTTGTGTGTAATGTTACAATTTGCATAATCTACTATATCAGTTGTAATCTACACCCGAGAGTCTCCCTTGTTTAGAAAATGAACTGAATTGCAACACTCACATTGTGGTGATAGCAATGCTCGGCATAGGCTCCTACAACCCCCCCCCCCCCATCATGAAAAAAATAGGAGCCCATGCTGCATCTTTTTCTTTGCGTGTGATGTGGTTTGTAAAATGTAAATGTGAAAAGTGATAATAATTTCCCTCTACATCTGTTGTACGCCATTTTGCAAAACCTCAAAAAGTGGAGCCTATTGCAACATGGTTAATTGAAAAAAAAACTGGATTGCAACCTGGTTAGATTATGTTACTTGAAAACATGGTTAGTTTGTTACATCTAATGTAACCAATTTGCAACAACTTGGTTTCTGTCAGGAACCAACTATACCAGTTGTGTTGGTGCCGAGAGTGGGGCAGCGATTCCCTACTATGGATGATGCTCACGTATTTTACAAGGATTATGCAAAGTTGGCTGGGTTTAGTCTGAGGACATTAAGAACAAGCAAGCAAACAAGCCATTGGGTCTGCAATACAGAGGGGAAATCTGAGAGGAAAAACAAGGATGAGACACCAAAAACAGATAAAGGGTCGAAGAGATGCTGTTGTCCGGCTTATGTGAAGGTTAAGATGGATGGAAAGCAAAGATTCTGGTTTTTTGACCATGTACAAGAAGTCCACAACCACAAGCTTGATCCATCTCCCAGGATGACGAGATACATGCACGCACACAAAAACATGGCAGAAGGCATGAGTGACTTGTTTACCATAATGACGAGAAACGGAGTTCCACATCAGGCAGCGCTGCATGTCATGTCAGATCTGTATGATGGTCGACATATGTGGGGGTTTACAGAGAAGGATGTAAAGAATATGTAAGTGTTGTATTTTTGTTTCCGGTAAATTGCAACAGCTGATATATTCCGATTGCAACATGTCACGTGACTGAAAAAAATGCAAACCTGACATCTTTTTAAAACAATCGCAGGAAGAAATCGAAGGCTAGAGAGGACAGAGAAGACGATCTTAACAAGCTTCTACGGTTCTTCAGAGAATGCAAAGAAAGCAATCAATATTTCTACTGGGATGTAGATGCAGATCCAAATACTGGAGTGATCAAGAACATCTTCTAGAGTCATGCAAGCCAGAGAGCTGATTACGTGGATTTTGGAGATGCCATCACATTTGACATGCGCCATCACAGTTGGGCAGGCTCTGATTGGTGATGAATCAATTGGATCGTTCAAATGGTTGTTTGAAACGTTCAAGAGTTGCATGAGTGGACGTGAACCTCATGTTATCCTGACAGGTGAACCTTATCTCCTTTTCCTATGAAAATATTGATTGCAACCTTGAAAACATCTTTTTTAGAAAAATAAAAATAGGTTACATGTGTATAATATAAAAAGTATATGATTACATCTTTGAAAAAAAACACATATGGCAACCTTGAAAACATCTTTACTTCAAAACACATGCTTGTTTGCTTTTTGAAAAATTATTTGATAATTGTTGTTTTTGGTCAGTTCTGCGTCTACTGAAAAATAGCTAGTTGTGTGTCTGTTGTACACCATTTGCAACATGATGTGTTGTGTGATTGTAAACAGTGTCACTGAAACAATTTCAACTTGGTTTCTGTCTTTTAACAGACAAAGATCATGCGATAAAAATAGCTATTGAGATGGTCTTTGTCAAGTCTCATCATAGAAACTGTCGTTGGCACATAGTAAGACAATGGGAGTTTGAGTTGGATCAGTTGTACAACAAACACAAGGAGCAAAATTTGAAGGAAAAGCTTGAGTCCTTGATAAACTATCCATTGGGCCTGACTCAATTTGAGGCTGAGTGGAAGAAGCTAGTATATGAGTGTGGCATTGTTGAAAACCCTGCAATTAGAGCCCTGTGGGAAAAGAGGGAGAGGTGGATTGCTGCTTATTTCAAGGGGATGTATTGTGGAAGGATGACGTCGACGCAACGATCGGAGAGCCAGAATAGGGTGCTCAAAGATGGCTATGTTGGTGAGAGCACTAGTCTGCACATGTTTGCTAGAAGGATGTTGGACTCACTATAGCACGCTGACCACATGGGCGCAGGAGAGACGCATTATGCGCAGGTAAAAAAATCACATCGGGTTTGCAGAAAAAAGGAAAATAATAGTTATTGTTCCCCCAGTTATAAAACACTGTCTATATCCTGTAAAAAAATGATTAAAAAAGAGTGATAAAAATGTAGGCTGAGGTTGTTCGAGCTTGCAAAGAAAAATTTGATGAGCAACTATGCAGAGTGTACACTAGAGCTGTATACCAAGAGTACAAGAAGGAGTACAATAACAGCACATCGTTTGTGATTCGCCCTGATCCAGACCCGCATGTGAGTAATGGGTGGTTGGTGAAGCATGAACAAGTTGGAGGGACCTTCTGCTGGGCACAACATGAGTTCAGGGTGGTTGCTGATAAAGACAATGGAGAATATGGATGCGAATGCAAACAATGGGAACACACAGGTATCAGCGAAGAATCTGAATGAATTTATGTTTGGTTTGAAGATCAATTACAACTTATTTTGGCAAGTAGTTGCAACATATATCATAGACTGACTACAACTATCTGACATGTGTATCTGTTTTTTTCAAAAAAAAAATATATGCAGGGCTATTCTGCATGCATATTATAAGAGCCTTCACCCACCTGCAGGTCAGAAAAATTCCAGAGAAGTACATCCGGAAAAGATACACTCGTCTTGCGAGACACAAAGTTCCGTGTGATAGGCGTGACGGCGTTCGAATTGGTCCAGCAGCAAGCCAAGAGCAGACCCGGATGTCCAGCTTGCTGCCTAAGTTGATGATGCTTGGAAGGGTAGGAAGTAGGTCAGATCGTGCTTGTGAAGAGACAAACAAGCAGCTGGACAGGATCATACCAGGGATTGAAATGTTCCTAAGAAGCGTGGAGAATGCGTCGTCGGACAGTGGGCTGTCAGCAACTGAATCGGCACCTACAACAGCGCACCCTGTCGATGATGATGCCACAACTAATGGGTCACCCAGCGGTGGGCCATCGACCGATGGATCAGTGGTGACAACAACGTAACCTAGCGATGGTGGTGCTGGATCGCAGCCATCATCAGCGTTGTTGCATGATGGATTGTTGCTGGTTGAACCCACTGTAGCGCGCACAAAGGGCAGAGGGAAGAAAAGGAAAAATAAAGTTCAACCTGCAATTGATGGTAACCCGTTCAGCACGTATGGTAAGGACAACTATGGTGACAGAAAATGGAGCAGGTGTGGGGTCCAGGGTACACACTACATCACGACATGTCCATTGAACCCCAATTGAAGCAATGCAGCAGAAAAGCATAGCAACGAAAAAGGTGCTAAATCAAATGATGGGACTCCGAAGAAAAGATGACGGCCAAAGATGGTGAGGGATCTGCATGAAGATAGTGATGTAGATGTTGATGAAGTTGCTAAAACACAGTCAAGCAGTTCTGTGCGCAAAGGATGCAGGAGACGTACAGGAAGATGTTCAACAGCCAGAACAAGTGTAGAGACATATCCGCGTGTCGTATACGATGACTGAAAAAATGATCATTTATGGTCTGTCAAAAACTTAGTGTGGGTGTCTAGATTAAGAACCTCTATAAATTATATATTACATGTGTATAAGTTTAAAAAATATATGATTACTTCTTTGAAACACATGCTGGGTTTGCTTTTTGAATACACGCTGGTTGCTTTTTCTGTAAAAAACTATGGTTAGTTGTTATATACATATACTGTAAAAACTTGGTTAATTGCAACATGGTTTATTATAAACATGGTTAATTGTTCTATGCAATCTACTGTAACACCATTTGCGACGCGGTAAGTAAAGCTATTGCAACATCGTTTAATAATGAGTAGCAACATGGTTAATTGCAACATGGTTAGATTATACTAGCTAGGACTTGGATAGTTGTACGTGTAATGTACACCGTTTGCAACATGGTTTGTCGCCCAATTACGACATTATGTGTAACTCAACTGCAACTTGAGTTACCCATAAAAACACACAGATATTGTGATGATGAAAAAAAATAAAAAAACATGTAGCTTTGAACAAAAAAAGAGCTAGAGGTGTTTGTGACAACAAGGTCTTCAATCCAGTCACAAAACACATAAAAAAGTGCTCGAGGGGTGCAAGTCATAAGACAAAGTACTAGAGGGGTTGTAACACACAAGCTACACAGTTTTGTAGCAAGGAAAAAGTCTTCCATCCAGTTACAACACAGAAAGTGCTCGAGGGGTTACAAGTTATAACACATTAAGCTGAATGGAGTTCATTCTTCAGAGTCACAAAGTATCTTCCTTCCACCAATCCTATAGACATCAAGTTTGTCGGGTAAGTCGGCCTGGTTCATTGGATGAAACATCAAGTAGTGCATGAGCTCTACCCTGTATATCATGCCCTTGAACTACAAAAAATACAGTGAAAAAAGGAAAAAAAAAGGAACATGTCAGAATGAAAACATTTTTTGAGGGCAGAAAAGAATGAACATTTTTTGGAAAGGAAAATACTCACTGGATTGATATCAATGTTCAACTTATCACCATCCCAAAATTCCATATACTTCCAAAGGAAAAACATACAATCACTGGGCCCGACTTGTTTTGGGACGTCAATCAATGGCCTGCTCCAATTCTCAATGTTAGGGAATTTTTTCTTGCTGACCTTCTGAAATGCAGCACTTATGATGGGGATCTTCTTGGCAATGGCATCATGATGAAATGCAGGGTCCGTGTCCCCCCACCAATAGTCAATTGAGTCGAGGATATCAATCCGATTGTGAATTCGATTGATACAGTAAACAAAATAGTGGTTACCATCACATATTGGAATGAATATCTGCTCACATGTGTTGAGTATGGTGTGTCAGTTGAGTAAACAGGAAAACCAAAAAATGTAGTTGTTGTGTTACACCTACTGTACACCCCCATTTACAACAAGAAGGAGATGCAAATTGCAACATGGGTGACTAACATTTTGCAAAAAAAAAAGAGAAAGTGTGAGATTGCTGCATCAACTATACAAAACAAAAAGAGAAAAAGCATGGGATTGATGGCTACATCAACTATGCATGTAGTTGCTGGTTGCACCAACTATGCAACAATTTGCGAAAAAGAAAAAAAGAATGGGGATTCGAGATTACAATATGGATAACTAACATTTGCAGTGGTACTGAAAACTAGAAAAATAGATAGATACTAATCAGCTTTGCTTTGGTCCAATCGGAGTAATTCTCAAGTTCGCACTCAAGCTGTTTTCTTAATATTCTGAATTCTTCGGTCTCGGTTTCTCTATCGTCCTCGTAGATCCTCTCAATGCCTTGTACCAGTTGTTGTAGACACACATAGAAAAAATATTTCAATTTTTTTAAAACAGACAACTAATATGCAGAAAAAAAGAAAAAATAAGAAAATGAGGTCAATCAAAAGCTCACATAGAAGCCAGTGGTGAGAAATAGCCTATATCCAATTGAGTCATCCTTGTGGACAATGTCATCAAAACAGAGACAAAGAACTGTGAAATCTAGAATAGAAGAGTCACCATCTTTGTTGTCCGCGAAAGAAGAGTCACCATCTTTGTTGTCCGCGAAAGTTGTGAGTAGTTCAAGTCCATCAAAAAATATAAAGATGCTGAACTCAATCTGAGTCATCCTGTGTAATGAGGAAAAAATAAGAAATGTGTTAGCTATGTGTAACCAGAGTCATCCTGTGTAAGTTGATGTGTTACATCTACTGTACACTCCATTTGCAACAAGGAGGAGATGCAGATTGCGACATGGGTGACTAACATTTTGCAAAAAAAAAAGAGAAAAAGAAAAAGTATGGGATTGCTGCACCAAAAAAATATAAGTTGCTATGTTACATCTACTGTACATCCCATTTGCAACAAAGAGGAGATGCAGATTGCAACATGGGTCACTAACATTTTCAAAAATAGAAAAGCATGGGATTGCTGCACCAAAAAATATACAAAAACAAAAGAGAAAAAACATGGGATTGCTATCTGCAGCACTATACATGTAATGTGTTAGCTAATTGCAACAATAATATGAAGCTAATTGCAACAAAATAAAAAAAAACATGGGAGATATGAAGCTAGTTGCAAAACAATGATATGAGTGTCATTACTCTTTCAGTTCCTCATCAGACGTAATCTTGATCATCAACGCTAGAGCCTTTGTCAATGGTACTTTCGGACGGCTGTTGGGAATTAGGAAAGGAGATGTGTATTTCCTTGGCTTCTTCTTTAGACGTTGTCCCACATGTTTGTAAATCATCTTCTGAAACTGATTAAAGTCTTGCGATCCTTGTTCACGTTCCTCTTGAGACAGCCGGATGGGTGGGGTTACGCTCAAAATGTCATCAATCAGATCATCTAGAAAACATGGAGCACATGCAGCTACGCTGGGGCCTGCCTCACCAACAAGACTACTCTTCAACGTAGCAATCTCTTTGTCAGCTTGATCGCGCATCTGAAGCATCTGTTTCTCACATTCATTACGACGTGCTTCCTCATCTTTATTAAGACGTGGTGCAGGCTTCTTGTTCCTGCCAGTTTGCCTTTGATAAACTATCTTTTTCCTAGATGCTAGTTGTTTTCTCTGTAAAAACATCAAATGTATATAAGAAAAAATGCTGGCAAAAAATGGGTGCTCTCTACATTTGCTATATTTTGTGGAAAAACAAATTTGCAACATGGTTTAAATACAGGATTGCAACATGGTCAAAAACACGGTTGCAAAAAAACACAAAAAAATGACAAATAAGAATACAGTTAGCTGCAAACCTAATAAAACAAACATATAAAAAATATATAGTGTACATATCATACAAGAGGAGGGCGCGTTGTTGGGGTCGACTATGTCTCGTCTTGAATTTTGGCATCCTGTGCTTGCCTGGATGCATCACCGATCTCGTTCGGTTTGTTCTGTACAAATATAAATTGTAAAAAAACCAATCGAATCAAGTATACAAACAAAAATCCATATCGATGTTGCATGTGTGTAAACACAAAAAATTCAAATCCTGGTCAGTGGACAAAAGTTGATGATTCATGTCACCTGGCCAATAGGGTCGTCGGGCGGGCAGGTTCTTGGGGTCGATTGTGTCTCGTCTTGAATATTGGTATCCTGTGCTTGTCTGGATACGTCACCGATCTCATTGGATTTGTTCTGTACAAATACAAATTTCAAAAAATCAATCGAGTCAAGTATACAAACAAAATTCATATCGATGCTACATGTGTGTAAACAAAAAATCCAACCCCCTGTTCAGTGAACAAAAGTGATGATCCATGTCACCTGCCCAGTAGGGTCGTTGACATACATGGATGTCAGGTCGTTTACTAGGGAATCCAACCCCTGCACAGGACCGCGCAATGAAGGCGGTGCTAGTGTATATGACAAGAAAAATACATATAAATTAGGATGACAAACGGAAAAAGGGAAAACTCATAATAAAATACAACAAATGAAAATAGAGAATTACTTGATATGCCTTTATCCTAGCCATCAACATTGGTGTTAGACGTTGGCGACGTGGGCACAGGTGACTGGGCGTCAACATTGCCGCTGCTATACATGCCTTCATCACCTGGTGTTTCGCGTCAATCCCATATGTGCACTGCAACAATTGCAACAGAAAAAAAAATTTAGTTGCAACTTAAATATATAACAAACTGCAAAAGAAAAAAGGAAAAAAAAAGGTACCTTTTGGTTCCCTGTATTTTAAAAGAAGTAATGGAGGACTCCTTCCACGATTTCCACTTTCCCGATCATCTGTTTGGCGCTCCACTCCTCCACCAGATTCTTCATCATCATCTATACAATCTTCGAAGATAACTTCTTCGTCAAATCCGTCTCTAGATCCATGTCCGTCAAATCCTTGATCAACAAAGTCATCGTAGGTGTATTCGTCTTCCACCAAATGCAACACAAAAAAAAGATGATGGTGATTGCATCCAAAAATGAAAAAAAAGGATAACAAAACAAATGTGAAAACTTAAGTACCTGCTAGTCGTTCGTAAGTTGGAATATCTACTCTGGGATTTTCACCAACAGTTTCATCTCGCGAAGCATCTGCTTCGACACCTCCTGTTTCATGTTGATCTTGATCAACGGGTGAATTAGCTGCTGCTGCATAAAAACAAAAGAAAGGATGTGAAGGAATAAACAAATTGATGGTGTATATAAATAAATTGCAACACATATATACAAGTCAAAAATGTGAAAAGATTAAAAACATTTGATTGGTATATAAAAAAACAAAACCTATATCAGACACCATAATTACAACACATATATAGGAGTAATTGCAACACATGTAAATCAGTAATTACAAAAAACAATGGAAAAAAGGTACCTGATGTTGTAGGTTTACTCTTCGTCCGCTTTCCCCTTCTACGCTCGTTAGCAGCTTCTTTATGAGTGCGAGAGTCATCAAGCAACTTCTGCATAGCGCTGAAACACTCCTGGTGGCTTGTCTTCAAGAGATCATTTGCCACAGTAATGTACTTTGCAGCCTTGGTTGCGTACGCCTGGGCCATGGCCGTGCTATTATCAAACGTCTTCAATATCTTCAGTGCCTCTGACTTCCTGCTTTTTCCAACTACATCAGCAATGCTCTGGCCGAAAGCAGCTAGCAAACTCGGATATTGATGTAGAACTGGAGGCTGAAAATCCATGACAACATCACTCTCATGGGCATCATGTGTGCCAGCCGCGTCGGCTGAAGTGCCAGCAGTATCAGGGCGAGGGGGGGCACTGACAGATGGGGCGAAAGTAGGGGCGGGTGTGTAACATGTACCAGCGATGCTTCTCAACTGCAAAAAGGTTTATGCTTCTCAATTGATCATAAACGTAAACAGAAAAGGGGAACAAAAAACAAAAGGAAAAAAAAAAAAAAAAGAGAGAAAAAACCCTGATTAACAACAAACTTACCCTGAGGTTGCCATACACAATAACTGCATCTACAACGTTTCCCCTACGATCCAAACTTGAAATTGAATCGATGGTCTTACTGTCCCGTATAGCACATCGAGGCAGAGAGAACGGGTCTACATCAAGCCCATGCTGCAAGTGGTCCATAAATAGCATCTGTAAAAAAAGGAAAAAGGTACAAAAAAAGAAAGGTAATATATATTAGTAGGTTCTAATATAGTTGGTTGCAAATTACAACAAGTATTTTGCCTAGTTATAACACGAGAGTTGGATAAGTTGCAAAAAAAATAAAGGTAATATATATTAGTAGGTTCTAATATAGTTGGTTGCAAATTACAAAAAGTATTTTGTCTAGTTACAACGCGAGAGCTGGATAAGATGTAAAAAAGAAAGGTAATATATATTAGTAGGTTATAATATAGTTGGTTGCAAATTACAACAAGTATTTTGCCTAGTTACAACAGGAGAGCTGGATAAGATGCAAAAAAAAGAAAGGCAATATATATTAGTAGGTTCTAATATAGTTGGTTGCAAATTATAACAAGTATTTTGTCTAGTTACAACACGAGAGCTGGATAAGTTACAAAAAAGGGTACAAAACAGAAAAAAAAAGTGAGAGACTTACTATCAGAAAAATACCGCAGCCTGTCATGGGTGCTTGTGCGCCCTTCGCCTGAAAGTCCTTTCTATACAAATGTGCAGATTTGCAAAGGTTGTCCACAACTGCTTTGCACTAGTTGATCTTGTCGATGTCCTTCAAATTCTCAGTATATATCACATCCTCGAGCCTGATGCGACTGTCAGTGTTGGAGAAAAGCAAAGAATGGAATAGAGTCATGAAAAATGCCCTGAGAGCCAAATTCTCGGAGATCGCCTTGCTCTTCAATCCATGCATAATATCTGGGATCCTAATGCCGTCAATTTTGTATGTGCTTGGACATATTAGTTGCCCCAACTTGTTCCGCTTGATACGAGCTTCATCATCAGATATCGAAGGTGGGTCGCCATCAACCTTTGGTAGCTGGAACATGAACCAAACTGCATGCTCAGTGACTGGGATCTCTTTGCCACCCCCAAGCTTTAACTTCATAGTTTCTGGATTGAATCTCACCATAAGCCAAGTTAGCAACTTCCTATCCAAGCATGTTGGTTTGAATTGCAATATTCCACCAAAACCAAGTGCACTTGCTTTGATGACGACATCAGCAGGGAGAGATTTGAGAAGCTCTCTAATTTTTGAAGGTGAGCATCGAAGTGCAGGAGGCTGCTTGCAGCGTCTCTTCTGACCAACTGCAGCCACTGCATCACCATCAGTGTCATCGGCTTCACCGCTGCCAGCCTCACCATCATGAACAAGATCAAAATCCGGATCTTGGGCATGTGGTTCAACGTCCTCTCCTTCTTGTCCTTCATCTACGTGAACATCAGCTTGCCGACGGGGTGATGGCAACCTTAATCTCTTCTTCCTCTCATTTCCCCTACGCACATAATGTTGTTGCTGCCCCTGCAGAGCAACACGGGGCGAGCGGCGGGTTCCTTCCATTTGCAATATGCTGTATACAGAGATACTAATTCCAGTATATAACAACTATACACCCATTATGCGGCGAAAAGAAAAAAAAGCATGGGGTTCAAAAAATTGCAATCTGTTTGTTTTTCAGATGGATTATCAGCCATTTGCAACTAGAACACCATACCAGTTGTATGTAATATGATAAGCTAGATATACACAACATGATACAAAAAACAAACATATCATTATATATCACACAGAAAAAAGTATACAGAGATACTAATTGTAGTATACAACAACTATACACCAATTCTGCAGTAAAAAGAAAAAAACATGAGATTCGAAAAATTGCAATCTGTTTGTTTTTCAAATGGATTATCAGCCATTTGCAACTAGAACGTCATACCAGTTGCATGTAATATGATAAGCTAGATATACACAACATGATAAAAAACAAACATATCATCATATATCACACAGAAAAAGGTATACAGAGATACTAAATGCAGTATACAGCAACTATACACCCATTCTGTAGCAAAAATAAAAAAAACATGAGATTCAAAAAAATTACAATATGTTTGTTTTTCAGATGGATTATCAGCCATTTGCAACTAGAACGCCATACTAATTGCATGTAATATGATAAGCTAGATATACACAACATGATACAAAAAACAAACATATCATCATATATCACACAGAAAAAAGTGATAGCTAATCACTAAAATAACAGAAAAATAAGGACAGATAGGGGGGATTGCGGTTTCACTTGCATCGAGATAAAACTGGGGGCGCGACACAATGATGCTTGAACCCTAGCTCGTGATATCCGTTAAACTACGATGCTCTACTACATCTAATCCACAGCCGACCGGATCGGACTAGCGGGCTAAAACTTACTAACCTAATATCATCTAAAAAGCCGACAAAAATGGCGCCGGTACGGCGGCGCAGCGGCACCTGTACGCGGGAATGGAATGGGGGATTGGGGTTTTCTCGGTGGACGAAATATGCTACGAAAACGATGACCCCGATGAGTAAATGAGCGCAGGGGGGAGAGGACGTGTACGGGTGATGGAGGGAGGGGGGATACGATGTGATGGGCATACCATTGCAGCGGCGGAGAAGGGTGTTTGTCGCCGGCGCGCCCGCGGCGGTTTCCCCTCTTCAGCACAACCTTATTTAATAAGGCTACACATGGGAAAATGTCCTATAATTAAGTCATATAATATATGCAAGTATTTTTTTTAATATAAATACTGGTTAGGATTGCAACATCCATAGTTGTTAGGTGTCGCAGTACGATACTAATTAGGGTTTCAGTATGCAACTTTTTGTTCTAGTAATTGTCAATATTTGGTAGTATTTATTAGTATTTTTATTACAAATACCGATTAGAGTTTCAATATTAAGTATTTTTTATTCTAGTAGCCGTCAGTATTAGTAATTTTTTTATTATGAATAGTAATTATGGTGTCAATATTCAGTATTTTTGTTTCTTATCAATATTTTTATTACGAATATTGATTATAATGTCAATATTCTTATCAGTATTTTGTTCAATATCTTCAAGTATATTTTTAGTATTTATCTTCAAGTATATCTTTAGTATTTATCTTTAAGTATATCTTAGTTTCTTCAAGTACCAGTATCTTAATTATTATCAGTATCTAAAGTAATTTTTTGTCTTACGGCCTATCTATAGCTTCAATAGTTCTCAGTATCACCAATTATTTTGTAAGCAACTTGGTACATCTGCTATTATAACTTCAATAGTTGCTAGTGTCTTAAGTAGTTGTCAGTATACGGTCAAGTATTTTATCAATATCTTCAAGTAATTTTGTCAGTAACGCTTGGTACAACCGATACTATAGTTGACGGTATCTTTAAGTAATTAAAATACTATAACACCATAATCAGTATTTCATAATAAAAAATACTAACAACTACTCGAATAAAAATATTGAATACTATCTGGAAAAAATGGATGTCCGAGCTTAATATATTTTAGTTTGATTTTTCATGAATGGATGGAAAAACTGAACTGGCGCTCTAGATCCGTACAAATACCAGCAAATATTGAAGGATTATAATGACATGTACTGAAGGATTGTACTAAGCTTTGCAAAAATACTGGCAACTATTGTGATACAAGCTTGTAAGGGATTAAAAAATACTAGCCCACACAGTTCGATCATTAACTGCTGACAACCACCAGGTTGCATGTGGTGCAGCGCAGGCAGACAAAAAACGAAAACGAACCAGTGCGGGTTGCATGTGGTGCAATAAAAATACTCCTATAATTAACCATATAGTATATGCAAGTATTTCATATATTAATATTTTTATTGCAAATACCGATTAGAGTTTCAAAATTAAATACTGACAACTCATGGAATAAAAATACTGAATGTTGACACTCTAATCAATACTTGTAATAAAAATATTAATAAATACTAACAAATGCTGACAACTACTGAAATAAAAATGCTAAATACTGACAGCCTAATCGGTATTCTTAATAAAAATAGTGATAAGTATTAACAGATACTGATAACTACTGAAATAAAAATACTAAATATTGACACTCTAATTAATACTCATAATAAAAATACTGATAAATACTAACAAATAGTGATAACTACCGATGTAAAAATACTAAATACTGACAACCTAATCGGTATTCTTAATGGTGCAGCAGAGCTGCTTGCATGTAAAAAAATGGTGTCGTTCGCTCCTAATAAATACATTTGTGGTTGCATTTCTTTCAAGTTCCAACTAAAGTCTCAAACGGTCAGAGCAGAAGGTCATATTGCTCAGGCCCGAGGCTTGAGAGGTCCTGTGTTCGAACCCTTGGTGGGAGGCGGGGTGGGCTATTGTTGATTAAACCGGCTGGTGGGAGGCGGGGTGGGCCGATTGGGCCAACTGGAGGCGGGGTGGGCCAATCGGGCAGGCCGGCTGGTGGGAGGTAGGCGGAGTTGGGCCTATCGGGCCAGGCTGGCTGGAGGCGCGTGGGTGGTTCGTGGGCGGGAGGCTGAGGGTGGGCTGATCCGACTGGTTGTTTGTATGGTGAGTGTAGAATAGTTATTCTACACACACCTAGGGTGTAGAAGCATTTATAGAATAATATTAAAATCCATATAGCGTGTAGGTTCCGCGAGCTAACAACGCTTTGGTTACTGTTTACATACTGTTGACGAATCCGGTCCCGCCACGTAAGCTCGTGCGTGTGAACGCATGCATTTAGTGCTCCCTGATTACTTCGCCCGTCGCCGTAATAATAATAAATAAAAAAAGGCATCCTATCTCGCCGCCTCCGTCCGTCGCCCGTCTCTGTAATAAAGTAAAAAAAAAAGGCATCCTACCTCGCCGCCTCTGTCCGACCGCCCGCTCCGCACTTCCTGCGGCGCCGCCTTCTCACCCAGCGGCCAAGCCCGTCGAGCGACGCTGCCTTCTCACCCAGCGGTCGAGCTCGCCGAGCGACGCTTCCTCTCCCCCCAGCAGTCGAGCCCGTCGATGCATCGCACACGTCGCTGCCTTCGTCTGCGCTTTCTGCGCTGCCCAGCGGCCAAGCCCGTCGAGCGACGCCGCCTTCTCACCCAGCGGTCGAGCCCGCCGAGCGACGCTTCCTCTCCCCCAGCAGCCGAGCCCGTCAATGCATCGCACACGTCGCTGCCTCCGTCCGCACTTTCTGTGCCGCCTCCTCTCCCGGGGGCCCTAGATGCGGGCTGCATCGCCTCCTCTCCGGCGGGCCCCCGCTGGCAACGGTCGCGGATACGGCGTCCTTCGTCGACGAGAGCTTCGCTTCTGGATCGCTTCATCGCCTCTTCCGCTTCGCCGGCAGACAACCATAAAGTTGCGCATGGAACTAGAACAACGAGGCAGCGAGTTGGGGCTGGGGTGTATTTTCGAGCTCCATGACAGGTCAGGTATATTGTCTTCTACCCCTCGCTTTGGATCCGTGTTGGTTCCCTTCCTCTGTCCTCTCCCACTCCCTCCCTAACCGATTTGGCGTCCCCTCGACCACAGGTAGAGCCACTCCAAGTCAAATCGACGTCACCTTCCCTCTAATCTAAGCGGTTCGTAATCCGCCGCTCTGATCGATGTGCCAAAACTCTCGCGGGTGGAGTTCTCCAATACAGTTATGTGCCGCTAACCGTGGGTACCTGTACTGTTGAAAGGTCCTAAGTGATGGCTAGAGGGGGTGAATAGCCTAAATCAAAACTAAAAACAAACGCAACAACAAGTTAGATAGAAATTAGGCGAAACTTGACTTGCACTAGCCTACTAGGGGATGCAAAGCCACATAACCACAATTTATATCCTAATAAGCTCTAGGATCACTCAATGCCTACTCAATTCTAGTAGCCCTCTAGGCACAACCTAATAAACTAAGACAAGTATGAATAAGGTAATGCAAAGATGGGAAGAAAGATTATACCACCGTAGAGTTGTAGGGGATGAACCAATCAAGTGAATACCAATGAGATCACACAATCACAAGAGACAATGGTTGACACTTGATTTTCTTCCGAGGTTCACTAGTTTGCCAACTAGCTAGTCCCCGTTGTGGCAAGACACTCACTTGGAGGTTCACACGCTAATTGGCATCACACGCCAAACCCGTCACCGGGTGCCGCACAACCAACACAAGATAAGGCTATTGAACCGCCACGAGCAATCCACTAGAGTTACCTTTGCGATCTCCTGTGGGAAAGGCACAAGAACCCCTCACAATCAACTCGTAGTCGACGAAGCACAATCACCAAGCTTCTCGATCTACCACCGCTGCTACAAACCGTCTAGGTGATGGCAATCACCAAGAGCAACAAGAAATCTACAACGAGAATGCCTCCCAAGTGCCACTAGATGCAAGCTATATGCGAAATACACTTGGATCACTCAATCTCTATTGGGTTTTCACTAACCAAGCATGGAGATGAGTGGGAGGGAGTTTGCTCAGCTCAAAGGAGTCTCAAGATGTTCAAATGTGCGAGAGAGATCACCCCAAGCCGGCCACCACATATTTATAACTCCCCTCAAAGTCTTCTAGCCGTTACCCTATTAAGTTGGCGACGGACGCTCTTCACGGGGGCGACGGACGCTCCGTCACCAGCGTCCGATGCACTGTCAGAACTAGCCGTTGGGCTGATGCATGGGCGACGGACGCTCTGTCGCCAGCGTCCGACGCCTTGGCCTCCAGCGTCCGGCGCTTCTCTTCAAAACTGCCCGTCTGCAGAGTCCTCCGGAAGCCCGACGGACGCTCCGTTGTTTCACGTCGGACGCTGCGCCTCAGCGTCCGGTGCGAACTCCTTGCTCTCAGGTTTCTGAAAATATTCCGAGAAAATATTTCCAGACGCTCCATCGATTCGTCGGACAGCGTCCGTCGCGCCCTGGAATCCTTGGTGAAGCCGGCAGATGCAACGTCATGCTGACGCCATCGTCCGACGCTATCGTCCGACGCGCTAGACAGCGTCCGACGCCCTCAGCTGCAGCGTCCGACGCTTGTTCTTCGTCTCAGCTTCTTCCACTTTTTCTCCAAAGTTGCCAAGCATTTTGCCTTGAATTGCTTAGGGTCTTTTCACTTTCCTTCTTTTCCAAGTGTGAGCTCTTGCAATCACTTTGCTTCCTTGATTGCTCCATCACTTGTCATCATCTTCCATGTGTGTACTAAACCTACTCAAACACTTAGAGCTAGGTTAGTACTTGAGGTTTCATCAATTATCTAAAACACTAGAGATCTCTCAACTGTGCCCCCAAAGACTTTGCCAGCTTCATTAGTCCTCTAGCTACTCTGACCTCCTCTATTTTTCTTCTAATTTCATTCTTATTTCTGTGTTTTTTTTAAATATAGGAGTAATAAGAGTTACCATATTTCTCTGTTTTGATTTGATTTTCCCCCAAAAATGCATATTGATTTTGTTGGAATACTAGAATTTTTATGTTCATGGCTGCTGCTGCAATCCGTTGATATGTGGCAACAATTGATGGTTCCCGTACAGGTACCTGCTATAATTTATTTTGTTCTATTAGTTCAGTTTGTGCTGGTTTACTAAATTTTAGGTTACATGATTCCAATCCAAGTTTGAACCAGCTTCATTCCTTTGTATTTTGTATACAAACTGCATCTATGCATGTTTATCCCACTGTCGTTCAACTAATTTTTCTCTTGCTCTAATAAATTTTTTTTGTCAGACATTGTGAGCAATAGCTGTACCTGCTTAATGCTGATACAAGTTTGTCACTGCTCATGTAAGTATGTTCTCTTCGATGTCTACGTACCCATGATTTATATTGCTTGGTGATGATGGCATAAAAGATGTCTACGTACCCATGATTTATATTGCTTGGTGATGATGGCATAAAAGAATTTTATCTCTGTACAGGAAAGCCCATTTAAATATGTTCTTATCTGTCAAGATGTTGATGATTATAGGAATTCAGGTAGTAAGGAGGAAGGCTCCCTTATGTGTATCTTGCTCTCACTCCATTCTTTACATATTCAACTTTGTATCCAATTTAGTTGTTGGCCTGAATGAAAATAGTTTTCTTAACCCTCAGAGAGATCAAGTGATTAATATCGTAAACTATAATTTAGAGAAATCTGACCACTTTGTATTTCTATAGGGATAGTTGTCTCTAATTAGATGTAATTCATATATCGTCCCTTTTTCTAAAAAAAATAGTCCCCTTACATTTTACCCACAATTTCCTTATTACTTTGTTCAGTACATCTTTAATTTTTCAGACTATCAATTTAGTTTGGGAGCTGCTACTGCTGCTAATTTGTTCTTTAATATATAGATGAAAAATATGTTCTCCTATATTTGTATGAATACAGAAGCCTAATAAGGCATCATGGAATGGCAGGGATTGTTGATGTACTGATGAATGTACTATTGCATATTTGCACCTTCTTTCGGCTTGGGCTCTTCGCCTTACTAATCACGCTACAATGCTACATAGTGTTCATGCATCCATTTCTGGTTCTTACAAATTCAAGCTAAGGCTATTAATTTTCCCTTCATTTACTTAATAGATTCCATGTTAATGTTGACAAAGAAACTTTGTCCAAGAAAACTTTAAAAGAAAATGATACAGCCTTACTGAAAATTTCATGCAGCAAAATTAGCCTCTAGCGATATTATATGACTTAGATCTTAATTGCTTTTGTTGTGAATGATCTTTTTCCATTATAGAATGTTCTGGATCAACTTATCTGCATACATGCACAGTTGCTTGCAAAATAGTGAAAACAGAATTAACATGATCCATGCACCTTTATACAAGTCCAAATGTCACATAAAGTGTGTAAAAAAGTTACTTTTTACTTTTGCAGTTATATGGTACTAAATGATGACCTAATCTAATTTTATTTTTTTTTGCTCTGTACAGTCCAAGTCTTTCAGAACTATATGTGCACAGTGCACAGCCTTAAATATGAACACACTGTCAGGTTCCTTACTGTTTCCTCCAGTTCGGTGTTCAGAGTCAAGCTTCAGTTTCTTTCCAGTGAAGTGATCACTAGCTCAGGGCTACCTAAGCCTCTGGTATGCCACCATCATTACCACCATCACTATAAATGAACTTGAAATTTCATTGCAATTTCTTGAATGGTGTCCTATGTTGCTACCGTGTCATTCCTAAATTTATCATCTGGAGAGCTAAAATAACAAACATACGCTAAGCATATTGGACAAAGAATTAGATGATTACACTTTACTATATCTGTCTTATTTCTACCAGACTGCTCATGTAGCTCAGCCATAAAGAGAATTGACTTACACTATCACCTTCTGTTTTGCATGATGACTTTACATTTCAAACTTAAAAAAAAATTGTTCTATAATTACCAACTTTGCTTTATACTCAGCCATTGTCATCTGTTTTATTTTCTATCACTTTAGATACGTGTTCCTCATGTAACTTATGTCTAAAGAAACCAGACCATTCTAATTTCTAATATATTCATTCTCACTTTTTTTGCAATAATTGTTTCTTTGGGACTCCATACTGATCACTACTCCTTGCACCGCAACTACTGGTCACTTTATAGCCTCTACCGTTTCTTATAGCCTCCTATAGCCATTATATATTCTTGAATTAAACTGATTGTGCCTATCTAATACTCTCATAGCCTCCTTCTATAGACATTACATATGCTTGAATTAAATTTTTATTGATTACATCCAAAATGACATCCTTTTTAGTCACGGATTTACAACCTCACACCTAGAAAAAGGCCATTTATACAGTTTCTCCCAAACATAACTACTACTTAATTTTTCTTGAATATGGCTACTTCTTTGCCATCAAACAAATTACCTTGGTTTATTCATGTAGATATATCATGCAGACAACGCCTAGCGATGCTATGGCTAAGTCGGCTTTGATGATGCTACTATTATCCACTCCTGGTAAGCTTTACCATTTACTTGGACCATTCATTTCTTGCATCCAGTTGATTCATAACACTTATTGCAGATAGCGCTTATGATCTTATACTATGGCTATGTTGGCTTAGCTTGCAGGAGTCCCATAAAGGCCAAAGATGCTCTCGCTTCCGCTTCCGCTCCCGATCAGTTTTACTAAAGACTTATAGTAGACCATTAGTTTTTAAAAAAAGAGACATGGACCATCCGCTTCTTAGCATCAAGTTGGTTTAGACTACTTAATGTATGATGGACCATTAAAACTGTCTCTTAGTTTGCTACCTGGCTAAACTTGCCAGTAATATGTATGTGTTATGTTATGCATCTGAATTTCTCAGTTTGTACGCCTACTGCTCATATGCGAAATGAATTTCTCAGTTTTCTTGCACCATGTCCCCTGCCAATTTCTGTCTGTTAGGAGTCCCTCTATCTTAATGTTGTACTAAAACAAACTACGACATGTCTATATTTCACTGTAGCATACGGAACGAATAGAAGCATACAGGCGCAGCGAAACGCGGCTATCTACCTAGTTATTCTACACCATGAGCCAACCAAAGCCCCCCAACGAACCACCTGGTCCAACCAACCCAGCCCACCCTCCCCGCGGTCCCCGCTTTTCTTTTTCCAGGGCCCAATCGAAATCGAACTAACCAGCCCACCAGCCCTCCCGCGTTCCCGTTTTTTTCATTCTCCCAGGGCCCCACGTGCTCCGCAGACCGCACCCACTCGCATGCACGGGCTCCACCTGTGATTATTGGGCCACGCGCACCTAATTGCCGCCTACTGATTTTTTTTTATGTTGGACATGTACTGCATTCGTCCTGCACCATGTGAATGACATCTAGGTGGCGGATGTTTATTTTTAGATTTTGCATGTTGTGGTTGCAGTGTCATATATAGGCTTGCATGCCTTTTAATTAGAAACCATTTTTTTTATTAAATGCTTTTAGTATTATCCTCTCTTTTTCTTTTGATGTATTCATTATTTTGTTGTTCAGTAGTTGTTATTGTAATCCTCCGGTATACATTAGTATTTTTCTCTTTACTTATTTAATATTTCATCTTATTTTTCCATTCTCTCAGTATTTAGTAGTTGTTAGTATCTAAAGTATCTTGTTAAGTATTTTTACTATCTTTAATATTAGTCAGTAATTAAGTATGTTTAAGTATTTGTTAGTTGTTAGTTATCCTTCAAGTTGTCGTCAGTATCAATAATTTGTCAGTATCTTGTCGGTATTTTTATCAGTAGTTGCTGGTATCTTCTAGTATTTTAATAGTATGTTGTTAATATTTTTTTTTTGTCGTCAGTATCTTGTAGGTATTTTTATCAATAGTTGCCAGTATATTCTAGTATTTTAGTAGTATTTCATCAGTATCTTGTAGGTATTTTTGTTAGTAATTTTTAGTATCTTCTAATATTTTGCTAGTATTTTTTCTCAGTAGCTTAGAACTCATATCTAGTATTTTATTAGTCTCGTGCCAGGACAAGGTTATGGCCAGCTCGGAAGTGATTAAAAACAGGCACATGCAGACATGCACGATCCCACACAAGCTTTTTGTCACTAATGGATCGATAGCGGCTGACAACCACCAAGTTTGCATGCGGTGCATTGCGCACAGGCGGAGCAAAAAAAAGAAAGAGGCAGTAGCAGCGAGTGCAGGGCGGGCCACGGAGCGCGGAGTGCATGCATGGCGTCAGGCACGGAGCGCGCGCGGCTGGACGCTGGGCGCGGAGTGCATGGCGTCGGGCGCGGGGGCGCGGGGGCGCGCGGGACGGGTCGGGGACTCGGTGCGCGGAGTGCATGGCATCGGGCGCGCGCGGGACTGGTCGGGCCCGAGGACAGCGCGCGGGCGGGGGGGTTGGTTAATTAGCTGGATAGGTTATGGGATGGGTTGGGCTGCTTGAGTCACGGTGTAGAATAACTATTCTACATCAGCGTTGTCGTATATATATATATATATATATATATATATATATATATATATATATATATATATATATATATAGTTAAACTTTAGATCATCTAACTAGGAATGAAACAGAACTGTATTCTTTTCTAACTAGGATAGTTTTTCAAGACACATCCAGATCATATAGGGATACACTTAATAATTTATAGTGGATCACATGGGTAACCGATGAGGGATGATCACAATTCACAACAAAGTGTCCAAATCACTTTCAAATATAACCAATGGTAAAATGGGAGGTTTCACGAGACCCCATATGAAATAAGTTGGGTTTGACTACAACTACTTGAAATGTGGTGATTGTGTTTCATTCGTTTAGTATGACATAGCTTCACACCTCACGTCCGGGTCGAAGTTACGCTCAAAAACCTCAGACAAGAACTTGTATAGAGAAAAAATTCCCATGGTGTTCTCCAAAAAAACTTAGTTGCTTCATAATACATTGCATCTAGCCTTTACTATGAAGCTTTTGTGAAATATAATCTTTTCAAAGGAACACCTTTCAATGATCTCATTCATACAAGTATAGATTAGGAAATTAATTAGGTCAGTCTTAGTAGAAGTTTCATTATAGTTCCATAGCATTAAATGAGTTGATGTGGCATAATATTTATAGACTGAGTTTCATGAATGAAAGAGTTTCATAAGAATAAAACTTATCTGCATTCTTTCTATGCACATAAAAGTCCTAGAAACAGTGACATGAAACTTGCATTGAGACTGAAGTTATGTCATCCAACAGGGTATTAGTTTTGTTGGCCCTTTGGGCATATATGGTTGCCACTAATTCAGGAGGGGTGTCTCTTGAAAGGGGAGGTGCCTATCTATAGTGTTTGTGAATGCCTCCAAATATAAATCACTTTATAGGAGACTAAATAATCCACTGGTCCATTTAGTTTTCTCGGAGTCTCTTAACATTTAATTCATCCCTCTTATCTCTCTCTTCTCCAGCGCAGCAGCCTCCAAATTCCCCATCCAATCAGGGCCGTCTCTACGACAACTAAATTACATAGTAACTTGTAGTATATATTTAGTTCATATAAAAGATATTATAACTATTATGATCTCAAATAAAACAAATCAGTATAGTATGTACAAAAATAGTACTAAACTAAGGACCTGTTGAATGGGCTAGAGTTAGTTACTAGTAGGCTAATAATTAGCTCATATTAGCTAAAGTTGACTAGCTAATTGACTAACAATAGTTACAGCATCTCTAACAGTTTGCTAAATCACTTGTCATCCTTTAAAATTTGGTAAATCAATCAAAAAACAATCTCCAACAGTTTGCCAATTGGACTTGCCAATTCTACATGCTTGCCAAAAGATTGCATCAGTTTGCTATTTTTGTGAGCGCGCATCGGCTTGCCATCCTCTCATCCGTGAGTCCTCCGCTCGGTTTCCCGCATGTAAGTTTCCTTCCTTTTTAATCTTCTTTTTTTGATTTGGCAAGTGAGAAATAGCAAATTGTTGGAGATGACCTCTTTTCAACTTGGTAAATTATTATAACAATTTGCTAAAACACAAGATTTGACAAGTGAGAAATAGCAAATTGTTGGAGATGCTCTTATAGACTTGGCTATAAAACATATTAGCTTTATTGTTTGGATGCACTAGAGTTAATTTGATCTAAAATTAGTTAGCTAGTAATTAGCTCATGGTATCCAGATATATTCTAAGTATTAAGCCTTGAAATCAAAAGAGTCTAATATATATCTGCTAGTTAGATATATGTTGATGAGCCCCTATATCCCATGGGCCTCCGGCGGTCGCACCGGCTGCCCCTCCCCTAGAGCCGGCCTAGAGCCGGCCCTGCATCCAATGCAGATGGATGGGTAGATACAATTAATATGTAATTGAACAATCACCAATCGGTGTGCAACTACTCCTGTTAATGAAGGATAGTTTAAAGTGTAACTTAAACAATCACCGATCAGTGTGCAATGATGTTTTTTCTGTCATACTAATCTGTGTACATAAGAGTCTTGAAACTCCGCTGAAATCCACCAAAAGTCGAACCCTTGTCACAAAAGTGTAGGGATAGCGACCAATCAAATTAGGAAATGTATTTCCAATTAATCATTTTTTGGTGCGTGATTTCACGTCTAAAATGACTTTAGGAAACCGGAGGGAGTATGCCTTTTCATCATGTACATACTCGGTAAACAACAACGATTAATGCAATGAACAATGATTACTTTCACATTCCAGTTTTGCTTTCTCGTGTATATTCAAATTTTAACAGAGAGCTGGGGTAGCTCGTGTAACATGAAGTTTGTGTGCATATGCACCGAACTAGACTATTAGTAGGGTAACGGTGGAACCTTGTTGTACAAATCCTGGCTGAATTGAGCATTTTTATCAAACTTTAGCTGTGCTTGGCATTATCAAGCGCTCGAGAGAAAGCACACGGCAACAGCAGAGGGACCATGCTGGGTTTTAGGACCACATGCTACAATGAGAAACGACAGTGAATAGAATTAGAACCATAACAGAGTCGACAGTGAATAGAATTAGAACCATAACAGAATTCTATCTTCACTACTAGTTACCAGACAGCCACAGTTCCTGAGAGTACAACCACCAGACAAGCAATACATGCTTGAGAGGCTGCGCAAGTGCAACCACCGGACATACAATACAAGACCTTACCCAGTGTATGCAGGGCCAAACATCCACTAACTAACCGTAGTGTATGCAGGGCCGCAAAATGCCAAAGTTATAGTCCTCTTTGGGGCTAAGCAACTTTTTAAGTTTTGCCCCTTGGCCTAACACCCAAAGACCCTAGGGCTTTCTTTTGTTTCACTGCACTGCATGTGAATTCCGAAGGCGGACATCGACGGTGGAATTGTTGTCGATCTTGTGCTTCCGAAGAGTATCCCCAAGAGACAGAATACGCCCCCTGTAGTGCAGGTAGTACACACCAGTGTTGACCTCAAGTTTTTCTTCAATCACCTTCATGACTTCCTCTGCCGTGTCACAAGTCCTCATTGACATCATTAGTGTCCTCCCTTCATATGTCTTGACGAAGAAGTTGACTTTAAGATATAGAGTGACAATGTCATTGTTCTTGATGCGTTGATTCTGCAGTGTTTCAATGTCTTTGAGTACTGTGTTAGGACCACCAGGTTGAGTGTGCATGAGTATCTGTGTGCTTGCAGGTAAACCCTCCAAGGTGTCGATCATCAACTTGACATCAGCAACAGTATACCAGCTTTTGACATCGAGATTCACAGTTCTTTCACCATCAACATCCACAGAGATACGCAGCCTGTCAGTGGGGCAGACCAAAACATGCAGGGTGTGGCCATTGCTCAAGCCACACTGACTCAATGACTTGTTGTCCTCAAGCTTTTGGCATCCATACATCAGGATTTGTTCATCCAGAGGAATTCCCCCCTTCTGTTCGATCACTGCCTTGACATCAGCAACACTCTGGGATTTCTTCACATTGAGGTTTATGGTCTTCCCAACAGAGGGGATACTGACAGAGATCTGCATCCCATCAGTTACATAAAGGTCGACACCAGAGTTTGTCATGATGTTGTAATCAGCAAGTCTGTTGCCGTTCTCCAACTGACTTCCAGCAAAAAGGAGCGCTTGCTGGCTATTGTCAATCCCCTCTAAAGCACTGATCTTAGACTTAATCTGATCTATGGTATCAGTGGACTTCACATCAAGTGGTACTGTTTTCATCATCCTAACATAGATCTGCAAAAAGAACAGTGGAGCTACAAGATATTAAGTAATCTTCAAGCTTTCATAAATAAAAAATATAATGTGTCAAACTTTGCAGTAAAATAACATCAGAGAAAGAATGAAGCCAGTGTATAAAGCATTAGAGAATAATAAAAACAGATACAGTAAGCACTAAAGACCACAGGTAAACCTCAATCAATTTTGATATTATCGAGGAGTATTTTGCTTCACAAGATATAGCAATAGTTAGTACCCGAGCAATTCGTACCTCAATCCCTTTTGATACGGTAGCCATTACTGCTAAGAATGCTGATGAAACCTTAGGGCTAAATGACTTCCAAGAACTGGTAAAAGTTGATGCTAGTGGACAGGAGCAAGGTGCACACTGTGAAGCACCTACTACAGTTCCAACTTTGAGGAAGCAACATCAGACCTTGATTGAAGGGTCTCCACAAGTTTCAATTCTTGCACATAGCTTAACAAAACAAGCAGTGCGCCAGTTGAGGCGTCAGACGACCTGGTTCAGGATGAAGCTCACTGACCGCAGTGTAACTGTGGTCCAGCGTATGAGCCCTACAACTGAAGGCTCACATAATCATCTAGAGTATTTGCTTTCTGGTACTCTAATTTCCACGGCTCTTGTTTAAAAAATAATCTCTAAATACCTATGTTTTTTTATATATATATAAAGCCAAAAGACATTTGTGTTTAAGTCCTGGACAAAAAAAAGATGTCCCCAAACCTGGCAGCCAGATTAAGAGCACAATCCTCACAAAACAGCCTCAATATGCAAACCACGCCAAGAACATTCCCGCACAAAAATCTGCTTCAGCGCTAGTACTCTGTTACAGGAAGTATCACGCTGCGACCAAAACCGTATAAAAAAATCGGCCCTAAATAAAATGCTACAGTAGTAAAATAAACCCAAAACCCTCGTCAGGGTAGAAGCGATCGATCGGTCATGAGAAACGGGACCCCGATTCGGGCACGATGACCACCACGCACGCACGCCCCTCGGATCCACGAGGTGATGCCTCCAGTCCGCAACCCGCATTCCGTTCCGTCCCGCCGCGAACAGAGACGACCTAACCAACGGTACGATGAGGCGAGCCCCAAGAGGAAGCGGTGCGAACCTTGTAGTGGGGCTCCTGGCACCGGCCGGAGTCCATGGCGCCCCGCTTCCGTCCACCGCCGCCGCAGTCGCCGCTCGTGGGGTGGTGGCGTGGTACTAGCAGGGTAGTGGCCGCGGAAGGAGGCGGAGGAGGCGGAAGGTTGTTTCTCGTTCTTTCTCTCCCTCCCGTTGCCCTTTTCCCCTTTTCACCATTCAGGTGCCGTTTGGTTGGCATATTTCGTGGCGTGATTCGATCATTGTGTTGAATGTTGTTTGTTTAGCGATCGGTTGGCACGGGAACTGATACGGACCTTCGGCGCGTGAATTATGCCCGTAGGTGGGCGGTAAAGGACAACGATCGCGCCTATAAGAGATAACGCTCACGCCTGTAATCACGGCGGAGGTGCTGTTTGGATCAACAAAGGCAACGTTAACGTAAATGCACTGGTTCCACGGTACCAACGGGAAGGGAATTGTTTATTTCCTTTTTATTTGGTTCCGGCTGGGGCAATCTATCAGGGACAATTTTCTTCCACCGTGATTACAGGCGCGAACGTTATCCCTTACAAGCGCGAGCGTTATCCCTTACCGCCGAAAGTCCGTATCAGTTCCCGTGCCAACCGATCACACCGACGCGTTTGGTTTCCTTGGCTCCGTGATCGAATCACGCCATGAAACAGCAATCAACACAATCCGTTGGCTCCGTAATCGAATCACGCCACGAAATATGCGAACCAAACGGCACCTGAGGTCCGTTTCCCACTGCATGTGCAGTAGTAGCCCGTAGCGGCCGCTGCTGCTGCCACGGATGGGCCGTTCTCATTTCGCGCCAAACAGGCCGAGCACTGGAATGGGCCAAGATGGATCCTCTATAATTATATATAATCTCTCTCTTACACACACGGGTCGAGTATAATATACAGACTCAAACTGTACGCAGAGATGGCGCGCGAGAGAGGATGTGAGAGAGATGCAAATGCAAGGCAACGGCCAGAAGGAAACACAAGCATTCTTGTTTGGGTTCGCGACATGGTTGGTAGCCAATCACCTTCGTCTTCCCCCCAACACCATGGATCCTTCCTCCTCCCTCCCATGGTAGTACAGTGCCGCGGTCGGTTGGCGCATCAAACAAATGGCTGGCGCCTGGCGCGGACGCCGTGGTCCCAGCGCATGCAATTCCGGAATATCGCCGGCTCGCCATAGCGCCCGATCCCAGCACCCACGGTTTTCCAAGCCGCCGTAGTATCGTACGCAGGGTGTACCGTACCCATGGACCAGGCGAACTGGGCGCTGCAGAGGCGGATGGATGCACGCGCCCTGTGAAGTGGTGAACAGGCAGGCCTGCGCCGGGCCTTCAATTCGCTTGAAAAGTTGAAACCTTGGGCAGGGCAGTTCAATTCGCTCGAAACAATTCACCTACCTACCCCTTCATCGCGGTCGTCGATAGGGGGAGCGGTGTCCGTTCGCATCGGCAAAAACCATGGGCCGGCAGCGCTAGGTATTTTTTACCGATGATGATGAAGCAAGAAACCATGGGCACTCGTATCGGCAGGCCGGCTTGATTTTTCATGCATGTGCAATGTGCCTCCGATCCGAGAACGACTGAACGAGCATCGAATTCGGACACACCACACGCACGCAGACCAGTCCGGCGCGCGGTTGGGGGGAGTCAATCAATGCAAGCATCGACGTTAGCAACAGCGAGCATTGCACAGCATCGACGTCGCTGGATTCAACGATCAGCGCCCGCCGTTGTCGATCGTTTTCTTTTGTTTTCCTCCCAGCCGGGGCCGCTGCAGTACTAGTAGCAGTCACTCTGAAAAGAGTTGCATGCGCCTGTCGGAGTTGGGGAACGGCGCTCTCGCCAGTCGCCAGCCGCCACCAGACCGACCTGACCTGACCTGACCTGACCGGCACCCATCCCCCGTTTCAGTGGCGGAGCAGGGAAACGCACGCATCATCATCAGAGAACCCAACTGGCGGTGGCGGGTCGATGAGATTTTGTCTGCTTTTCGTTTCAGCCAAGCAAGCAAAGAGGATGCGGATTCCCGGAAGGAAAACGGGATACCCATCCATCACTTCGGCCTTGTTTTCAAATTTCCTGTCAGAGTATTAAATATAAATAAAATATATAACTAATTATATTCTTACTGTGGTTTCTTACTGTGGTTGGCTTCCTGCTACAGCACCAGAGGATTTAACTCCAAACGCAGCGGCAGGCAGGATCAGATCGAGGCGAGTAAGTACGGGATTAACTCCAAACCATACTAGCTTTTATTTCCATTCCGCGGACGTGTGATCGTACGCATGCGCCCAGCCAGGCAGCCCCTGTCGATCTCATCCACCTCTGTTTGGTTGGTTGGGAAGCATAGGACCAAAAACTACGTCTGCCTGTATGTAGGACCAAAAACTGCAGGGTCAGATCCCAGCCATTTAATAAGTCCTTCGCAATTAGACTGAGGCCCTGTTTGGAACGCGGGAATTTTTTCCCGGTCCTGCATTTTCCTGCGAAAATGAACTGATTCTTTCCTGCGCAATTCCTTTGAAAATTCTGAAGGAGCTAGAGAAACAAATATTTTAGTAATCCAGCCATTGAATTGGCAAAAATAACACGGAACAAATAGTCAGAGTAATAAATCATATTTTTCACTTGCTCGTTTGTTATTTTCGTCTTTTCCATGTAGCGAATATGGAAAAAAAATCGCCCGAGGGTTTCTTCACTCGAGTTGCTTGAATCATGTGTCTCGGTATGGATAGATGCGTTGATCAGTACTGTAGTATTTTCTACAAGACTGCTCTGATGGGATCAGTATTGTGCTTGTATTTTTCAGGAACGACGCAGAACTGGTGAGGCCATGCGTGGCCCACGAGTCTAGGACAGAGCGAGCCGACAAGAAGGGCACAGACAGGCCGGTCCATGGCCTGGCTAGCCGAAACCGGTGCACCTCTCTCATCTCTGGAAGCCAGCTTGAGGAGCTCCCTAGCGAAAGCCAACAATCCTGAGAAGGCAAGGCAACGCGTACCATACCGTGGGTGGAAGGAACGGTTGCCACTTTCAGGGGCAGATGATCCGAATGCCATCTCGCCACGCCGTGCCCATGCACCTCGCCTCCTGCGTCAGGGGCCGTGCCCGTGCTCACAGTCACCGCCGACGCCGACGGCCCACGCGGGCTACGGTACCCATGGATGCACGCGCGCCGGTGATATCATTGTTCAGGCAGCATGCAGGCGCGATGCATGCGGCCCGGCCGCCGCGTTCCGTGACGTCGTGCACTGCTAGCTAACTGAGAGTCACCGGGCACAGCACCCCCTGCCACGGTCCGTTGGGAATGGCACGATCAGCGGCACGTCCACGGAGGTTGTTGTCTGAGATGAGAAGTGGGAATAATTTATTCCGGATCTATTATGCATGCATGGAATCAAATTTGAATAGCACTATTTATCACATTTTTATTTGACTTTATATACGAATATTATATCACAAGCAAATACTCCTTTCTTCGGACGTTTTGGTTTTTCCACTTATCTTAATCCTACTATCTAGAGGCCACAACACAACGGAGGCACCACGTTAATTTTGACTAGACACGCTAAGAAAACAGATAAATCCTATAAATTATCACAATAATCAGAAACATTTGACCTTCGATTTGGTAGACTCTAATCATCATCACCGATATTAGCTATTGGAACTATTATAGTTTATTAAAAAGTTACCCACCACTGCCATTATGAAAAATACATAAAGTAACCCTCTAATTTTGCATGTAAATTACTCACCTCTGTCATTATAATAGATAATTCAAAATAACCTCCTAAGTTTATATATAAATTATCCACACTGCTATTATAAAAATAATTAAAAATAACACCCTAAACTTGCATTTAAATTATCCACCTTGACTATTATAGAATATAATTTAAAATAACCCCCAACATTGTGTCTAAATTACATGTATGGTCAGTTAATTTATTATTAACAAAAAGCCTACGTACAAAATCTTGAGCAGCTACGTTCACAATAGGTTAAAAAGCATTGGCCCCACCAACTATCGTTCACTTGGTTAATTAGTCTTTTTTAGCATTAATGGGAGTAGATATCATGTTTATTAAGCTATTGAATAAAATATCAAATTGAAAGAAAATCTTGATCTGTGATGTTCAATTTTATAAACTATTACTTTAAATAAGTTTATTCATTTTTACTAAAACATTATGGCATATCATTATTATTAATTTTATGCACTCTATGATATATAAATAATACTATATACATATAATCTTATGATATAACAAATTTAACATGTTTAGTTTGAGAATGCATGTTAAGTTACAACTTATGTGGAAACAATACTACTAGGATATAGACTCTTTTTAATGAATTTTTTAATAAAGAATACTAGAATATCTAATTAACATCATATAAATACAACAGTTTGATTAAAAGTTAAAAGATAAATTATAGATTTACGAAGACACAAAATAGGTTGTATAAAAAAATTATATATCTTAATACTAGATTTCAACTAAATATATATCACGCTAGAAAAAATATAAATACTATAAACTCTAACTGGATGTCCTCGCTTGAGTGTGCATGTTAATCCTTCGAAGATTTGATTAGAAATAAAAGAGATAATCAAAATTCTTATAAAAAAATCTTACCATCAATTAGGTATGATTTAATCACTATTAATGATAATAATAGTTATTAGATCTATTATGTTTCTAAATAACTACCTGTTTCTGTCATTGTGTAAAATAATATAAACTAACTCATGACTCTAATTTATATTACCCACATATATTATTAAGAAACATGATCTAATGTAGACATAAATTTGCATTGAAGTACTGACTTCCTTATATTATGATGGATAAATTACATAACTTAATTTTTATCTTATTATTAGAAAAATTAAATACCCCTCAAATAACATTCCTCTAAACTATTAACATCTAATTTTATAAAAATGTTTAGAGAACAAATAGAATATGTAAATTATCAACCCCTCCTCTACCATTATAGTATAGTAAGACTGGTTAAAGTAAATATATGCGTTCCGACAATATGCATGAACAATAAAATACATATTTATATTTCTTCACATAAAAAAATATTTTTCTAGATAACTCATATACTAATTATTTAAAACCATATTAGTGATCATAACATATAATTTATATAAGTTGTTACTTTAGAGATATTTATGTATTTTAACTAAAATATTTGATATGTCTATATTGATAGTATAATCATAACTGCAAATATAATTCATTGATAGTAAAATTTTATCATCACGAGAAGTGTGGGAGAACACTTATTTCTATATTGTTTTGGCCTTTATTAAGAATACCTTAGAGTAAATAGTCGGTCATTATAAGGTTTAAGTATTAAAATATCTATTAAGATTAGGAGCTTAGGACTACTACCCTGCCTAAGATCTTACTCCATGCTTCGTGACTTATAAGATATCGTGTATGTTTCAAATAATGGTTGATGCTATTGTAGTAATGAAGACCATACTCCATGATTTAAAATTCTTATTTTTAAAAAGAGCAAGAAGAGAGTTAATGAAATATACAATAACTATAAGAGTTACAATTTAAATTGAGAAGAGAGAAAAATTTGTAGAAGTCGATAGGAATAAAAATTGAAAAAAAAACAAAATTTAGATTAATGACTTTATAAGATACATGATGTAACAATAGCCACCATGATTAATGATAAAGTTTTATAATAACTCCATATTTAAATTAGACAAGGTTCCACACAAAAACAATAAAAAAAATGTATTGATTGGTTCCTTGAAAAAATATAATTAATAGGTTTAAGATAATTAGATATATACTACATGACATCTATTATATCTATAATGTTAGAAAATAAATGAAGAAATATATATAATTTAATATAAATAATTCTTTGTTAGTTAGATGTACTCCCCCCATTATAAATTGTTTTGAGTTTTAAAATATTTAGCTTTTGCTATACAAGTAGATAACTGCCTGGATACATAGTAAAAATAATATATTTAGAAAACTCAAAATACCTTATAATTTAGAATAAAGGAATTATTATATATTATCTAATAACTATATCTTCTAAAATTTTAACCCGTGCGAAAGCACGGGTTGAAGGACTAGTATACATCTAAACATAGTAGAGCTAAGTGCATAGCTATTAATATGTATCTAAAATGTTTTATAATTAGAGTAGAGGGAGTAGCTCCAATTAATTGGATTCAGAACCAAAAGTGAGCCGGTGATGGAGGTTTGTCAAATATGCTTCCTCCATTATAAATTATAACTTATTCTAAGAATATTGTAGAGTTAAATAACCGATCAAAATTATATAGAATTATAAAGATTTATGGTATCGAATATATGTAGTATAAAATATAATTGATGAATAATCTGCGTCATAAATTTATTATCTTATCATATAGATTTAGTTAAACTTAGATACTTTGTCTCTCAAATTATTAGAATTATTTATAATTTGAAATGGAAGGAGTAGATATCTATATTGACGTTTCAGCAGATACTGATATCGAATTGTTTGTATAATTAGAATTCTGATTCTTTTTTTTCGAGATCATACCCAACCCTAGGCGCATTTTTCATTAAGTAGATTAGAGTCCAAACCCACAGATTACAGGGAGGGTAACCAAGGTTACCAACCAAAGACAGAAACTAGAAGTAAAACAGTGGCATTAAGCCAAACAGAAGAAGCAAACCCCGAAAGCTCTAAGAGGGTAGCGCTGATTCTCTTCTTGCCTACTAAGAGTATCTCCAAGAGATTAGCTAAATCGTTTTCTAAATGTAAATTTGGCTATTTTGAAAGGAAAAGATGTCTCCAACAGACTCTGTAAATGACTCTCCAAATTTAGAAGATCTCCATTCCACCTTATTCGTTCTCTATCTTTGGATAACCTACCTCACTAGCCATCTAGACTCTTTATTTTACAGAGTCTGTTGGAGTAATCTAGTATTATCTATTTTAGAGAGCAACTAAATCACTAAATTTGGCTAGTATGTTTATAGAGTCTCTTGGAGATGCTCTAAGGTGTCCTTAGTCCTTGTAGTGCTGACAAGTTGCAAGTCGATTGTTGGCTTGTCGCTTTAAACGTGACGACTCTACCATGTCTCGCGTCTTGCGCGGGTTCAAGACACACTGACACGGATTGTAAATGGCATCGACGCAAGCGTATAACAGTACGTATCTCATGAACGATAGGACGTTCTGTAGTATAAGCCAACTTCGTCTGCAAATCAGTACTACTTCCGCGCCGTAGAAGCGTCTCTTCCGTCGAGTCATGCACCGTAGAGGCAAACTATTGGATAATTGGATGGAACGTTCTGACCTCTGAACTAGTGACGCGAGAGCGTATTGCTTTGCCGGGAGGAATATAGCGACGTGGTGTTTACTAGAGGTTACAGTGTGTTACTTTGGGAGATAAGATTAACGGCCAGCTCCGATCTCCAGTGTAATACCTTATCTGGTATTATCTACAAATAAAAATATATAATTGTATGAAAGGGAATATTATATTTTTAATTTAATGTATATATAATCATTGTGGTAGGTGATTTTCAACTTTAGACACCAAACGGCTCCAAATTGTCGAAATTATTCTCTCTCTCAGAAAATAAACAGTAACTAGAATTTGAATCTTGTCCCAAAAGAAGTACATACTAATAACTATGTGGGCCATCGGTTCATGTGGTGCCCACTCCTAAAGAATCATGTACGGCATGTACGAGTACAAACCACAGCACAACTGAAGAAAAAAAAAATCAAAATTTGACTGGACGCATAGGCGTCCGGATTCTTTATGACAGCGTCAGATTATTGAGGTACTTATGTCGTTTGCCATCTTGTATTGGCATCTCATTCTAATCCTAAAATTACAGATTATTATCCGAGGTGTTCTTCCATTTTAAATTATAAGTTATTTCAAAAATATTATAGAATCAGAGCACATACTAAATTTATATGATACAATAACAATAATTATGATGTTAACTAAGTAACAATAGATTTTTTTGTATTGATTATAATTCATAGTATACTTATTTATGTCATAATCTTTATATTTTTATTTATAATTTTGGTTAAACTTAAGGTGCTTTAACTCTTTAAGATTTTGAAATGACTCATAATTTGAAATTGAGGGAGTACCATATAGTTTTGGCACATCATTAAGTGCCACCCACTCCTTTCCTAAATAGATCAATTTCTATTGTTGTTTGAAGCAAACTTTTGTATGTTTGGCTGATTCATAAAAAAAAAGTTTCAAATATTTCTGACACAAAATGAACACATTATGAAAATATACTTTATAGTTTATCTAATAATACTAATTTGTGTCATAACTCTTGCCATTCTTTTCTACAATTTCAGTCAAACATGATAAGTTTGACTTACGACAACTTTAGAATTTGATTTATGAAGGCGTAAAATGATAGTATAATCCAATTTATATATTTTTATGTGAAATTCATGATATTGGCCTTCGATCGACCGCCCTCCTACTCTCTCCATTCTGAAATGACAATCATACTTCATACAAGGAGAAGTCAAATTATACAAAACTTGATCAACAATTATTTAAACTATATACAAGTTTATAACATGAAACTTGCAGAAGTAGATTTGTATACGAAGTTAATCTAAGCTGATATAATTGATTCTTTAGCAAATGCCAATATATAGTAAGATAAATGAACAGTTAAAATATATCTATTCTATTTGACATTTTAATTGATCGACGAAATACGCTTTTATTATTCGAGTGTATGCTTCATTATTTTGCTGTGTTTGCCAAAAGCCACATGTGGGCCCCACCTTCTGTATCTTTTTTTTTTGAGAGTTTCTGTATCTCGGTAACTCTCGTAAACAGTTCGTCGTTAAGAAAAAAAGTGGGGGGAAAAAACCCAAGATCTCCTTCGCCCTCGGTAACTCTCGTATATACTCCAGTTCGTCGTTATTATGTACAAAAGAAAAAAGTGGGGGAAAGAAAAAACAAGATATCGTAAGACATTCACATTCTCAAATCTCAAGCCGCCGATCGCGCCGCATGTATGCCAAACACACGGCGACGGCGTCCGTGAGAGTCCGTGGCCTCTTCTTCCTCTCCTCTCGTCGGGTTAGTTGGTGAGCCGTATTGAATGAGGAGAAAGATGCACGTCCCTATCCCCTTGGTCGTCTCTCCCCCGCTGCCTGCCTGCCTGAATTCCCTCGTCCCAAGCGGCCAAGCCGATGGATCGGATCGCAGCTCTATATAAACACGCAGGCCAAGCCAAGCCCAGCTCATCACATCACAGCACAGCACAGCACATCACAGGTCGCCCGCCACAAGAAGCAGGCAGTAAGCCTTGCCTTCAAAAGTACAGAGTATCTCTCTTGTGCCGTCCTTGCAGCGATACAATGGCGGTGCAAGGCGGCGAGGAGAGGGAGAAGGCGATGTCCGGTGGTGGTGGCAGGACGACGAGGGGCCACCCGCTGCTGCGAGGCGGGTGGAAGCGCGACAGGTACACCCACGGGATGCACCCGGCGCAGATGGAGGCGCTCCGCGCCATGTGCGGCGCGTTCATCCCCTCGCTGCCCGCCGATGCCAACGCCGGCCGCGGGGACCCGCCCGGCGGCAAGGACCTCGAACGCTTCTACCTCGCCTCCGCCGCCGACTCCACCATCCCCGACGAGGTGACCACCCAACGAACCCACGATCCGATCAGACTCAACAATCACACATTCATGCCTACTGTTCGTTCCCGGTTTTTTACCGATGCTAGCATCCATCTTCGGTCCAAACGCCCAGTTTTGTTTTTTTTTCTCCCTTGCATCTCTGTGATTTTTTTACGTGTGTTGTTAATTAAAAAAACAAACAAAACAAAAACCATATTCATCGATCTGGGTGCTTTAGGTGAGGAGGCTCTGCCGTTAAATTAATGCAGATGCAGGTCGATGCTTGCACGCAGCGTACTGCAGCAAACCAAACAAAAATCCTGGCTTTCGTCGTACCGGTACAGGTCCCGGTCCCTAGCACTGAAATAGGCAAGACATCCCGTCCGCTGCACGGGAAAGTAGCGGTGCACCTGCTGTCTTTTTTCGACAAGAGTTACGCCGCACCAGAGTGGACCCTCTGTCACGAGTTTGAATTGCTGCTGCCATGCCTAGGAGAGTAGCTAGTGCCAACAACTACAGTACTGTGGTATCGACGTTACACCTGGTACTATGATATGTGTTTACCACTTACATACTTTCTTCTTCGTTGTAAAATTGTAAATCGTTCAATGTTTTTGGTACATGTATTTTTATGCATCTAGATAAGTGACTTATAATTATAATTTTAGAACGGAGAGAGCGCGTGAGAAAGACGTAAGACAGTTTAGCTTAAAATCTCAGTCACTGATGTCATGTCTTGCCTGGGAGAATAACTCGATTTCTGCATGATTTATTTACATATAAGAAGCAAAAAAAAAAAAGCTTTCCACTATCTAAATGAATCACAACATGACATTTTTTTTGTTTTTGTTTTTATTATCGTGTTGCTACAACAACAACAACAACAAAAAAAAAAAAAGGTCGCGGAGCTGATGGTGACCCGGTGCATCCGCGAGGCGGTGGCCCTGGCGTGGGTGGTGCTGTGGGTGCTGAGCACGCGGGTGGGCACGCTGCTGCTGTGCGGCCGGCTGTGCCTCGCCGGCGGTTTCCCCTACGTCCGCAAGTTCACTGACATGTCGCCCGAGCGGCAGGAGGTGGCGCTGCAGCGGTGGAACCGGGTGCGCTGGCTCTTCCCGCTCCGGATCGCCTTCGCCATTGTCAAGATCCTCTGCCACTACGTCTTCTACGCCATGGTACGCCACCCCCGCCCGTCAACTCTGCTCTTTCTTTCCTCGTTTGTTTGCACGTCCGCGCTTCTCTGCCATGTTGACCGCAATAAACATTTAGCAGCTGTAGAACCTCAATTAGTAACGGCTAACTTTCCACTATTCTGAACGCAATAGTAGTATAGTGTGGTACTAGGCCAAACTGTCAGTCATCATCAGTTCTCTAAAATCTGAATCCAGCAATAAGGAATCATGCATGGTCCAGTCACTCTGGCGATGCTGAGTCATTCGCTTTTAGTATGATCGGCAAACGGGAACACACCAAGAACACGAGGATCAGCAACGTGCCGACACAGCATTAAGTGTCACTGCAGAGATCTGAAATAATCGTTACGCGGTACGGTAGCCTGCTGCTGTTCAATAAGCTCATTCAGGGAGTACTTACTACTTACTATCTGTTCAGGCTCGTTGGGTGCTTTAGAATAACATAATAATTATTGTGGGACAGCTCACAGCTCTGCGAGAGGGGCCGTCTCTGATTTCTCTCAGAGGAAATATGATTACTTTCACGCTTACACGAATCTGGAAGTCTACCTTGCTGTTGATTTCTGAAGCTAGGATATTTATCTTCCTGATTGAAATCCGTGATCATCGCTCGTCGATTTTGGTTTCTCGGGTGGTTATCCGCTGCAATTCCAATCACTGTATGTGCAGTATAGCCACCATCATACAGTTTCTTGATAGGGTAACTGATCCTCCTATCAACTGCCAGCACTTAAGTTTGCATCAGAACACCAAGCTATAAAATCTTGTTCGGACCACTCGATTCAGTTGTGAAGACTGAAAATCACTGTGCTTATCTGAATGCAAGTTGGTTTTGGCACCTGTCAATTCTAACTAGTGTATGCAGTTTCTTGACAGGCCAATCGATCCTCCAATCAACTGTCATCATTTAAATTTTCTGATGAATAACAAACTAAAAAGTCACTTAATTCAGTTCTGAAAACTGAAAATGACTGCTTATCTGAATGCAACTTGGTTTGGTTTTGGCACTAGTGGAGTCTATCCTGAATCAGTTTACTTGGACATGCACGTTTTCAAATTTCAGGCGTCATGAGGGAGATTATAACACACCAGTAGTCTAGTACTCCGTACTGTACTAAGGTGTGTCAGTCCATGAGAACGGACCACATAAATATCTGGTTCTTGTGCGTAACCTGATAGTGCTATACCAAGTACAGTAACTGATGTGATCGTGGTGGCTTGTTTAACAATAGATCGTGTATTATCAAGGTCACCAACCAAGTACAGTAACACTAGATTCTGTTCTTGAACTCCTCTTAACATGCAGGTGAACGAGAACTCTGAGAATCCCTACTGGAAAGCGATCGGATACAGCGTGTACGAGCCACCGGAGGATGTTGCTCGGTCAGAGGCGACATCCCGGCCTCTCGACGTCGGCGTCGTGGAGACCCGGCTGCTAAACGACAACGCGCTGCTCAGATCGCTCGTGGGGAGGGGCCTCACGGTGAAGCCGGCGGCGTCGGACGCAAACCACCATACGGTGCAATGCGACGTCGTGATCGTAGGGTCAGGCTGTGGCGGTGGCGTGGCCGCGGCCGTGCTCGCGTCCGCGGGGTACAAGGTGGTGGTCGTCGAGAAAGGCGACTACTTCACCGCCGAGGACTACAGCTCGATCGAGGGCCCGTCCATGGAGCGCCTCTTCGAGCGGGGCGGCATCTTCTGCACGTCCAACGTGACCACGATGATCTTCACGGGCGCCACGGTCGGCGGCGGCTCGGCGGTGAACTGGTCGGCGAGCATCCGCACGCCGGAGGAGGTGACCCAGGAGTGGGCGCGCGAGCACGGGCTCCCGGTGTTCGCGAGCCCCGGGTACGTGCAGGCCATGGACGCGGTGTGCGCCCGGCTCGCCGTCACCGACGGGTGCTCCGAGGAAGGGTTCCAGAACAAGGTGGTCCGCCGCGGGTGTGAGGCTCTCGGGCTGTTCGCCGACGCCGTGCCGCGCAACTCGTCGGGTGGCCACTTCTGCGGGAGCTGCAACTTTGGTTGCCCGACTGGAGACAAGCGCGGCACCGACACGACGTGGCTCGTGGACGCCGTCGCGCGCGGCGCGGTCATCCTGACTGGCTGCAAGGCCGAGCACTTCGTCTTCGAGAAGAGCCGCAGCGGGCGGGGCAAGAAGTGCGTGGGCCTGGTGGCGACGTGCGCGAGCAACGGCGTCACAAAGAAGCTGCGCATCGAGGCCAAGGTTTCGATCGCCGCGTGCGGGGCGCTGATGACGCCGCCGCTGCTGCGCAACAGTGGGCTCAAGAACCGGCACATCGGAAGCAACCTCCACCTCCACCCGGTGTCCATGGCGTGGGGTTACTTCCCGGAGAACAAGCAGCAGGATCCCCCGCTCCCTGGCAAGTGCTATGAGGGCGGCATCATCACCAGCATGCACCGCGTCACGGAGCGCACCATCATCGAGACGCCGGCGCTGGGGCCGGGCGCCTTCGCCGCCATGGTGCCGTGGGAGTCCGGGCGCGACATGAAGGAGCGCATGCGCCGGTACTCCCGCACGGCGCACGCCTTTGCGCTGGTCCGCGACCGCGGCGTCGGGTTCGTGGACGGCGAAGGACGCGTGCGCTTCACCCCGAGCCGCGAGGACACGGAGGAGCTCCGCAATGGCCTACGCCGCGTGCTGCGCATCCTGGTGGCGGCGGGGGCCACCGAGGTTGGCACCCACCGCAGTGACGGGCTCCGGCTGCGGTGCAAGGGCCTCCGCGACGAGGACCTCGAGGCGTTCCTGGACGAGGTGACCATCGAGAAGGGGCCCATGCACTCGATGTCCGACAAGTGGGCGCTCCACTCCTCGGCGCACCAGATGGGCAGCTGCCGGATGGGGTCCAGCGCGAAGGATGGCGCCGTGGACGGGCGCGGCGAGAGCTGGGAGGCGGAAGGGCTGTACGTGTGCGACGGCAGCCTGCTTCCCACGGCGGTTGGCGTCAACCCCATGATCACCATTCAGTCCATCGCCTTCTGCCTCTCCAAGGGCATCGCCGAGACCCTGCGCCTGCAGGGCAATGGACAGTAGTAGCCTATGATCGAGACGCGCCAGGCGATGGGTTGATTCTTGTGTGCAACATGTATGCGTTCTTGTTAATCGAATGTGGTGATAGCGTCAATACTAAGTGAAGATTGTGCAAATGGTTCGCGAATCACAATCCTGGTGAAGATTGTCTATTATGCATACGACTGTTCATTGTACGTATTGTGTTATTGTGTACCACCTTTCTTTCTGCCGCTGTTTTTGCTCAGTTCTACTTACTGTAACTTCTAAGCTAAACATTCCTTCAAATCTGCAGGTTATATATACCGAGTTCGAATTCAGCGGCATCCGGCGTGTTGCATGGCCCATGGAACCGTAGGCCCAATTTGGGCGGCCGCATGTGCATCCTCGAGCTCGTGCCAGCAAACATGCCCAGGTTCGGAAACGCATGGATGGGCTATCTCGTCTCAGCAGATGAACAAGCGGGCGGAAAAAGTCCATTCTTGCTCTATCAACTATTGCTGTAATTTTTTTATGTCAACCTCAAAACCAACATATTACTTTTGAACTCTCAAAAATTTAAAACTCTCTATCATAGTTTGGAGTAATTTTGAGGGAGTGTTTTAGTTAAATAAAAAAACAATAAACACTTGATAAGGTTCTATCAATTGTGGATTATCAATTTATAAAATGAATCTGTGGTAAAATTGTGGATTTGTGGCAAGAAAGCAACCTTGCTTTGGGTCTTATCGAAAATTCAAAGTAATTTACGTTTTTGGTATAATATTGGAGGGCTCCTTAGGTTGGTGCTTTAAGCTACAGCAAGCACACTAAAAAGATGGCACCCCTCTTCAAGCAACATGATTGGGAAGAGTTGGAGTAGCATATCATTGTAGCGGAGTCAAAAACAATATAACTACTGAGGATGACTTGGGAGTGTCACAACGCTTAAGGGCCTGTTTGGTACAATTTATTATAGCTTTATGAAGCTGTTGTAAGTTGTTTTTTTGCCAAACACATCTTTTCAAAACAGCTTTAGTCATGAAACTGTTTTTCTTCCCCTCTCACAAAGATATGAAGTTGGATGAAGCTGAAAATAGTAGCTTATCACAACTCTCTCTTCTCATTCTCTCTCACCATGTATGCATAAAGCTGTTGGTGAAGCTGTTTTGCCAAACACTTTTTCCAAAATAGCTCAGCTTCACCTAGAGAGTTGTTTATAAAGCTATTTTCTAAAAAAAAACAGCTTTACTAGTGAAGCTGAGCTGTACCAAACAGGCCCTAAGTGTGTAACAACTAACAAGCTCAATGGGGACTAAATACCTAATGTCGTACTGATCTGCACCTCAGTAGGTGTAGCAACATCTCATGGGAGGGGCTTAAACCTTTCTTTACATATAGCTTTTCAAGTGCTTAGTAGTTTAGATTTGGACTCTTTTGGCAGGCGCTCTCGAATACGCTATATTGAATCTTGTTTGGGTTTCATTTCACGAGGATTAAAGGCGGGAATACTATTCACTAAAATTATATAGAGAAACTCTAAGAGAGAGAGAGAGAGCGAATATTTTATGTTGAATATATGTGCAAGGTATCTTCAATTCTGATAAGGGCATCTAATGCAATGCATGCACAACAAGCATGTGTTTCTTCGTATACTTTGCTAAATAATAAAACAAAATCATGTGTTCTAGATGGTTTAACAGTTTTTGTTTAATATACCTTATTTAGTTACAAAATTAGCTTGTATACTGAAGCTAAAATAACATTTGACGATGTAACTTACTATGGTTGCAGTTGCAATTCAAAAGATTTAAGTGTAAAAGTCCAACAACACTTGAGTTTTTATATTAGTATATAGGAACTATACCGTATTTTTGGAAACGTGCATATGAAATTACAGTATTAAAATTGTATACATATATAGAAGCCAAGTAACCAACGGTCAAAAGATGCCATGTTCAGCTAGTAAAAAAATAGCCAGCTAATTGAATAACGTTCTATAAGAGAGAATAACTTAATTGAATAGTGTTCTATGAGAGAAAATAAACTAAAATAAGATGAGAGTAGTTTAAGTGAACAAGGTTTAATTATGAAGTGCTTCACCATCCACCATCTTTCTTTAACTCCAGCCCCAGGTAGGAAAAGCTATAGAATTTCCTGCATTAGGCAAGGGCACAACTGCACGGGATATAAGGGTGTTTGGATTTAAGGTCTAAAGTTTAGAGTATATTACATTGGTTGTATTAAAACATCTTTAAGAGTTCTTCAAATCACTTTCTAATCATTGGTTTGTATAAAGGTGGATTTAAGAAATAATTTCTCTTCAATAACTCCTAATTCCATCATCCTAATCTTTTGGAATTTGGAAAAAGTCACCCTGTTCTGCGTAAAGTTACACACTTTTGAGTTGCACGTATCTTATCTCTCCTCGACGTGTTTGTCGGACAATATAAAGGTGGGAGGATGTGGAAAGAATAAATAGTAAAAAATAATTCAAGATATAAATATACCAGAGAGAAAGAATATATAAAAGTGGTTAAATGATTTAGAAATAGAGATTTATGATGTAAAATTGTCTTCTATATTTTAACTTTTGGAGATGACCTTCTTTATTCATTTCAATACTTTTTTAGGAGTTGTAAAACTCTATGTTTTTAGGAAGAAAAATATTACTCCCTCCGTTTCAATTCATAATTCATTTGACTTTTTTGACCCCAACTTTGACCACTCGTCTTATTCAAAAAATTTGTGCAAACATAGTCAAATTTAAATCATTCATGTAGACTATTTATTAAATAAGTAAGCCACACCAAAAAAAAATGATATTTTGCACAAAAATTTGAATAAGACGAGTAGTCAAACTTAGAGTTGAAAAAGTCAAATGAACTATAATTTGAAACGGATTAAGTAGGTACTAAAACTAATTACAGAAACCGTGATTAATTCACGAGATAAATCTATTAAGTCTAATTAATTCGCCATTAACACATTTTTATTGTAGCACCACATTATCAAATCATGGACTAATTAAGTCTCGATTAGTTTTGTAATTAGTCTATTTTTAATATTCTAAATTAGTGTCCAAACATATGACATCTACTAGAAACAGAAAGTTGCTCCATCGCTAAGTCATTATGCGCAGGTGCAACTTGTACCAAGCATGATCAGTCGCTGCCATGGCTTAATTTGGGTGATGGAGTCGTATTAACTGTGTGATGCTGCCTTCCCAACGACACTGTCGTTGTCTTGTCACTGTGAAAATTAAACGAGTCCAGCAAACTGCAAACGTACGTGTGGTGTGCCTCCATGCTATATGACAGCACACATTCCCGCAGACAGAGCCAACAAAGGCAAACTCTACTTACACGAGAGCATCTCTGCACATGCCAGCTAGCTAGTAGGAGTAGTAGCTGGTAATGGCGGCGCAGGAGGAGGCGAAGGCGGCGACACGGCGCCGGAGGAGGGCCCACCCACTGCTGCGGGGATGCAGGCGCGACAGGTACACGCACGGGCTGCACCCGGCGCAGATGGAGGCGCTCCGCGCTCATCCCGTCCCTGCCGGTGACAGAGGGGCTCGACGGCGACGGCGGCCGCAAGGACCTCGAGCGGTTCTACCTCGCGTCTGCAGCCGACGGTGCCATCCCCGAAGACGTGAGCTACTACTAGCTCGATCACATCGGCGCCGATGATCCGTCTATATGCGTGGCTGCGTGACCTCTTGCCGTGACCTGCCCTTTTGTCGCCATGCCTGTTTGGTTGCTCTATTTATTTGCCTTTTTAATTTTGACGGAAATCAATTCAAAGGTGGCGGAGCTGGTCACTCGATGCGTTTGGGAGGCGGTGGTGCTGGTGAACGTGGTGCTCTGGATCCTGAGCACCAAGGTGGGCACGCTGGCTCTCTGTGGGCGACTCTGCATCATCTCCGGCAACGTCCGCAAGTTCGCGGACATGCCAGTGCAGCGGCGAGAGCAAGCGTTGACGCAGTGGAGCAAGACGCGGTGGTTGTTCCCCCTCAAAATCACCTTCGCCGTCATGAAGATCCTCTCGCACTACGCATTCTACACGACGGTATGTTCTCAGCTTTGCTTGTTCCCATGCATTTTCTGCCTGGTATAGTATAGTATGCTCCAGAAGTTTGGTTTCCAAAGTACCATACGGTGTCCTTTGTCTGCCTTCTAGCTAGGATTTGACGTAGCAATTTTATTTTGAGAATCTCAGTACAACGGTATAAGACGCAGGAGACGTTTAGGCGCACAGTAATCCTTACAAACACATGCTCATTTACCTTTTGAACACACCCAGAATACTCACCTGACAGATCTATACTCCCTATTCGTTTAACCGTTTCAGTGGTTGATAAGTCGGTTGAGGCTATTTTTAGCTGTTTTATTGTAAGATAAAAATACTGTTTCGATGACTGATAAACCGGGATAAGCCAAACATACCATAGTAGTATTTACATTAGTGTCCCTCTGTTTCCTCTAGTTTTATAACAAATAATAATCAACAGAGTAAACAGATGATAATTTCTACCTAGTTGCCTTTTCTGATTCTCTCTCTTTTTCACCAAATAAAATATGCTATATGAGCTAACTATTTTAACTGCCGTTGGAGTACTTGTTAAGCCGGAACAAAAATCTACGTAGTATGAATCATATTACTCCTGCCGCCTTATAAATGCCCCAAAACACATCAGTAAAGTTTCGTTATTTAGAACGGGAAACAGTTGGTGGAATTGAGGGATTAAATTAAATGTAGGCCAGCTCGGTGAGAGGGACGTTTGCTGACTTGTGGAGTCTGGAGTGGCTACAATTCATGCGACGGTACTCTACTGTCCTAGTAGAAAGGAGCCTGGAAAGCTACATTCATGTTTGATTTGTTGCCGCGGATCGTGCTCAACTCCCACTTGTTTGTGTTGGTCATGCTTACACATATATCCTACCTAAACGTGCGTCTGGATTCCTAGGATTAGGAGTGTGTACCTTGGAATAATGGCCCAACCAACTTTGGTGATGCATGCAAGGCCTAAGCTTGGTGCATGCTACGGAAATGCATGTTTGGTAGCTGGGCACTGTCCTAGAATTGCCAGACAAGAGACAAGCCATTGTTTTTTTTTGGAATTGTTTGTGTTTGACGGTTGCTTTGGATAAAAACGATCGGAAACGGATAGTAGGCCAAATCACTTTTATTTTCATATTTTTATTATAAAAAACAAATTGATACGATATTGTCGGAAACGAATACGACACCAATATTTCGGTAATTTCAAAAATGATATAATCAATCGAAAAACACAACGATAATAGTCGAAATCGATGAGAACGATATCCTAAAAACGATAAACAAGCCAAACCTCTTGAGAAGGGTCATATAACTTGACCTATCTCACATGACAATAATAAATAAAAGAGTAAAATGCACCACATGTCCATTACCTTTTTCGGATCATATAGGTCCATTACCTTTCAAAGTGCAGTTTTTGGTCCATTACCTTTTTTCTCTGTGTCATATAGGTCCATTACCTTTAAAAGTGTAGTTTTGGGTCTATTACCTTTGTTTAGGGTTCACCAGAGGTCCAAATCTGTCTAGAAGCATGTTTACATCCGACGTGGCTCTCCACAGTGGCTGCCGACCGTACCTACACTGCCGATTGAGTGCTATTTTTGCTATTCATATTATAAATAAAAAAAAACTATAACAAATAAATAAATAATGATTCAATCATATTTAAATATATATATTATAAAATAAATAAATTAAAGTATATAAAATAATATTAACAATAGAAAAATAAATGAATATATTTAAATATAATTTTTAGCAACAAATATAGGATTCAAATTAAATACATATTTAAATATATTTTATCATGTGCATATTCCTTGCGAATACAGATAACAGTTAAATACATATTTGGAATTGGATAGAAAAATGTTATGAAAAGTGGATATTTAATATGAATATCTATATTTAATATATGGAGTATCAGTTTTAGTATCCACATCAGAAATGGAAGTGAATACGAATATCTATTTTTACTATGACTAATGATATTAGTTTTAGTATTATTAATGATGTGTTCAATGAAACTATTTAAAAGTTCTCTGACAAATGATTAATGTGAAAGGATTAAATATTTAATATGCGCATAGCAATATTAACTTTAATTTAGTATTGTTATATGATTTAATTTGAATCCTATATTTATTGCTAACAATTATATTTAAATATATTCCTTTATTTTTCTATTGTTAATATTATTTTATATACTTTAATTTATTTATTTTATAATATATATTTTTAAATATGATTGAATCATTATTTATTTATTATAGTTTTTTTATTTATAATATGAATAGCAAAAATAGCACCCAATCAGCAGTGTAGGTGCGGTTGGTGGCCACCGTGGAGAGCCACGTCGGATGCCAACCTACTTCTAGACAAATTTGGACCTCTGGTGAACCCCAAACAAAGGTAATGGACCCAAAACTGCACTTTTAAAGGTAATAGACCTATATGACATAGAGAAAAAGGTAATGGACTCAAAACTGCACTTTAAAAGGTAATTGACCTATATGACCCAGACGAAAAAAGTAATGGACCTGTGGTGTATTTTGCTCTAAATAAAGCCACAATTAACAAGACCATAAGCTAAATTACACATTTCACGCCAGTTTTAGTCTCAAACAGTGATAAACCACACAAGATCATGATAATTCCTAACAATGACACAAATAAACATTAAAGTTCTAAGTTGAGTTGACAAAGCATAGTGATAAAACATGAATTATTATAGTTCCTTTTCTAGTGCACCTAATGACCTAAAGTATGCACTGTATAATTTATAAATAAATTATGATTTAAGGTCTTTACATCGATAATTGCCAACGGTAAACTACCAGTTAAATACGGTAATCTTTGAAATCGGTTGAAAGAGGGAAAAATTAGTTATGCTTTCATTTCCGTTTTTTTTACCGTTATTGTTTTCATTTTTTTCGATACTGCTACCATTTCCGTTTAGGACTGAAAATCAGAAAAAGCTCAAAAACATTTTTCGAAAATCAGAGATTATCATTTTGGTTTTCATCCCTACCGGTTGCCACACATGACAAATCCAACTATTTACTCTAGTAACACCATAGTCGTGTCCCTTTTACACAATATAAGAATTAATTTGTACTTCTTTAAAATAGAACTATTACCGTGTTATGTGGATCTATAGTTAAATCTCCATTATAAGTATTATCTCAACATGCAATTCATCCACATTATCTGCCACTAACTATACACATCATCTTCAACTAATAACCATATCATATCACTAACTTTTAGCATCTTAATGCAAGCTATCCATGCTATCTGCAATATGTGCAATTAGCACTTTCAATATATATGAGATATAGTAGGCATTCATATATTGCTATTTCTTTTACTGTTCCATTGTCTTATAATTCTAGTTTTTTATTGGATTATTTCATTGCCTTGATCAATTTGGACAAATAATTATATAAGAACACATATGTTTAAGTCATACATGATACCTTTTTATTTCTAAGAAAGCCTCGCAACAATGCACTAGTAACAAGTATTTGACTGCAAAGAATCAGTGAACGGAGGCATCATCACAAGTTTTTAGAAATATTCAATTCACAAAATACTTAATTAATTAAAATAATGGTGTGCCTCTCCTAGGTGCTATTAATTTCAAGCCAAGCAAGAGACCTATCGCCTTCCATAGAAGCACTTTGAGCGGAGAAGGTAGGTGAAGGGATCATAACAGCTAAGAGGAAGGTGTAAATTAGGTTACTTACAAAAAATAAGGCTCAAAACCCACTTAAAATCTACATGGGTTATATCTAGATGCACACTAGACTTTTCTAAGTGTTGCTATCTTTGACACAAAAAGTGTTTTGTACCCTAGATTCCAATCCTATCAAGATAGATTAGAAACGTAAAATACACACTTAAAAATGCTAAGTAAATGCGGAAATGTGTAGTTGATTTAGAGAATGGAAACTCCTGCGCGACGATTGTTTTTACCAAGGTATCAGAAAGCTCATGCTTTCCCCTAGTCATTGTTGGAGCACCTTAAAAGGATGACCTCTCAAGGGCCAAAGCTCCTAGTCAAGTAACTCCGATGGCTCATGGGCCTCTCTACACACAAGTGGGTGATCTCCGTGTGGCCTCATCTATACCACCACTCGTCGTATTCACTATGGAGATCTTTGGCCAAAACACTAAGGTCCTCTCACCGTACCCCTTATACACCATCGGTGGCCACACATGAGATTACTACACTCTTGGTGTGTGCAAGAATAGATAGCAAGAAGGTATGCAAATCACACTAAACACTAGGCCTAAACCTAGAGCAAGCTCTAAAGTCACCTCAAACTAGCTAGCCTAAGCACCACGTGTATCACTTATGCTAATAATCTAATCTCTTCTTAAGCATTTGTTGTGGCTATAGAAATATTTTATGATCCTCAATTCAATGATAGCTTCACCTCACTCTAACATCCTTCTCTTGGTTGGTTAGAGGGATACATGTTACCCCAATGTATTAAACTAGTCATTGTAACTCATGTGGCTGAAATAGCACTCACCAAAAACTCTAGTGAACCATATTAGCCTTGATGATCATGTTGTTATTCAATCACCAAAATCACTAAGGGCTCTTGCAAGGTGCCATTTTCCTTAGGTTTTCACTACATGATCTTTCAAAAGGCGCTCCAGTAAGTAGTATTGTTGAGGTTTTGATTCTCTGAAGTTTGTGGATCCCTCCAAGGTATGATTGGCATGCATCCAGCCAAGACCCACATTCATCAAGGTGCTCCCTCTTGCTCTTTTTGGTAAACTACTAACAAACTATAGTTTATTTAGTTACTTAGCAAGGAGCAGAGTCATATAGTGCTTGTGGTTGTAGTGTAAGTTTGGGGTGGTCACTTCATAAACCTTTCCATAGGGAGGGTAGGCAAGATCATTCTAGAATTTTTAAATGTTCTAGACCCCTTAAACCATGTTGCTAAACAACCTACATTTGAACAAGGATTCTAAAGTGAATTAAACATTATTGTACAAGCTTGTGTTTGCGTAAAGCTTTGCATTGGTAACCATCATGCAACTGGTGTACTAGGTATAGGTATAAAGTGCTAGGTAAAATCCATAGGGGTTCATCATATTAGGCACATGCATATATGAAATGATTATAAAGGTCATTAGGTATAATAAATTTTCAAATTGCACTTGCCTTCCTCAAAACTCTTGCTTTTGGTCCTACTCGACACCGATTGAATCCATGGAAACCTAAATCAACTCATCCTTCTAAATGATATCCAAATCACCACAAATACAAGGGTAAATGCAAAGAAATAAACATGTAGCATTTTATTGAATTAATATAGCAATTTGTATAAACAAAAATAAAAAGTCTTCTAAATTATTGACATTTTTATATGGACACATGATAGTAATAATCATTATAATCAAATTTTAAACATGAAAGATTCAATAGAAAAAAATGTTTGTGGAGATAATTTGTAAGAAAAATATATAATCCAATGACTAACTATGAAAATTGAGGCTTAAACATAACATATGTTTTGAAGATTAATGATTGAAACCCACTATTGTGGATTGGTGTTTTCTAATAATTTTTCAGGGGTTAATATGTTAAAATACACTAAATCCTAATTACTTTTCAATAGTGATTGACTATAGGTTGATTACTCAAAACCTTTATGCTAAAACATAAAATGGTCTTCCCATGACCGACAGTTCCTTGTTAGCTCCCATGTCAAGTACAACAAAATCTATGGGTGCGTAGGACTTTGCCTTTTCCGTGAGGCATTAGTTGTACTATAAGAGGTCTTATTGTACCTCATAGTTACCAATTTAATGAATTATAAATGCCCCTCTTTTTTCCTGGAGATTCTACCTTTTTCAAACAATAGGATCCTAGAATTGAGTTGAGTTAATTGAGTTTCTAGCATTTTATTAAAGCTAAGTTGATTTTTTGAAACTAAGTTAATTGGGTTTCTAGGATTTTATTAAAGCTAAGTTAATTGGGTTTCTAGCATTTTATGAAATAAGAGGAGAAGTATTCAAGCTTAGCATGGATGTTTTCAAGCACTTTATCATTAGCAAGAAACTTCTTCTTTATGGTTTCATTAATTTTAGCTTAACCAAGATAAGATCTTTCAGAGAAGGTTGATTACTATTATAACCACTGAAATCATTACCTCCTTGGTAGTTGGAGCGCTCATTCTACACTTGGTTTTGTTGAGGACGATACCCATTGTTGTTGCTAACAAAGTTAAGCTTCATGGGTTTCGTCGAATTAATCTCCCAAATGTCCAACATCACTACATATCTTGCACGTCATGCGAGCGTCGGATTGAACACCTTCTTGAGCATTCATCTTCCCTTTGCATGATCCTCTAGCAGCTTAATGAGTATATTCATCTTTGCAGCGAGCATATATCTATCTCCTTGATAGTGTGCATTTCTCACTTGTCGCATTGGAGTCGTTCCTCGCTCCATCATTGGTTGGACACCATCTTCTCAATCAGATTCTTTACTTCATTCACGTTCAAACAAGAAGAAATTAAAGCTCCACTGCCAGCATCATCAATATGACTAGGGCCATATTGGTAAGCCCGTGGTAAAAGTTTTGAATTAAGAGACAATCCTCTATTATTCCATGATGAAGACATGCAAGGATGTATTCTTGTAGACATTCCTATGCTCAATGATGGACTCATTGACTTGTTGGTGGAAACTCGATATTCTATATACCATGGAGGGCATTAGTCTTATCTACTAGGAAGAACTTGATGAGAAACACATTGGAATACTTCTCCCAAATGTTTGTTGCTTCATTGTTTGCATAGAACTACTACCTTGCCTACCCAAGCAGTGAGAATGGAAGAGGCGAAGTTGGATGGCCTCTTGAGTGACTTCTTTGACGATAAACATGCCACAAATCTCTAGAAAGTGTTGTAGATGTGTGTTGGCATTCATGATCTTTCTTATAGAAGGGTCTAACTTGTACGATCATAATAAATGCATCTTTGAGCTCGAAGTTCATGTCTCCATTGATAATATTGGGCCAGTGGCCATGTTGGTAGCAAATGGAGTCAACAACTCACTAATGATCTTGTCAATTAGCCATGATAGAGTTGAGTGGTGGTAAGCTATCCACAAAGGCTAGATCGATTGTTGAGTGGGTATGCTGAGGAAGGACTAGTCAAGATCAAACCCTTCTCAGTAATGCCTCAAGGTTTTCATGGATGGGTAAGTCAAAACCAGGCATACACTACCCTAGTCCACAAAGGAAGACAAAGGAAAGATAATCCTGCTAAAGAACAAAGCAAAGATATACCATACTCTGGAAGACTACTTCTGAATCCTGAGTAGAGGTCGATTCAACAATAACTTCCACTTAACTAGCCTAACTACTAAGCTGCTAACGAGAACATGAACCGAACAAACATTTAGAGTAACTAATAATTTTATCATAATTGGATAGATACTACTTAATCCGTTCTAAATTATAGTTTGTTTGACTTTTTCAACCCTAAGTTTGACCACTCTTCTTATTCAAATTTTTATGCAAAATATCATTTCTTTTGGTGTGGCTTACTTATTTAATAAATAGTCTACAAGAATGACTTAAATTTGACTATGTTTGCACAATTTTTTTTTGAATAGGACGAGTGGTCAAAGTTGGAGTAAAAAAGTCAAACGAATTATAAATTGAAATGGAGGGAGTAATAATTATCTATATGTGTTTTGCATTAGAGTATGAGCAAAGGAAAGAGGCATTATATACATAAGTAGGTTTGATTAGTTATAGATACTAATAAACATAAACATTTAATAGTATATATGTCTCCTAAGGTTCTAGGCTTCTAGCCATATGTAAACATATATATGGTTAGATATATCTGTACGGAAAATCTAAGAACAGCAAAAATTTGGAACCGTAACATGTATTGATGTGGTGGTACATGGATGTAAGTAAAATTGGAATATATTTTATGCACATACATGGCCGTGACTAAAGATGTGACATTCGATTAATTGTCATAGTGAAATGCGTATCCTTTTCCCAACGTGCAGATAAATGAGAACTCAGACAACCCAAGCTGGAAAGCAATAGGATACAGTGTACCACACGTGGAAGAAACACGGGAAGATCAAACGGCAGCAGCAGCACCGTCGCCGCGGCCTCTGGACAATGGCATCGTGGAGACCAAGGCGCTGGACGACACCGCACTACTGACGTCACTCATGGACAGAGGGCTCGAGGTGAAACAGGGCGCGCCTGCTAGCGCGTACCACACGGTGGAATGCGACGTCGTCATCGTCGGTTCAGGCTGCGGGGGCGGTGTGGCCGCAGCGGTGCTCGCGTCCGCGGGGCACAAGGTCGTCGTCATCGAGAAGGGAGACTATTTCACCGCCGAGGACTACAGCTCCGTCGAGGGCCCGTCCATGGAGCGGCTCTACGAGAAAGGAGGCATCTTCTGCACGAGCAACGTGACGACCATCTTATTCACGGGCACCACTGTCGGCGGCGGTTTGGCGATTAACTGGTCGGCAAGCATCCGCACGCCGGAGGAGGTCAGACAGGAGTGGGCGCGCGAGCACGGCCTCACCGTGTTCGCGAGCCCCGGTTACGTGCAGGCCATGGACGCCGTGAGCGCCCGGCTCGCGGTGACCGACGGGTGCCGGGACGAGGGGTTCCAGAACAAGGTTGTGCGCCGTGGCTGCGAGGCGCTCGGGCTACGTGCCGACGCCGTGCCGCGCAACTCGTCGGAGGACCATTTCTGCGGCAGCTGCCACCTCGGCTGCCCCACCGGCGAGAAGCGTGGCACCGACACGACGTGGCTGGTCGACACGGTCGCGCGCGGCGCCGTCATACTGACAGGATGCAAGGCTGAGCGCTTCATACTTGAGAGAAACCCCGGCACGAAGGCCCCGACGGCGACGACCCGGAGCAGGAAGTGCGTGGGCGTGGTGGCGAGGTGCATGAGCAACGGCATCACCAAGGAGCTGCGCATCGAGGCAAAAGTTTCGATCGCGGCGTGCGGTGCGCTGATGACGCCACCGCTGCTGCGAAACAGCGGGCTCAAGAACAGGCACATCGGCCGCAACCTGCACCTCCATCCGGTGTCCATGGCGTGGGGCTACTTCCCGGCGGAGAACAAACAGCAGCCGCAGCCACTTGCCGGCAAGTGCTTCGAGGGCGGCATCATCACCAGCATGCACCGCGTCACGGAACGCACCATCATCGAGACGCCGGCGCTAGGGCCAGGCTGCTTCGCCTCACTGATGCCATGGGAGTCAGGACGCGACATGAAGGAACGCATGCGCCGGTACGCGCGCACCGCGCACGCCTTCGCGCTGGTCCGTGACCGCGGCGCCGGGACCGTTGATGGCGAGGGCCGCGTGTGCTACACGCCGAACCGGGCCGACGTCGAAGAGCTCCGCAACGGCCTGCGCCGAGCGCTGCGTATCCTGGTGGCCGCGGGCGCGGCCGAGGTCGGCACGCACCGCAGCGACGGTCTCCGCGACGAGGACATGGAGGCGTTCCTGAAGGAGGTGACCGTAGGGAAAGGTCCCATGCTCCCGGGGCCTGACAAGTGGGCGCTCCACTGCTCGGCGCACCAGATGGGCAGCTGCCGGATGGCGTCCAGCGCCAAGGAAGGCGCCGTGGACGGCCGCGGCGAGAGCTGGGAGGCGGAGGGGCTGTACGTGTGCGACGGCAGCCTGCTTCCCTCGGCAGTTGGCGTCAACCCCATGATCACTATACAGTCCATCGCGTACTGCCTGACAAAGGGCATTGCCGAGACCATGGCGCACGGCAAGGCCAAGGGACAGTAGGCTATAGCCGAGACGCGGCGGGCGATGCGTCAATGCGTGTCAGCGTGTGTTGAACGTGATGTCTGTGTGCTTTTTAATCAAAAGTGGTATAGTTCTCCATTGCGCAGATGGTTCAGGATTGTCGATTTTCCCCTGTTTCTTGCTGAACATTGAACATTGTCCGTTATGTATGAGAAGGATTGACGGTGTTTTCGTGGTTGTGCATTGTAAACTCAGTACTACATTGGAAGGAACGGCTCAGGTCGATCTCTAGCCAGATTGTTGCATTTTTCTTGAGATTTTTTCTCAATTGGGCGATTCCTCCACGTCTGAATTTAACTTCAGCCTGCAGCAGTTCTTAGTTAGAGAAATTTTGCTGTAGGATACTGTTAAAATGCAAATATGTTGATGGACATTACCAATGCAGGTTTATGTGGGCTGCTAAGGCTGCTAAAATGGGTTATAAATGGAAGATAGGTAATGGGAAGAAGATTAGGTTTTGGGAAGACAACCGGCTAGGCTCCTCCAGTCTAGCAATTCAGTTCTGGCCTCTGTACAAGATAGTTATTGAGCAAAATAAAACCATTGCTAAACTCTGGGATGACTTTACCCTTAAGTGTTCCTTTAGGAAAATTATTTCTGAAGAGTTATATAGATGTTGGTTAGAGATTATAGAATTAGCCTCTACCATCTAGTTTTCGGATGAAGAAGATACCTTAATTTGGCTCTTTACTTCTAAGGGGACTTACTCCTCTCAATCCTTATACAAAGTGATAAATTTTAGAGGAGTTCAGCCAGTTCATGTCTCTTCTATTTGGCACCTGAAGATACCTCGTAGAGTTCACTTCTTTCTTTGGCTGCTGATTAACAATAGAACTCTAACCAGAGATAACTTAGACAAGAGAAGAAAGTTGAATGACAAAAAATGCTTATTCTGTTTAGAAGATGAATTTGTGCAACACCTTTTCTTTGAATGTGTAGTCGCCAATGTTAAGGGTATATCAAGGCCCATTCTATAGGCCCATATAGCCTATGTGGCTATATATATATATATATATATATATATATATATAGTCATCTCCACTAATGTGGTTATCATTTGTCATTTGTAAGGTTTGTAACATGGTACCAAAGACATGGATTAGGGTTGGGATTAGAGCTAATCAAAAATTTTAATACCCCCACGATCCCGTTCCCGTCAGGTCGCCGCCGCGGTCACGTACGTCCGCTGTCGCGGTCCACGATCCCGTTCCCATCAGGCCGCTGTCGCAGTCACGCACGTCCGCTGTCGCGGTCGTTTCTCGTCAGAGGCCGCGCCCGTCCACCTCCGTCGAGGTCGCGCCTGTGAAGCCATCCACCTGCGTTGTGCTCGCGCCCGTGAAGTCCCAGTCCAGGTCCGCCTGCGTCCTCGCCCCGGCTGCGCCCGTGACGTCCCGTGGTTGTCCATCCATACAGTCCACGCAGCTTCTTCACATGGGAAATGTGTTCCACATCATCTCCAGAAATTAAAATGTCATCAACATATAGAAGGAGCAAAGTACGCCCACGTGAAGAGAGGTGAATAAATAGAGCAGGACCATGAGCACTAGCTAAAAAACCAGCAGCACGTATCACAGAAACAAATCTCTCAAACCAAGCACGAGGAGCCTGTTTGAGACCATATAGGGCTCGACGAAGACAACAAACATAGCCTAAGGGGGCATCAACACCTAGAAGTGGCTGCATGTAAACTTCTTCATTCAAATCACCATGAAGAAAAGCATTCTTAACATCCATCTGAGAGATCACCCAAGTGGAAGTGGCAGCCACTACAATCAATGTAGGATGATAGTCATATGAGCAACATGTGCAAATTTCTCATCATAATCAGCATCACCTGTCAATGCTCCCTCGACGTCTTGGGTTCTCGATTCCGGCGCGTCCTTCCATGTGACATCTGATCAGTCCCACTTGGTTGCTTGCAAGTCTGTCACAGATGGTGCATCTGTTCAGACTGCCGATGGTACATCCTGTCACATCACTCACCAGGGTTCTCTTTGCAATTCTCATTTTTATGTACCTGATGTTTCTCTTGTACCTCAGTGAACATGAATCTTCTATCAGTAGGGCAAATTACTGATGCAAATTGCTTTGTTAGATTTGATGACTCATCTTGTTTCATTCAGGATCGTCGAAGCGGGACTGTGATTGGGACTGGCCATCGCCGTAAAGGTGCTCCTAACCTCTATGTTTTGGACACCTTGCGCCTTCCTTCAGCTACATCCACGTCTCGTGTGTCATCCACTACATCTTCATCCACCTCGTCCTTCGCCAAGTGGCATCACCGTCTTGGTCATTTATGTGGGTCCCGTTTGTCAACATTAATAAATACAAGTTGTCTAGGTCATACATGTGTCGAGTCCAGTTTCCATTGTACAGGTTGCATGCTTGGAAAGCAAATACAACTTCCATATTCATCTAGTGTTTCACATTCTGCTAGACCTTTTGATCTTATTCATTCGGATGTATGGGGTCCCGCACCTTTTGCTACAAAGGGTGGTCATAAATATTATGTTATTTTTATTGATGATCATTCCCGTTATACTTGGATTTATTTCATGAAACATCGTTCTCAACTGTGTTCTATTTACCAGTCTTTTGCACGCATGGTTCATACTCAATTCTCTACTCCTATCAGAGTTTTTCGCTCTGACTCTGGTGGTGAGTATTTATCCAATATTTTCCGCCGGTTCTTGACCTCCGAGGGCACCCTTGCTCAGCTCTCTTGTCCTAGAGCACATGCTCAAAATGGTGTTGCTGAACGCAAACACCGCCATCTTATAGAAACCGCTAGAACACTTCTCATTTCCTCATTTGTCCCATTCCATTTCTGGGGTGAAGCTATTTCTACTGCTGTCTATCTTATCAATAGACAACCATCATCCAAGTTGTTTGGCAAATGTCCTGGTGAAGTACTTTTTGGTACTCCTCCAAACTATGATCATCTTAGAGTCTTCGGATGTACATGCTATGTTTTGCTTCCCCCTTGTGAGCGGACCAAGTTGATCGCTCAATCTGTTGAGTGTGTTTTTCTGGGGTATAGTCCTGAGCATAAGGGTTATCGGTGTTATGATCCTACCTCTCGTCGTATACTCCTGTGATGTGCGTTTTGTTGAGGATCGCCCATTCTTTTACAATCCATCTACTAAACCTTCATATTCTCCCACTGAGTCCACCTCTTTTCTTTGCTTTCCTACTAATTCATCTAAAGGTGATGTTCTTGCACCATCCTCCTCCATTCCTTCTCATGTGATATCTACACATGAGAATTCTCTACCTCCACCTCCACCTTCACCTGCATCTAGACCACCCATTACCCGTGTCTTCACTCGTCGTCCCAAAGGTTACTGCTCCTTCATCTCCCCCTACCACCCTGGCCAGTCCTGATGACCCGTTGTTGATGTTTCTACTGTTACTAATGAGTCCCAAGCTTTATCTGATGAGTTGCAGGTTGGTCCAAGATATAATCTTCGGGACCGCAGTACTATTGGACCTGCTGACAAGTATGGTTTTTCATCTGTGAATGTTGTTGTTGATGAACCCTCCACGTATCAAGAGGCTTCCAACATCCCTGAATGGCAGCTGGCAATGTGTGAGGAGCTTGCTGCCCTTGATCGCCAAGGGACCTAGGATCTTATTCCATTGCCCTCACATGCAGTGCCAATCACATCTAAGTGGGTGTTCAAGATTAAGCGAAAATCTGATGGTTCTATAGAGAGATATAAAGCTAGACTTGTTGCAAGAGGATTTCAGCAGGCTCAAGGCCGTGATTATGATGAGACATTTGCACCTGTTGCTCATATGACTACCGTACGTACATTGATTGCAGTGGCTGCCACTTCCACTTGGGTGATCTCTCAGATGGATGTTAAGAATGCTTTTCGTCATGGTGATTTAAATGAAGAAGTTTACATGCAGCCACCTCCAGGTGTTGATGCCCCCTTAGGCTATGTTTGTCGGTCTTCGTCGAGCCCTATATGGTCTCAAACAGGCTCCTCGTGCTTGATTTGAGAGATTTGTTTCTGTGATACGTGTTGCTGGTTTTTTAGTAGTGCTCATGGTCCTGCTCTATTTATTCACCTCTCTTCATGTGGGCGTACTTTGCTCCTTCTATATGTTGATGACATTTTAATTACTGGAGATGATGTGGAACACATTTCCCATGTGAATAAGCAACTTTGTGTGCAATTTCAAATGTCTAATTTGGGTCCCCTCAGTTATTTCTTGGGCATTGAGGTTTCACATTCTGCTATTGGCTATTACCTCTCTCAGTCAAAATACATACATGACTTGATTGATCGTTCGGGCATTACTGATAATCGTACAACTGCCACACCTATGGATATGCACTTGCAACTTCGTGCTACTCATGAAACACATCTTCAGGATCCTTCTCGCTATCGGCATCTTGTGGGCAGTCTTGTCTATCTTACTGTTACTAGACCTGGCATTCCTCATGTTGTTCACATTCTAAGTCAGTTTGTGAGTGCTCCTACTTCTGTTCATTTTTGCCATTTGCTATGTGTGCTACGTTATTTAAGAGGGACCTCATCTCAATGCTTATTTTATGCTTGTGATAGTCTGCTTCGGCTTCATGCTTATTCAGATTCCACTTGGGCAAGTGACCCCACAGATCGTCGCTCAATCACAGGCTATTGTATTCTTCTTGGGTATTCTCCTCTTGCATGGAAGTCCAAGAAACAAGTTGTTGTCTCTCACTCTAATACGGAAGCAGAACTTCGAGCACTGGCTACTACCACTGCAGAGATTATATGGCTCCAATGGTTACTTGCTGATTTTGGTATCTCTTGTGATTCACCCACACCTCTTTTGTGCGATAACACTGGAGCCATACAAATTGCCAATGACCCTGTCAAACATGAGCTCATGAAGCATATTGGTGTTGATGCCTTTTTCACTCGTTCTCACTGTCATCAGAAGACCATTGATCTTCAGTATGTACCCTCTGAGCTGCAGCTGGCAGATTTTTTCACGAAAGCTCAAACTCGGGAGCAGCATCGGCTTCATTTGATCAAACTCAACGCTTCAGATCCTCCGCTTCCACCTTGAGTTTGAAGGGGCGTGTTAAGGGTATATCAAGGCCCATTCTATAGGCCCATATAGCCTATGTGGCTATTTATATATATACAGTCATCTCCACTAATGTGGTTATCTTTTGTCATTTGTAAGGTTAGTAACAGCCAAACAGTGTTGGCATATCGTTTCCAAAGTTCTTGGCATTTCTGTGATGAGTAGCATAGTTGATATAGGAAGTTTGTGGCTGAGTAATAAGAGAAACTTAGTTTTAAACATGATTACTTCTGCAGTCTCTATGGTGTATTTGGAAACTTAGAAATGAGCTTTGTTTTCAGCATTCAAAGTGGAGGAGTATGGAAATACTACTCTACAAGTTAAGTGGGGTTCTCCAAATCTGGGGGTTTTATGCCCACAAGAAAAGAAGGATCAAATGTTGGCTCTTATTACAAAGATCAAGTCTTCCTCGAAGGAAATTTTCTGGCTTCCCTGGAATACGGTTGCTTGAAGACAAATGACAAAGAAGAAGTTGCTGATCTGCTGAGTGAAAATGATGTGCTCGGCAGGGAGATGTCGGAGAGTTTCAAGTTGACATCCTTTCCTTGGGTCTGCTCGGCGGACGTGATCTGAAGATGTCGCTGTTGCCATGTGTGGCTGTTCTGTAATCAGTCTCGGCTCTAAAGTTAGAGCTCTCCAGTTTTAGTCTTTTGGTTTCTAGTTTCTAAGTCTGTTTCTTAGACTTTGTTGGTTTCTCCAGTTTCTGTCTGTTGCCCCAGTGCCTGGTCGGCCTGGCTTGGCTCTTTCTCTGGCGCTGTAAACTGTATGACTTGATGGTCTTTTATGTCAATAGAAGGCCGGAACAGTCTTGCCCTTGAACTCTAAAAAAAAACATTACCAATGCAAATATGCAAATATGTTAAAATGCAAATATTGCCGGCGAGCTCCTTGTCTCCAAAGCCAGCGAGCTCCTTGGCGGAACCCTAGCCACTGTAGTCTTCTTCTTCGTTGGCGTGATCAGGTGTGGGTGACTCTATCGTGCACTCGTCCACGGACGCTACGGTCGAGTAGTAAACTTACTTGAATGTAAGCTATGAGGTGTCGCTCACAAAATTTTAGAAGCAAGGAGCAAATTCTTCAATGCAAATTCTTTATTCAGTACAATCTTTATATAAGATCCTAAATTTTAGGGGCATCCAACCAGTACCTAGCAAAAATAAACTGTTAACAAGGGATAATCTTAGTAAGAGAAGACAAGTAAAAGATTCTACATGTCTTTTCTGTAGTGAGGAAGAATTAGTCAATCATCTTTTTTTTTACTGTGTGGTTGCTCAACAATTATGGGCATCTCTTTCCAAAAACTTTGATGTACAGTCGGGAGGATCTTTAGATTCCATCGGAAAATTTTGGTTGAGCAATAAACGTAATGGAGTTCTTAATATGTTCACATCTGCTGGTTTATGGAGACTTTGGAAACTTAAAAATGATTTATGTTTTCAGAGAAATTCGTGGAGGAGTATGGATATGCTCCTTTACAAAATGATGATGATGGTTCAAAATTGGATCATTCTCTGCCCAGAGGAAGAGAAGGATATCTTTCAAAGCAAAGTAGCAATGATCAAGGAGGTTGCTGGACAGGAGTTATGGCTCAGATGGAAATGAAGCCTGGAAAGCAGTGGTGGGGGGACTTCTAGTTCAACAATCTCTCTCGAACAGTACCTGCCGGCGAAATCTGAAGAAGGATAAAAGATTTGGAAAACTGATGTTTTTATGTTTTAGTTGCTTTTAGTGGTTGCTCGAACAAATCTTCTTACTACCATAGCAGTTCTTTTCTGTTTCACTTGGTCGATCTGATGGAGATTTTGAGATTTAAACTCTTAACGCTTTACAGATGGTATGTCATCTGAGATGCTGTAAAAATGATATATTGTCTTTTGGCTATGGTTAAAAGATAGGGGCTTAGTCCCTGGAATTTTAAAAAAATGATTATTTAAATAGTGTATTGCATGAAAGCGACACTTCACAAATTTAAAAGCATGCTGCTGCACCATCCGAACTGCACCACAGTATTCAGAAACTGAAACTTTGAATATTTTCTTCAAACTGAACCAAACTACAAAACATAACACAAACAGAATGAGATGATACAGAGAAATAATCACAGACTAGGAACAGCAGAACTGAACTTTGTTCTTGGCCATCGGTAGGCAACAAAGTTGACGGCCGAACACAGCAGGCCATGGAAATTTCTCTATTGCAAACTGATAAAATACGAATAGTCAATGCTGGAATAGACTAACTAAAGAATAGAGAAAAGTGAAGACTTGACAATTGAATACAGAAACAAACTGTAGATAGAGTCGATGAAAAGAAGTGTTGTTGTTAATCAGAAATTGACGTTCTGGAAAAGGAAACAGTAAGCCAGTTACGGTGCATACTGAAATTTCAGAGTCAACACAAAACATAGCTTCCAGAGAATTTCCAAAAAACGAGACAAATCAAAACCTAACTGAAATTTAGAGCACAACTTCACATCATCGTGGAGAAGCAATCACAACCATATCCAAACAAAACACCTGAAACATTTTCACGAATTTCAGAAATTCAAAAAAAAAACTAAGAAAAAAAGGAAGCGGGTATAGTGAGTTAGAAGAGTTAATGGAAACTAGAACCTGACATAGAAATCAAGAGGCTTAGATGGTTACAAGATGAGTTGGAGAAAATTGGGAGGATGGAGGAGATCAAAGCTAGGCAGAGATCTAGAGATAGGGATATCTTAGAAGGAGACTTTTTTTTTCTAGAACACGCCTAAGCATAGCTGCGGTACTCCCAAATAACTATGGGTCGTTCATTGATTCTGATCCAACGATCACAATGATTTGCATTTAAATTTGTAACATGTATGCATTTGAGAGTGGATACGTGACACGATTTTTACCATGTGTATAAAAATATTTTAGCGTGACACATTAAAGTTTTATGTGCAATATATTTTGCATGTGTATACTTAACGTGGATACCTGATACTAATGCATATTATTAGCATGTGTATGCGTGTTAGGTGATTGGATAACGTGATAGTGCATGTAACGTTAATTTTATTTGAAACTTTAATTGATAAAAAATATGTTTGTAACTTTAGGAATTAATAACAGTTTCTATATTATATATTAATTTAGAGACATTTTGTTTAATTGTTGCAAGCTCTAATACCGGTAAAACTATATTAATCTATTGATATTTCGCTGAAAACGTCACACGCATTATATGTGTATATGAATTGACTAGTTTAAATTTAAATTTATGTTTAGATATTAATTTAATCTTGAAGACAACAAATATTCACTTACTTTATTATCTATTTATGCACATTAATGCAAATAACATGTGAGCATGTCCATATATGTTAATCTGGCCACGCTATTGTCCATGATTAGAGGAATCAACTTGCATGCGGGAGTCGTTGCATGCCTTCCGGATCTCCCTCCCGTTATTAGGGGATGTGGCAAGATTTTATTTTATTTTCCTAGATTTTTAGCCTTTTAATAATTTATAAACGTTACATGCACTATCAAGTTTGGCCAATTAACGTTACATGCATATTATTAACAGGCATGTGTATGCGTGTTAGGTGCATATTATTAGCATGTGTACGTTACATGTGTTAGTATAAACCGTGAGCTCTTTCCTTTCTAGCAGATAGCGTAGATCATGGAATGGCCTAGAGAACTGGGATGGCAGCCCTCAATCACGAGAATGCAAAGTTTAGCATTTCCTTATTCTAGTGATTGATTAGCTTCCAATTGTAGTATTGTAACTAGACCTATATATTTGATCTTTAATCAAAGGAAAAGCTGTCGCTTGCAGCATCAAATCACTTCGTGTTTGTATCTTCATTGTTCATCCTTCCGAGTTCTAACAATTGGTATCGGACCTAGTATCTCACCATCGCCATGTCGTCAAAGTCTCCGACGAAGGAGACGGGTGACAGCTCTGGCGAGAAGAAGGTCCAACCGCCGCATTCACCGCCACCTTGTCGTAGCCGTTCCAGAGGCCGTCGAGCGCGTTGTCGAGCGTCCGTCCACGAACGTCGCATGGCCAATGCTGACCCGGACGAACTACCCGGAATGGGCGTTGGTGATGGAGGTGAACTTCTAGACTCTTCGGGTCTGGAACGTTGTCGAGTTCGGGATCGATGAGGACCCCGAAGAAGATGAGTACCAACACGATCGTCAGGCCATGGCGGGTCTCCTGCGCTCGGTTCCATCTGAGATGTGGGGGACGCTCGCTCGCAAGCGGACCGTAAAGGAAGCGTGGGACGCCAGCGCGCAGCAGCTTCGCCGCGAATTCGGCGTGCTCGTCTTCAAGGAGGGTGAGACCGTCTCCGACTTCGGCATCTGCATCACGTCGCTCGCTACTAACCTTCGCATCCTCGGCGACAACATCACGGACGCCGAGGTGATGAAGAAACTCCTGCAGGTGGTCCCTGATCGCCTGTCCTAGGTCGTCGTCTCCCTCGAGATGTTCCTCGATCTGAACAAGGCTTTGATCGAGGACGTCATTGGTCGGCTACGCGTGTTCGAGGAGCGGTCCAAGCCCAAGGAGGTCACGGACGCCATGGGGCGCCTGATGCTCTGCGAGGAAGATTGGGAGGCCCGCCGCGACCAGGAGAGCTCCGGGAGATGATCTGGATCCGGCGCCCGCGAAAACCGCCGTGGACGCGGACGTGGGCGCGACAACGCGGGATCGTGTGATGGCCGCGAGGACCGCAACGCGACAGCCACGAACGCCGGCGGTGGCAAGCCACCACCCGGAGATCGCTGCAAGAACTGTGGCAAAATTGGCCACTGGGCCAAGGACTGCCGCGGAAAGAAGAAGGACGTGGCCCACGTCGCGGAAGCTGAGGAGGATGAACACGCGCTGATGTACATCGCCGCAGACAAGGAGGTAATCGCGCCGCCGGTGTCATGTTGCCACTCCAGTTCACCGGCGTCTGCAGCTGAGATGCAGGGGCGCGTCCACATCAACGAACCCAAGGTACTCCTCCACCTCAGCCAGGAGCAGGAGGAGGAGGCCATGGTGCCTCGCCGCTGGGTGCTTGACACCGGGGTGATGAACCACATGACGGGCTCGCGCAACGTCTTCGCCGAGTTGGACTTCGGCGTGACGGGCACCGTCAAGTTCGATAATGGGTCTCTGGTGTAAATCTAGGGCAAGGGCACGATGTTGTTTGCCTGCAAATCCGGCGAACACCGTCGGCTCGACGGCGTCTACTACATCCCGCGGCTCACCACCAACATCATCAGCCTCGGCCAAATGGACAAGGACGGATTCAAGATCGACATCGAAGCAGGCGTGCTGCGCTTGTATGATCTGCAGCGTCAACTGCTGGCGAAGGTGCACCGATCACCGAGCCGACTCTACCTCCTCGACATGAACATCACCGCACCGATGTGCCTCACAGCGAGGGTTGGTGACACAGCGTGGCGCTGGCACGAGCGCTACGGTCATCTCAATTTCCGAGCGCTCCGCAAGCTTGGACAGGCGGACATGGTGCATGGTCTGCCACAAATTGATCACGTTGATCAAGTCTGTGAGGATTGCGTCCTCGCCAAGCTGAAGCGAACGCCGTTCCCGAGAGCCGCCAAGTACCGAGCTCGAGCGGCACTAGATCTCGTCCATGGAGATCTCTGCGGCCCAATCTCGCCAGTGACGCCATCTGGCAATGCTTATTTTCTATTGCTTGTCGACGACATGAGCAGGTACATGTGGCTCTCGCTTCTGTGCTCGAAGGAAGACGCGCCGACGGTGATCGTGGTGTTCCAGGCTCGCGTTGAACGTGAGTCGGGAAAAAAAACTCAAGGTGCTCCGCACTGACAATGGCGGCGAATTCACTTCGGTGGAGTTCGGGGAGTACTGCGCTGGCGAGGGTATTCAGCGCCACCGCTCGGCGCCGTACACGCCGCAGCAGAATGGCGTCGTCGAACGGCGGAACCAGATGATCGTGTCTACGGCCCGGAGCATACTGTGTGCCCGCGGCGTGCCTGGACGTTTCTGGGGAGAAGCAGTTCACACCGCTGTGTTCCTGCTCAACCGGGCGCCTACAACGGCGCTCGACGGTCTGACTCCGTACCAGGCTTGTTACGGGAAGAAGCCGTCGGTGCACTTCTTCAAGGTGTTCAGTTGTGTTGTTTACATCAAGCAGCTGCGACCACACCTCGCCAAGCTCGACGACCGCGGCGTCAAGGTCGTGTTCCTCGGGTATCAAGACGGCTCCAAGGCGTACCGATTCTATGACCCGGTGGCTCAGTGCGTCCACGTTTCGCGGGACGCCGTATTCGACGAAGAGGCACGCTGGAGCTGGGAGGATGGCTCGGTCTCGGGCAATCAGCTGCCCTTCACCATCGCGAACGACTATGACCTCCAGCCGCGCCGTGAAGCGGTGCCAGTCACAGCGCCGGCCTCTCCCGAGGCGGATGCACCAACGAGGACATGGAGCACAGTGTCGCGAATGACATCGACTTTAGCAGCATCTGCGTCGCCACGCGTGACGTCGCCCACGACACCACCAGCGGCTCGAACTCAAGTTGAGTTCGCGACGCCGCTCACTACTGACCAAAACCTCGATGCACATGACGACGAGGACATGGCGCACAGATATCGGACGTTGGACAATGTTCTGGGCACAGACGATGTGCCCAGTCTAGCGCAGCGGGACGTCGCTCAGGCCGAACTCCACTCCGTGAGCCACGCCATGAGTGTGGAGGAGCCTCGTTTGCTGAAAGAGGCCGACGGCGACCCCAACTGGGTTGCCGCGATGGAGGAGGAGATAAAGTCGATCCACGACAACAACACATGGTCGTTGGTCGACCTCCCGCGTGGACATCGTGCCATCGGCTTGAAGTGGGTCTATAAAGTCAAGCGCGGTGAGAATGACGCCATTGTCAAGCACAAGGCACGCCTTGTTGCCAAAGGCTACGTTCAGCGGCCCGGAGGCGACTTCGAGGAGGTGTATGCCTCGGTCACGCGACTGGAGTCAGTGCGGCTGGTGCTTGCCGTCGCGGCTCACTTCGGCTAGGGTGTCCATCACATGGACGTCAAATCGGTGTTCTTGAACGATGAACTCCAGGAGGGGGTGTACGTTCAGCAACCTCTAGGCTTCATCGTCGACGACCATAAACATAGAGTGCTACGCTGAAAGGTCCTATCCCAAGGCTAGAGGGGGGTGAATAGCCTAAATTTAAAACTTAAAACAAACTCAACAACAAGTTAGATATAAATGAAGCGAAGCTCGTCTTGCAATAGCAAACTAAGGAATGCGAAGCCTCCTAACCACAATTGCTATCCTAATATAACTCTAGGATCACTCAAAACCTACTCAAGTCTAGTAGCCCTCTAGGCACAACCTAATACACTAAGATAAGAATGAATAAGGTAATGCAAAGATAGGGAGAGTGATAATACCGCCTTGTCGGGGTAATGAACCAATCAAGTGTTCTCCAATCAATACAATCAATCACAATGATGAACAAGAGATTGACACTTGATTTTTCACCCGAGGTTCACTAGTTTGCCAACTAGCTACGTCCCCGTTGTGTCGGCTTACTCACTTGGAGGTTCACGCGCTAATTGGCATCACACGCCAAACCCGTCACCGGGTGCCGCACAACCAACACAAGATGAGGGCACTCAAAGATACGAGCAATTTACTAGAGTTACCTTTGCGATCTCCCGCGGGGAAGGCACAAGAACCCCTCACAGTCACCTTGTAGTCGACGAAGCACAATCACCAAGCTTCTCGATCTACCTCCACTGCTCCAAACCGTCTAGGTGATGGCAATCACCAAGAGCAACAAGAAATCCGCAGCGAGAACGCCTCCCAAGTGCCACTAGATGCAAGCTATATGCGAAATGCACTTGGATCACTCAATCTCTTTTAGAAATTCACTAACCAAGCATGGAGATGAGTGGGAGGGAGTTTGCTCAGCTCAAAGGAGTCTCAAGATGTTCAAATGTGCGAGAGTGAGCCTCCCCAAGCCGGCCAACACATATTTATAGACCCCCTCAAATTTTCTAGCCGTTACCCTGATAAGTTGGCGACGGACGCTCAACACGGGGGCGACGGACGCTCCGTCGCTAGCGTCCGACGCACTGTCAGAACTAGCCGTTGGGCAGCTTCAAGGCCGACGGACGCTCCGTCGCCAGCGTCCGACACTTTGTCAGAACTAGCCGTTGGAATGCTTCGTGGGCGACAGACGCTCCGTGTCAGCGTCCGACGCTCTGACCTCCAGCGTCCGACGCTCTGACCTCCAGCGTCCGGCGCCTGTCTTCAAACTGCCCGCTTGCAGAGCTCTCTGGAAGCCCGACGGACGCTCCACTCGTTTTGCGACGGACGCTGTGCCTCAGCGTCCGACGCCCTCTGACTTTTCTTCTAGAGCTTCTGAGTGACCGACGGACGCTCGGAGTTCACAACCCTAGCGTCCGACGCCTTCATCCGGTTCGTCGGACAGCGTCCGACGCCCTTTTCTGCAGCGTCCGATGCCCTTTCTGCGTTTCTGCTTTTTCCACCTTGGCTCCAAGTTGCCAAGCACTAAGGTACCTCTTTAGTGGACACATCTTGGCATGTTTTACTTGATATTTAGCATGGTGTATATCACTAGGTCCTAGATGCACATGCAATATAGATAACACCTAGTGGCACTCGACAAACCGTAATCACTTTTGCATTTCCCCTCTTAATAGTACGGTTGTCTAACCTAAATGTGATCACACCCACTTGGTGTCTTGATCACCAAAAGAAAATCCCTAGCTTATACCTTTGCCTTGTTTAGCTTAGGGTCATTCCACTTGCCTTCTCCTCCAAGTGTGAGCTTTAGGTTTCCACCACCTTTGCTTGCTCCATCACTTGTCATCATCTTCAATGGGTGTACTACACCTACTCAAACACTTAGAGCTAGGTTAGTACTTAGGCTTCATCAATTACCAAAATCACTATGGAGTCTTCAATCTCCCCTTTTTGGTAATTGATGACGACCCGATATAAAAGATAGGAAATATGATTTTGAAACCTTACAAGGTTTGCAAGTGTTTTACTCTCCCTACATATGTGCACTTCTTATGATTAAGAGTCAAAGCTGCTTACATAGATCTTTGCGGGGGGGGGGGGGGGGGGGGTAAACTACTTGCAAACTATGACATGATGCTAAAGTATAAGAAATGGATCTTTGAAGCGTGATACCAATCGAAGTGCGCCAAAAATACCTTCCTTAGCAACATGGTTAGCTCGATACCAATGGAAAGACATGAAAATATTTATGGTTCTAGCTAACATCTATACATGCTAGTGATCAAATCATCAATCAAGATTATACTAGGCATGTACCACACAAGAAAGTCATATTGAATTGAAGTACAATGCAAGCAAACATATGTGTGAATGCACATTCAAATGCAACAACTTGTTCATAGGCTTGATCCCCCTACTTGTGTGCTCAAATTTTAATTTTTCACTTTCAAAAATCTCCCTCTTTTATTTCATATGACTTTTTCTCCCCCTTTACCATTTTTTTATCTCCATCTTCTTTCATATTACTCTCTCTCCCCCTTTACCATTTTTTTTCTCCCCCTTTATCTCTTTATATCATATCATTTTATCTCCCCCTTTGTCATAAATTACCACAGAGGGATCACTTGTTGTAGATACATCAAGTCAATTCATAAAGGAGGTGGGGTGAAAATTAACCATTTTTGTTCATCCTAGATCACTTGTCCTATATATTTAACACGGTTTAAACTATGGACAAGCTTGTTCACACATCTTACAATGGTTATCTTATCCATATTGGTTAAATATAAGAGCAAATGTTCTAGACTAAACATGTGAAGGTGCAAGCTTATCAACATGCCATATGATACCATTTGGACAAACAAGTCAAAGAAGCAAGAGTGGTAGCATATGCACATACATAACATTTTATTTTCCATGAATGAGCCTAAATGAGTGATGTCTATATGTTCTACACAAGTCTAGCAAAGGATGAATGCACATGTCAAACAATTGTACCTTGCTATCTTGGAGTAGAGGCATGTCATAAGTGGGGTTGCATCAACTCATGTTGGAGAAATCCAAGATATTCAACTCATTCCTTAACTTGCAAAACCTCTTCTCATCAAGTGGCTTGGTGAATATGTCGGCTAATTGATCATCGGTGCCCACGTTGTCAATGTAAATGTCACCCTTTTGTTGATGATCTCTTATGAAATGGTGTCTTACATCTATGTGCTTTGTTCTAGAGTGTTGGATGGGATTGCTTGTAAGTTTCACCGCACTTTCATTGTCACATAGCAAGGGAACCTTCTTGAATTTGATTCCATAATCATTCAAGGTGGCCTTCATCCATAATAGTTGTGCACAACAACTCCCCGCACTAATGTATTCGGCTTCGGCGGTAGAGAGTGCCACACTATTTTGCTTCTTGGATGACCATGAGACTAGTGATCTTCCCAAAAATTGACATGTTCCACTAGTGTTTTTCCTATCAACCTTGCATCCCGCATAATCGGAGTCCGAATATCCAATCAATTCAAATCTTGACCCCTTGGGAAACCATAATCCAACCTCTTGTGTATGCTTTAAATATCTCAATATCCTCTTTGTGGCTTTCAAATGACTCTCTCTAGGAGATGCTTGAAATCTAGCACACATACATACACTAAACATGACATCCGGTCGTGATGCGGTTACATAGAGTAGACTTCCAATCATTGACCGATATAGTGTTTGCTCAACCATCTTGCCACTTGTGTCACTATCCAAGTGTCCATTTGTCCCCATGGGAGTACTAATGCCTTTAGCATCTTCTAACCCAAACTTCTTGATCATATCCTTGATGTACTTGCCTTGACTCACAAATGTACCATTCTTCATTTGCTTGATTTGGAGTCCAAGAAAGTAACTAAGTTCACCAATCATGGACATCTCAAACTCATTTGCCATCATTTCACCAAACTCTTCACAAAAATCTTGATTTGTAGACCCAAAGATAATGCCATCCACATAGATTTGCAAGACAAACAAGTTACTTCCAATCTTCTTAGTGAATAGAGTGGTGTCAACCAAACCAATCTTGAATCCCTTAGAGAGGAGAAAACTTCTCAACCTCTCATACCATGCTCTAGGTGCTTGCTTCAATCCATAGAGAGCTTTCTTGAGCTTGAATACATGGTTGGGCTTCTTTATATCTTCGAATCCGGGTGGTTGCTCAACATACACTTCCTCATTTATGTACCCATTCAAGAATGCACTTTTGACATCCATTTGGTACAACTTGATGTTATGTGCACAAGCATAGGCTAATAGAATCCTTATTGCCTCTAATCTTGCCACGGAGCATATGTTTCCCCAAAGTCAAGACCCTCAACTTGAGTGTACCCTTGTGCAACTAGTCTTGCTTTGTTTCTCACTACTATTCCATCTTGATCTTGCTTGTTCTTGAATACCCATTTGGTTCCAATGACATTGTGATTTCTTGGTCTATCCACTAGTTCCCAAACTTGATTTCTTGTGAAGTTGTTAAGTTCTTCATGCATAGCATTTATCCAATCCACATCCTTCAAAGCTTCATCAATCTTGGTTGGCTCAAATGATGAGACAAAAGAGTAATGCTCACAAAATGAAGCCAATCTTGATCTTGTTTGAACACCACTTTGAATGCCTCCAATAACTTGATCTAGAGGATGATCTCTTGCAATATTGGTAGGTTGAAGTACTTGCATGTGAGAATCTTGAGCATTTGATTGAGATGATGATGGACTAGCCTCTTGTTGATCTTGAACTTGAGCTTCACTAGCATTTGCTTGATCTTGAGTTTGAGAGTCACTTGCTTCTTCTTGTAAGGGAATGGTCACTTGATCTTCATCTTCATCTTGTACTTGTCTTGGTCTAATGTCACCAATATCCATATCTTTCATTGCATTGACCAATTTGTCACCTCTCACATCATCCAAGTTTTCTTGTTCATCTTGAGAGCCTTGTGTTTCATCAAATTCCACATCATGCACTTCCTCAATAATTCCACTAGTTAAGTTCCATACTCTATAAGCCTTGCTTGATGTAGAGTAACCAAGTAGAAATCCCTCATCACATTTCTTCTCAAACTTGCTTAGTCTTGTTCCCTTCTTTAAGATATAACACTTGCACCCAAACACTCTAAAATATGCAATATTTGGCTTTCTTCCATTCAAGAGTTCATATGGAGTCTTCTCAAGCATTCCATGACAATAGAGACGGTTGCTAGAGTAGCAAGCCGTGTTGATAGCTTCGGCCCAAAAGGAATGACTAACATTGTACTCACTTAGCATTGATCTTGCCATGTCAATCAAGGTTCTATTCTTTCTTTCAACTATCCTATTTGATTGTGGAGTGTACTTTGGAGAGAATTGATGGTTGATTCCAAAGTCATCACAAAGTTCATCAATTCTTGTGTTCTTGAACTCACTTCCATTGTCACTTCTAACTCTCTTGATAGTTGTTTCAAACTCATTATAGCATCTCTTGACAAATGTCTTGAAGATATCAAATGTGTCACTCTTGTCACTTAGGAAGAATACCCATGTGTATCTTGTGAAGTCATCAACTATCACAAAACCATACTTGTTCCCACCAATGCTTGCATATGTAGTTGGCCCAAAGAGATCCATGTGCAATAACTCAAATGCTTTGCTTGTACTCATGATGCTCTTCTTTGGGTGAGTGTTGCCAACTTGCTTTCCGGCTTGACCTGCACTACATAGCTTGTCCTTTTCAAATATGACATCCTTCAAGCCTCTCACTAGATCATGTTTGACTAACTTGTTCAATTGCTTCATGCCAACATGTCCAAGTCTTCTATGCCATAGCCAACCCATGCTTGATTTGGTGATGAGACATGTTGAGAATTGAGTCTCACTAGCATTGAAATCAAGAAGATATAGGTTCTCATACCGAAAACCCTTGAAGATCATATTAGAGCCATCCACACTTATGATTTCCACATCCTCCACTCCAAATATGCACTTGAAACCGAGATCACATAGTTGAGCCACCGACAATAAGTTGAACTCAAGCCTTTCAACTAGAAGCACATTGCTAATGCTAAGATCATTTGAGATAGCAATCTTTCCAAGCCCTTTCACCTTGCCTTTTCCATTATCACCAAATGTGATATTATCAAAACCATGGTCACTATCTTGGTTGATTGAGTTGAACATTCTTCCATCTCCGGTCATGTGTTGAGTGCACCCACTATCAAGCACCCAATGCCTCCCTCCGGCTTTGTAATTGACCTACAAGAGAGATTAATTCTTTTTAGGTACCCAAACTTTCTTGGGTCCTCCAAGGTTAGTTACCAAGGATTTTAGTACCCAAATGGACTTCTTGGAAGCCATCCATGGTGCACCAACAATCTTGGCATGAACACCATTAGTACCCTTGGAAAGAACATATAATGAATCAACTCTAATAGAGGATATTTCTTGCTTGGCCTTCTTATTCTTGCATACTTGCTCATTGTGACCAACTTGCTTGCAATTCTTGCAATAGCTACCGGTGTTCTTCACAAAACGAGTTTTGTGAGAAACAAAAGTGGCCTTGCCTTTCTTGGGGGTATAGCCCAATCCCTCTTTGTAGAGAGAAGCTCTTTGGCTACCCAAGCACATAAGCAAGCGGTCCTCACCTCCATAAGTCTTAGCTAAGGAGTGATTGAGCTTTGTAACCTCCTTCTTGAGTGTTTCATTTTCAACCATTAGTGAGGCATAAAAAATAGAGCCATCACTAGTAGATGAAGTAGAAGTGGTAGTGCTACAAGAGGGGTTAGTGGGAGCAACAATGATAGGAACATAAGATGATTCATCAAGAATATCACACGTAACTCCCATGTCACATGTTTGAACAATCTCTTTCTTACTTTGATCTAAGAGAGAGGAGTGAGCCCTTTCAAGCTTAGTGTGAGACTTCACTAGCTCCTCATGGGCTTCCATTAGCCTCTCATGAGATGCTACAGCCTCATCAAGGTTTTGCTCAAGAGCCACATTGGTCTTGCGCAATTCCTTGCATTCCTTCCTCTTCTTATCTATGTATTCTTTAGCTTGTTCAAGCATGTCCATGAGTTCCTCCTTTGAGGGCTCCTCACTATCACTATCGCTCTCACTCTCACTCTCATCATGAGAAAGTACCTTAGTGGATTTGGCCATGAAGCATGATGATGAAGTGTCAAATAGAGAGATCTTGTCCCTCATTGCAATGCTCGCAAAAGCCTTCTTCTTGGTGGATGTCTTCTTTTCTTGATCATCATCTTCACCACTAGAGGCATCACTATCCCATGTCACAATGTGAGAATACCCCTTCTTCTTCTTCTTGTCAAAGGTGGGCTTCTTCTCTTTCTTGTCTCTCTTCTTGTGATCATCATCATCCTTGTCACTATTGTATGGGCAATGAGCAATGAGATGCTCAAAAATTCCACACTTGAAGCACTTCCTTGGCTCATCAAAGTTCTTGGAAGATGGTCTCTTCCTTCTTGCATGATATCCCTTCTTCTTCATGAATCTTCCAAACTTTCTCACAAAGAGAGCCATTTCTTCTTCATCAATCTCACTATCACTTGAGCCTTCATCTTCACTAGATTCTTCAACCTTGGCTTTGCCCTTGCTCTTGTGTGATGAAGTAGCTTTGAAAGCTATGCTCTTCTTCTTCTCATCTTTCTTTTCTTCATTCTTGGCATCTTTTTCTTTGTTGTCCCGGTAAGCTTCTTGTGTCATCACATCTCCCAAGACTTGGTTGGGAGTCACGGTGTCCAATCCACCTCTCACAATCAAGGTCACAAGAGTCTCAAACCGAGATGGGAGACTTCTCAAGAACTTGTGAGAAAAGTCCTTGTCCTCAACCTTCTCTCCGAGGGCCGTGAGATTATTGACTAGCACTTGTAGCCTATAGAACATCTCTGACACATTCTCATCATCCTCCATCTTGAAACTTGCAAACTTTTCTTTGAGGATGTATGCCTTTGCACTCTTGACGGCTTGGGTGTCTTCAAATGATTCTTCTAGCTTCTTCCAAGCCTCATGAGCACTCTCAAGATTCTTGATTTTCTCAAACACTTTTTCATCAAGTGCCTCATGAATAGCACTTAGAGCAATATCATTGTGTTGCAACTTTTCTTCCTCTTGCGGAGTGAGAGCTTCCTCATCTTCAACCTCAAACTTTTTGTCCACCACAAGCCACACCTTCTTACTAATTGACTTGATGTGAGCGGTCATCTTGACTTTCCAATAGCCATAGTTGGTACCATCGAACTTGGGTGGCTTCTTCATGTTGTTGATTTGAGCCATGATCACACCGTAGGTTGTTAAGCCTGAAATTGACGGTGTACTAGCTCCGATACCACTTGAAAGGTCCTATCCCAAGGCTAGAGGGGGGGTGAATAGCCTAAATTGAAAACTTAAAACAAACTCAACAACAAGTTAGATACAAATGAAGTGAAGCTCGTCTTGCAATAGCAAACTAAGGGATGCGAAGCCTCCTAACCACAATTGCTATCCTAATATAACTCTAGGATCACTCAAAACCTACTCAAGTCTAGTAGCCCTCTAGGCACAACCTAATACACTAAGATAAGAATGAATAAGGTAATGCAAAGATAGGGAGAGTGATAATACCGCCGTGTTGGGGTAATGAACCAATCAAGTGTTCTCCAATCAATACAATCAATCACAATGATGAACAAGAGATTGACACTTGATTTTTCACCCGAGGTTCACTAGTTTGCCAACTAGCTACGTCCCCGTTGTGTCGGCTTACTCACTTGGAGGTTCACGCGCTAATTGGCATCACACGCCAAACCCGTCACCGGGTGCCGCACAACCAACACAAGATGAGGGCACTCAAAGACACGAGCAATTTACTAGAGTTACCTTTGCGATCTCCCGCGGGGGAAAGGCACAAGAACCCCTCACAGTCACCTTGTAGTCGACGAAGCACAATCACCAAGCTTCTCGATCTACCTCCACTGCTCCAAACCGTCTAGGTGATGGCAATCACCAAGAGCAACAAGAAATCCGCAGCGAGAACGCCTCCCAAGTGCCACTAGATGCAAGCTATATGCGAAATGCACTTGGATCACTCAATCTCTTTTAGAAATTCACTAACCAAGCATGGAGATGAGTGGGAGGGAGTTTGCTCAGCTCAAAGGAGTCTCAAGATGTTCAAATGTGCGAGAGCGAGCCTCCCCAAGCCGGCCAACACATATTTATAGACCCCCTCAAATTTTCTAGCCGTTACCCTGAAAGTTGGCGACGGACGCTCAACACGGGGCGACGGACGCTCCGTCGCTAGCGTCCAACGCACTGTCAGAACTAACCGTTGGGCGGCTTCAAGGCCGACGGACGCTCCGTCGCCAGCGTCCGACACTTTGTCAGAACTAGCCGTTAGAATGCTTCGTGGGCGACAGACGCTCCGTGTCAGCGTCCGACGCTCTGACCTCCAGCGTCCGGCGCCTGTCTTCAAACTGCCCGCTTGCAGAGCTCTCTGGAAGCCCGACGGACGCTCCACTCGTTTTGCGACGGACGCTGTGCCTCAGCGTCCGACGCCCTCTGACTTTTCTTCTGGAGCTTCTGAGTGACCGACAGACGCTCGGAGTTCACAACCCTAGCGTCTGACGCCTTTGTCCGGTTCGTCGGACAGCGTCCGACGCCCTTTTCTGCAGCGTCCGACGCCCTTTCTGCATTTCTGCTTTTTCCACCTTTGCTCCAAGTTGCCAAGCACTAAGATACCTCTTTAGTGGACACATCTTGGCATGTTTTACTTGATATTTAGCATGGTATATATCACTAGGTCCTAGATGCACATGCAATATAGATAACACCTAGTGGCACTCGACAAACCGTAATCACTTTTGCATTTCCCCTCTTAATAGTACGGTTGTCTAACCTAAATGTGATCACACCCACTTGGTGTCTTGATCACCAAAAGAAAATCCCTAGCTTATACATTTGCCTTGTTTAGCTTAGGGTCATTCCACTTGCCTTCTCCTCCAAGTGTGAGCTTTAGGTTTCCACCACCTTTGCTTGCTCCATCACTTGTCATCATCTTCAATGGGTGTACTACACCTACTCAAACACTTAGAGCTAGGTTAGTACTTAGGCTTCATCAATTACAAAAATCACTATGGAGTCTTCATACGCCTCCACAAAGCACTCTATGGACTGCGTCAGGCCCCGCGCGCATGAAGCTAGAAGCTCGACACCGAGCTGTTACGGCTTGGGTTTAAGAGCTACGTCGACGAGCACGGGTTGTACACTCGCGGTCAAGGTGCAGGCCGCCTGATCGTCGGTGTGTACGTCGACGATCTCATCATAACTAGAGGAGACGCAAATTCCGTGGCAAAGTTCAAGCAACAGATGTTGAACACGTTCAAGATGAGTGACCTCGATTTGCTCTCTTACTACCTTGAGCTCGAGGTGACACAGGGAGCAGCCGACATCTCGCTCCGGCAAACGGCGTACGCTTCGAAGATACTCGAGAAGGCGGGCTTGAGTGATTGCAATGCCAGTGCAACCCCCATGGAGCCGAGATTGAAGCTGCTCAAGGAAGGCACGACGCCGAGCGTTGACGCCACCGAGTATCAGAGTTTGATCGGCAGCCTCAGGTACTTGTGTAATTCCCGTCCGGACCTTGCATACCCGGTGGGTTACCTAAGCAGGTTTATGGAGGCGCCGCGGCAAGAACACCTCACCGCCGTGAAGCGTGTGCTCCGGTACGTGGCGGGCACATTGAGTTGGGGGTTGCACTATCACCCTGGGAAGACGGATGGAGGCAAGCCGGTGCTGGTCGGATACTCTGATAGCGACCTGGCCGGTGACGTGAATGACAGGAAGAGCACGAGTGGCCTCATCTTCTTCCTAGCTGGAGGACCGGTTGCTTGGCAATCGGCGAAACAGAAGGTGGTTGCTCTGTCTTCATGCGAAGCAGAGTACATCGCTGCTGCTGCGTGCGAGGCGGTCTGGTTGGCGCGGTTGCTAGCTGAGCTCGTCAGTGGACCCGTGCTCGCACCAAAACTCAAGGTGGACAACAAGTCCGCCATTGCCCTTATGAAGAACCCTGTACACCATGACCGGAGCAAACACATTGATGTGAAATTTCATTTCATCCGGGAATGCTGGGACAAGAGGCTGATCAACGTTGAGTTTGTGGGAACTGAGTTGCAGTTGGGTGACATGCTTACAAAGGCACTCGGTCGTACTCGATTTCAGGAACTTCGCGGCTTGGTCGGCATGAAGAACATAGCATAGTTGCTCACGGCTTAGGAGGAGATTGTTAGTATAAACCGTGAGCTCTTTCCTTTCTAGCAGATAGCGTAGATCATGGCATGGCCTAGAGAGCTGGGATGACAGCCCTCAATCACGAGCATGTCAAGTTTAGCATTTCCTTATTCTAGTGATTGATTAGCTTTCAATTGTAGCATTGTAACTAGACATATATATTTGATCTTTAATCAAACGAAAAGTTGTCGCTTGCAGCACCAAATCACTTCGTGTTTGTATCTTCATTATTCATCCTTCAGAGTTCTAACAACATGCACTATCAAGTTCGGCCAATTAAGCAAGATTTTTATAAAAAAAAAAATAATATGCACTCCAGTATTAACGTTACATGCACTATCACATTACCGAATCACCTAACACGCATACACATGCTAATAATATGCATTAGTATCACGTATCCACGTTAAGCATACACATGCAAAATATATTACACATAAAACTTTAATGTGTCACGCTAAAATATTTTTATAGACATGGTAAAAATCGTGTCACGTATCCACTCTCAAATGCATACACGTTACAAATTTAAATGCAAATCAAAATATATAAAGTCCAAAGTTATAAAATAAAAAGGTTTACCATATAGAGATCATGCATGCATCAATCAAATCTAGAAAAAAGATTTTTTATATTTAAAACTTTCCTTATTTATCCTATTTTATAAAATATAAAATTAATAAATATATATTTCATCTATTACCTCCTAATCGTAATCGTTAAAAAAAATCAAGGAACGATCCATAGTTATTTGGGTTTGGGAGTATCGCAGCAAAGCCCATTGCATTAAGCAGGCTGGAAAGTTTCTAACAAAGTACAGGTTATCTGGATCGGTAACCTAGGTTACCGCATCCCACATAGAACACACCCCACAAATAACAGTGAAAAGGAGTACATAGCAAAAGATTAGGGACACAAAGGATGTTAGCCGAGCCCCCTAGCTATGGGCCAGCAGCCCCGCCGAACACCAGACCATTGCCTCGTCTCTAATGAGTTCAGCAAGCTGTTGTGAAGACGATGCAGGCCTGTTGAAAGTTCTGACATTCCTCTCTTTCCAAATTATCCAACTGACTAGCTTGAAGGAAACATGAATACGGTTTACTCGGAAGTTGTGGCAGATGAGGGAAGCAGGAAGAAAAGGATTGAGTTTTTAGACTGTCCTAATGGTCAGGGTTCACGATCAGAAGGGAATGATGGAGATGGCTCTTAGTTTTATAAGAACCTTTTTGCAGTAAAACATAATCCTGGGTCCTCTTAGCCCAAAACTTTTGGGGAGGATAATAGAGCTACGGAAGACGAGAATGATATGTTATCCTGAGGGTGCCCTTGGGTTATCTTTTTTTGTTTTATCAAAAGTTTGTGTATATAGTTAAAAGAGATATTGTAGCCTTGTTCTTTAATGGGGAGTTAAATCTCTGTAGATCGGCTCTGATAATTGGCCAACATCTTTCATAAAAAATCCCTATAAATCATTCCGGGGCCGATGCCATTTATGGGGGCATGTCCTTTATCACCATGCCAATCTCTTTTTTTTTCGACGAAAGAAAAATTATATTATATGAAACCTGGGTACATCAATACATTACAAGCACTTTGCAATACGAGATAATACTCACGCTGTGAATAGCATAACTCAAATCCTAACCTGTTAATCGCTTTACAGTGTAGATGACCGCACAGGCAAACACTCGGCACCAGCAATAGCGGCAAGCCTGAGAACAGATGCCCAACAAACGACGGTCAACATTCCTGTAGGTGGAATTGATGATCTTTTTCTTCTTGCTGGTGTCTTCCTTCTTCTTCTTTCTGCCACCGAAGAATGGGGAAGGCTGATCTGAAGGATATTCTCCCTAGTCTTTCATTGTGGCCAGATCTAACCACAACAAAACGAAGAAAAGACCGGAGAAAATTATTCCATGGCGGCGACATCATCTCCGCCTTGATGCCGTCATCCGGAAACAAAGATCTCCATGTCGTCATATCGATGAAGATGGTGACACCGAAGTTGTCGCCCTCGTCTTCAACGAAGACGCCATGGAGAAGACGATTCCACCCTTCTCCTTCACCATTGCCGGAGAAGAGGAGAAGGAGGAGATAAAACTCTAATACCAAGAACTTTGGCATGGAGAAACCCTAACCCTAAAGACTCGATCTACTGGAGAAAACTTATTAAAAACAATGGATCCCTGCTCCCTTCAGCCCCCGACGAGATGCCGGAGGGAAAGGGAGGGGGACCAGCGGTGGCGGAGGGTGGTGGGCGGGCGGCGGCCTTCAGCCCCCTCGCAAGACTCGCGAGGCTTAGGCGGAACGGGCTGGGAAAGGTGTGTCTAGTTCATCCAACTCCAAGATATGTAGCCTAACTCTTGCCAGATTAGGGCCATGGTTCTGTCCCGATCGATGACCCCACAAGGTGTGAGAAATAATTGTGGGCAGCCTTGGATATATTCTCCTAGGAGCTAAAAAAACGTCTGTAAGTGTCGACATAGTACTTACCTCCTCATTGCTGATGTTATGTTGGACAAAATCTCCATCCAAACTGCACAGAGAGTGTAAAAACAAACGGTTTTCAGAGGCAGAGAATGAGACAAAAATGGAGTTCTGTATTTGAGGAGGGAATTGGATGTTATGAAAAGTTGAACGGAGTAATGGAACTTTTCCCTACAACCTGTACCACCCAAACCTGGCATGCAGGACGCAGCGACGGCGACAGCCGACGGACTGACGGCGACGCGCGCATGATCTCAACTTCCACCCGATCGGAGCTGATAGCCCCTTTACACACTGCTTGTTTGAGGTGATGTTTGCTTGGGTCCTATGCTCCAACGGCAGGTCAATCTAATTAATTATACCATAATTTTTCTAGTAGTTGTTTAGTGTACTGTCAGAACTATGATGTGACATACTTTTTTAATGACCTATATATATTATATATTATAGATTTATTTTCTTGCTAAATTTTGCTAAAAATATGACTTTAATTTTGCTCACTAAATTTTCCATGACAGCTGCAGTTCACCTACATATTTGGCGTGGCAGATTTTGCCACGACGAAAACAGAGCTTTATAAAAATCAGGTCGAGGCGAGTTTGTCAGGTCGGAAAGCGGTGCACGTACTGCTACTTGCTTTTCTGCGTGCCGGCGCACCGTTGGCCGTCTTTGGGACGACGAAGCTGGGCGGGCCGGTGCGAGACCAGTCGGTGTCCGGTTCCATCTGACAAATCAGGACATGGAGTATATACTACTAGTATTTCCGCGTGCCGAACAGTCTGTTGGGAGCTAGGTAGGGCAAACATGCATGCGTGTTTGCATCACGCATCAGAAATCAGAAATCAGAAAGGACGTACAGTACGTGACACGCCATCTCGATCGGCATGCGGGGTTTGGCATAATGAGAGATGCATCTTCCCAACTCCCCCGAGCTTGACCCAAGCAATGCAACAGCCGGCCCTAAGCTCTCGCTCGCTCTCATCAACAACAGTCAACAGCTCTCTCTCTCTCTCTCTCTCTCTCTCTCTCTCTCTCTCTCCTCTTATATATATATATATATATATATATATATATATATATATATATATATATATATATATATATAGTATGTGGAACAGATACATCGAGGCGAGGCATAGTAGAGATATTACATAGGTACGCCACACAGCCCACGGCCGCTAGCTGCTGGCTGTCACGTGAGCAACCGGTCCGCGGTTTCCACAAACCGCGCGCGCGCGTACCAGCTGCAGCTGCAGCTGCTGCTATGGCGGGGAGCAGGGGAAGCCCACTGCTGCGGAGGTGCAAGCGCGAGGGGTACACGCATGGACTGCGCCCGCCGCAGATGGAGGTGCTCCGGGCCATGTGCGGCGCGCTCATCCCGTCCCTACCCGTGGAGCCGCCGCTGGATCAGCCCGGCCGCGGCGGCAAGGGCGGCGACGACCTCGAGCGCTTCTACCACGCATCCGCCGCCGACGGCGTCATCCCTGACGAGGTGAGCTACGACGACACAGACTACGGTTGTCCATGCATTATGCATGTATCATGTATGCCTTCATGCATGGAGCATATGGTAGTGCCATGGACAGCACAAGCAGATACTTATATATATGTATATGGATCTTAGTCTTATTACAATCGACGAACTTCGCATTGTAGCTAAAAGAAAAGAAAAATAGAAAAGAACTCGGGGCTAGCTAGCTAAACTTTCGCTCTCTATATGACTTTCTATCACTGTTCAAATTGTCCTTATTTATTTATTATGCTGACGATGATCGTCGATAATAATAAATGAATGAGTGAATTGAATTAAAGGTCGCGGAGATGGTGGGCCGGTGCGTATGGGAGGCGATGCTGCTTATGAGGGTTATCCTGTGGATCCTGAGCACCAGGGTGGGCACGTTGGCGCTCTGCGGCCGCCTGTGCTTCTCCGGCGGCGGTGTCTGCAATAAGTTCGCGGACATGCCGGTGGAGCGGAGAGAGCAGGTGCTGCAGCGGTGGAGCAAGGCGCGGTGGATGTTTCACCTCAAGATCACTTTCGTCATCGTCAAGCTCCTGTCCCACTACGCATTCTACACAATGGTATGCACATGCATGCACCCAAGTTATTATTTATTACTCGTACTAGTTAGCTAAACACTTGAACTAGCTACGTGCAGTTATACTACTGTACATAATACAGACCATGCCATGCATGCATGTTATTTAATTGGAATATATATAGCCTCGTTCCATTCACGAAATTATATATATATATATATATATATATATATATATATATATATATATATATGAGAGAGAGAGAGAGAGAGGCTTCAAAGAACCGATGAGCTAGCCTGCTAAAACAAGGATGAGAGGCAAGCAAAATCTAGCTACTCCTAGTATATACCAATATATGATACTAAACCTTTGGCAGGTCACTGACTAAATTAACTACCTGATAGATGTACCAGGCTACCAGCACACACACACACGCACAGACACAAAACAAGAATCACTGTCAGGACTGGAAACAGTTAGTTGGCGTTAATTCTCATTATAATTTCTAGAAAAAAGAATGCTTGGATTCGGTACAGTGAGAGAGAAGGACTTGTTGACTAATTCTTGGGCTAGCTGCGGCAGGAGATCGAATTCATGCAGCAGGCCGGCCGGGAAAGGTTGGATTGGCACTTGGCAGCTAGAGTACGTACGGAGTACTAGAGGTAGCAAGGCAGGCCAGCCAGTAGCCGCATTGTTGGTTTGCTGCTGCGGGCTCCCACTTGCATTATTGTGTGTTGGCGACTGGCCGGGCTGGGCCAAATAATACCGGCCTATACGCGCGCATGATCGGAAGTCGCTAAGCAGTCATACTCATCATCCATAGTACGTATCATACTATTTGGTGCTGTTTATTATCATACGATCGTCATCATTCACTTAGCTCGATCGATGATTGTTTGGTTGGAAGATGGACGACACTACTTCGCGCTTGCATGCATTGCATGCTGCACTCGGTCGGGTGTCGTAGCTGGACAGCGTGTACCGTGCACATACAGTTTCTAGCTGGACAGCTAGTACAGAGTGACAGCACCATACATACATTAACTCATCAACACAATTGTTTTGGATATATGGTCCAGTTATTATACAGTACTAGCTAGCTATATATATAGTCACCTACAGTACTACTTTATAGCTACATTACTCTCCTGTTTTAAAAAATATCTGTTGTTCGCGAGAAACAATTTTAATAAATATATAAATTAAAAATATTATTTATGATATATAATTAGTATTATTAAAAAGATTTTTAAATCTAGTTTTTTAAAATAAATTTATTTAGATATATAAATATTGCATGTTTTTCTGTAAATCGAGTCAAACTCGTGTCATGGAAACCAAAAACAACAATTAATAATTTGATACAGAAGGACTATATATCTGGGCATTACTTACATCTGCGAAAATTACCAGAAATTATTCATAGCTACCAGGTGATATGTTACAATAAAACAAATATCTTATATAACAATTGAATTGTGAAAAGGTGTTGTCCCAAAAAAAAAGAACAGTGAAAAGGCCGAAAACACTAGGGCTCGTTCGTTTGGCCGGGAACCAAGGCCAGGAAGCATTCCTGCCAGGATGTTTATACAAATTAGAAAAACACTCTGACCTGAATTAGTTCCCGGCCACGGTTCTCCTGGAACCGAACGGGCCCTTGATCGTTTATCTCCTTGCCACCTCACCCGCCTACTCGATGTTCCGCTAGGTCCCATCATGGCGGTGCAGCTAACCCTCCCCGCCGCTGAGTCCCCCATGTGGTGGATCCACCTCTTCCACCATCCTCTTCTCTCGGTTTCGTCTGCCGGGTGTCTATTTGGAATATATTTGAGAGCTTTGAGTTGAGGGCTCTAGTAGAGTTAGTTGATGTAAAAATACAGGCCCTCAAAAGTATAATGACATCCAATCAAAAATATATAGGAACATCTTTTTTTCGAATTACACATTACAACGACAACAGCACCCATAATACGCACGTACACTCACCTCTATGAACACACGTACGCTAATCCACTCCTATATGTGCACCTCCGAATGAAGGACTGAGCCGACATATCTCAAAATTGACGAAGTCACCACAACACCTACAACTAAAAGCATAGCGCCGATAAATCATAAAATAAATTTAGAAAAATGCGAACACCCGTATCAAATCGAGGACTTCAACCCGGGTGGGCATGTTCCACCACAAAGAACCCAATCAACTATATGCGGAGCCTCTGACTTAAGAACTCCTAGAGTTGGTATGTAATTTCACTCAAGGACCGATCATTTAAACCCAAACTGAATTATTTTAGAGCAGTTCCAATGAAGTATTAATGGTAGTTTCTATCCCTATTAATTGACTTGCCACCTAAGCAAAAATCTGATGTGGCAATCGCATTAATGAAGAAAGAGAATAGAAATTGAGGAAACCGTTTCCTCCTCTAGAAATCGCGTCCTAACTAGAACCGATGCGCATAGAAACGGCAAAATCTCCATTGTGGAGAAACTAGCAGTTTCTACGTGCCCGCAAAAGAACTGCACCGTACTCCCTCCCTGCCACGCCGTGCTCGTCGTCCGCAGGCCACGGTGCGCGTGCTTGCCGGTGCCGCGCGTTGGCCACGCACACTCCTGCAGGCCGCGCTGCGCGCTCTATCTGGCCGCGCGCCGGTTGTCGCTGCCGTGCGCTTGCCCGCCGCCGCTGCCGCTGCACGCGCTCCCCCGCCGATGCTGCTGCGCACTCTCCCTGGCCGCTCGCCGGTTGCCCGCCGCCGCTGCTATGCGCGCTGGCCGCACGCACCGACAGCTTGCTCGCACGTCGCTCGCTCGCGCCGGCCACTCACATGCACGCTTGCGCTGAGCCCCGCCGCGCTCGCCCGACCGCTCCGCTCGCACCGTCGGCTGCGCCCGCCCTGCTCTCGCCGCTGGCCGCACCCACGCCGGCCCAGCTCGCGCCACCGGCCGTTGCGCGGCGAGCGTGTAGAATGAACGGGCAGAGAGATTGCCGGAGATAGAAAAAATAAAATAAGTCTCATATTTATTACACGAAGAAACTTCGTTGGGAATGATAGTTTATATAGAGTTTTGCTGACGTGGTTATCTTGAACTTTATTCATAGTGTCTATCATAGTGACTGTCCTAGGGCACTCCTAATACCAAAACCATAGTAGTTTCTATACACATTAAATATATTGTTATGTAAGCATTTTAGTAAGGTGATACACTATTTATTGAAGATAGAGAGGAAAAAAATTGAAGAAACCGAGTCTTAATAGGAAACGAAGTCTACGCGTCGCCCAAGACCGAAGAAACTGATTCGTATTCCGATGTGACGGATATCATCGTTTCTATACAAGTTCTTCAGATCCCGTGCATTTGCTTCCATTCGTGCGTGCGGCCATAGCGTCACCCTTCACTGCCGCGGCCACGCAGATCGACCAAGCATGCGGCGGCCTTGAACGCTACCGTCGTCATCACTGAGCCAGTGTTCATCGGAAAGGTACAGGAGCTCGAGCCCGCCCTGTCTCTGGCTCTCTGCTCGCCTGACGCACAGCTGTCCGGCGTCGCCATTGCTTGCGGACCTCGCGGCTGCCCGACGGAGCTGCGGCACTGGTCTCGACGGCAGCCTCTCCCGTGCGTGGCTGCTCGGCGCTCACCTTCCCGCGCGCGACCGCTCGACGCTCGCCTCGCCACGTGCGTCCACTCAGCGGTCAGCGTCGTGGAGCTCCAGCCATGGCCGCTTGACGCTTGCCTCCCCGTGCTCGACGCTCACGACCGACTTCCTGCTCGCCGCCGTGGAGCTCTGACTAGAGCCTGTCACACAGCCCGCCGTCTTCCCGGCCTGCTCGACTCCGCGCACGCCGTATAAAGCCCGTGGAGCAGAAGATCTGTGGGGAAGCGGGGTGAATAATTGGATAGACTCCACGATAGAAAAACTGCATTGTGAAGAGATAGTTTCATGCTACAATGTCCTATGACGTAGAAACTATGTGTGATCTCTTTATAGAGCTAGTGCATGTGCATTATAAATTGTGACCACTTTGCTTGCATTGGCCATCTATTCAACCAACAGCGATGCTTGATGCTTAATACTTGTCCACTCTTTTCCAGTACAACAGACCTATGGTAGCGTCATCAAAAACATTTTAGCATGCGTTTATATTGTAGGGCCGGCCGGGGTTAGTTCGTAGTTTTGGTACCCTTTGCTTTGTTTTGTAACTTATCTTCAAAGAAAAATGTAGTAGTCAACTGACAATGTCTAGTAACTATAGTATTCTAACATAAAAAGCAATCCTTTAACAGTTATCTATATCTCTAGCATATCTTCGGATATTTTAATTTGAATACCAATAAAATCTCTTCTGCCACAACATGGTTCATCAGAAGAAATATATATAATATAAAAGGCATAAAAAATATCTAGAGCACTACCGCCGGGTTATCAATGCAAACAGTGCAACACTATTAGCGTACTCCGTTTATTATATAATAAATAAAGGAAAAAAGGCAAGTGTCCCGTCATGTGTGTGCTGTGGGGCATGTTCGTTTCGCAGGATTATACACTATTCTGGTAGGAGTATGCACTGATGACTGATTTTTTGTAAGAGAAAAACATGTTCTGTCTGGATTTAAGCCAGCTGAAAAATCATATTAATGATGTCATCGTCGTGTGGGTACCACCGTGCAGGTAAACGAGAAGTCGGACAACCCGTCCTGGAAAGCAATAGGATACAGCGTGCCGGAGCTGGGCGTGGACAGTCCACCACCGGAACAAGTAGCGCCGTCGCCGCGGCCACTGGACAGCGGCATCGTGGAGACCAGATCCCTGAATGACGCCACGCTGCTCAGGTCACTCACGGACAGAGGACTGGCGCCGGTGAAAGCGGACGACGTGTCGGGCGAGCACCACACCGTGCGATGCGACGTGGTCATCGTCGGTTCAGGCTGCGGAGGCGGCGTGGCCGCCGCCGTGCTAGCGGCTGCGGGGCACAAGGTCATCGTCGTCGAGAAGGGGGACTACTTCACATCCGAGAGCTACACCTCCGTGGAGGGCCCCACAATGGAGCGCCTGTACGAGAAGGGAGGCATCTTCTGCACGTCCAACGTGACGACCATCATGTTCACGGGCACCACGGTTGGCGGCGGCTCCGCGATCAACTGGTCGGCCAGCATCCGCACGCCGGAGTGGGTCACGCAGGAGTGGGCGCGCGAGCACGGGCTCCCCGTGTTCGGGACGCCCGAGTACGCGCACGCCATGGACGCGGTCTGCGCCCGGCTCGCGGTCACCGACGGGTGCCGGGAGGAGGGGTTCCAGAACAAGGTTCTGCGCCGTGGCTGCGAGGCCCTCGGGCTACGTGGCGACGCCGTGCCGCGCAACTCGTCGGAGGGCCACTTCTGCGGCAGCTGCCACCTCGGCTGCCCCACCGGCGAGAAGCGTGGCACCGACACGACGTGGCTCGTCGACGCGGTCGCGCGCGGCGCCGTCATACTGACGGGCTGCAAGGCCGAGCGTTTCATACTCGAGAGCAACAGCAACCCCGGCGGCGGCAAGAGCAAGAAGTGCGTGGGCCTTGTGGCGTCGTGCATGGGCGACGGCGGCGTCACCAAGAAGCTGCGCATCGAGGCCAAGGTTTCCATCTCGGCGTGTGGCGCGCTCATGACGCCGCCTCTGCTGCGCAACAGCGGGCTCAAGAACGCGCACATCGGCCGCAACCTTCACCTGCACCCGGTGTCCATGGCGTGGGGCTACTTTCCTCCGGGTCCGGAGGCGGCAGAGCCCATCAGTGGCAAGTGCTACGAGGGCGGCATCATCACGACCATGCACCGCGTCACCGCCCGCACCATCATCCAGACGCCGGCGCTGGGGCCAGGGTGCTGGGCTTCGATGGTCCCTGGGAGTCGGGCCGCGACATGAAGGAGCGCATGCTCCGGTACGCGCGCACCGCGCACGCCTTCGCCCTGGTCCGCGACCGCGGCGCGGGGCGCGTGGACGGCGAAGGCCGCGTGCGCTACACCCCGAGCCGGGAAGACGTGGAGGAGCTCCGCGACGGGCTGCGCCAGGCGCTGCGCATCCTGTTGGCAGCCGGAGCGGCCGAGGTGGGCACGCACCGCAGCGACGGGCTCCGGCTGCGCTGCGACGGCCTCCGCGACGAGGACCTGGAGGCGTTCCTCAAGGAGGTGACCGTAGGGAAAGGCCCCATGCTCCCGGGGCCTGACAAGTGGGCGCTCCACTGCTCGGCGCACCAGATGGGTAGCTGCCGGATGGGGTCCAGCGCCAAGGACGGCGCTGTGGACGGCCACGGCGAGAGCTGGGAGGCGGAGGGGCTGTACGTGTGCGATGGCAGCCTGCTGCCCACGGCGGTGGGCGTCAACCCCATGATCACCATTCAGTCCACCGCGTACCTCGTCTCCAAGGGCATCGCGGAGTCTCTGGCCGCTGGCGCGTCCGCCCTGCTTGAGAGTTGAGACCATCGGCTCGTGGTCGCAGTGTTCTGTTGTGTGATTCGAGTCGCATTTGTCGGTACCGCCTGTGTCTGTGTGTGCATGTTGGATATGGTTTGGGTGCGTCTTCATCATCCTTGTAATTCGTTGCATAAAAAACCTATGGCTTCGTATTTGCATACATCAATTTTTGTTATCTTACAAAACACAAGTTGCCTCTGTTTTCTGAAACCGGAGTGAGCGGTGCTTGGTAACAATTTCTGAGGTACTCCATACAATTACCTGAGGGCTTTGAGGGTACTGTATGCACAATGAGTGCATGTTGTTGGTGCACCGCAACTTTCAACTTTCAGGAACAGTTGATAGTAGTTAAAAATCAACGACAGAATAGTACTCCCTCCGTGGCCCCGTCCCATAATACAAAGAGTAGCGTGCGAAAGGTTTGTACTACTGTACTAGACAATGGCTGGCATCCGGGTGAAGCAGGCGGCGGTGCAGCTGTTCAGCCGGCCGTCCCGACCGGCCCAGCCAGTCCCAGCGGGCCGGACTTGTCTTGTCAACTTCACGTGCCAGCGGACCTAATTAGCGAGTACGGTGGAGTACTCCCACTGTCACTGTAGTAAGTACTAGCAGCACTGCACAGTAGTAATCGGTAGCACTAGTCTGCACGCGCGCTCTGAATAGAAGAGTACTCCTAGCGAGTAGAGTTGTCGGTGCTCTGTACCCGCACTGTAATTGTGAACATGAGAGTTGCAGTACTCCTAGCAAGGAGTAGATGCTTGTCCATACTTATCACAGTAACGATGTAGTGATGTTTTCTTATCTCCCAACGAAGCAACATCAGCTAGCTTATCAGACACAGAAATCATCAATTAAACAGGACTAGTTGCTTTTAACGTACAAAAAATTTGAGTACAAGAATTGCAAACAAACTATAGATCACACGCGGATCTTTTAGTACTGAAGTATGCCTTGCGCACACTGGGTCAATGATCTAGTTGATTGTCCAGAGTTTATCCCACTCCATGAGATTCAGATTTTTTGAAGCACCCTTCAACAAACAAAATGGATATGAAATCAGGAACATCTAGTAAATATGAACATAAAGCACAAGCAGATAATGTTACCTCTTTCTCGCAAAATAAAAAAAAATAAAAAAAATAATAAACAATAACAATAACAATAATAACAATAATAACAATAACAATAATAACAATAATAATAACAATAATAATAATAATAATAATAATAATAATAATAATAATAATAATAATAGTAACAATAATAACAATAACAATAACAATAACAATAATAATAATAATAATAATAATAATAACAACAATAATAATAACAATAATAATAATAATAATAATAATAATAATAATAATAATAATAATAATAATAATAATAATAATAATAATATATAACATATATATACCATATTGTGATACATAAAGAGAACAAATCTCGGTTGGTAATGTTTCAGCAAAGCATTGTTCTGTACAGTTCTCAAAATATATGCTTATTGCATATTATAATTTGGAGCATCTTTAAATCAACTATGCTAGTTTATCAGAGAGCCTGTCTTATCAGAAGTTGAATTCCAGATAAGATAAACACTGGCTTCAAAATTTGAGCTTTAGCATTCTTTTTATATAAAAAGAGACTGCTACATGTGATGAGCTTTGAAATGCAAACAAGAACTAACTTAACATATGAAATTTGTTAGGTGCCCTAAATTACATGACAACAAAGAAGAATACACCAAAAATTACATGTAGATATGTCTGATCAGGAGTTAAACCAAATTCCTGCAGTTTAAATATTCAATACAACCATGTGTGAGGTGAGGACTTGGTAAATAATGCGAACACAGGTAATACTAACCTCAAAGAGAAATAAATGAGCGTGCTTCGTCGCAAGATCATATTGTTTGGTTACTTTATACCCGGGTCTGCTGATCCAAACTGCAAAGGGAGGAAAGAAAACTAATGAGAACAACTGACAAGAAAATACTGTGTTGATAACCTAAGTTGTACAGTACACTTGTACTGTACTACCAAAAGGTGACAACAAAATAGGAGGGACTAATAGCTAAGAAAAATTATTCGTCGTAGAGTAATCACTAACATCAACTCATATAATTTTTCTGTCTCAAGGAACATCCGTTTGGGATCAGGGAAACCCAGAGAACTTAAACTTAACAGGGAAGCTTTTTATTGGGCAACTAAAAAGAACAAGTTCATGTTTGTTCTTCATACTCAGGCCTCATTTGATAGGGACACCGGACACCAGCCTGAATGGCAGCATAGCTACAGTTATAAATCAAACTTAGTATCTTGACTAATCTATCAATCCTGCCTATTTTTAGAATCAAAACAAAACAGATTAAGGTCATCCTATAGCCTATGGGAAAAGAATAAAGCTAATACATTCACCTGATTTTGGACTTCTTACCAGAATAATCAGGGGACAGGAGAAAGAAGCTAATATACACTCACTCACCATATTGATCTTGGAGAGGAGAGGGGACCAAAGGCGCAGGCGGTGGTGCAGGAGATGGCAGCTGATAGTAGCCATCTTCACAAGGATTCAGGTATAGTGATCCACCATTTGGGCCTTTGTCACGACTTCAACTCCAGGCTTCTCCATTCAGACAAGCGAAAAGTCATTTTTCCCACTTGAAGATGAGCGATTAGAAGCACCATCACTAATGCTTACAAGGTAAGCTGTTGAGAGACTAAAGCTGGGACTATTCCTTCTCTGATTTGTTACCCATATCTGGCTGAACAGATAACAATTCAGGCATCTCTATAAATTAAGAGTGTTTCACTTTGTCAATCGGAGGTTCTAATCTTCAAATGCATCATCCAAATCAGTCCAATAGGTGGTGCAATTCCTAAACCAACAAAGTTATTAAACTATACCTTCGCATGCTAAAACAATTTCAGAATAGTATGTCCGAGTCTGAACAAGGGAAACAACTGCAAGCTTAGAATGATTCAGAGACTGGCATGATAAGAAACACAGCTGTCTGCAGTTATCGACAAACTTGTATAACATAAATACAAAATTTTGTACAACAGTGACAATTGCAACAGCAGTAACTCAATTATACACTCAACATCGCAAAAGCATGGTCCGTTGATGCAAATCTCAAAGCAACATCTCAGTTATTTCGAATGTCTGCAGTGACAGAATATAAACAAGCATCCCATAGATTCATAGAACCTCCAAAAAGGCTAAAAAGTTTCTGTGGAACTCCAGCACTGCATAGTGACAATTTTTCTGCACTACTCTCACAAGAGTGAGAGATATAATAGAAACAGACAGCTCTGTGGCATTCTCGTTCTCACTGTCCAAAAGGGAAAGAACAAAATCCATGTTTTTCCCACTACTAACATCAAACTTTGGAGCTAATCTTGATTGATGTATCACTCTGAGAGCATGTGCACTTGCATCCACAACCTGAAATCATGATGACAATATTAAATAAAATATATGCAGACTATATCATACAAATCAATATGCATAATCATTAGCAATATGCACTATCAAGCCCAAGCAACTTTACCGCACATCTATCAACATAAGTCATATTTTCAAACATGTTTACGTTATTATATATGTCACAAAAAAAAAGCCATAGTGACTAGTGAGACTAGCTGTACTATTTGCATAGATCACCCCACTGCTTTTACAATTTCCACAGCTAAACATAGCAGGAACCACATGACACTCACAGGTCTGAAAAACATTTTGATCCAGTTTGGTGAGTGGCAAACTTTTCATAATTCCACCGGCAACTGAACTGTTCTTTGAATTCCTAATATCAAACAGAGCATAGCATGCCACGAGTTCATCGCTGCCTAATAATTCACTAATCCCTAGTAACTCCTGCTAGGAATACTCTGCTGCCGGTTCCCGTGGAGGTAACGGGCCGGTTCTTCTGCTCTGCAGACGGCCGCGGCGGCTAGTGCCACTCCATGCCGCCGAGCGTGACGGATCCCATCCCCTCCCACATGTCCTCCGTCCAGCCGACCTCTTCCCCGTCCACGCCCTCCTTGTCGCCGTGCCACCACCCGCCCCCGCTCGCGTCTGCCACCAAAACAAACCACCCGCGTCAGGTTGCTGTTTGCTCACCGACTGACCGGCCGTTAATTTCTTAAGAGTTCGGGATAGGGGATCTCGATCTTACAGTGGTTGTACAGAGCGCGGCCGCCCTCTCCCCACCATCACCGCCGCGGCCGCGGCCCCGGCCGCCGCGGGTGGGCCACGCGCGCCCCCGCCTACTCGCCGGCCGAGGCCTCGGGTCGTCGCCGAGCACCACCATGCGTCTGGCCTTGGCGTCGCTCCCGTGCTCGTCGCCGCCTGGGTAGACCGATATTGTCACCATCGTGTGAAAGACTGACAGGAGGGGAACAATTTGAGCGATATGCAAAGACGAGCATGGTTGGACGCGCACCAAAGGGGTTCTTCCGCTTAGTCATGGGCTCGCGGCGGCACTCCGCCCGATCTCCTCGACGTCCAGCCGGGTGTCGCCTGCACCGCCGAAGCCGATGTCGCCGTCTTCCCCTGCCTCCACGTGGCCGCCTTCCGTTTTCGCTCCTGAGGCCGAACTGTGGAACCGCTTGAAGACCGCCGCGTTCAAAGCCCCGCCCACGCCGCCGACCCCGTCCTTCCCCGCGGAGCCCACGGAGGAGAACGCGCTCGGTTTCTCCTTAATGATCGTCTTGGTAACTCTGACAATCTCCCGCTTCGGCGGTTCCGGCGGACAGACCGGTGCCTCCATCACCCCCTCCGGCGGCGGCGGCGGTACCCATCGACAACCCTGAAGCACGAAAAGGGGAACGCAACGCAAGGGACACAGATTGAAGAACTGGCCCTGAGGGGGAGAAAAATTGGGATGGATGCGAATCAGACGATATACCTGGGCTTGAAGAGAAAGGATTTGAGCGTGGTCTGCCCATCGGCCGACCGGATCCCGCTCGGGTAATTCTTCCGGCGCTGCTGCCGCTTCATCCTACCTCCTCCGTTTCCTTCTGGTTCCCCCACACAGACACACGCGCTTTTGGGCTTTGGATCGTCTTTTTTCCCCCACTTGTGCAGGCTAGGCCACACTGCGCTACCGAAATATTTTGCCGCCAAGATCCTTTAAATTTCAGGCTCTCCCGCCACATTTTTTAGCCACACCACACGGGACACGGCCACACTGCGGTCTTTTCCTCACAAACTTCAAGGTAGTTATGAACAGTGCCAGTATGTGCATACATTTTGTCACAGCTGAACACCTCCACGCGATTCCTACAAGGTACTTATGTATTATATTAAATCATACACTTATCTTAAGATAATCGAGAAGCAAAACTTCAAGGACTCCAAGAGAGTGGTAGCATACATTTTGTCTAGTTTTGATTCAGGAGCCTCCGGTACAGCCAGAGTATGAACAGCAGCTGCACCACGGAGACAAGCACGAGGATGACCACCAGCGATGGCCCGATACTCCACTTGTTATTCGAGACGCGCTTCCTCTGCCGATGGCGCCGCCGAGAAGCTATCCTGCGCAAGTGCCGCATCGAGTCAAAGAGCCGAGCGCGCAGGGTGTCTGTGTCAGTGTCGACCCACACTGCGGTGTACACCTTTGGCGCCTGTTGAGAATCGCCGGCATTGGCGTCGATGGAGCATGGCGCGTCCTTGTCGGTACGTTCATCGTTCACGGTCTCATTCCTTGAGTGCTTCCTTACCGTGGTGGCTTCTGCCATTCTCGTGGCTGCTTCTGTGATATCAATGGGATGAGACGTAGGCTGCGCTGTCTTCGGCAGGGATCGGGTGATGTTCTTGTCCGCATATCTGCTGCTGGCTGTCTCCATGATTTTGCTTCCGTGATAAGACTTCTCTTCATGGATGAAGCTGCCTGTAGCGTCTTCATTTTCTGTTGGTTGCTGCATGCTAAACCGGCGAGCAATTTGCGAGGCCTTGAATCACAGTTAGTTGTACTAGCACCGATTGCTTTAGATTCCTCATGATTTAGCTTGACTGACGAACTGATATTGCCGTCCTCCATCTGATTTGCATTGTTGTCAACAACATTAGCAGGACCAAGAGCATCAGAGACTTCTCTCCCTTTGTCTGGCATCTGTTGTTTGCTGTGTTTTAAACTGGAAGCCAGATCTCGAGTGGTTTCAGTGAAAGAGACTGTATGAGATGCTTCATGGATGAAACTGCTACCATTGACACCAGCAGATTTCTCCGGTACTTCTTTGTCTGATGGATTTTCTGGCATTGGAGTTGCATTTATGCTTCCATTTGCAGAAGTTGCAGTCTGGCCCTTAATGTGTTTCTGACTTGCTATATCTGATGAATAGATGGTAGTTGCAGCATTATCAGCAAAGTCATCTTTTCCTTTACTGGAAGCCATCACTTGCCTTAAATGAACTAGGCTAATATCTTTAGCGACAGTAACATCAGATGTGGTACCTTCTCCTTTCTTGGATGTATGTTCCTTCCTGCGGATACTATTGAAGTTAAAATCTTGGCCAATTTCAGTACTGTTGATTGCTCGAGACCCTTGTCGGACCAAGTTATGACCAATTGGAGCGGCAGATTTGGTGAGAGTAGCATATCCATCAGTACCCATGAACTTTGCTGTTTTGGACACGCTTTGCCTGGGTAAAGCCGACGTCACTATGTTATCATGACCAGATACAATTTCATCAGCCCTGGTAGTTCCTTCCTTCAATACTTTTGAGTCAAAGAATCCTCTGATTTCTAGATAACCAGTTCCTGAAGATGAAACTGAAATATCATCAACATTATCAGGATCTGCTTCATTCTCTCTGACGCTGAGGTTATCTTCATCACTCACATCGCTCTCAAAGATATAAGGACTCCTATTATAGTATATGTAGCTGGAACCAGTGGAGTACCCATGAACTTCCTTGATGTCCTTAATCACAGGCCAGTCTGAACCGTCAACCAAGCACCTTTTCAGCAGCTCAACTGTGCTTGTGAAATTCAGTGATCGAAGCTTGGAAGCATGTGCCTCAATCCATCTGGGCATGTCCCGCAAGTCATGATCAAATATATGCACTGTTTGTAACCCGTCTACATTCTCCACACTCTCCAGCATAGGGCAGTGGCACATGTTGATATCTTCAAGGGAAGGCAGATTTGATATCCTCTTCAAATTAGGAGTGTTCCAAACGCTCAATTCCCTCGGTGTAGCAATGTCATCCACAGCCTCAAGGCTTGCCATATCTGCAATGTGTAGCTTGGTCAGGGATGTCACGTGTCTGAGGCCAACAGGAAGATTTTGCAGCTTGGGGCAGCTCTCAAGCTGAAGTTCCTGCAGAGATGGAAATGTCCCTGGCTCGATATCTGTCCATGTCTGGAGCTTCTGCAGCCCTTGGAGGTGCAGGTTTTCCAGCTTCAGAAATGGAACCTGATGTGGGTGTTCAGTGCATGTGAACTCTGCACCTATATCCTTGAGAGCAAAAGAGTCTGCTATGTACAAGGATCTCAGTTCTGGCAAACGGCCCAATGGAGGAAAAGACTGGCAGAAGTTGCACCCAACGATGTCTAGATCACGGAGATTTGGCAGGAAGGTCACTGATAGCCATCTTGGGAACCTTGTCCCAAAGTAGTTGACAAGCTTCAGTGACTCCAGACATATTGGCGGAATCATCTCTTCGAAGATATCCTCAATCTTCCTTACCAACTCCGGTGTTTGAAGTGGCTTGACAGTGCTGCTGCACGACAGCTCCAGCTCCCTGAGGCCTTTCTTGGCATGAAGTAACATCTCAGTTGCCTCCGATCGATTAGCAGCCTTCTCAAGCTTCTGTATGTGCAGTGTTCTCAGCTGAGATAAGTTCTTGAGCTCATCCAGAGGCCACCCGCTCCTATCCTGAGCGGCACGCGCCTCTTTGCTAGTCACAGTGAAGCAGCAGAGTGATGTGATACTTCTCAGATGGCCTACTCTGAATGCCACGTCATTGATCACTGTGCCGGCAAGGTCAAGGTCCCTGAGTCCTCTCAGATGCTCTATTCCTTTTGGCAGCGCGTGCAGTGTCTTGCACCCTCTTAGCAGAAGGAATTTCAGGCTCCACAGGTTGCCTACGGATTCTGGAATGGCCTGAATCCTTGTGTGAGACAGATTCAGGAACCTGAGGTAAACAAGATTGCCCAGGTTCTCTGGAATGAGCTCGACTGCTGTTTCGCTGAGGTCTAGTAATTTAAGATGCTGCAATCTTGTAAAGACGCTTCCTTCAATCGTACTAAGTGGGTTCTTCTGAAGCAGCAGCGTTCTTACCCTTTGTAACTTGAGAATCTTCTCAGGTATCGCAGCCAGGTTTCTTCCAGGGAGCGAAACACGCCGTGGTGCGAAGGAGGCGTCGCTGTCGACCAACAGTCGGTACGAGTCGCCGGTCAACTCCTCACCATGTGCGAGCAGCTGCGCCAGAGCTCGCAGCATGTCGTGCATGGTGCACCACGCGGCGCCACCGTGTTCATCTTCCTCTGCCGATGCCGGCTGGAGAAGGTGCCTTGTGATGAGCTCATCGTAGTACTCCTCGGCCACCTCCTCGACACTGGCGTCGGCTCTGATGTGCACGAAGCCTTCAGCTATCCACAGCTGCAGGAGCACGCGCCTATCCATGTCGAGGTCGGAGGGGAACAGCGAGCAGTACAGGAAGCATTGCTTGAGGTGGCTCGGCAGGTCGTCGTAGCACAGGTATAACGGCTTCATGGCATCCTCCGCGAGCCCCTTCACCAACCACGCCGGGCTGGCGAGCACCTCGCCCCACTCTTGGGCTGTCGTCGCGTCCCGTGTCCTCAGGACGCCGGCGACAGCCTTGATCGCCAGTGGCAGACCGCCGCACTTGTCAGCTATCCCCTCACCCACGCCCTTCAATTCGCCGGCGGCCGTGGCCTCGTCCTCAGCTATAGAGGCCGCCGTGCGAAGCAGCAGCCAGCCATCGTCGACGTCCAGCTTCTTGACGCGGTGGACGTGGGCGGCGCCCATCTCCCGAGCAATGCTGCCGCGCCGCGCCGTGATCACCACCTTGCCGCCGCGTCCAGCGCGCTCGAGCGGTCTCCTCAGCACGTCCTCCCACACCCCGGCGTACCGCACGTCGTCCAGCACGAGCAAGAACCTCTTCTTCTCCACCAGCCTGACCAGCGTCCTCTCGAGGTCGGCGAAGCTCTCGCCGCCCGTTGTGTCGCCGCCGAACGAGACGATGACCTGGGAGAGCAGGGCGGCCTCGTTGTACTCCCGGGGAATGCGCACCCATGAGCGCGCCCCAAAGCCGCGCCGTATCCTCTCGCTGACGTACACCTTGTTTGCGAGCGTGGTCTTGCCGATTCCGTCGGGGCCAATAATGGCGATGATCGTGCAGCCGGTTCTCCCGCCGTCCGCCTCTGTCAGCTGCCGGACGAGCCCGGCTGCGTCGTCCTCGATCCTTGAGCCAACGATGCCGGCGTCGTCGGGAGCCCGGGCCGTCGTCTCAGGTTTCCGGAGCCTGTATGCCGTGCGCACAGGCGCCACCGAGTGATGATGATCGCCGAGGGTAGAGCGGAGCTGAAGCCGATGCTTCTCCTTGAGGATGACCTGCAGCTTCCGGTTCAGGCTGTTGATGTCAGCGGCGATGTCGCCAGAGGAGGACACGTCGTCCGTGTCGGTGTCGCAGCAGGAGGATAGCAGCCGAGGAAGAGGAAGAGCCTGCCGGCCAGGAACAAATAAAGGAGCTGATCGAGTCAATGGATGGACCTGCAACAGATCCTGAAGAAGCGCCGTGATTACAGTTGTATGAAGTGGAAGTGGTGATCTTGCCTGGTGGTGGTAGTGCTGCTGCTGCTGCTGCTGGCTCTGTTGGTCGTGGTGGACCCTTCGCCGGCGCGCGGCGACCCTGCACCGGTCGACGGCCCCGTCCGCCTCGTAAGCGGCAGCGCGCACATTGGCCAGCCACCGCGCCGCGCCGTCGTCCCCACACGCGGCCCGCGCCTCGGCGTCCCGCACCGCGGCGCCCACCCGCTCCAGCCTCGCCACCAGCGTCTTGGCCTCCGGCGCGACGCCCATCCGCCGCGCCACCTCCCCCGTCACCACCCCGCGCCACCGCACCGCGGTATCCGGCACGAACGCGCCGAGTACCGCGGCCATGGCTCAGCCGCCCTCCCGCGAGTCCGTCCGGTTACGGCCTGAATCGGTCGTTGGCGTTGCGGTTACGGATATAGAAAAATAAACCAGTTGCTCTAGTAGAATGAAAACGAAAGAAGCGACGCCCGCCGTATGTCAACCCTAGCCACGTCGGTGGAATGTGATCACGTCATGGCGTCATGTCGAGGTTATGCTGCCATCTGTCAGAACCTAATCTTAGTCTTCTAGACACTCCCAATGCAGAATCTATTATAGAGTCTAAACCTATTTATTATCTCAAACATTGTGGATTTGGAGTCTTGTTTTTTCATCATCTTTTTTAAATAAATGTACTGTCACATCAGCAAAATGACATAAATAAGTGATAATAAATAGTCTTGGACTCTACGATAGAGTCTTGCATTGGGATGTCCTTAAAGCATCTTCAAGAGTTTGTTAAAAATTATTTGACAAATTTTATGATTTGACAACTCCCTAAAATATATATATATAGCAGATAAAAATACACACCTTCTCCAAGAGACCAAGAGTTTGGCATTTTCAACTTACCAAAAGGAAAAATAGGCTCGGGTCTGTTTAGATCCGTAAAGATTGAAACAATATCACACTTTCATTTGTATGTGGTAATTATTGTCCAATCATAAAGTAATAACCAAAAGATTTGTCTCGTAAATCTCTTCTCTCATCTTTTCTCAAATCATCACAATTTCACGATCACCCCAAACCACCAATCACGCGAGACCGCGCCCTCACCTGCACCACCGGGACCTCCCTGGCACTCTGCACTCGCATGGCACCGCGATCTGCCACTTTCGCCATCGCACACGCCGTCCGCCGATCAACGATCAACTAGAGCGCCCATCGCGTCGCCGCCCTACCTACCTCCTGCCGGCGTACGCTGTCACGACGCCTAGCGACGAGCACCCCACGAGGTACGTTACCAGGACCCTATATCCCCATCTGTGTTCCCTTCATGCTGTGCGAAAAAGAACATATCGCTGATCTCGTGAACTCCTGCGCTGCACCGTCATTGCGAGCTCGCTCCGACGAACGGCCAGTCCCGGCTTTGCTCCTCCCCCGTTGGTAAGCCGCAGGTGAGCTTCCCTGCACCTCTGCGTGCAAGGCACGCTGCGCAAATGCAAGGTGTCATTGCTGGGGAACGGCCGCCGAGCACTGCACCGGTGGTCGTGCTCTGCTTTGCACGAGCGTTAGGTTGTTAGTTTGATGACATCAGAATGACATGTCCATGCTTTCTTGCCGTTTTCCTTCAAAAGAATAAAAGAGGAAATACAAGGGCTCATACCCTTCATCATGCATTGGACTCGGTCCATTGTGGACCGCTCATACGCCACACCGCATGGTCCATGATTCATGAACCCAGTCCACAGCAGCGCATAGTCAATGTGTCATGTGTGTTTTGTAAACTAGCTCCTCTGTTTGTGTCAAATCCATTAACTATTCCCTATCACTAGTAGCTACGTACCTCCAGCCATCTACATTCAATCGCAGAAATAGACCCTTCCAGCCATACACCTTTGCAGGTATAGACGATGGGTTTTTGTTTTTAGAAGCAACTTGTTTTGGTTCATGACCTGTGTAATTTATGGTGACAATGTGATGTCCTATTCTGCATCATGCTGCAAATTTCACAAAAGAATCGGATTAACTTGGAAGAGTAAAAAATATTTAGCTGATGCCTTTTGTTTAGCTTTTAGTGTGATCTAACAGTTGTCTTAGTAGACTTTTGGCAATGTGATTGCAGTGTTGATTAGAACTTACGCATAACGCTTTTGTTGCTCTTTAATTTGCTGGAGTTTTAAACCTACCTATAGTACCTGCATATTGTCTGGTTCTTTTCACATTAAAGTTTTGAATGTAAAGCCTGAATTTGATTCTCTAGCTAGGATGTACTAGACGATGGGATCTAGGTTGATGACTTTATGTTATTTCTATTTAATGTTTGCAGGAAACTATGGAAGAACATGTCCTAGTTGGTCCTATAAGTATGTTGTCTTTTTCATATTATGTTTGAACCGAAAGTAATAGAATCATAATTGAATCTGCCAAAAAAAACCATCTTCACTTGGGAAGGAGGAAGTTGTGCTCATTGATGATGATGCAGTGTCGAGAGTGCACATGGAATGTATTTTTCAGCCAACTGAATTTTTAGGTGACAAGGTAATTGATGCAAGTCATAATACTCAATCAAACATAGGCGTCAATGCCCTTTCTTTCTAATCCCATGTATTTATAGATGCTTATATTAACATGTTGAAAGTCTAGAAGGGTTTGATAGAGAGGCCGAAAGGTACAATCTATCTTGGCTAACTGTACTCATGAAGCAGGATGAAGAAAAGGATGAGACCATTGAACCCAGTTACCCTAACTGTGGTACTTTCCTTTGTCCTGATTTAGCTGCAAGGTGCTAGCTTACTTGGACCATAAAATTGTAGCATTTTTTTAACGATATATTGTTATTTGATTATTATTGTTTATGCTTGTCAAAATGTTTATTATTTATTTTGGCAGGTTTTTCTTCCAAAAAATGTTACCGATTTCCACTCGCATCTTGGTGTTATAACTGACAAATGTGAGGTCTATAAAGTAGCTTTCTTACTATATCTTAGTGTATAAGAGATTCACGGTATTGCTACAGCAAAATTAAACTTGTGGTAACTTGTAACCTATTGCTTATTATAATCTTACAATATTATTATTTTATTGTACGATCAGTGTATTTTTTTACATAAGCTTAACTATCCCGTAGCAACGCACGGGTATGAACCTAGTTACAAATAAACTGTGTATTTAATTATATTTTTTTATCTATATTTAAGGCTCCATACATGTGTCTAAAAATTCGATATGACAGGAAATCTTATAAAGTTTTAGAATTTTGGGTGGATCAGTTTTTTTTTCGGGCGGGTTTCGTTGCGTGCGCTCCATTGCTTGTTTCGGTGCCAGCCAGCAACCTGGCGGTGGCTTCTGACCTCACCAGCATCTCAGCATGTGTCTCCTCTATTGAATCGATCAATCCATCGATGCCCTTGATTCCCCTTGTATCACTATAGAATCGTTCGTTTTTGTGTAGAATTGATTTGCCAGGACAGTGATGCAAGTCCCCTCCGCAGCCGCTGCTTGAGTGCAACCGGCCCAAAGCAGGAGCAGTTGTTGCCGACCAAAAGCAGTCCGGTGCAGGTGCTGTCAGAGTACAAGCAAAACACCGACAAAAAAGCAGGAGCTGCGGCGCGCGCTCGCTACGGGATGCGCGGGCGATGCGCGCGCGTACATATGCGCCTGCGGAAGCTAAGAATGTTAAACTGATAAAATTGACACTTAATTTATCAAATTGTTGGAGATTAAAATTTCTTATTTTATCAAATTATTAAGGATGACAACCTCATTTTACAAACTCTTGAAGATAAGGCAAGGTGTATTATACGTATATTAGAAAATTTATCGTGGTGGTACAGTATTATTAGGAAATGATGATCTCTGTCATCTTCGATAACGACTAGGAGTATGGTAGAATAGAATCTTTTCAGGATTGAATTGAATTTGCCAGTTGCATTTGCTTGGAACATGTACAGTATCGATGTATCGGATTCAATCGGAACTTTAACGCCGAGGGCCGAGGGCTAGCTGTCCGGCGACAAGAGAAGATATAGTACTATGCTAGAGCTGGCCTGTCACGACAGAGGGTACGCGCGCATTGAAAATGCAGCTTGTATTGTACTGTAGGTACAGTACAGCGAGTGAGATTCCCCGAGACGACACCCAAATGCATGCGCTGTAGTGATGACACGATCTGATGGGTTAGTTGCTGCTGTCGATGGTTTGGGTTTTTAATTAAGGTGAACCAACTGCTGCCCGTCGATCGTGAGGTGCTGACTCGGATAGCCTTTTGGGGTAAGCAAGGGTCAGTGTCGCGAGGACGAAGGAGGTGGCGTCCCCGGGAGGCCACGTTGACTGCCGAGGGGTGTACGGCCGCCGTACCGGACGGTACATCGTGGACTTTTTCTCTCTCTCTCTCTCTTTTGGTGAATGAAAGGAGGAGGAAGAAGAGGAACCCAGTGGGCTGCTGAAGGTGGCGTGGCGGAGGCAAAACGTGGCCGTTGCCTTGTTGGTCTGTCGCCGCCGAGAAGCCTCCTCGGATTGGGCCGGGAGCCAATCCGTGACGTGGTTGGGCTGCAAAGGGTTTCCCCAATCCTCCAAATTGGCGTACTGCTCCACTTGCCATATGCCCATATCAGCATCCAATGTCCACGTCAGAAGCACCCACCGAAGCGAGGAATGCTCCATCCGACAAAAAGTTGAAGTAGCACTTGAAATATGTAGAGATGAAAGACTAAATCCTTGCTTGAGATTCTCAACATTGTGATGACAAAGCTGTAAAAAAGATTCTCCACTCAGTTGTATGCACACGTGCAGAGCCGAGTGTCTCAAACTCTCCCTCATCTAGTGTACCATATTTTTTGGTCTTGCTACTGCCCTAATGGCTTGAGCATCCTGGACCAGATTTGCCTGGCATGGCACATTCATGGGTGTTGCCTGGTCGGAGTCATGAAAATGTTCCGGGACCAGGAAAGTGTAGCCTGAGTCAGGCTCAGGCCACCAAAAACGAGCTCTGGATGCAGCATGCTGCTTGCCTGGGTGATGATTAGTACTAATTGGTTGGAATGTGATTTTTTTAGCTCTTGTTTGATACGCATGTATCAAGCTCAAACCACATGGATTAAAGTGAATTGGAGTGTATATTAATTCAAATATACTCCAATACATGTGGTTTAAGAGAGATACATGTATATCAAAACAAGGTCTTAGCTGGATACATTTACATGTTATAATTATTTTAAATTATAAAATAGTATCCATGCTATGAATAGCACAATTCAAAACCGAATAACTTTTTTTTATCTTTTATCTTTTTTCTTCTGCAACCGAAGAACAAGGAAGATGGATCTGAAAATTATTCTTCATAATCCTTCATCGTGACCAGATCTAACCATAACAAAAAAAAAGAGAAGATACTCGAGAAAATTATTCCATAGCGACGACATTATCTCCGCCTTGATGCCACAATCTGGAAATAAAATTCTCAATGACATCATGTTGATAAAGGTGATGGCGCCAAAGTTATCGCGGACATGAAGAAGATTCCACCCTTCCCTTTTATTGTCATCGAACACAAGGAGAAGGAGGAGATTAAACAACAAAGTAATCTATTTATTTTGGGATAGAGAAATTACCTTATTAGTTTGTTGCGTAGATTAAGCGCTTAGAGTAAGGCTAATAATACAATCAACTTGATGATTGTAAGGATTTTACAGCCTAGCTCTCATTCTGCTTGTATAATAGCTATAACTCTTCGATTATAATACATGACTCACTTATCTCTCTTACAAAGTTTCTTAACTCTTTTGTTCAAGCTAGTTATAAGCTTACAACCAATTTCTCTTCACTCTCCACCACCTTAACATTCAGCCTTTTTATAACTTGCTATTATAATTGCTCGAGTAGGTGCTGGCTGAATCATACTCCACACACACACTATCATGCATGGTCGTCGTTACGACTCTGCAGCAACTTGCTTTTTAGACAAACATAGATTCTATGATGCATGTCTAATCTACAAGACACGTAATCTCTCTGTCCTAAAATATAAGATATTTAAAAAAAATTGTAGAGTTAAAATATCTTAAATTTAACCAAACTTATATGATAATATAATAATATTTATGTACTAACTAAGTATTATTAGATTTTTCATAAATTATATGTTCATAGCATATCTATTTGATGTCAAAAATCTCTATTATTTTTTCTATAATTTTGATCAAAATCAAACCCTTTCGAGATTCTTGGAATAGATTAATTTAGAATTGAGGGAGTACAAATGCTGCAAATGCAGCGCCATGTGTCTGCCTTGTGACGTCGGAATGGGAGCGCGGCCCAGCGCGGGCGTGTGGGCTCGCGCGAGTCGGGTCGAGGGTTCAGGCGTGGCGTGGACCGCGAACCAGCCAGGCGGGCTAGCAGCCCAAGTGCCGCGCGTACACATCTAAAGTTTTTTTTTTGAGAGGATCTCACATCTCAAGTTTGCAACCTTTTGCGCTTCGTAGGATACGACCGTACAAGGGTGTATCAGAGGAGCGAAAACCGGCAGACGAAGTTTGTGGCTAAGAAGATTTATTCGCGAACCCATGCATGAAACGGAAGAACATGGAAACGCTCCTTTCCGGAACTGGTCAGACATCAGGTAAAGCGAGGAGCATGCATTACCGTTACTCTAACCATCGTCCCCCCCGCGCTGTCACTCTCCTGGCCACTAGTATACAGCATCCATCCATGATTGACGGTTCCATGACCATTTCTGAAGGCGGAGAGAGCGGCAGCATAATAATTCACGCGAGTACGAGGCGACGTCGACGTGCTTTCGCAGGCCGTGACGGGAGTCGCCGTCCCGGCACTAGAAAAAGCGCGCAGCACACCGACTTGAAGCACGATAATGCATGGCCTAAAAAATCTAGCGGCCTGTGGCTCTTGGGCACGCAAACATAACAGGAAAAATGGGGGGCACAGGCACCGGAGCGGGAACAAAAGAGAGGCGTGAGCGTCATACACACCACAGCTCCCGCCGCTTCTGTGTAGTAGGGATGTAAGTGGGTTAGCCCGCAAACCTATATGTAAGCTTAATTTTCGCGGGTTCAAACGGTAACCCATAAAATTAAATCTATATGCGGGTTATACATGCTACAGCTTACATCCTTACTGTGCACAGTCCGTGTCCTCGCGACGACGTGGAAAGAGGTCGCATGACCACGAGGAGGCTGTGCGCCTGTGGCCCCGCTCGAGAAAAAAAAAGGCCACCGTGGCGCCGTGTGCCGTGCCGTGCCTCGGTGTGGACGCAATCGCAAGGCCACAAGTTATTTTGCTAATTTATATACGGAAGTACTACAGTACTATGGTCTACGGATATCATAAAACTAAAGGCAAGGCCGGAGATAGAAGCCAGGCCACTATCAAAAGCGAGGCCCGCTATTGTCGTGTGGTACTGCATTTTCTTTTCCGGGCACGAGGAAAGTGGATTTTCCTTTTTATTTTTCCTGGGGCTTGGGGTTTCCGTGCGTCAACGGCCCTGCGCCGCACGTGAATGCTGTCGTGGGACGGCGGCCTTTCCAGTGCTGACCCCAGAGGGGCAGAGAGAGCGGAGGGGACAGCACTGATTCACTGAAGTGAGCAGAGCAGACGTGGCGGTGCCGACGGACGCGTCGGCGCGTGCGTCCAAACTCGAAGCCGATGAAGCGTCCAAACGGAAGCGTCCAAACGTTTGAAACAGGGATGAAGTTTAGTCCTTGCTTATTTAGAATCTAGAAAAAAATTATAATTACAAAATGAATTATAAAAGTCATGTATAATTCACAATATAAATCTGTTAAATCTAATTAGTTTATTATTAACAATGTTTTACTATAGTATCATATTATTAAATTATGAACTAATTAAATTTAATATATTTGTATCTCAAATTAGTTCGACTAATACAATTAATTTCTATTTAATACTCCCTTCATCCCAAATTGTAAGTCATTACAAGAATTTTGGAGACGAATACATAGGAAGACGAAACAAAATGTTTATAATGATTTTTTTCAATATATGCTTCCGCTGGTAGATTTTACATAACAAATAGCGTCTACATGAAATTAGATAGGAAGATGTGCGATAAAATGTATCGTAGGAATAGTAGAAACTATCAAATAAAATGTAGTTTTTAACTTTTTATATATGTGCATTCTACAGAAGTGATAAGTTTTCATTTGAGAATCATGAGAAGTGATAAGTATAGAAATTGTGTCGTAGGAGTAGTTTTTTTTTTAAGTTGAGTACTTCCTCCGTCCCTTTATATACGTCGTCTGGAAAGCGTGTCTGTGAGGAAAACACGATTTTTTAGAGACAGACATTTAGGAACAGAGAGAGTAGTTTTTTTTGGTTGGGCCGTCCCAGCGCCAATGGAGCCGCGTTCATTTCCTACTATGAACACGCGAACGTCGATGCTCATAAGATTGCTCGTAGTGCTCTCTATGACGGTTTAGGCCGGCATATGTGCCTGTTGAGTTCACCGTTTGGTGTTTGTAACTCCTACACGTCTGATTAATAAAGAAGTGTAGGTTCTGCTAAAAAAAACCATTTCGCGGGATTATCTTTGCGTCTCGTCTCTGACGCGAGCGCCCTCAATACGGTCATATTTTCACGTCGCTGTTCCAGTGTTCCTGCCGGCTGCCGCAGACTACTTTGTCCTCGCACGTCGGCAACGGCCGGCCTGGACCTGGAGCGGGGAGCCGCATAGCGGCATGCATGCGCTCGGGCCCGCGCCCCACGCGTCGCCTGCGCGTCCGACCACGACGCCGGCTCGATCCGCGTCGGCTCCGATCCCCGCCGCGCTGGGGACTCGGTGTTCTCCACGTCGCGCTGACGTCAGTAATGCAGGTTGCCTGCGGCGAGACGTGGCGACGCTGACAGGCTGCAACGTGCGTGGACGCCTGTGGTCCGGACCGATATGGCCGACCTGCGGCTGCCGGCTGCCGGCCCGTGACGCAACCGACGCCTATCTCCTGTTTTTTTTAAAAAATTAATTTAACAAGTTAGACCGTCTCCAATAATATAAGCTAGTACTAGTTTTTAAGCTAACTCATATGGTAGAGAGAGATTATCTTGAATATCATACTGTGAGTGAAGAGTGATATAAGACTATCTCTTGAGTTTACGCTAGTCTCTTGTCTTTTATACTATTTAGTGATTAAAAAATTTATGAACTAGCAATAAGCTATATCATTGGAGACGCCCTTACAATACGGAAGATGCGATGCCTTGCCCTGCTGTGTGGCTGAAATCTCACTTGAGAGCCCCGATAAAAAAATACACGGTTGTGTTACTTGTGTATAACCTTTTTAAAATAAACGTGGCTGGTGTCTTGTGCGCACCGAATACGTAGTCCACCGTGATGCGACGATGCGACGAAGGCCCGCATTGGATCTTCTCCTTTCGAATCCCGGGTCCAAGCTCGGGCACCGGTAGTGCCACGTCGCCCGTTAATACTCCAACCGTCGGATTGAGGCATCTCACGATAAGGACCGTTCAATTATTAAGATCGATTCGGATCTTGCCCAGCGCCCACTGCCCACTTGGATGCAGACCCGAAACCTCAAGAAATCTCGCGAAGCGAAAAGTCGTCGCATCCGCCTGTCCGCGCGCGCCTCTCCCCATGCCTCCCTCTCCGCACCACGCCTCCGCCGCCGCCGCCGCCCGGTTCCACGAGCTCTCGGTGTGAACGCTAGCAGTCCATCCATGTCCCATCCCTGCTATAGCTCTGCATCTCCCAGGCCTATCCTCTACCACGAGGAGAAGCATCGACCCCCTGTTCTACGTACATTGCACTCATCCCCACCAATCTGCGGCGCTCGGCTCAGCTGCCTCTCGTGTCCCCTCGACCCTGCCCGTGCGGCGCCGACCACCGGATCTCGAGTCACACGCCGCAGAGGCCAGAGGAGGCCCTCAGCATCGCGCTCTCCTCCCCCGCAGCCTGGTGTGGGGCTGAGATGGCCACGCGAGCAACACCCTGCCCGCGCTCGCAAACACAAGTGCATAGGATTAGTCCTGCTTCTCGACGTGGGGCGATGGACGAGGCCGCCTCAGAGTTGCAGCAATAGGAGCAGGAAACCACCAAATGCTCCGTCATCACCTTCGCCGCAACGATGCCAACGGGGAGCCCGGCTGTTTTTCAAATTCGTTGTACAAGGTAAACCCGAGGTAGACACCTCCTATATCTAGCTCCTTCAACTCATTGCACATCGATTTGAGTGATTTTGATGTGGATCTATGGCAGGTTTGCTCCTTCCTTCTCTCTATGTGTTTCCTGCTACGACTAGAAGATGAACAGTAGTACAAGCTAATAAGAACTTTAACATTTGTACTAATCCATGTAGAAAGTTGTGAATACCATAATAAAATAGTTATAGATCTAAATAATGTGAAATTAATATTGTTATATTCTTAACTTTATACTCCAAATGTGAAAAATATTACTGCACATATTACTCTAACCAAAATTTCTGTATTTATTATAATGTGCAGTACTTGATAAATGCAACAAAAAAAAAATTCTAGGACTACAAATTTTAACACCTATTGTATTGGATCTTTACCTTGACAAATGTATATGCACATGTATCTTTGCATTATAATGATTTATATGCTTTATTAGTTGCATCAATGTAATTGCGTTAATAATATTTTAAGTACCTGGTTTAACATGATTAAGCGATAATAAAATTTGAATATGTTCTGTACAGAACAAAAAAGACATATTAGGTCTACAGACTATTACCAAGTTCAACTGGTCCTTTGAATTTCATAAGGGTTTGTTTGTGTGTGTGTTTTTTAATTTTTTGAATAGGACAGAGGAAAGGAGCAATAACCCCCTATAAAACATAAACTTGCATGGGAAACCACTCCAGAACCATGGAGTTTTTGTTTTACAAACTCATCAGTATTCAAAATTATTTGTAGCACCCAAGATTTCATACATTTAAAGACCATTTGATCTATACAACCTGCAACATGGCTCTAGAGCCTTCTATAAGTGTACATGCTTAACAAAATAACCTGTTTCATATTTTAAGCTTAATTAATCTATTAGGATGTTTCAACATATTCAAAAAAAACCGTAGTATTGCTTAAGGAGCTTATGATATGAGTTGTTTTGAATAATGCATGTATCACATATTTGGTTGTTAATATTTCATCTTTGGTACATGTCTTAGTTGCTGTTTTGTTTTTATTTTCCAACAAGCTCCAACATCACATTCAGATTGAAACAAATTTTCTAGCATCAAATATGGTCACTGATATAGTCTGAGTATTGGACTATTAATAGCAAGAAAGATGAAATTACATCTGAAATATAAAGAGACAGGTCATATTGTTTGATATGCCAAGATGTTTTAGAAACCTAATAATTGTTATACTATATAAAAAGAAGGTGATTTTTTAATGTGGGTCAACCTAAAAATGAAAGACCTCTCAGTCTCTCACCATTTTATTCACTGCAATTTGCTTTGAGGGGAAATCTATGTCACTAATTACAAGCACTCTGAGCATTATTGTACAGATAGAGAGCCATATTAATAAAAGCAGATTTTAGGCGTTATCTTGGCATGTCATCCTTATATGTCCATCTAATTGATTATGTACTTTTTCTATCTCAATTGCAGAAGAGAAGATACATCCAATTGAACCTCCACTCCTTCATCCACTTCTAGTAGGATGAAAAATGGAGGCTTGGCTTAATCATCAAGCTCAAGTGTTCACCATAACAAGCCTCTAATATAAAAATTTATAGGATCTGATAACCCTCCTTTGTTAGTGCAATTCTATGACTGTTGTAGGCCTCTCTGGTGACCCATGATCAAAGTACAAACTCCTTCATGTTCTAGAACCTTTTTTTTTGAAAACATCTTCAAGTTCCATAACTCTCAAAAACTGGTTAGAATATATTTACTGATGCCCTGTGTACCAATATAGACACTTATATATACAAATAAATAATATATAATTTGTTATTGTTGCAGACATTCTAAACCTTCTCTACCAGATATGTATCGGTTAAAATATATTTACTGATGCCCTGTGTACCAATCTAGACACTTATATCTACAAATAAACAATATATAATTTGTTATTGTTGGTGATATTCTGAACCTTCTCTACCAGGTATGTATTGTTGCATACTTAATTGCTAGATTTTTTTAAAAAAAGGGGGCCTAACGTGGTTACTGTAGGGTTCTGGGCCATCAGTACTCATTCATAGGACTTCATAAATCAAACCGTTGCTCCATCAAACAAATTGAATAGTAAGCACAGGGTATTATGTTACCAAACTTGTATATATCGACAGGTCCATCTAAGGAGTGCGCGACAAAGCCGCGCCAAGTGATTCGAAGAACTCGGAGGGAGGTAAGCTCGCGAAGATTTTTCATTTGTTTTATTTATTTATTTTGCTGGTTGAATGAATTTAACGACTGCGATCTTTATATAGGGTTACTGAAAAGGGATCCAACGAGACGCCGCCAGTACTGTCGTTGAATCGTTCTCAAGAGTCTGACGTTACTGTAGGAAAGATTATTTCAGACATGTTGAACATCATTTTAGTTGACTTTCTTTTACAAGTTTTTTTTAATAAAAAGACAGGGATGATTACGAAATGCCTAAATAAATAACCCAAAGTAGTACAATCTATAGCAGCATTTAGCGTCCAGCTCATGACGGCCACGCACGGGGGGCCTGCATCTGAACATGAGCACGACCCACCCTGCTCTAGTTTCACAATTTCAGTAGCATGCTGTAATTCAGTTAATCGATTTCGTCACCGGGAGCTCATCCGTCTCTTTCCATGTTTCCTTGGTACTCCGCACCAACTTGCACTTGCCGTGCTCGATCCTTTGTTCCCTTTGCTAAGTTTAGTGAAACGTCAAAACACACTACACCGTGAGCACGAGCGACGGGTGCACCGCTTTCATATCATATAGTCCTACTGCGTGCGTGCTTTAGGAGGTGTAGTAGCCTAACACAATCCTAGTACGTTGAATTTGATTGTGCAACTTATAAAGCCGCTTTATATAGGAGAGAAGAAGAAAAATGTACTTTGTTTGTGTCTGGACAATCAGTGAGAGCTCTCTTCCAGAAAGATATTTTGAACCACATAAACCAGTAGTAGATTAATTAACTCGACCAACGTGATTACGCACCGCGAACCGGTACGGTCGGTCCCTAAGCAAAAGCGATCCGCACCACACGAAATTGTTCCATTCCTCGTGAAAAATCATAGGGGATTCCGATCCGTTATTCGGTACGCGTAGAGCTAGCATCCAGCACCGATTCCAGTCTAGTCTACCGCCCGTTCGGCGTCCACCAAAATCACCGGCAGGTTTCGTTCGGTTCCCGTTACGTGTCTTTGGATAACTCTGGCCGGACACATCCGCGCCGATCGTCCCGTTCGTCCTCTTCTGCACGCCTAAAATCCACCTGAACTGATTTGGATGCTGACGCGAAGGCCACGAACTGCCGTAAGAAAAAGAAAAAAAGAAGAGGTGAAGGCGTTAGGTATTTTTTTCTTTGAGCAAAAAGGAGAAGGCGTTAGTAAACCGCCCCGCCCCAACTCACGAATTGGCACCGCCACCCAACGGGCTACTCTACTACTCCGTACTAGTAGACTACTAGTAGTACCCTCCTCCATTCATACGCGCGTGGCGTGGCGTGGCGTGGCCGGTCGGCAGGCGGTAACCACTTTCTTCTTCTCTTCCAGAAGCCCAGCCCTCCAGCCTCCGGGCACCAGTGCGTGCGCCGTCGACTTCCTCGCACCTTCTCCGCTCGTCGAGAACGACTCCACAGCGCACCAGCGCGGCGACAGCCCGCGAAGAGAAAAAAAGTAGAAGAGGAGGAGCAGGGAGAGCGATACTAACCGGTTGGATTTATCAGTCCAATCCAGCCGGCGCGCCGCCTCGTCGCTCCCACGGCCACGGCGCGACCAGCCGATCCCGAGGGCGCCGAATTCGATCTGCGGGGGGGCGCGGCCCGATGAGTACGGGTGCCGCCGGGGATCCCGGTCGCCGCGGGGGATGCGTGTGAGAAGGGCGTCCGGCCCGCGAATCTTCTGGATTGGCCGGAACCCAGGGGGCGCGCACCCCCGATCGCGTCGGTGCGGCTGCGGCAGTGACCGCGGGCGCGGGGCAGTGAGAAGCGGCAAGTAGCATTCCGAGGCGAGCGGGCGCGATGGTGAGCGGCCACATCTTCCACTGCCGGAAGAACTCGTGGCCGGCGGAGGAGTACGTCGGCCGGACCGCGCTGCAGCTGGTGAGCCCACTTCTGGCTCCTGCGCTCGCTCGCCCGCGCCGGGAATTTGTTTTGTTTCTCGTTTGATTCCCTGTTGTTTGCTGGGTGGTCTGATGTGACGCTTCGGGCGTTCCGAACTTTACTTCGCTGCAGTTGGATTTCGATGGCGGGGCGCCACCGGAGCAGGCGTGGCGGAGGCGGCTCAACAGCCACGCTAACATCCTCAAGGAGTTCAGTGTCACCTTCATGGAGGCAATGAGGATGGTATGGACGCCTCACGGATTCGGCCCTCTGTGTTGGGTGTTTTACGACGTGTGCTTTCTGTTCCTCTAGTTCAAAGTTGTTGGTGCTACCTGCTGAGTTCTGCTCTCGCAATTTCAGATGAGCCTTGGCCTGAGACTCTGGTCGTATGTTCGGGAGGAGGCGTCACATGGACGGGTGACATCAGCTGTTCCTATGCATGGTTTCGCCAAAAACACAGATGGATCCAAAAACTGTGCTGACAAGATGTTATCTGTTGTTGTGCTTTGCAGAAAGCTCCGATCGATCCATTCACAAAAGAGCGCTGTAAACCGTCAGCTTCCCAGGGTGTGCCACTCGGCGGGATGGGGTGTGTGCTAATGCCATTGCTTATCTGAACTTCATATATCGATGCATTCTGGAGAACTTTGCCTTAATACCAGCAGATTGGTTTTGCAGGAGTGGTAGTATTTCTAGAGGTTTCAGGGGAGAGTTCAAGAATTGGCACATCATACCTGGTCTGTGTGAGAGTTCACCGGTGATGGAAAACCAGTTCTCTGTAATGCTTCTATCTTATCTTGCTGTTGCTTGCTATTAGACTTCGGATTGCTGTATGATATATGTGTGTTATGCTTTCTGTACTCTTGATGAATCAAGATATGTCCTTTTGAGTAACATAGATACTCAAAGTATCACTAACAAACACGTTTTAAGTTCCACACGCAAATGGGCTATCATATTTTATTAGTATGCGAGCACTGCATTTTTTTGGGAGCGAGATAAGATGCTATTTCTTTGCTAATCTAGCATAACACTGCCTTTTCTCAATGGTTGCATGCAACCAAGATTATGATGTCTGGGAAGGTTGCTTAATCTTTACAGTTGGCACTTCATGGTGGGCTGGTGACACTTTCTTTTTTCACTGATATATGAACTATGGTTGCTGGGGGCATTTTTTTGTCTAGTTATGCTTCTTGACCTTGATATGCATACCTTTGATAATTAATCAATGCGTTTTATTTCTTTAGTAGGTATAGGTATAGTACTATAGTAAATTGGTCGTGCTCCTTTCATGTACCTACTTTCATTCTTTGATAACGCATTTTGTTTCTTTAGTAGGCACAATAACTTTAGACGTACCTATTCTAATGTCGCTACACACTTAATTAAGATCTTATGATTGATTGTGCTATATTTCAGGTAGATTACAATTCTACACCTAGTGCTGCAATTTTTTCTCTCCATATTTTGACCTTAGTGTTACTATAAATATTAATTTTTCACATTAAGGTTCAATGCATGAACAGTTAAATATACTGCTTTTCCAGATATTTGTATCTCGAGATGGGGGGAATAAGAAATACTCGTCAGTTTTGGCTCCTGGACATCATGAAGGTCTGAAGTAAGTCACCATTCTGTTCTGCGTGCTTAAATCTTGCCATCTTATGAGTTAAAATCATGCACAGAAACATTTGCCTAGCTACTGTTTACTTTATGTTCTTGTGCCTATCCTTCCCAATTTGCCTGTTTCTCTTTTTCCATAATTACCTCTTGAAATCTATGTATACCAAACAATTTTCATCCTGTATCCATAAATTGTGTTATGGTTATGCCAACTTGGCGATTGAAGGTCAACATACTCCCTCTAGGTTGTAAATGATAATATAGATATTGCAAGTTTGCAACTATGGTATTTAGTTTTGGTTAAGTAAGGTACTATATTTGAGCAACAAGACATGCTGATCACATTAACAACATGGTCAGATTTTGTGCTTTTCATGCTCTCTCTTCTGTAGAAGTACCTTAATTGATGTTTTATGTGATTTTCAGGAAAAATAGTGACTCCGGGATTTCTTCATGGGACTGGAATTTGAGTGGTCAACACTCGACCTATCATGCATTGTTCCCTCGGGCATGGACTGTTTATGATGGTATGCCATTGTAGATCTATGGTAACATTGCTTAAATTGTGCCTGCCAAGAGACTTTGTTGTTTTTAATAGGGCACTGTAATTCAACAAGGTGGCTGTGTGCTGATAGCACAGTGATTTGGACCCTTAAGTTTTTCCTTAATTTGTTGCAGGTGAACCAGATCCAGACCTTAAAATCTCATGTCGTCAAATATCACCTTTCATTCCTCATGATTATAAGGATAGCAGCCTTCCAACATCTGTGTTTGTGTATACTGTAAGTGCCTAATGGAGTTCCTTTTATGCTAAGCTGAAAATTGTTGCAGGTCTACATTTTGTACCTTCCTGTTTCTTATTTACTAGCAAGACATTTTGAAAAGCCTCCTGGCCATCTTTATGCAAGATATTTTCTTTAAAATGGAGATCACATATGGCCAGTTAGCAAGCCGCTGAAATATCATCTTAGTGTAAAATCAATCTTTTTAGAACTAGTGGAATATGAAATAATTGCCATCATACATAAAATTTGGAGATGCCAATTGTTCATGAATAAATGAATAGTTCAATGACAGTATATCTTCTGATTGAATTTTCTGTTTGTTTTAGATGTTTTTGATATTTAAATATCCTTTGGTTCCAATAAGTTACCTGACAGCCTTTCTATTTGGTTGTTAATTACAGCTAGTAAACACTGGGAGAGACCGTGCAAAAGTAAGCCTGTTAATGACATGGGCAGTAAGTACAAATCTGAAGTTTTTTTAAAATTGTGCAGTGTATTTATGTTCCCTTTTTTTATTTTGTGCACAATCTGATGCAATATTTGTGTTAAGCTGTTTCAGTTTTATTACCATGATGTAGTGCATAGGGTATATATCCATTTACCCAGTGTTAAAATCTCAGTTCATCAATGATCATTAGGGATTACCACCCTTATGATCTGTTATAAAGTTGGAGGTCCATTATCAGTTTATCACCATTGCTTTATGCTCAATTCAGGATACCCTATTCTGCAAAAAGATATTAGATACCACCCTGTGTCCCAAATTATAGGTAGTTTTGGCTTTTCTAGGTGCATAGCTTTTGCTATGAACCTAGATATGCGATATGTCTAGATACAAAAATAAAAATTCAAATCCCACTGTGCATTAAATTATTATTATTATTATTATTCACTCAAAGTGTCCTTTAGTGATATTTTCTTAATGACAGAATTCTATTGGAGGTTTTTCGCATAATTCAGGAGGCCACTACAATGAACCCTTCATGTAAGTGGATCAGTATATGTAACTTATACTTGTTCAGTTCTTTTTTTTTTGGGTTTGTACTCATAGTTTAATCTTATAATATGGGCAGTGCCGAAGATGGAGTATCAGGAGTGCTTCTGCATCACAAGCAAGTTTTGATTGTCTCTTCTTCGAGTTGATGATTGTGAATTAGTAAATCTTTTTTATGACATGTTATAGAGGCTGACATGCTGTTATATTTTTGCAGAACAGCTAAGGATAATCCACCTGTCACTTTTGCTGTTGCTGCCAGCGAAACTCAGAATGTGAATGTGACAGTCTTGCCAGTGTTTGGCCTTTCTGGAGAAAACCATGTTTCCGCAAAGGAAATGTGGAACACCATGCTACAGGTAATTACTTCTACCTTGTCTGAACATTTGGTTTATATGATTTTTCATATCGGCTGTTCTATGACATTGTCTTAAGTATAACAGTCCTTTCTTTATCATGCTCCCATTTTGATTCCTTAATTTTATTTAACATTCAGAATGGTCACTTTGATCGGGAAAATTTCAGTGCTGGTTCCAGTATGCCTTCTTCTCCAGGACAGAAACTCTGTGCAGCTGTCTCAGCCTCAACTTGGGTAGAGCCACATGGTAGATGTACTGTTGTGTTTGCTCTGGCTTGGTCCTCACCTAAAGTAAAGTTTCAAAAGGGATGCACATATAACAGGTTAGTGTCCCCTTGTTGTCATATAGACAACACTTTTTGATTTTGTTTACATCTTTATTTATTGATACAAGACTTGTTCTGATGCAAATCCAACTTGTTAAATACTGTGTCTCGTAGGAGCAATGATGTGTGCCTTTCAATTTAGTTGCCTATCACATTACAGTATTACACGCATGACTTAGTCACATTTAACTACTGACCATATCAGAATGAACCCAGTACAATAGTTTCTTTTTTGTTTCAGCCTTCTCTGGGTTTGCACAATTGAATATTTGGTGTTCAGAAGTTCTTGAAAACTTCTAGTTAGTCATTAATGTGCATTGTATTGCATTCTAACTGTAATGGAATAATTTAATAATTTATTAATGTGATTTCATGTTGCAGGAGGTACACCCAATTCTATGGAACTTCTGAGAAATCGGCTGTTAATTTGGTACATGATGCCTTAACAAGTATGTTTTTCTTTTGTCAGTTTGTTGACTTACTCTATTTTTTTAGGTAAATGCACTTGGGGAGAGCCCTACTGTGATGTGATAATTATATATATAAATGAAAAGATTCAAACCAAGCTGTAAACCCTAAAAGAGGGAAGTCTAAAAGTGATAAGGAAACAGTACAGCCTATTTAAGTTTATGGTGCAGAAACTAATTCTTGTGTTACAATATTTGCTAGGACTATAAAAAAACACTTCCACAATAAGATTGTAGTGATATTACTGGGAAATGTGCAACATTGGCCCTTGAGTTACTGATCTAGTTTTAGATTGGATGGAATATTTGCCCTCCAAATACAGTCATATGTTGAAAACAAGATTGTAGTAATATTGCTGGGAAATGTGCAACATTGGCCCTTGAGTTACTGATCTACTTTACTTATCTTATCAGTCTTCTACATTCTGACCTATGCTCCTGGGTTCTTTTTCCTTGTTCTCAGAATATAAACTTTGGGAAGAGGAAATCGAGAAGTGGCAAAACCCCATACTCAAGGATGAAAGACTTCCAGAATGGTATATACTCTATTGCTCCTATATTAAGTTTGCTGTTACCCCTCAAGAAAGTTACTAGTTCACATCTTCATCTGTAGAGAAGAAAATGAAATTTAACTGTAGAATGTTTGGGTGTCAAAATGCTTGCAGGTATAAGTTCACTCTTTTTAATGAGCTTTACTTTCTGGTAGCTGGGGGGACCGTTTGGACAGGTACGTTGTAGATTTCTTACGGTTCCTTGTTCAGATCACCACTCGTCTCATTACTTTTGAATGCCATGGGGATAGTTTCTTCTTACTTTTGTTTTACAATCTAAAGTTGCCATCATCTGAGTTTCCTTTAGCTTATAATGTCCACTCCTTTTCCTTTTGAGTGCAAGGATCCTTATATTTTTCCTTCTGATCATGCAGATGGTCAACCCCCAGCAATCGATGAGAAAAACAGTCCTAGTTCTATTCAGCAGAAGTCCTCAAAGAGGGGCACTAAAGACAACAAGCAGGGATCTGTTAAAGATAGCCATGTCAACCTGACAGTGGAACAAGGGCCTCATGGTGGTTACATGACTAATGGTGATGATCACAGCGTATCAAATTTTGCAGCAGTTCATGGGTCACAAATGCAAGAACAAATCAATGGACTGAAGTCAGAAGAACCAATTCCTTACTTGATTTCAAAGGATGGCCCTGAACATGTTGGCAAGTTTTTGTACCTTGAAGGAGTGGAATACATCATGTGGAACACATATGATGTGCATTTCTATGCATCTTTTGCTCTCCTTGATTTGTTCCCAAAAATAGAGTTGAGTATCCAACGTGATTTTGCCAATGCTGTGCTGTATGAAGATCGACGCAGAGTAAAATTTTTGGCTGATGGTACATCAGGAATCCGCAAGGCTAAAGGTGCTGTGCCTCATGACCTTGGAACACATGATCCGTGGCATGAAATGAATGCTTATAACATACACGACACAAGCAAATGGAAAGATTTAAACCCCAAATTTGTGCTCCAGATATACAGAGACTTCGCTGCTACAGGTGATATGCAATTCGGTCGAGATGTTTGGCCTGCAGTGTGTGCTGCTATGGACTATATGGATCAATTTGACCGTGATGGTGATGGTCTCATTGAGAATGATGGATTTCCTGACCAAACCTATGATGCTTGGACTGTTCATGGAATCAGTGCTTACTGTGGTTGTCTATGGCTTGCTGCACTTCAGGCTGCAGCTACAATGGCTCATCGTCTTGGGGATCGGCACTTTGCTGAAAAGTACAAGCTTAAGTTTATAAAAGCCAAAGCAGTATATGAGGCAAAGTTATGGAATGGGTCATATTTCAATTATGACAGCGGCACAAGTAGCAACAGTAGATCCATTCAGGCTGATCAGCTGGCCGGACAGTGGTATACTGCCTCGTCAGGCTTGCCCCCGCTTTTTGACGAGCACAAGATAAGAACTGCTTTGCAGAAAATATTTGAATTCAATGTGATGAAGGTTAAAGGAGGACGGATGGGAGCTGTAAATGGTATGACTCCAAAGGGTAAGGTGGACGAGACATGCATGCAATCTCGTGAAATCTGGACTGGTGTTACATATGCTGTTGCTGCAAATATGCTGCACCATGGAATGGAGCATCAAGGCTTTACAACCGCAGAAGGAATTTTTACTGCCGGGTGGTCAGAAGAAGGATATGGGTATGCCCTGTCTCAAGCATTGTTGAGCAATTTCTGATTTTGCAGTGATGCAGCTTTTTACATTGACTTCACAGTAAATTTCTTATCTGATATTAACTTAGCATTGCATTTATATCTTTTCTTCTTGGTTGCTTCTGTTATATTCCATTAGAAACCTAGGAATGAGATGTTTCTAGTGCTGCTTATTGAATGTCATTCCCAAATCTGTCTAGGGCAGTCTACTTTTACTTTTTTCGAGCAACACATGCTAAATTATCTCGTGTTTGTTGAAGCATGTTCATCATTGAGATATATAACATGGGTTTACCGCGGTGCTGCAGGTATTGGTTCCAAACACCAGAAGGATGGACTACAGATGGGCATTATAGATCCCTCGTATACATGCGGCCTCTTGCCATTTGGGCAATCCAATATGCAGTTTCTCCTCCAAAGGCTATTCTCGAGGCCCCCAAAGTTAACCTAATGGACCGAATACATATATCCCCTCACATGGCCCGAGCAATTAGCGAGATAAGCATTAGACAGATAGCACCCGACAATAGATGTTTTCCTAGCTCTGCCTTTCATTGTGAATGCTGATCCAAAGGTAGCTGCTGAGCAACTTACAAATCTTTTCGGCTTTTCGGTTTCTCTTGCCCTTTTCAAGGTCCAGTGGGGTTCAGGAGTTCTTTTCTTGAATCAGAGGGCATATCCAAACCACCACAAAACTCGCGACTCCAAAGAGTTCATGTTGTATAATTGTACAGCAAACTGTTAATCACATAATCTTTGTTTTTTTTTTCAACTCTGAAAGTTTTCCGCTCCCAAGGTAACCACATTTCACATGGAACTAGAAATCCACTGGGAAGCTACTGTCTTAGGAGAATATAATTGATGAAATATTGGATATATTACATTGGGTTTCATGGGCTGATTATATAGGGTACATATGACTAACATCTCATTTGGTTAGACAATATGATACTATTCCTATTACTCTACCATCACCCCGCAGTTACAGTGTCGCGTATGCTGTGGCTGGAGAAGAAACCGACGTGAGTCCTCATGCAAGGCGGTAGCCCTTTGTGCCGATGTCGAGGTAGCCAAGCGGGAGAGCGCAATAGCCGTGGTCGGAGAAGCTGTGCAGAAGATTGTCGAGGTCGACGAAGTTGTGGTCGGGTGCTGTGTCGATGGACCTGCCTGCAGGTGTAGGCGCACTAGGGGCGCCATAGTGATGACGGAGACATGTCGAGGCAGTCGTTGTGGAAGGGGGTGATGCCGAAGTCAACGTAGTCAGGGCTGTCGTAGATGTAGACGAAAGGTGACGATGCTATCGAGATAGACGGGGCGGGAACGGGAGGGTCGATGCCGATGTCGATGCAATCAAGCCACCTGTGCGCGCCGATGCCTTGACTAGATTTGCCAGACCCAGCAGCGTGTCGGGACGAAAGCACACATTGGTGTTGTCAATACCGAGCGTACAAGGGAGAGGGCAAGACGGAGACCTTGTGCAGACGGACGACGTAGCAAAGATTGCACAACACAGACGTCGATGCACAAGGGACGACGATGTAGATGCAACAGCGAAGTGGACACACGGGCGGTGATGCTAAGGCCCGATGAGGCGACACGGGCGGTGATGCTACGGCCCGATGAGGCGACACAGTAGCAAGCATGCAGCCCCGTTGCTCGGAGAAGATGCATGTACGACTCAGTACGATGTCGGAGTAGTACGCGCGAGGTCGATGAGCGACTCAATCCTGATCAGTGATCGGGCAAACCAAAAAGATACAACAACAGTGGATCGGGTGTACCAAGCCTCGATCAGACCGTGCGGGGCGCACGGCGTGTCATGGACGGGCAGAGTCGAAGACGTCGATGCATCCGCCCGATAACATCGACATGCTGGATCTGACTGCCTCCATGACAACCCATGATCGAAGCGTGTTGCTGGGCCTGTCCGCCACCACGGCGGCACGGGACAGGGCGAGATCCATCTGCCTCCATGCGACGAAGATCAAGGTGTTGACGACGACAACTCGACGATGAGTCAGGGACGAGGCGGACGCGACCCAACGACGAGTCTTGGGACGAGGCGGCGGCGGCCCGACGACGAGTCCGGGGACGAGGTGACGGCAGCCCGACAACGAGTCTCGGAAAGCGACGACAGCTTGACGACGAGGCGATGGCGGTCCGACGATGAGTCCGGGGACAAGGCGGGACAACCCGACGACGAGTCTCGGGACAAAGCGACGACAACCCGATGACGAGTCCGAGGACGAGGCGGCGGTGGCCCGACGACGAGGGAAGATCTCGATTTGCTACGCGACAACGATGATGGTAGATAGTGAAAGGTCCTAGATGACTAGAGAGGGGGGGGGGTGAATAGCCTAATAAAAATTCTACAAATCACTAGAGCAAAAGGTTAGATAACACTTAAGCGAAGCTTTTTGCTCTAGCTCTACTTGGGGTGCAAAGCCACCTATCCAATGCAATTCTAGTTAGCTAAGTGTCTAACAATCAATAGCAAGAACCTAAGGCACTTAGCACAAGCTAGCTAGAATAACTAATAAAGAAGCTAACTAGACAAGATATGGAAGAAGTAAAAACAAGAGAGGAGGTGATTGTTATACCGATGTCTTGTGATGTATGGAAATCAATGTAGAGAACCAATCACAATGAATACTAATGAGTAGTCGGGAGACAAGTTGACAAACGATTTTTCTCCCGAGGTTCACTTGGTTGCCACCAAGCTAGTTCCCGTTGTGTCGACTATTCAAGTGGTGATTCGGTGGCTAATAGGCAATGACAAGCCTAACCCACTAACTCGGGCGCCACAAGAATCCACCCAAATGAGAGTAACTCAATGACATGAGCAATCTACTAGAGTTACCCTTTGGCGCTCCACCGATGTGGGTACAACCCTCTCACAATCGATGAAGCCGACCACGAACAATCACCAACATGTGCCGAAGCTTCTCCTCAATCGACAAGCCGTCTAGGTGTTGAAAAACACCAAGAATAACAAGAAAACCCACGGCGATGACGATGACCAAGTGCCACTAAGATGCAATGCAATGATCGATGCACTTGGTTCACTCAAACTCTCACAAGAATGCAATTGAAGCAAAGAGAGATGAGTTGGGGGCTATCTCAAGCAAGCACAAAGAGTGAGAATCAATGGGAGGTGCAAGAGATAGCCCTAGGAGCCGGCCAAGCCACTTAAATAGCTTCCCAAACTGAGCTAGCCGTTTTGCGTGCCTCCGAACGCAGTCTGTATAGGGGTCCGGACCATTGCGTGTGCGTCCGGACCCTCCTCCATTTGAATCTGCCCGTTGGCGCCTTTACTGGTGCTGACGTGCCACCTCCGGACGCTGTGAGCAGTCGGGGGTTCGGACCATTGTGCCTTGTGTCCGGACCCTACCCAGAGTCGATCCAGAGAGCACAAAATGCCCGGACGCGCGTCCGGTGCCTAGTGTCCGGACCGTACTCAGCGTCCGGATGCTACGTAGAGAGAATCCAGAGCGCGTCTTTCATCCGGACGCGAGTCTGGAGTCTGCGTCCGGTCAATCATCTGCGTCCGGACCCTCTGCCCAGAGAGGCCATGCCTTAGGGTATGCCTCCGGTCGCATCTCCATTGGTCCGGACCTCATCTTACTTGCGTCCGGACCTGCGTCCGGAGGTCTATCTCGTTCCAAACCGAGATGTCTCTTCTTCTCCAAGCTTCCATGTGCTAACACCTTGTGATCCAACACTTGGTTACCTGTGTTAGCCTTTTACAATATATTTTCTTGGATTTTATTTAGTTCTTTGTGTCACTTAGGTTCATTTTATATGGATGCAATACAAACCTAGTGGCACATGATAACCGTAATCGAAATGAGTTTTCCCTTCTTGATAGTACGACTATCTATCCTAAATGTGATCACACCTCTATAGTGTCTTGATCACTAAACCAAAAATGGCCCTATGATATACCTTTGCCTTGAGCCCATTTTTGTTTTTCTCTTTCTTCTTTTCTTAATCCATGAAGCACTTGATCAATGCACTATTTTCATCCTTCTAGCTCCATGTATCAAGATGGATTACCCTATCTTGATCATACACTTAGTACAAGGGTTAGTCCATAGGTTTCATCAATTAACCAAAACCAAACAAGGTCTTTCAATCTCCCCTTTTTGGTAATTGATGAAAACCTTTCACAAAGGAATATATATGATGAATATTTTCATTTTGGTAGTATTAGCTCCCCCTACATATGTGATATATGAGTTTGGTTCATTTTGATCACATATGCATGAATAGGACTTGTGGAAAGTGAATGCTACCAAATGATGCTAAGGTATGTAGGATGGACCTTTGAAGCGTGATACCAATCGGAGTGCAATATTATACCATCCTTAGCACCATGAATGCCTTGAAACCACTTGAAAAACACTTTGAGAGGCAAACATGAGAGAACTAGATACCACATGAAAATATAAACACCTAAGCATGCTAGTTCCTCAAGCACCATATCATTTAGGTTTCTAGCATTCACCACACAAGCATATCATGAATATAAGTACATATGCAAGCAAGCACTTATGAATGCACAAAGATATGCAACAACTTTATTCATAGGCTTGCTCCCCCTACTTGTGTGCTTTTATTTTTCAAATTTTCAAAAATATTTTTCTTTGTTGTACTACTTACTTCTCCCCCTTTGTCATCTATTATCATAAAAGATGTGCTCAAAAGGATTGATTATTGGAGAGAAGCTTAGTTGTGGTTCAATCTAGATTACTTGCCCCAAGGTATTTAACTCGGTTTAAACCATAGACAAGCTTGTTCACACATCCTAGAATGGTTATCTTGCCCATGTTGAGCTAAACATTTGAAGTTCATATTCTAGATCAAACTCTAGGATTGCAAGCCCACAAATATGTCATATGCTACCACTAGATCATATCAAACATAGAAGCAATAGTGGTGCCATATAAGCATCAAATCATTTGATTTTCATGAATAATCCTAATGAATTTATGTCTAGATGCACTAACAAGTCCTAATAGAGGATGAATCAACTTGTACCTTGCATAGCTCGAAGGAGAGGCATGTCATATATGGGGGTGCATCAACACATATTTGAGAAGTCAAGAATGTTCAATTCATTTCTTAGCTTGCAAAACCTCTTCTCATCAAGTGGCTTGGTGAATATGTCGGCAAGTTGATCATCGGTGCCAACACTTGTGATTTTGATATCACCCTTTAGTTGATGGTCCCTTATGAAGTGGTGCCTCACATCAATGTGCTTGGTTCTTGAATGTTGAACCAGATTGTTGGTTAGCTTCACCGCACTTTCATTGTCACATAGCAATGACACTTGCTTGAATTTGATTCCAAAGTCATCCAAAGTTGCTTTCATCCAAAGCAATTGAGCACAACAACTACCCACACTTATGTATTCAGCTTCGGTGGTAGAGAGTGCAACACTATTTTGCTTCTTTGATGACCAAGATACAAGTGACATGCCTAGCAATTGACATGTGCCCGATGTGCTCTTTCTATCAATTTTGCATCCCGCATAGTCGGAGTCCGAATATCCAATCAACTCAAAGTTGGACCCCTTGGGATACCACAATCCAACATCTTGTGTATGCTTCAAGTACCTCAATATTATCTTTGTAGCCTTCAAGTGGCTTTCTCTTGGAGAGACTTGAAATCTTGCACACATGCATACACTAAACATCACATCCGGCCTAGAAGCGGTCACATAGAGTAGGCTTCCAATCATAGACCGATACAACTTTTGATCTACCATATTGCCACTAGCATCACTATCCAAGTGTCCATTAGTGCCCATTGGAGTGCTAATGCCTTTGGAATCTTCTAAGCCAAACTTCATCATATCCTTGATGTACTTGCCTTGACTCACAAAGGTGTCATTCTTCAATTGCTTGATTTGAAGACCAAGAAAGTAGCTAAGTTCACCAATCATTGACATTTCAAATTCATTTTCCATCATCTTGCCAAATTCTTCACAAAATTCTTGATTGGTTGAACCGAATATGATGTCATCCACATATATTTGGAGCACAAATAGATCCTTGCCAAGCTTCTTGGTGAAGATGGTAGTGTCAACCTTTCCCATGATGAACCCTTTTGATAGAAGGAAGTCCCTCAATCTTTCATACCATTCTCTAGGTGCTTGCTTCAAGCCATATAGAGCCTTCCTCAACTTGTATACATGGTTGGGCTTCTTGTCATCTTCAAATCCGGGAGGTTGCTCAACATATACTAGCTCATTGATGTATCCATTCAAGAAAGCACTCTTCACATCCATTTGGTATAGCTTGATGTTGTGTGCACATGCATAGGCCAATAGAATCCTTATTGCCTCTAATCTTACAACCGGTGCATAAGTTTCTCCAAAGTCAAGACCCTCAACTTGAGTGTATCCTTAAGCTACCAATCTTGCTTTGTTTCTCACAACTATACCATCTTGGTCTTGCTTGTTTCTAAATACCCATCTTGTGTCAATCACATTGTAGTTCTTGGGTCTTTCAACTAGTTCCCAAACTTGGTTCCTAATGAAATTGTTGAGCTCTTCATGCATAGCATTGACCCAATCAACATCTTGTAGGGCTTCATCAATCTTTGTTGGCTCTATGGATGATACAAAAGAGTAGTGCTAACAAAAGGATGCTAATCTTGATCTTGTTTGAACACCACTTGTAATGTCACCAACTATTTGATCAATGGGGTGATCTCTTGCTATGTTGGTCGGTTGGAGAGTTGGAACTTGATTGCTTAAGATTGGTTGAGATGAACTAGCAACTTGTTGATCTTGTACTTGAGAGCTACTAGCTTGCACATTACGTGAGTTTAGCACTTGATCTTTATCATCTTCAATGTCAATTACTTGTCTAGGCCGAATATCACCAATATCCATGTTCTTCATAGCCTTTGACAATTGAGGACCAATATCTCATTCTCAACTTGAGATCCATTGGTTTCATCAAACTCAACATCATGAACCTCCTCAAGTACACCACTAGCCGAATTCCAAACTCTATAGGCTTTGCTTGTGGTTGAGTAACCAAGTAAGAACACTTCATCACATTTCTTGTCAAATTTCCCAAGTCTTGTGCCTTTCTTCAAGATGTAGCATTTGCACCCAAAGACTCTAAAGTATGTAATGTTGGACTTTCTTCCATTCAATAGCTCATATGGTGTCTTCTCCATCAATGGGTGACAATACAACCGATTGCTAGAGTAGCAAGCGGTGTTGATAGCTTCGGCTCAAAAGGATTGACTCACATTGTACTCACTAAGCATAGATCTTGCCATGTCAATCAAGGTTCTATTCTTCATCTCAACAAGGCCATTTGATTGTGAAGTGTACTTGGCCGAAAGTTGATGCTTGATTCCCAATTCATCACATAGCTCTTCAACTCTTGTATTCTTGAATTCACTACCATTATCGCTTCTCACTTTCTTGATGGTAGTTTCAAACTCATTGTGACATCTTTTGACAAATGATTTGAATGTGGAAAATGTGTCACTCTTGTCATTGAGAAAGAATACCCAAGTGTATCTTGTAAGATCATCCACTATCACAAAACCATACTTGTTCACTCCAATGCTTGTGTATGTTGTTGGTCCAAATAGATCCATGTGCAACAACTCAAATGCTCTACTAGTGCTCATCATGCTCTTCTTTGGATGGGTGTTACCAACTTGTTTGCCGGTTTGACAAGAGCTACAAAGTTTGTCCTTCTCAAATACAACATCTTTCAAGCCTCTTACTAAGTCATGCTTAATCAATCTATTCAATTGCTTCATCCCAACATGACCAAGCCTTCTATGTCATAACCAACCCATACTAGATTTAGTGAGCAATAAAGTTGACAATTGAGCTTCACTAGCATTGAAATCAACTAGATAGAGGTTCTCATATCTAAAGCCTTTGAAGATCAAGTTTGAACCATCCACACTAATGATCTCAACATCATCTACCCCAAATATGCATTTGAATCCAAGATCACACAATTGAGCCACGGATAGCAAATTGAAGTTCAAGCTCTCAACTAGCAAGACATTGGATATGCTCAAGTCATTGGATATTGCAATCTTACCAAGACCCTTGACCTTGCCTTTACCATTATCAACAAAAGTAATACTATCAATGCCATCGTTGGTGTTGGATTTGATTGATTTGAACATTCTAGAATCCCCGGTCATGTGTTGAGTGCACCCACTATCAAGCACCCAATGCCTTCCTCCGGCTTTGTAATTTACCTACAAAATAAATTAATTTTTCTTAGGTACCCATACTTGTTTGGGTCCTCCAAAGTTAGTGACCAAGGACTTTGGCACCCAAATAGCCTTCTTCTTTGGGCCAACAATGGGTGTGCCAACATACTTAGCCTTTACACCATCTCTCCCTTTGGTAAGCATATAACATGAATCAAAATGCATGGAGGTGGCTTTAGCAAACTTGGTTTGGCTCATGTTAAGTTTGCAATATTGGTCAACATGCCTCACTTGCTTGCATTTGTAGCAAAACCAGCCATTGCTTCTCACAAAGCTAGGCTTTGGAGTTACAAAGGCCGACTTGCCCTTCTTGGGGGTATAGCCCAATCCCTCTTTGCAAAGGGAGAATCTTTGGCTACCCAAGCACTTTAGCAAGCGGGCATCTCCACCATATGCCTTACCCAAAGCATGAGTGAGTTCATTAACATCATTTTTCAATTTTTTATTTTCAATCACTAGTGTAGCGTCATCCTTTGAGCTATCACTAGTAGATGTGCAAGTGTATGTGCTAGTGTTGGTTGGTGCAACAATGATAGGAGTGAAAAATGATTCATCTAGAATATCACAAGTGACTCCAATATCACATGATGTAACAACCTTATCCTTGTTTTGCTCAAGGAGGGAGGAGTGAGATTTTTCAAGCTTGTAGTGAGTCCTCTCAAGCTTCTCATGGGCTTCCATTAGCCTCTCATGAGAGCCATTGAGCTCATCAAAGGATTGTTCAAGATCTTTGAGCTTCTTGTTCAATTCTTTGCACTCCTTCCTCTTTGTCTCAAAGCAAGCATAAGTTTGCTTCATCATATCTACTAGTTCTTCCTTGGAGTACTCCTCCTCCTCATCACTACTATCATCATCACTATCACTACCATCATGAGATTGTACCTTATTTGGCTTAGCCATGAAGCATGATGGAGTGTCGAAGATGGATGACTTGTTGTTGATAGCAATGCTTGCCAAAGCCTTCTTCTTGGACTTCTTCCTCTCATCATCGCTAGAGTCATTATCGGAAGAGTCACTACTATCCCAAGTCATCATATAAGATTCACCCTTCTTCTTCTTGGTGAATGATAGCTTCTTCTCCTTCTTATCATACTTGTTCTTCTTCTTCTCATCATCATCACTATGATTGGGACATTCCACAATCATGTGACCGATGCTCTTGCACTCGTAGCATCTCTTCTCATATTCTTTGCCCTTAAAGTTATCTCTTCTCTTTCTAGCACCATAGCCCTTCTTCTTCATGAACTTGCCAAACTTGCACACAAATAAGGCCATCATCTCATCATCAACATCACTTGCATCTTCATCATCACTAGATTCTTGCTTCTTTGCTTTGCCCTTGCTCTTGGATGATGAAGCCTTGAATGCTAAGCTCTTCTTTTCTTTCTTTTCTTCCTTGACCTCTTCTTCTTCACTTTCTTCATTATATTGCTATTCGGTCATGATCTCACCAAGTACCTCATTGAGAGTGATCTTGCTCAAACCATCTCTCCTAATTATTTGCCTCAAAGTTTTGTATTTCTTGGGCAAACAACCAAGAAACCGGTTTGAGAAGTCCTCATCCTTGACCTTCTCACCCAAGCTCTTGAGATCATTGATGATCACTTGGAGCCTATGGAACATCTCCGGGATAGACTCATCATCCTTCATCTTGAAGTGAGATAACTTGTCCTTGAGCATGTACAACTTGGCATTCTTTACCGTTGAAGTGCCTTCATAAGTATCTTCAAGTCTCTTCCACACTTCACTTGCCTTCTCAAGATCTTTGATTTGCTCAAACACCTTGGAATCAATGCCATTGTAGATCACATTGAGTGCCATGGTGTTGCATTGCCGGTTCTCTTGCTCTCTAGGTGTGGGACTATCCTCATCAAGGATGACATAGTCCTTTTCGGTCATGGTCCACACATTCTCATGTATTGAGCCTAGATGCATCTTCATCTTCCTCTTCCAATAATCAAATGAGGTGTCATCAAACATTGGCGGTTTGCTCCCTACATGGTTGAATGATATTTGAGCCACCACTAACACCGAAGGTTGTTAAGCCTTGATAATAGCGGTGAATAGCTAGGGGGGGTGAATAGCCTAATAAAAATTCTACAAATCACTAGAGCAAAAGGTTAGATAACACTTAAGCGAAGCTTTTTGCTCTAGCTCTACTTGGGGTGCAAAGCCACCTATCCAATGCAATTCTAGTTATCTAAGTGCTTAACAATCAATAGCAAGAACCTAAGGCACTTAGCACAGGCTAGCAAGAACAACTAATAAAGAAGTTAACTAGCAAGCTCGACGATGAGTCGGGGACGAAGCGGACACGACCCGACGACGAGTCTGGGGACGAGGTGACGGCAGCCCAACAACGAGTCTCGGAAAGCGATGACAGCTTGACAATGAGGCGATGGCGGTCCGACGATGAGTCCGGGGACAAGGCGGGACAACCCGACGATGAGTCTTGGGATAAAGCGACGACAACCCAATGACGAGTTCGGGGACGAGGCGGCGGTGGCCCGACGATGAGGGAAGATCCCGATTTGCTACGCGACGACGATGATGGTAGCTAGTGAAAGGTCCTAGATGGCTAGAGGGGGGGTGAATAGCCTAATAAAAATTCTACAAATCACTAGAGCAAAAGGTTAGATAACACTTAAGCGAAGCTTTTTGCTCTAGCTCTACTTGGGGTGCAAAGCCACCTATCCAATGCAATTCTAGTTAGCTAAGTGTCTAACAATCAATAGCAAGAACCTAAGGCACTTAGCACAAGCTAGCAAGAACAACTAATAAAGAAGCTAACTAGCAAGCTAACTAGACAAGATATGGAAGAAGTAAAAACAAGAGAGGAGGTGATTGTTATACCGATGCCTTGTGATGTATGGAAATCAATGTAGAGAACCAATCACAATGAATACCAATGAGTAGCCGGGAGACAAGTTGACAAACGATTTTTCTCCCGAGGTTCACATGGTTGCCACCAAGCTAGTCCCCGTTGTGTCGACTATTCAAGTGGTGATTCGGTGGCTAATAGGCAATGGCAAGCCTACCCACTAACTCGGGCGCCACAAGAATCCACCCAAATGAGAGTAACTCAATGACATGAGCAATCCACTAGAGTTACCCTTTGGCGCTCCACCGATGTGGGTACAAGCCCTCTCACAATCGATGAAGCCGACCACGAACAATCACCAACATGTGCCGAAGCTTCTCCTCAATCGCCAAGCCGTCTAGGTGTTGGAAAACACCAAGAATAACAAGAAATCCCACGGCGATGACGATGACCAAGTGCCAAACTCTCACAAGAATGCAATTGAAGCAAAGAGAGATGAGTTGGGGGCTATCTCAAGCAAGCACAAAGAGTGAGAATGAATGGGAGGTGCAAGAGATAGCCCTAGGAGCCGGCCAAGCCACTTAAATAGCTTCCCAAACCGAGCTAGCCGTTTTGCCCCTTTCCACTGAGTTTTGTGTGCCTCCGGACGCTGTCTGTATAGGGGGTCCGGACCATTGCTTGTGCGTCCGAACCCTCCTCCATTTGAATCTGCCCGTTGGCGCCCTTCCTGGTGCTGACGTGCCACCTCCGGACGCTGTGAACAGTCGGGTGTCCAGACCATTGCGCCTTGCATTCGGACCCTACGTAGAGTTGATCCAGAGAGCACAAAATGCACGGACGCGTGTCCAGTGCCTAGCGTCTGGACCGTACTCAGCGCCCGGATGCTACGCAGAGAGCATCCAGAGTGCGTCTTTCATCCGGACGCGAGTCCGGAGTCTGCATCCGGTCAATCATCTGCATTCGGACCCTCTGCCCAGAGAGGCCACGCCTTAGGGTATGCCTCCGGTCGCATCTCCATTGGTCCGGACCTGCGTCCGGAGGTCTATCTCGTTCCAAACCGAGATGCCTCTTCTTCTCCAAGCTTCTATGTGCTAACACCTTGTGATCCAACACTTGGTTACCTATGTTAGCCTTTTACAATATATTTTCTTGGATTTTATTTAGTTCTTTGTGTCACTTAGGTTCATTTTATATGGATGCAATGCAAACCTAGTGGCACATGATAACCGTAATCGAAACGAGTTTTCCCTTCTTGATAGTACGACTATCTATCCTAAATGTGATCACACTCTCTATAGTGTCTTGATCACTAAACCAAAAATGACCCTATGATATACCTTTGCCTTGAGCCCATTTTTGTTTTTTCTCTTTCTTCTTTTCTTAGTCCATGAAGCACTTGATCAATGCACCATTGTCATCCTTCTAGATCCATGTATCAAGGTGGATTACCCTTTCTTGATCATACACTTAGTACAAGGGTTAGTCCATAGGTTTCATCAATTAACCAAAACCAAACAAGGTCTTTCAGCTAAATCAATAGGATCGGGCGCCTAAATAAGGGCGCTGCGGAAATCGATCCCTCCCCGAGGGCGCGCGGCGGAAGCGGCGACGGCTAGGGTTAGGATCTAAACCTAGGCAAAAGATACCACGAAGGAGAATATAATTGATGGAATATTGGATATATTTCATTGAGCCTCATGGGCTGATTATACAGGTACATAGGACTAACACCTCATGTGGCTAGACAATATGATAATATTCATATTACTCTAACACCTCATACACCAATCACTTCAGAAAATCTTCCTGCTGCTCTGCTTTGGATCTGACTCTAACGTTTTATGAAGTCATTTGGATATGGCTCATTTCTATATTTTTGTTGGCTGATGGAGTATACGTTCTACACCGATCTTCGTCCCTAAAAGAATGTAATTGTGGGAATTGTGCTGGTCAAAATTACTCATGTTTGATCATCTTTATATTAAATACTATTAATATTTATGTCTCTAAATAATTTTATTATGAAAATATATTCTATGACTAATCAAATGATACTAGTTTCATATCATGAGTCTTATTACTTTTTTATATAAATTTAGTCAAAGTTCAAACTGTTGGGGATGGAGGCAGTGGCGTAGCCACCCTAGCGGCGGGCTGGGGCGGCCGCCCCAGCTACCGGCGAGCTCACCCCGTACCCCCAGACCCCTCCGTCCCTGGTTGGCACCGACAGCGATGAGCGTTGGAGCGTCGAGCATGAGCAAGCAATGTTACGGTGCTAGAACCTAGAGGAAGATTGAGCCTTTTCTTTGCATTATTCAACCAAGAAAGATTGGGTCTTTGTTATGATCCGATGATTCTTTTTTTTGAAAGTCAACGGGGGGAGGCGCTCCCCCACCTGATTTTGATTAATATCAACAACCTCATTTTTAGGAAACGAGGCAAAAATCTTTCGTTCGGTTAATTTTGGAAAACCGAACTAAAACCAATACAATAGTGGCACAAGGACGAAAGTAGATATAGCCATAGATACACAAAAAAGAGAAGAAGGTATAACAACAAGACATAAGAACTCTTCAACGATGCCTCCAAGGGGGTGAACGGCGCCGCAACGTAATCATCGTTGGCCAAGGGGCAGAAGGTGACTCCGCAGGACCTTGGCGTGGCTTTCGCCCGAGCCTTGTGCCAGAGACGCAGGGGGGTTTCCGGCCGCCGCCACATCGCCTGCGACAGTGGGAGGCGTGCACCAGCACAACGATCGCGCCTGGAAGATAACGCGTAGATGAAGGGGGGTGGTTGCCGGCCGCCGCCACACCACACAGAGTCGTTTCCGGACTCGCCTGCGATGGAAGGAGGCGCGCGTCGGCAAGTGTGTGTCGGCTGTTGCCACACCGCGCGGAGCCGTTCTCGGACTCGCCCACGACAGTGGGAGGCGCGCACCGACACAACGATGGCGTCTGGGTGGAGGGTTTGCCGGCCGTCGCCACCGCGCACGGAGCCATTTCGGACTCGCCCGCACAGTCGGAGGCACGCACCGACAAAGGATAATGTGTAGAAGAAGGGGGGTGGTTGCCGGCTACCGCCACACCACGCAGAGCCGTTCTCGGACTCGCCCGCGATGGAAGGAGGCGCTCACCGACAAGCGTGTGTCGGCCGCCGCCACACCGTGCGGAGCCGTTCCTGGACTCGCCCGCGACAGTGGGAGGTGCGCACCGACACAACGATGGCGCCTGGTTGGAGGGGGGTTTGCCGGCCGTCGCCACCGCGCACGGAGCCATTCCGGACTCGCCCGCACAGTCGGAGGCACGCACCGATAAAGGATAATGCGTAGAAGAAGGGGTTGGTTGTTGTCGGCCACCTCCACACCACGCGGAGCCGTTGCCGGACTCGCCCGCGATGGAAGGAGGCGCACACCAACAAGCGTATGCTGGCCGCCGCCACAGCAGGTGCAGAGGTGTACACGGACACCTGCGACCGTGGGAGGCGCACACCAGCACGATGACCGCCACCGGCAAGGCCGCAGCCGAACCGCGCACACCGTGCCATTGCTGGGACCAGGCAAGAGGCGGGGGAAGAGGGACCCGATGACGCCTCCAAGGAGGGAGCGACGTCCGCAGCCGTCGTCGTCCGGGCTTTCGCCCTGGCCTCAACCAACCGACTGCATTGACCTGTTGGGGAAGGATGCACGAAGTCGCAACTGCTTGGGGAGGAAGGAGGGACACCGGCCGCCGCCACACGGGGACGGCTAGGCCAGGCTGAGGAGGCTGCGACGAGGTCGCCACTGTGGAGGGGCGCCGGCCGCCGCCACACGGGGATGGCTAGGCCAGGCCGAGGAAGCCGTGACGAGGACACCACTGAGGGACGCCCAGTAGAGCTCGGCGCCGGCGAGGGGAAGCATCGGCCGCCGCCACACGGGGACGGCTAGGCCAGACCGAGGAGGACGCGACGAGGACATCACTGAGGGACGCCTGGTAGAGCTTGGCGCCAGCGTGGGGAAGCACCGGAGGGTGGGACACTGGCGCCGGACCGCGCAGAGCTGGGCATCGACGGCTCTACAGCCGGCTGACACGCACAGGAAATAGGACGGGTGGAGGGAAGCTCGGGAGCTCGCCCGCGCAAGGAGAAGGAAGATCCGGGCAAGGTGAAGCAGGATCCGCTCCGACTGACACAGGTTGCGCCGCCAGCGCGGCTCCCCACGATGACGTCAAGATCGCCCAAAGGAGCTCCACGGGAGAGGGGGCACTTAAAGGAAATGGCAGATCCGGGCGTGGGGCAGCTGGATCTGGGCATGGGACAGCCGGATCCGCCCGCGCCGGCACCGATTGCGCCGTCGGCCTGCTCTCCCGCGATGACGACAGCCCGTGAAGCTCCATGGAGAGAGGGAGGAAGGAGGCAGAAGAAGCCCCGCCGCCGCCGTCTTTGCCGTCCGCTGGGCCTCCGACGTCGAGCTCCGGCGGCGGCCGGGCAGAGGAGGCTCGTGGCCGGGTTGTACGCCGGCGGCGGTGTGGGTGCCACCCGAGTCGCCTCCAAGGAGAGCAACGCAGGGGCCTGACGCGGGGTTCACGTGGCTCAACAATCCTGATCTGATGATTCTAGCACGTGAATACAGTGCGATATGCATTTTGGTTTATGTTCTTGTTACAGCTCGCTCCGGTTATAATTTCTTTCTGGCTCCGTCACTGGACGGAGGTAGTATCATTGTCCGCTGTAGGACCTTGGTTGTTGCTTTTCCTGAAAGGGACTGTTGCTATTTCTGGTAGTCTAGAGCCTCATCTAGTCATTTTAGGTTCTCTCATTTCTTAGTTCTTTTAAAAGCTACCGAACTCAACATGTGGTTGGTTGGTTCTGAAAGTCGTTTCTTCCTCCCCCATATGTTAAATATGATATTTGATTTCCGTATCTTTGCAAGCATCTTCAATTAGCTGATCTTTGCGGGTGGGGTGGTTCTAATCTAACTAAAGTTAGGAAAATGCACTAAAATCTACCCACTCTTTCAATTTAAAGGCTGTTTTAGTATTTTTTAATTAGATACATAATACTTATCTAGACATCTACTACTTCTATATTGCAAAGACCCACTCAAAGGCCCTCTCAAATCAGGTTTGAGTATTTGCTAAAAGTGATGTCATCAAAGATCAGGTGATGTCATCAGCCCACTAACCCTCATTTATCTCCCCACTAGTTATTTTATTTTGAAATAGGAAAAAAGCCATAGCACCTGAACCAAGTATCATAATTAAAATCTAATTGCACCATGGCGTTCCTCGCAAGAAACTCTTCAAAGAAAGACCCCACATGGATATATTTCGATAAGATATATTTCGATAACTCTCGCGTGCGCCTCTATGACCGAATCAGTGTTTCTGAGAAAAATGTGGTAAAACTGAATATCACATGGATTTTCTAAGGTCCTCCAAAACACCTCAAGGAACCATACACAAAACTACTAGAACTCTTGGGAGGGGAGATGCCCCTCGGGTATATTATGGGAAGTGAGTTCGTTTGAGTGAAACCTCAGGGTGAAATGCTTCAAAAAAAACTAAGGTTTACAAGGACCCTCTAACTAGGCTCCACCGAAAGCCGGTCACTCCCCTGGCCGCCGTAGTTGGCCCATAGTCCGCCATGGCTTTGGAATACCCGAAACCAGTGTTTCTGAGAAAAACGTGGCAATACTACATATCACATGGATTTTCTGAGGTCTTTCAAAACGCCTGAATGATCCATACACAAAACTTTTAGAACTCCTGGTAGGGGAGATGCCCCTGCGGTATATTCGGAGGAGAGGGTTCGGTTGAGGCTACACCGAAGATCGGTCACTCTCCCAGCCGTCGTGGTTGGCCCGTGGCCCGCCATGGATTGGAATACCCGCAGCAAGGCGCGGGGTATCCACCTAGTATAGTAATATCGAGGTGTCTAGCAAAAGTCAAAATACTAAGAAAAATAAAAAAGATTTATAATTTAGACAGATTGAGTACAATATTATGTAGTTTTATGAAAGCCATCGAGAAATATATTCATGATCTTGATACTGCATTTAATTGTTTTTAGTTATATAGATATTATTTCTATAAATTTAAAAGTTTAATGTTAGGACAGGGGGAGTAAACGATGTGTACCAGCGACTGATCTGGTGATCATCACTGCGCATGTAGAATTCATTCCACTGGCTACCTGCTCTTCTAAACATATTTATGTAGTTGGAACAATGATTTTGTGTGCATCTCTTTGGTTTTTGTCTTGGGATTAGTTTATGTAAGAGTTAAGGTTTATTGCTTTTGGTGGTGTTTGCGAGCAACTAGATAATGGTCCAGTCCGGTAGTGATATTTCATTGAAGGAGTTCTGTTGGAGGACGCTTTAAGTCGATTTATGTTTGGTTCGAGACTCACCAATCTAAAGTGGACAATGAGTACTTCTTGGGTGTGTTTGATATGGTGATCCATTAGCCTAGCTGCCCTCTTGGGCTGCAACTCGCGTTTTTAGTGTCATGAGCCTACTCGTGAGTCTGGTTCGTGCGGTGCAAAATCTCTCTCCTGGCTCGTAGGAAACGAAAATAAAGTTGGTTTCTTGTAGGCCTAGCTAGCTTGAGAGTCCATGCCAGGATGGATTTACCTTCCTCTCACCCTTCACCCTTTCTCACCGGAGTGCTATGGCACCATCTTTGCCGTGCCTTGTACATCTTCATCCATGGATACTCCTTCATCCATGGTCGCGATGGAGGGGATCCGAGGGTGGGACTACTACATAAATGATTTTGTGAGACAAAGCTCTTTTATTATTCTAGGCGTTTATAAGTTAATGTATGATAATTAATGGTGGTGGTCATAATTAATCGTGTCGCCAAATCAATTTATCAGAAGCATGCCTTCCTTTTAAGGGCCCGTCCTTCCGAAATCAGACCATTTTTGGAGGCTTGCCTCTTTAAAGGCTTGCATGTGGAAACATGTCCAAAGCTATCAGCCAATCCATTCTGGCAATTAATTATATAAGATAAACTTAGGGGTTTTAACCAATGCTCAGTCTCTCTCTCAACCGCCCTCCTCCATGCCTTCCTCCCCCCCCACACCTTCCTTCCACAATCCAATCGTGCTTGTCACCATCGCCGCCAGCTTTATGAGCACGCACTCGCCGACCTTCTCTCCCTCAAGGCCACCGTCGCTGTCGTGTGGGCGTCCTCCGCCTTGGCCTCCATCTATGACCTCCTCTTTCCTTCATCTTGGCAGACCCATGTGAAATGACTATGAGGGAAAGAGCAAGAGAAGGATGGGTGGTAAGTGGTAACACTACCACTTCCTGGATGCAAGGTAGACATATGTACTGAAACAAGCACAATCTGTGTCCAGGCTAACTCATTTGGTGCAGTCAAACAAAAACGTGGGCTTGCACCATGGAAGTCGGGCTTAAGCCGGCCATAGCCAGGCCAGCTGGCCGGATAGGGGCAGGACAAACACGTCTGTAGTGATTCAAGAAAAAATATTAACTTCTAGTAGGTACTCTCCATTGTACTTGCTGAAACTAGATGGAGGCATGGAACACTGATATGATACTGCTGAAGAGAAGAGGAAGGTCAGCATTGTAGCTACAGAAAACAGTTTAGAAGGAATGGTGCAGTCCCGAGGTAACCATAGCTACAGAAAACAGATGGAGTAGCTTGGAAAAGGATGCATTGTGCACCATACACGGACAATAGACTCTCCGACGATCTCTTCCTCGAATTTGAAAATTGCCATTGGGCGGCACAGGTTCATCTGAACGCTTTCTGAGTTGATCTGGGAAACAGATCCGTAAAGATTTGTAAAAATAGCATTGTAGCATTTTCGTTTGTATGTTGTAATTATTGTCCAATCATAGACTAGCTAGTCGTAAAAGATTCGTCTCATAAATTACAGATAAACTGTGTACTTAATTATATTTTTTATCTATATTTAATACTTTATACATGTGTCTAAAGATTCGATGTGACAGAGAATCTTATAAAGTTTTGGAATTTTGAGGGAAACTAATTTGAAAGGAGGCTGACGTCTGGCGCCCCTGTTCTTGACAGCTGCACACACAAGTGGAGTGGCATGTGCATGCAGTGCTGGTGAAGCAATGTACCGGTTCCAGTTGGTTCACTTGAAATCTGGGCCGCTTGGTTCTTGTCTCGCAGTCGCAGGATCGTCGTAGCTGCAGGCATTGAACCACGGCCACCATGCATCGCCCCCTTGCACTTGGACCAGTCTCCAGTGCCCAGTGCACTCGATGACTTGTACTACTGTGTGTTGCGCGGCGCGGCTGTGTACGCGGAAAGCATTTTTTTGGTGCATAGGTATCTACAGCCGTCCATTTTCGCTTCGAGATACATGTAACACTATGCCTTAGTAGTATGAAACATTGGGGGAAAGTAATAACACAAATTTCAAAGCAAAAACACAAATCTCAAAGCAAAAATGAATGACATAGATAGTGCATGCTCAGCACTCACATGCTGCAATGTATTATTGGTGTACGCGCAGGTGCAGTGCTCCTCCCATCCTTGGCCACTTATCCCGTCGCAGGGCGACAAAACATAAAGTCTGGATGATACTCCCTCTCTCACTGAAATAATCCATTTTTGAAATCTGTGTCAGTCAAAAATTTTAACTTTGATTCAGTTTATAGAAAAATATAACATCTATAATTTAAAATGAATAAAATGTAAACATATGTTCTTAGACAAATATAATGACACTAGTTTAATACCATAACTTTTAATACTTTAATTTTGGAATTTGATCAAAGTTCAAAACAATTGACTTAGAATAAATCCAGAAATTTATTCTTTAAAAGACGAAGGAAGTACTAGTCCATTGAGCCAGACGTACGAGATTCACGGTGGGCATTCGGTTAACCGAAACCGATCGGTTCGGTTCCCCGGTTTTATAGCAAATTCGGTTACCCAGAAATTAGTAACCGATCGGTTTCTCTCAAATGTTGGAACCAAGACAATTCAGTCTCGGTTAATTCGGTTCGGTTTCGGTTAGAACCGAATTAACCGAGCCATCCAGAATTACATACGCAATGAACACAGAGGAGGAAAAATGAAAAATATTGAGGCCTCAAAAATCTTCGTCGGTTGCTCTTGCTGTCGTGTTGTAGCCTCTCCTGCTGTGTCGTCGCTCTTGCACGCTCCTCACGGCCGGTCAGCTAGTACCCAAGCCGAAGCTAGTGAGGAGCTGTGGCGCCGCCACGCCGGCACCGGGACGGCGAAGGAGCAGGGGCGGCGCCTTCTCGGGCGGGGAAGGAGTAGCCGAGCAGGAGAGCAGGGGAAGGAGCAAGAGGACGACGACACATGGGGAGACGACCAGGGCTCGCGGCCTCGCACTTGCGGGTGAAGGGACGGGGCCGAGAGAGGGAAGGGGAAGGGCGGACGGGCTCGCGGGAGTCGCGGCCTCGCGGTCGCGGGGAGACGCGCAAGGGCCGAGTGGGCGACACCCACTCTGGTGGCGGCTGGGAGGGGAGTGGAGAGTGGAGTAGGGTTTGGGGATGGCTGAATATATACCAAAGATGTTGGGATGAGCCTTTTTCTTACTGATTACTGGGCCTTTTGGTCTACTTCGGTTAACCGAGATGAAGAACCGAATTAACCGGACTAATTTCGGTTACCTAGAACTTGGAATCAAATTAGGAACCGAAATATTCGGTTCTGGTTCCGATTAGTTCGGTTCGGTTCTTGGTTCTCGGTTATTTATGCCCACACGAGGTTGCGTTGCGTCAAAAGGCTGGCTTCGCTGCCTGCCTATGCCATCATTGCCTGGCAAAATAGCAGCCAATTCAATACTACCGCAAAGCGCCGAGAGCAAAGTATAATGACCGGCGAAGAGCCAGCTGAATCCAACGAAAGTAGGAGAGAGAAAAAAGCAGGCGACTTGCGAGACGGGGCCAACCAGCGGGCGAAATGCGCACTCGGGATGCTTACCTCAATCTGGTTCTTACACATGGCAGGAAAACATTAAAGATTGATGGGACCCACTACTTATTGTGCAGATGGATGACCTGGAGCTCACTAGCCGTGCTCTGACCGGCCAAGTCACCGATAAACGCACTGTGGCCCATTTAAGGCACCGACCGAAGCGTTCCGAGACTTCTCTCCGATCCATCACGCCACGCGCTGTACACGTACTCCAACTTTGAGGGAAAATCATGGTCCAGCTAGCTGACACGTACTGTGGTATACCGTCCACACGGAGCCAGCGCATAGGGTAGAGCCGAAAGAAAAAAAGAAAAGCGCAGCCCGTAACGCTGCTAGTTGTCCACGATTGAAACCAAACCAAGTCGTGCACGGTGTACGTACCGATGTAGTAGTGGTGGAGTGTAACCGAACCACGCACTGTGGCTCTATGAATACTATGATGCATGTGCCAGAATCCAGACCCGAACGTGGATTATTTGTTTGTATGTGTGGCCGCAAGGCCTATTCCGAGCATCGACGGAGCATCAAGATTCGTGTCGGTACCATACGGAACATCAAGATTCGTGCGCACTAGATGGATGGACGGTCCAAATAATCCTGCCGGTCACCTGCACAATCGGATAGACATTTCCCTCTAGCTATCCCACCCCATCCGGTGGGTGGCGGGGATACCCGGACAAGCGAGCGACGACTGAGTCCGCTGCTAGCGACGCGCGGAGGCAGCACTAGTTATGGGAACGCGCCGATCCGCGTGTGTCACCACTACATGTCTACATCAAGGGCTGATCCGCTAGTCGGCGGCCATTGGGTCCAGCAGGAACGCACGCAATCGACGAACCACGAGGCATGGCAGCATTGGCAGTGGCAGGCAGGCTCGCTCGACCGTGGCCTCCGCCTGCCCACAGCTTGCCCGCCGCCGCGGTTTTGCCCGTAATCAGGGCCGGCCCGCCTGTCGCGCCGTGCGGCGTGTGTCGTCATCGTCACCCAGAGCGGCAGAGCACGGCTCACGCGCGTACGGGACGAATCGATCACGGCGCGCGCCCAAGTGGCTTTCATTTACTATAGGCGACGAGGCGGGCACCAGCGCTCTCGTCGCCGCACCTCCTCCCGCGGCTAGCTCCAAATGAATCTGGACAACGAAGAATGACGCTGTCGTCCGTGCCCCCATGCTTGCTTCGTTCAACTAATATATAAGATGAATATGCTTCGAGTGGACCTGGTGGTGTGGCCATGCCGTCCCTCGGCCGCTGAATATACTAATAAAATAGTTAAAAACAGAACCAACCGATCGGCTTATTAGCCCCCGTTTGGAACGCGGAAATTTTTTCTCATTCCTGCGTTTTTTTATGAAAATGAACTGATTCCTGTAAAATTTCTGTGTGATTCTTGCGAAATTCCTGCGTTCCAAACAGACCCTTAGGTCCAAAATGCTCAAAGTATGTCCAACGATGCTCCCTCTCTAAAATCCGTATCAGTCAAACTTTTCTAACTTTGACTAACTCTATAGAAAAAATAATATCTATGATATTTAATGAGCATCATATGAAAATATATTCGGTGATAAATCTAATAATACCAATTTAATATCATAAATTTTAATATATATTTTTAGAAATTTAATCTAAGTTTAAAAAGTTTGACTTAAGACAACTTCACGAATCTACAAAGACAGTGCTATCTAAAACATTCTTCCTACTTCTTGATTTTGGTGGCCACCTATATATTCTAAGTACTCATTTTTTCCTCCAACAAGACTACCTAAAACATACTCGTACACTCTAAATCTATCATAGTAGATAATGACATATGGGACCCACGTGTCATCCTCTCTATTGTCTTATTCTCAAGGATGAGCTCCTCTCCTCTGCCTCGCTACTACGCGCTTGGGTAGATGTTTGCAGATTGTATTAGTTATCTATTTAACTATTTATATTGTAAATTCTAAAAACTTGCGTATAGAGTTTGTCTGTGGGTTGTACATGCCCTTACAACGAGTATGTCTGGGAGCACGAGCGACTCGCCTTGGGAGCTATGCGCGAATGTGTTTCTGTGATGTAGACAATGCGAACTGACGGGTTGTACATGCTCTAATTATGGCACACTGAAATTTCAACTATAAACTGTTTCTGGGTTGTACATGGCCTTACGACGAGTATACGTGGGATGCACGCAAATAGACGGACTGTACATGCCCTAATTGTGAAATTTCAATTGCAAACGTCTAGAAAAAGGTTCCGGGACAACTTTCAGATCATAACGCAATGCATCCAATGCATAAGCTACAACCAGGAAACAGGAAATGATAGAACTCAAGAAAGAAAAAAAAGGAGTAGCTAGAATAAACCATATCCGCTGCTACGTAAGTCGTCTTCCTGCCACCACGTACAACCAAAAGAATCATAATTAAGCTACTTGTACCAATGAATCCTCAGCTTAGTCTCATAACAATGAAATTAATTAATTTACTACATGTCCAACAGAGTAGTAACGACATTGATTGAATATAATGGTGATCCATGCATGCATGTAAGGAGTATGGACCCCGGGATCTCTTGAAGTCGAAGAAGCAAGTCATGTGTTTGTGTGCGTTGGTAGAAGGGGACTTTTTGAGTTGAGAACTGAGACGACGATGCAGCTAGCGCGGTGGATTGGATTGGATCACATCACATCACATCACATCATAGGTCCATCGATGATGAGGTCCTTGACGAAGCCGTACTTGTCCATGAAGGGGTTGGAGACGTCCTTGAGCGGGTACTGGTGGATGCGATCCTTCCAGACGCCGGCGTCGTTGCTGGCGGGCTTCTCGACGACCCAGACGCAGCTGTTGCACTTGAAGCCGGCGCCGAAGGTGAGCATGAGCACGCGGTCGCCCTTGCGCAGCCGTCCCTTGGCCTCCATGTAGCTGAGCACGTACCAGACGCTGCTGGCGGAGGTGTTGCCGAAGCGGTGCAGCGTCATGCGGGAGGGCTCCAGGTCGTACTCCGTCAGCGTGAGCCCCTTGCCCACGCCGTCGATCACCGCGGCGCCGCCCGTGTGGACGCAGAAGTGGTCCACGCCGGCCTTCATGCGGATGGTGAGGTGGTGGTTGGACAACTTGGACCCGGACCCGGACCCGCGCTGCTTCTTGCGGGCGAGGCGCGCGGAGAAGGTGGCGCAGGTGAGGCGCAGCAGCTCCGGGAGCGGCAGCACCTTGGGCGCCAGCACGCGGAGGTTGTGGATGAAGGCGTGCGCCGCGGCGCGCGGCAGCTCCTTGCCGAGGTGGAACCCGGGGCGGCCGGCGTCGTCCTCCATCTGGAGCGCGCAGCTGTACGACTCCTCGTAGGCGCCCGTGTGGGTGCGCACCACGTGGCGTAGCCGGAGCTTGGCGTGCGGCCGGAGCCGCGGGTCGTTGGTGAGGAAGTAGGCGCAGCCGCCGGAGCGGAAGAGGCAGTTGCCCAGCATGAAGGAGCGCCTGTTGCCGGGGTACCAGTTGGGCGCGATCGACTCCGACGTCATCACCAGAGCCACCTGACCCGCGTGCGTACTGCAATTTTTATTTTTAACCAAAAGTAAAGTATCCATCCATGACATGACAAACATGCATCAACATCAATCCCATCACATTCACCACCGGCAACCATTTTTTCTTCCGAAATGTTTTTTCATTCGTTGGTTGTGTTTTTTCACCAGAGCCTCATGCAATACAATGGAACCAAACCAAACCAAACCAAACCATCCCTTTTAAAACTCACCCGAGGACCGGGAGGCAGCAGCAACCAGACAAGATACTGTAGTTCAGCCCACTGGACAAGCAAGCAAAAGTCTACCAGCGGAGGGCGGGGTGAGGTCAGGTCCAGTGCAGGCTCCGAGCGGCTGAGCCATTCATTCATGCCCATTCAAAGGCAAACCAAACCAAACTTGGTGAGCAGTATAGCATTAAAGTAGGAGAGCTGGCTCACATGCAGTAGGCAAGCTCAGCAGCACAGCATTCATACGACTGCTGGCCCCGGCCACATTTATTCCCGTCTTCATGGGATCCCGGCCGGCGCTGTTTATGCCTGATGGTTTCTGGGATTCTTGTTAATGCTGATAGTTTCTGTGATCGTGATCGATAAGCCAGCTAGCTAGTAGTACCAAACAAAGTGGGGTCTCTAGGTGAATCTTGTTGTGCAGCGCAGGGTGAGCCGAGAAGAAACACACGAACAGCGGGAATAATTTGTGCTTACTCTTCGGGACTGTGCCACAGTACACAGCTCAGTTTTACTACACTGCGTAATGGTTTATCTAAAGAAGACCTCGGCTTCTAGCAAATTTTTTTCAGACATTTATTTGGAAGGAACACGGGGTTCTTCGTGAGTTTTCATATCATCGATTAGCGGTACTGATTCTTATACAGTATTTTATACAGAAACTAATTTATTATAATACAAAAAGAAAAATTATTATATCAGAAAAAAAACGTAGGAAACATAAAAAAAAATCACGCAATCCAAAGGGGTATGACAAAGCAAAACTATGATGGATTCCCTTTCATGACCTGACCGCTAAATAAAATTATTGTGGTTATTTTCAGTACTGTATGTAAGATGGGTAGAGGTACGATACGAGTAGGTATTCCTAAAAATTTGTTAGACATTTGATGAGCAAAGGATGCTAGGTAAAAGTACATGTTTTTTTTTGACGAAAAAAGTACATGCTTGAAAAAGGCTTTTAATTCACAAGGAGTAGGAATACTACTAAATATATGCATTAAGACCCTGTTTGGATTGGAGGAACTAGGGACTAGTGACTACTAAAGGGACTGTAGTGACTACTACATAGAAGTCTCAAGAGGGTTGTTATTTGAGACTACTACATAGAAGTCACTAGTCACTAATCCCTCCAATCCAAAGAGGGCCTAACTCTTTTGATCTGTTCTATAGTAGCTTGCAGATGGAAATTCAATGGCATGGTACCAAACAAGGTGAGGCGCTCGGTGTATCCATGCCTTTAAGTACGAGCAGCCAGGGCGGCCCCTCAGGCATAAATTTTTTGCCCAGCTTTAGGCTTTTACCTGCACAACACGCTTTTACTAGGCATAAAATTTTGCCCAGCTCTGGCCTTCTTTTTCTCAGATGTAACACGCTTTTTTTTTCCTCAGCGCTGGCCTATAAATTATCGGGGCAAATTATCGGATTTTTCCTTAAAAATGTTACAACTATTTACATTGCCAAAAATAGATGTGGCTGCGGTCAATCTATTGTCAATTTGTCAGGCTCAGACCGCGACCACGTTTAGATCCAAAAAGTTTACAGATTATATTTGACACCAACCATGAAGTAACTAGATTATAAAAGATTCGATTAATTAACGTGATAAATTTATTTAACCTAATTAATGTATAATTAACACATATTTATTGTAGCATCATATTATCAAATCATGGTCTGATTAGTTTTAATAGATTTCTCTCACATATTAAGCTTCATCTATGCAATTAATTTTATAATTAATTTATGTCTAATACTCCTAATTATTTAAGTGTCAAACATGGCATGCACATGGACTCAGTTTGGAGGTATTCAAACACCCCATACTGTTATCTTTGCCGGTGGAGTAAGCGTAAATATTTAAAGAGAAATACTGTTGGGAGGAAATACAAATAATAAACATAATAATGACAATAAGAATTTTAATTAAGAAAGACCAGGGGGGAAGAACAGAGCAGCGGAATAGTGAATCCACGCACGCACCTGAAGAAGCGGTTGACGAGGTCGAGCGCGATGAGCGTGGCGCTGCACCCCATGCCCGTGAGGTTGTACACCTTGACGTCCTGGCGGAGGCCGTAGCGGCGCACGATGCGCGCCGACAGCGACGGCGCCGGCGAGAACATGGACACGTTGACGACGAGGACGTCGACGTCGGCGGGGCGGATGCCGACGCCGCCGGGCCCCGCCGACCGGGCGAAGAGCTCGTCGAGGACGGTGTGGAAGGTCTCGTCCATCTCGTCCATGCCCTCGCGGAGGCGGTCGGGCCGGGCCTCCCCGCCCTCGATCATGTTGCGCGGGCCGTACGTCTCCTCGCCGATGCCGGAGCTGACGATCACCTTGAGCAGGAACTTGTACTCCTCCAGCCCCAGCAGCTTGTTCCGCTGGATGATGTCGCCGCACAGGTCCGTCGGCAGCTTGCGGTCGTCCGTCGCCTTGTAGCACACGTAGTCTAGCATGTAGCACCGGCGCCGCTGCGCGCGCGCCACCAGCAGCCGCGCTAGTATCGACGCCGAGTACGCCAGCAGCGTCAGCGCCAGCATCGTCACAAGCTCCATCGCCGACACCCGCCCGCAAACTAGTAGCTTAGTGACTCACCAAGCACGCACTTCTTGCTCCTGCGTGCTCTCTTGTTCTTGCCAAGAATCAAGAGATGGATATGGATGGAGAGATCTAGCTAGCTAGAAGTGCAGCGAGGAAGACGTACGTACGGCAATGCGCAATGCGTGTGGTTGCTGCTCATGGAGATGGTGCCGATGGAGGAGATGTGTGTGACAAACTGACAATGCGAGTGCTTGCTGAACTAATAAACTCCCGGCCCCCAAGCAACCACACAGCTCTCACAGTGACGAGCTTGGCGTTGGTGGGGAGGGATGAGATGGAGATTTATTAGAGGGTTTAGAGGTTTGCCAGGTTGCTGAGGGTAGGGAGAAGGGAGGAGGGTGGATTTATAGCACGGGGAAGAGGCAGACTACCACGGCACCACCTCATGGAGTCATGTGGCTCGATCGTGAGAACCTTCGTCTCTCTCCTGTTTCTTGCTTGACTCATTTTTATTTTTTAACCATGTTGAACCGGGGAGGTTTACCTTGCTGGATCAGGCGTGCACTATACGTGTAAGCATTTATGGACACAAATGGCCTTAGTTTCTCCACCATAAATGTTATTCTTTTTTGTCCTTTGTTATACACTGTTTCAGTAACATGGGTGCTACGAGGGATTCATTTTTGTGAACATGGAGTAAGACTTAGGGCAGCCGCACCGGTGAACCGACTCATCAAGGAGAGAGAGAGAGAGAGCCACGTCAACCAATTCGACGAGTCGACTCCCAGCCCAACAGGTACGTGGCCCCACAAGAAAATAAAAAATATGCAATACAGACATCCGCACACAGTTTTCTTCAACCTCGGTCTGCCTGCTCCAGGCGGAGGCGGAGCCGCGCAGCTCGCCCGCGGATTGCGCATCTCATCCACAGAACTGCGAAGGTGTGCCTCCCTCGTCGTCGCCAGGGGCCATGTCCGCCGCCACGTAGCCGACTGCCTCCCCGCATCTCGCCCGCGGCCGTGCATCTCTCGTCGCCGCGCATCTCACCCGTGGCCGGTGCATCTCTCCTCGTCGCTGCAGAGGTGCGTGCCTTGCTCGGCGTCGGGGCTGACGAGTACCGCCACGCAGCCATCACCACTCAACTCGCTCCACCGCCACCCGACTCGCTCCAGTGCCGCCCGACTCTGTCCGCCACCGCTCCATTGCTCCGCTGCCGCCACACGATAGAGAACGAGAACCCAAAAATCATTCTTTATTCGAGAAGAATCGACTCTGAATCGTGAGTTTACTTTTCTCTCTCCTCGCCATGATTCGATTACTCCAGTCGTTGGGTCGACTCATTTGGCTTCCTCGTCGGCTGATGAGTCGCTTTGCTGTTCCCATTGGAGAATCCCTTACAACTTTTGCCCCCGCGCCCTATAACCCTAGCCGTGTCTCCGACGCCGCCGCCGGAGTTGCCGACCGGAGGTCCGGCATGCAACGAGGAGAGCAGCAACATGGCTTCCTCGTCCTTATCCTCACCCAATCCTTTCCTTCCATTCCTCCTCCTTCTTGCTCTGAGGACACCTTGTCGAGCATGCTCTAGAGTTCGGATACTGGATCCACGCGGGTGGTTGGATCCCATGCCCGGTGGACGGATACCTATTATTGCGTGACGGGTGGTCAGGGCCTGACCGTGCTTTCTCCTCCTGCCCCTCCTCTTCTTTGCTCTGGCCGACCATGGCTATCCAGGCTTCCTACTGCCCGGTCTCGGCTCGATCGCGTAGTGGGGGAGGAGGGGACGCTGCTACAACGTGCTAGATGCCGAATTAGGGCAGGAGTTGTGGTGGTCGTGCTACAACAGTCTGTGGTGGCTGGTCTGGGCTCCGGCAGGCTACAATGGGTGGTGGCCAGATCCACGTGGGGGTGGTAGCACTAGGTGTTCGGCGACCGGATCCATGAGTCCGATCGCCGAATCTAAGTGGCCGGTGACAAGGGACGCATGGAGGATGACTAGGTGCGGCCGAGGGGCGGGTGTTAGCGAGCTGGGTGGCTAGGGCTTCTATCTCCACTTGCTTAGACCAGCCCTTTCTCTTCCCGGTCACCTTCCTTCTCCCTTGCCGCTAGCCCGTTCATCTTGTTGCTGGCTGGCTTCGGCTGGTTCTGGCACTCCCTGTGGCGGTTTGGGGCAGCACCGCAACATCTCACTGGCTTCTTGGGCTAACGCGCAGCCCCCTAGGCTCCCTCGGAACCTGCCTTTATGATGGGTCAGGAGCGTCATCATGCGACTACGCTTGCTGTGAGGATGCTTATGAGAAGAGTAATGGCGTCAGGTGTCCACAAGGATGCCCATATTCGTCACTGGTGCCTTCCTTCATGACTATCGCCTTTATGGTGGCCATTAGCGGGCGGTGGTGGTGCAGGGGGTGAGAGATCATGGCGAAAGCTTAGATTATGTCTGCGGACATCGCTTCCTCCTTGGATGTGTCCTTCTCGTACCTCTTATCCCCTCCATTTTGGATTTGCAGTTGAAATCCTTCCCATGCGGGCTTATGATAGTGGCGCCTTTGGCGTCGTGTCCTTCTTAAAGGGGTCATGAGGCATTCCAGCTCCATTGTTCTGCTTTGTTCCTACTACTTGGTCTTGATCGTGCTTCATTTTTACTGGTGGTGTTTGAAGAATCATGGTCCCTTGTGTTTAGGCGATTAACGACAATGGTAGGTCACTATGACTAACATGTGTTTTGCAGAGGCAAAGTCATTTGAGTTAGGTCATTAGTGATGCTAGATGAATGGGCTTAATGGATATTCATGCCCCAAGATGGAAATCGTTTCGGTTTGAAAGTATGGTGATACAAGTTGAAGACTAGGCTAGTCCTTAGTGCCATAAGGATGAGAAGGGCACTAAGTATAGCTAGGACTTTGTTTTTCCTTTGACCGTACTATAAAGGGGGGTATGAGGTTATCAGCTTGACCTAGGAGAGTTTGGGAATGTCTGTGTATGCACATTTGTCACAACTAGTCCTAAAGACCCTGCTAATAGCCCTTGAGATGGTAGGAGCAAAATCCCTTTGAGAGACTTAGCGAAAAGAGTTGAAATAGGGAGAGAAAGAGGCTCCGGACCAGATTGCCTAGGAGGCGTCAGACCATGCAGAGTAGTCCGACGGTCCTGCCTTAGGCACCAGCTCTGTGTAAAAGAGCTCCGGACCACCTGTCTGGAAGGTGTCGGACCAGAGGCGAGTGGTCCGACGGCCCCTTGTCGGAGGCAGTGAGCCAGAGAGAAGGCTCCGGACTAGTCCGACAGCTTGGCCAACGACTAGTCCGACGCTTCAAGGCAGATGGAGTTCCAACTCAGTAAGCACCCTGGCTTCGGACCAGTGCGTCGGACCAGGGCACCGGACTATGGCAAGTAGTCGGGAGGTTCGAAGATGAGATGAGTTTTCAACTCAGTGAGCACCCTGGCTCCGGACCAGAGCGTCGGACCAGAGCGTCGGACTATGGCAAGTAGTCCGACGGTGTCTGTTTCAGTTGAGATTTGAACTGAGAGTGAGCACCGGACCAGTCTGCATAGTCCGGTGGTATAAGCGTCGGACCAGTCCGGTGCCTACGCAGAAAAGAGAAAAAACAAGAAACGGCTAGTTTTGAAGGTGGGGATTATTTATAGTTGCCCTCTTCGCCCTTAGGATCTCTCTTGGCCATTGTTTCAGCTGAAGGAACCTAGAGAGAGTTCTTGGAGAGCCAAGTGCCTAGTGAGGGAGAGATTTGAGAGAGTTCATCTTGTTCTTCCCTCCTAGAGTGATTAGGAGTGACAAGTGTGCATCCATCCACCTTCCTAGCCTCGAGTTGGTCAAGTGAAGGTCTTGTGCTTGCTACTCTTGGTGTTCGACAGCACCTAGATGGTTTGGTGGTGTTCGGAGGAAGTGATCGCTGGAAGATTGTCGGCGGCTCTTCTCCAAGCTTCTGTGATCGGTTGTGGGCCATTCACCGAGCCGGAGTGGCGAAGAATCAGCCCGTAGAGAGCACTCTACCCTTGCGCGGGTAGAGGGGGAGCTATACCTTGCGAGGTGCTCCAACGAGGACTAGGGGGGAGTGTCGACTCCTCGTTACCTCGGGAAAACATCGCGTGTCACCAATTCTCTTTCCCTAGCTCTTTACTTACATGCATTTACTTTCCGCCTTGTTGTTTAAATTCCTACTAGAATTGCTTAGGTTGTCTTTCATTTCATATGCCTTGCTACCGCTTTCTAGTTAGGACACACATCCGGTAGGCACTAGGGGGTGATTGTCATTGATAGGTTTTAATATTGCTTTAGAAATTTAAAAGAAGCCCAATTCACCCCTCCTCTTGGGCATCTTGATCCTTTCAGTGTTCCGTTTCATCTTTCTTTTGTCTGTCTAAATTAGTTGTTTTTCCTAATTGTTTGTTGTAGATTTGCTAGTTGGGTTGTCTTGACCAAGTTGGCTCGGTGAAGTTCATCGGAGCTTTCGGCGTGAGTTAGTTGGGTCGATTCGACCAAGTTAGAGTGGCGTGAGTGAGTTGGGTCAATTCGACCAAGTTGTAAGTGGTGATAGTTGTATCAAAGTTATACAACATGAGTAGGACACTCTCCTAGCATGACATGTTACTAGGAAGATCATACTCTGCATGTGTTCTTCCTATGAGATTTTCCCAGTTGAACAATACAAAACATATCTTACCAAGTTGGAGATAGAAGACTTTAGTGATCTTGTTTACGCTCCTATCTTCTCAGGTCTTAGTTCCTACTAAGAGGTTGAGTTATACTTAGTTGTTCACATATGTTTCCTCAAGTTCAATATAAAACTGGTGAAAGGTCCTTGTGTGATTTTGGTAATTGAGTGACAACTTAGGTGAACTAATATGTGTTCAAGTGATATATACATAGAAGATTAGTTCACATATGATTGTGTGATGAAGAAGCTTATTGCACATGAGACATGACATGGAGTCATGTGATCAAGGTGGAGAAGATCAAGATGAGGCTTGGATTGATGGACCAACGCAACGGTGAAGAGCAAGTGAGGTCAAGATCGATGAACCAATACAGTCACGTGATGATATGAAGTAGATCATATCATTTGGTGATAGGTTGGTGCATGTGTTGTATCAACATTGGAGAAGGAGATGGAATGGAATGCGCAAGGCAAAGGTATAACCATAGGACATTTCATTTCACCGGTCATAGGTGTGTAGAGAAGTATATGACCGGGTTTAGGATAGATGGCCGTACTATCAAGAGGGGCAAATTTGTTTGCATATCGGTCATCTAGTGCCACATGAGCGATCTAACATTGCGACATATTAGGATCGAGTGACGTGGTGAGAGCAAGTGAAAACTCCTTTGAAAATGATTGTGAAAATGCTAACACACATGCACATGGCGATGTACACTTGGTGGTGCTGGCACATTTGCAAAGGAGAAGGTGTTGGAGTTGAATTGAACCAACTCGGAGAAGAGAAAAATATTTTTCGGTATGCTCCTAACACTAGAGTGGATCTTGGAATGAAATACTGCTTTGATTCATTGTGATATGGATCAAATGGACTTGAGTTATGTGTAGGCCTCTGAGTTACCTTTCCAAAAAGTCCAAGATCATCGAAATCGGAGTTCGGAGCTAAGAGATACGGGTGTTTCCGTGCGGACTGTGCAGTCCGGACGCAGTGTGCAGACCGGACGCAGTGTGGAGTCCGGACCTGCGTCCGAAGGCCTAAAAACTGCTCTCCGGGATGCTCTGTGTGTTCCAGACGCAATCTAGCGTCCAGAGGTGCTGTCCGGATAGCGTCCGGAGCAAAAACTGCTCTCGGAAGCTCTCTGTGTAGAGTCCGGACGCTCGGTTTTAATGGTCCGGACCTCTACTGTTCATAGCGTCCAGAGGTGATTTTCTGTGTGCTGAAGCGCGCCAACGGCTCGATTCAAACGGGCAAGGGTCCAGACGCATGCACGTTGGTCCGGACCCTCAGTAAAACAGCGTCCGGAGGCGCGTAGAGAGTGGGAAAACGGCTAGTTTCTTTCCCTCTATATATATATGTTTGGTGGCTGCCCTTGGCTTGTTGCTGAGCACCCTAGGGCCTTTGTGGCTTGTGTTGGTGTGCTTGGGAGCCCTCTAACTCACATACACTTGATAGTGATCATCCGATTGTGTGAGAGAGCGATTATTAGTGCGTTGCTTTGAGAGATAGCTTCGTGTGGCGCTAGGTGATCGTCTTGCAAGCCGATGGTGCTTGTTACTCTTGGAGGTTGCCACCTCCTAGACGGCTTGGTGATCGTGGCTCCGTCGATGCACGCAAGAAGCTTGTGCGTGGCTCCGGAGAAGGCTTTGTGAGGGGTATTGTGCTCACCTCGCGGGGATCGCGAAGAGCAACTCTAGTTGAGCGTGTCATTGAGCTACCCTCACTTGTGGGTAGATTCTTGCGGCGCCCGAGTTAGTGGGCTAGGCTTGTGAACGCCTATTAGCCGCCGAATCACCAAGAGAGTGGTCGATACAACGGGGACTAGTTTGGTGGCGACCAAGTGAACCTCGGGAGAAAAATCACCGTATCAACCTTATACATCTTCTCGGTGGTTTGTATTCTCCAAATCACTAGCTTGTATTTACTTATTCAAACTTGTGCTAGTGATTAGTTGTTGCTCTTGTAATTAGTTTAACTTGTGTAGCTTGCCTAGTTACCTTCTAGCTTGTGTAGCATAGAAGTAGCTCTTGAGTGGCTAATTGGCCTGTGTAGCCTTGTTAGTCATATTGCTTGGTTTGTGTAGCTAAGTAAGTTGAGCTCTCTAGTTGACTTGTGTAGTCTTGGTAGAGAGCATTGCTAGTGACCTTAGGTGCTTTGTGCTTTGCTTACTAGTATTTGTAGGAGCTCTCTTTGTGCTTAGAGTACTAGTTGCTTAGGTTTGTGTGACCTTGCACCCTAGACTTGTTTAGGTGAGCTTCCTAGTTTGGCACCTTAGTAAGCCCAATTAGTATAATTTGCTAGGTGCTAAAGTTATAGATAGAGGGGTGTAGTCTTGGCTAGACCGATAGTTTTAATTCCGCATTTATTTCGGTTAGCCGTTGTGCTTAAGTTTTTAGAAAAGACTATTCACTCCCCCTCTAATCCGCCATCTCGACCCTACAACTGGGTACTCCCAGTGAAGTGTTATATCTATATCTATCTATGCGGTTGCAGATTATTCTGTGTGCGTTAATAAATATAAAAAATTGTCATACTTTTAAAATCAAGATCACATGCACTCTACTTAAATATGCACTACTCTGTACTGGCGTATGCGCAAAAACATGTCATTCAATTTAGATCACTAAAAATGTTCTACTCCTACTCTGCGAATAAACAAACAGAAATATTTAGGATTTCCATCCACCGAATAAAATTTTCAAGTTCTTATTACTATCTCTCAAAATTTAGTTAAAAAAGAAGGCATGGGTTATGAAAAAAAGAAAAAAAAGGAAAAGAGAATAAAAAAGAGAAAAGAAAAAAATGGACACAAAAGTATCTGAGATATTGAAAAAGTGTGAGAGAGAAAACAATGGATATTTTGATGCTCGCCATGAGAGAAAAAAGAATAAAGGTTGATCTCTTACAAAAGTTATTTCCAAATTTTAAAAGAGAGTTGTTTTCAAGGAGCATAGCAGAATTAGATTCCACCAAATATCCTACATATATCCACACACATGAGCATCTTGATTTGATTGTATGACTCATTTCTGTCTTGATCCATTATTTGAATTTACAATATGTATGTTGCAAGTATGCTCTTTCATGTTTTCTCCATGCCTGTGAGTTCCACATAAGCTTTAGTTGTAGGAAGAAAAGAAAGTCATACCATCATTATTGCCTTGGTAAGGATCCATAAATACCACATACAAAAATAGATTTGAGACTGTCATACAGATGATAAATAAAAACTCCAAAACAATAGTTAAGCAAAAGAAATTGAGACATAGTTCTTGACTTGATCTTTCTGTCTTTCAACTCCTAAAGAGGCGCCAACAGAAATGATCAAATGCTCGTGATGCTGAGTCCGGTCAAGTTCCAGAGAGCTCGTGGAATGACCGTTTGTATCCTCTCATGTTGACCAGAAGCACCACTAAGTTCGGTCCACACACACACGCATGCCACGTCTGGTCAGACTCCAACATAGAGTATCGACATCAAGAGAGGTTCCATGCAGACCGAACGTGTCTGGTCACCACTGATCGGACCTGCCCAGTGTTCGATCAGTATACTATAGATGACTCACGCCTAGGGTTTAGTACCTGACGCATCTGATCACAAGTAGCGAACCTCTTCTCTTCTCCTCTCCAGTCACTTCACCCTTGCTCACATGTGCCAAACCCAATGTGTATCACCTTTGTGCATGTGTTTAGCATATTTTTAAAGCATTTTCAAGGGTATTAAGCAAGCACACTATATCCTAAATCTCTAATGCATATGCATGTATGAGTTCACCAAGTGGCACTTGATAACTGTTTTAACCGAGATTGTCCCTTCTTAACAGTACAACTATTAATCATAAACACACTCACACCCTATATAGTGTCTTGAGTGCCAAAATAAAAACCTATTCGATACATTTTCCTTGATCATCATGATCTTTATTTTTCTCTTTCTTCTTTTCCATGTTGTAGCGCTTGATTATCTCTTTTGGCCACTCTCATCACCATGACCATCATCTAGCTCCATCGCTTGACCTTGGACATTCCTATATTGTCTGCACACCTGGATCAAGGATTAGTCCATAGGTTTAATCAATTAGCTAAAACCAAGCTAGGGCTTTGACTCGTGCAGCTTCTAACAATCATCGCTCGGCCACGGCATACCGCTAGAGTGCCAATAGACATCGGGAGGAAGTCAGAGCCGTCTTTGGCAAGGTCCACTTTGCGGGAAGTGGCAAAAATGTGCGGTTGTAGAACAACGATGATAAGATCTCACCCCCCTCTAGTCGCAAGAATTCTTCGAGCACCGGTTACTAGAACATTTGCTTCCAAGGGTGCCTCGGTCACCCTCATGACCGCTAACCGATCCCCCGATACAGTAAAAAAGTGGAACCATGAAAGTTCCATGTCAGAGCGTGGCCACGGGATGCTCCCCCACTATTAGCATAGCAGCAAGAAGAATGCATGGGTCACAAGACCACAACGGACACTTCCCTCAAAGCTAGCCAGGCCAGTAGGCCCTCAAGCACAACTAGCATGGTCAAGGGCAATGCTGCCCCGGCTGGGAAGATGATGGTCAACAAGGACGGTCACACTGCACCCATACCAACTCCACAACACCACCCTGAGTAACTGGTACCATGGCAACATCCATGCTTAGCATTATGCACCCACGACGCGTAGGACGACATTGGGATGGATTCGACCCTCACAGTGTCGTCATGGCTGGTGATGACATCTACACGAGCAATAGATGCTAGGATAGGATGCATGGAGACTCTTGACCAAGCTTGTCAATCTCCCTCCTACCTGATGCTCTCGACCCCCTAGGTTGAGGGAACCTTCTCCCTCTCAATTATCACCCAATCTCCAGAATCCAGACTATAAGGGGAGTCAGACCTTTATTACAAAAGGATAAAATGCTAGAATCTCACTATGTTCAGCACTACGCACACTCACTCACAGCTTACAAGCACCCCGTTGTAAGCCTTTAGAGCATTCGAAACAAGGAACACGATCTCGTAACCCCCCTGACACGAGACGTAGGTGTTAGATTGATCTCCTAACCATCAGGCCCAACGGCCTTATGGGCCTTGTACTCGCGCCCTGATCGGGGGCGCCCAACCCTACATGGTTGGCGGGCCCCCGTCACACTGCGCAATAAATATAGGTGGGGGCCGGTGGCTCAGTTCACGAGGTTTCACGCTGAGCCGTAATTCCCACCGACAAACCCTAATCCGATCAGAGAGGGGCGCAGCCAGTGACGGGAAACTCCGCCACCGCCGTCGTCGGACTTCCCCAACCTTCACCGACAAAACCATCTACACTGCGCGTCGCTGCCCGTGCGCAGATCATCATCAATGAACATGTGATGGCCGGTTCGACAACCACAACGCCCTCGGATGGATGTGCTTCTTTGATGGGTTTTATCAGTCAGATTCCACCCCTCAAAGGAGACAACTATATTGAATGGAAGAAAAAGATTGACCTGGCCTTTGTTTTGGCCGAGGTAGACTGGGTAGTCTCCACACCGTGTCCAGTGGCACCTGAGGCACCGGTGAGGAGAACTGATGAGACTGATGATGCATGGCACATCAGACAGAGGGAGTACGCTCCCCTAGAGTTGGCTCATTCAATTGACCATAGAAAATAGGAACTGGCCAACAAGAAATGTTCGGCAGTTATACTGAATACGATTGAGCCTGCAATTGTAGGCTCAATACCAAAATGTGATACTGCCACTGAGTATCTTGAAAGGATAAAGAATCAGTTCACTGGTTCTACAAAGACCTATGCCACCCAGATTATTGGGAAGCTGGTGACAGAAAAGTACACTGGAGGTGGCATAAGAGACCACATATTGAGGATGAGCACTTTGGCATCTAAGTTGAAGCCAATGGACCTGGAGCTCAAGGATAAGTTCCTAGTTCACTTGGTTTTTACTTCCTTGCCAAAGGAGTTTGACACCTTCATAATCAACTATAATGTGCAACCCGAGACTTGGGATCTCGATAAGTGCATTGCAATGTGTGTACAAGAGGAAGAAAGGATTAAAGCCTCTAATGGAGGTTCCATTAGCTATGTGAAAAAGAAGGCTTATAATCCTAACTTCAAAGGAAAGGCTCCCATGCATCAGCCTCATCAGCAAAAGACACCCCAGTCACAGTCTTACCAGCCACAGCAGCCCAGGGCTAAAGTGGAAAATGATCAGTGCAGGCACTGCTTCAAGACAGGACATTTCAAGAAAGACTGTCCAGATTTCTTGAAGTATATAATGGAAAAGAAAGGTGAGAACGTTATTACATTTGTAAATGAATCCTTGTATTTATCGTATTCTAAATCTACATGGTGGATTGATTCTGGTGCAACAATTCATGTTGCAAATTGTTTACAGGGATTCCGTTCGATGAGAACTACAGCAAGAGAAGAAAGTTTCATTAGTGTGGCAAATGGAGTACAAGCAGATGTTGAAGCTATTGGCGATCTTGCTCTAGAGCTTGCTAATGGTTTTTCGCTTTTACTCAGAGATGTTTTTTATGTTCCAACAATAAAGAGAAACTTGATTAGTGTGTCTCGTTTAGATCATGATGGTTATGGATGTCATTTTGGCAATGGCCAATGTAAGATTACATTTAATAATGCTTGTGTTGGTAATGCAATCTTACACAATGAGCTTTATTTGTTATCGCTACGTGATGATAATGTGAATGTGGAATGCGATAGTGTGAATGATGTGTTCTCGTCGACAAATGTAAATGGAAAACGAAAGAGAACTCAAATTGAATCATCGAAATTATGGCACTGTCGTTTAGGCCACATTTCGAGGGGGAGAATAGAACGATTAGTAAAGAATAATATTCTTCCTCAATTAGAGTTCTCCGATCTAGAACAATGCATTGAATGCATTAAAGGTAAATTTGTAAAGAAAATAAAGAAAGACGCCAAACGAAGTACAGGAATTCTACAAATAATTCATACAGACATTTGTGGTCCTTTTCCTGTTAAAAATGTGGATGGTTTTGACTCATTCATAGCATTCACAGATGATTACTCTCGTTATGGCTATATTTATCCAATAAAAGAGAAAACAAAAGCGTTGGATAAATTTAAGATCTTCAAAGCTGAAGTTGAAAACCAACACAATTTAAAGATAAAGATAGTCCGATCTGACCGTGGTGGAGAGTATTATGGTCGGCATACCCCGTATGGACAAGTTCCTGGACCTTTTGCAAGGTTTTTGCAGGAAAATGGCATAGTAGCCCAGTATTCCACACCGGGCGAACCGCAACAGAATGGAGTTGCTGAAAGGCGCAACCGTACACTAATGGATATGGTGCGTAGCATGATCAGTTACTCCACATTGCCATTGAGCTTGTGGATGGAAGCTTTAAAAACTGCTATTCACATTCTCAATAGGGTACCAAGTAAATCGTGTGTCTAAAACACCGTATGAATTGTGGACGGGCAGAGTTCCCTCATTGAATCACCTAAGGGTGTGGGGGAGCCCTGCAGAAGCCAAAGTGTTTAACCCAAATATTGGGAAACTGGATCCCAAAACAGTTAGTTGCCATTTTATTGGTTACCCTGAAAAGTCAAAAGGTTTTCGTTTCTACTGTCCAGACAGATTAACAAAGTTTGTGGAAACGAGACACGCTGTCTTCCTAGAAAATGAAATGTTGAGGGGGAGTGTGGTAGCTCGAAAGATTGATCTTGAAGAGAAGCGGGTTGTAACGCCCACTCCAATGATTCAGGAGCCATTTTTTGAGTTACCTGTTGTTGCTGCACCAGCAGTACCAGCACCCGTTGTTGTTCCTCCTATGGTAGTAATAGATGAATATGAGGAACCTGTTCTTCAGGAACCATTAGATCATGCTATCATAGATGAGGGGGAGCAACAACAGCCTCAAAATGAAAATGTACAAAATGAAGATGCTCTTCGGAGGTCTCAAAGAGTCAGAAGGTCTGCTATTCCTGATGACTATGAATTGTACAATATTGAGGAATTTCAAATGGAGGGTGATCCCACTTCATTTGAAGAAGCCATGAGCAGTAATGAATCATCAAAGTGGCTTGAGGCCATGGAGGATGAAATGAGATCAATGAGTATCAATAAAGTCTGGGAGCTAAAACCTATTCCTAAAGGAGCCAAAACAGTAGGCTGTAAATGGGTCTACAAAACCAAACGTGACTCCCAAGGGAATGTAGAAAGGTATAAAGCTCGACTTGTAGCAAAAGGTTATACTCAAAGAGAAGGAGTTGATTACAATGAGACCTTTTCTCTAGTCTCTTGTAAAGATTCCTTCAGAATCACAATGGCTTTGGTGGCACATTATGATTTGGAATTGCATCAAATGGATGTGAAGACAACATTCCTTAATGGAGATTTGGAGGAGAATGTATACATGACACAACCGAAAGGTTTTGTCGTGAAAGGAAAAGAAAGTATGGGATGCCATTTAAAGAAATCCATTTATGGATTAAAGCAAGCTTCAAGACAGTGGTACTTGAAGTTTGATAAAACGATAAAGAATTTTGGGTTTAATGTAAACGTAGAGGACAATTGCGTTTATGCAAAGTTTAAAAATGGAAAGTATATCTTCCTTATCCTGTATGTAGATGATATCTTACTTGCTAGTAGTGATATCAATCTGCTACTGGAAACAAAGAAGTTTTTGTCCTCAATGTTTGACATGAAAGATCTTGGTGAAGCCTCATATGTTCTGGGGATTGAAATTCATCGAGACAGAAGTAAAGGGGTATTGGGATTATCGCAAAATGCATACATAGAGAAAGTGTTAAAGAAGTTTAGTATGCATAAATGTTCACCCTCACCTGCTCCAATAGTCAAGGGCGATAAGTATGGGGAATATCAATGTCCCAGGAACCAATATGAGCTCAACCAAATGAAAGCGGTTCCATATGCTTCAACTGTCGGAAGCTTACAGTATGCTCAAGTATGTACACGCCCTGACATAGCTTTTGTTACCGGGTTACTTGGCAGATTTCAAAGCAATCCAGGTCTAGAGCACTGGAAATTGGTTAAGAAAGTCTTGCGTTATTTGCAAGGAACAAAAAGCCTGATGTTGACATACAGAAGATCAGAATCACTCCAGATAGTGGGGTATTCGGATTCTGATTATGCGGGAGATGAAAGAAAATCCACGTCTGGATATGTGTTCACTCTCGCAGGTGGAGCTATATCGTGGAAAAGCTCAAAACAAACCGTCACTACATCGTCCACAATGTATGCCGAGTTTGTAGCGTGTTATGAAGCATCAGGCAGGTGAACTGGCTGAAAAAGTTTTTACCCGGTTTAAAGGTGGTAGACGACATCCATAGACCACTAAAGTTATACTGCGACAACGATCCAGCAGTACAGTATGCTCACAATAATAGGTCAAGTGGTGCTGCCAAACACATTGACATAAAGTATTATGTTGTGAAGGACAAAATCCGGGATCATATCATAAGTCTTGAGCACATACGAACTGAAAAGATGCTCGCGGATCCGCTTACAAAAGGCTTACCACCCAACGTGTTCAGAGGACACGTAGCCGGCATGGGTTTAAGGGAAAGCCTATGATCACCGGACAATTAAAGGGGCCCAAAGGTTAACGTATCGTTTTGATCAGAGATGTGCATTGTAGCTGTTAAGTCCATCGACGTTTGACCGTGATGATGAGACATGCTCTATGTATATATCTGTGTTAGAATATGGAAATGTAAATGTTAACAAAGTTAAAAGTATATGGTGAGATCAAGGGGAGAATGTTAGATTGATCTCCTAACCATCAGGCCCAACGGCCTTATGGGCCTTGTACTCGCGCCCTGATCGGGGGCGTCCAACCCTACATGGTTGGCGGGCCCCCGTCACACTGCGCAATAAATATAGGTGGGGGCCGGTGGCTCAGTTCACGAGGTTTCACGCCGAGCCGTAATTCCCACCGACAAACCCTAATCCGATCAGAGAGGGGCGCAGCCAGTGACGGGAAACTCCGCCACCGCCGTCGTCGGACTTCCCCAACCTTCACCGACAAAACCATCTACACTGCGCATCGCTGCCCGTGCGCAGATCATCATCAACGAACCTGTGATGGCCGGTTCGACAACCACAACGCCCTCGGATGGTCAGTGCATCACCTCTCTCCCCTATTCCTCGAACCTTTCTCTTGTTCATCCCAAAAGGAACAGTTCCCCGCTAGATCGTTCCCCGCTAGATCGTTGATCTACCGATCCTAAGAAATTTACAGTAGGGCCTCGTCTCAAACAAGTATAATTTCCCGTATCTCAAATAATACTTGGCATCGACTCTCGGAGTAGCAGCACTAAATTTACAGAGTCCTCGAAACACCGGCATTAGCTCTCTCCTAGCCTTACGGTTCTCCCTAGTAAGCCCTCCCATAGCTGCGACATCCTCCTCCCAATCGACGGTTAGGTCCCTCCTCCCCCTAGTATAGGGGAGCACTTTGTTGGTGGCGTGTGGGAGGCATCCGATCGATCTAGATGACGACAACGACGAGGTCTCTCCTCGATCCTGACTCGAATTCATTATTGCCCGCCACCCCGCACCGCGTGCGCGCGCGACGCTTTCAGCTAGCTAGGCTAGTAGCATTCGTTCCCTGCTCCAGAAGCAAGCAAATACTATTAGGTACAGTGCAAACTGAAAGCTGGTGCGCGGCTGTAGACGTGTAGTGTAGTGTAGTGTAGGTGAAGGCGAAGGCAGCGCAGCGGGGCAGGCGCATGCATGCTGCTAGCTACTGCAACGCCGAAAGGGCGAGATCTATGAACTGAATAACTCAGCACACGCATGCCTTCAGCTTCATCGATACCTGTACGTACGTAGTACGCTGGCCGTACGCGAGATCACGCGTCGATCGGGCTGCAGCTAGCGTGCGCTGCTGGTCTTTACGATGGGTCCGGGCGGCCGATGAGTGTACGTGGCCGCCGGCGTGCAGCGTTGGGCAGTGGCAGCGGCCGGCCCGCAGAGGGCACTGAAGCTGCGCGCTGAGCACAAATGAATCTGGGCGACTTTTGGGTTTGGGGCGAGTGTCCGAGATGTAGACGGTAATGGACGCGTGTTCAAATAATGACACGACTGATGATGGGGGGTGTTTGGATTTAGGGACACCCTACCGTCACGGTCACGGGAGCCTGATAATGACACACGATGATCGCTTTATTTATGATGACAAGTGCATGAGCTTTGAGGTGATCATCCCGGATTTGTCCCTAGGTTGGCGAGGGCAACGAGACGAGACGAGACGAGATGACAAGTGGTTGTGTTTCCTGTCGATTTTCCACCGTACTCCGGCGCGTGCCGCCTGTCCCTGCATGTTGGAGCTCGTTCCAGGTGGCATCTGCGAATCGACATGTAGGATCCTCTTCCTCTACAAAGGCCCAACGCACGATATTATATCAGCCCCGCAGGGTTAGGCGGTTAGCTGAAACGAAATGGGATTGTCGACAGGTTGGTGGTGTCGTGCAGTTATGAGTTATGACCGTGGAAGCCGGGAGTGATGGCCGTCCTGGTTCCTAGCTGGAGTACGTGCAAGAACGCGCCAGTATAGTAGTACGGGGTTGACACGGTGCCGCCATGTTGATCTCGTTGATTCGACCGATCTCCTCAACCTAGTACTCCGTACAGTTTGCAATACTCTGAAGGTGCATGTGAGGTGACAAAGCGAAGCGAAATGCCGCATTGCCATACTATGCCGATGCCCACACAGCTGCTGGACGAAAAATTCGTAGCTCCATACACTGAAAATGGATCTTTAGTTTTGGTTGTGTTGGAGTCTAAGACTAATACGAGCACCAATATATAAGAGCATTAGCATCACATATATCGAGTTTTATGGGACTTTAGTCCCAGTCAATTTTACCACCGGAATAAAAGACTATTTATTTTTAGTTGATTACACCAATCTACACTAAAGATCTTTTGACAAGTTAGTTTTTTTTTTTAAAAAAAACATTATTTTAAAGTCACATATGTATTGTATATTAAATTGAAAAGCTACTCGAAGGGTAATACGTAAAGGTCTTGAGCTTGGCTCGAATCCCGTTTCACACAAGCGAGAGGTCTTGTTACCTTTGGTCCCGATTACTTCTCCTGTGCCAACTCAAACATACTCAATGAGAGATCTCATGATATTAAGGCAGAAAAAAAAAGAAAAAGAATCTCTGAGACATGGGAGTTCACTAAGAGCTTTCAACGTTGAGCTCAGAATTCCTAACGTTATTAAGCTCAGAATTCTGCTTGTAATATTCTTGAGCTTCTAAACAAGCAGAGCTGTTCAGTCTTCTGGCTCAGCGAGCAAGCCGAGCTGGCCCACTAAGCAATGCGATGCAACAGCACACTCTTCCAAGACTATGTACTGCCCTATCCTTAAATATTTATTATTTTCACTTCCAGAGAAATAATTTTAAATAAATATATATTAAACATATTAATATTTATAGAATATAATTAATATCATTGAAAGATCTAATTTTTTAATAAATTTATTTGGAGATACAAATATAACACGCATTTTCTATAAATCGACTCAAACTTGTGATACGTACACCAACCATGATAGTTATTTAGGGATAGAAGGAGTAGTCTACCGGAAAAGCTACGCCACATGCCCTTGTGGCCACAAGACTTATCGTGATCGTTGGTTCGGCGTCAAGATTCGTGCTTATTTTATTCCCCAACATCTCCATGCTCTCTTTCCTTGGCATGCAACCACCCCAGCGCGAATCTTGATGCTTTGCTAAAGGCCAGGATAACCCTGGTGGCCGCATGCGCATGCGGAATTTCTGCTTTGGTAGTCTACTGCCCCTTCAGTAGACCAATGTTTGCATAGCTACGTAGCTCCAGTTTCTCTGACACATTCATTGTTCATAAGAGTCCTTCACTGTTTTGCAAAGCTACGTACTATGCCCAGTTTCATATGCTCTCGTTGGCTCTGTGGGAAGAGCAGAAAGAGATAAAAAACTTCTCTTGTGAACAGTGTATGAACAATAAATATGTTAGAGAAAGTGGAGCCTATAAAAGCTCTACCAAACAACGCCTTCTGTTTCCAGTTTTCTCATCAATGATACATTCGTACCTATAGTATTCCTATTTAGGCCGTGTTTGGGGCTCTAGCTTTGGCTGTGCAGGTGCAGAGTGCAACAGCTTCGCCAAAGGAGCCCGACCAAACAAGGCCCTAGCCTAGCCACCGTGCTACCTATGGACATCCGACTGGTCAATAAAAGATCCAATTTCAATATACTCTCTCCGTCTCAAAGCAAATACAAATCTCATTTTCTAAACAATCAAGTGTTTAAAATTTGACCAAATATTATAAAAATAATATTAATATCTGTATCTCTAAAAGAATTGTTATGAAAATATATTTTATTATTAATCTAACCATACTTATTACACTCATAAGTATGAGTATTCATTTAGATATATTTGATCAAACTTAAAAAGATTTAATTTCTGATAAACAAGATTTGCACTTATATTGAGATGAGAGAGTATTGTAGAGAAGAGCTTGAACTGAAATGGGAGCCACAGTATGTACAACTGCTGCAACAACATGACCATCCCCAAAATGTCGTTGCGGTTTCTTCACGGCTTTAGCCGAGATCTAACATGGAGAAGACAGCAAGGTAGGGTCTAACGGGTATCTACTATAGTACTTTTCTCACAATTTCTCAGCACGTAACTGGCCAAATCATACTCCTATGCATGTTACTAGCTACTTCCTCCATTCCAAATTACAAGTTATTTTAAGTTTCTCGAAGAATCAAAGCTATTTTAAGTTTAACTAAAATTGTAGAAAAAATTATAAAGTTTTATAACGTCAAATACAATAAAAATATAATAAATAAATAATTTAATGATACTTATTTAGTATCATAAATATTAATATTTTACTATATAAACACGGTCAAACTGTATTACTCTCAAAAAAAATTAAAAGATCTTGTAATTTGGATGAAGAGTGTAATTTAGGATGGAGCAAGAACCTGCAAGTTGCAACAACAACCGGCTTGAGAGCTCCATGTCTGAATAGGGGTGCAAAAGGTTAACCTTAAGGTGCACCTCCAAATCTCTTTAGTGTAAACATTTATACTACTACTCAATTTTTATTGAGAAGTAGTACAAATATTTGCACTAAAGAGGTTTGGAGGTGCACCTAAAGGTCAATTGTTTGCACCCCTATGTCTGAAGCAGCAACAAACCACCGTGGCTGCATTCATATCCGATCCCTCAATTATTGCTCCATCTATAATTCTTGAGGCGCACATATATCACAGAAACAATCTGTTAACGCGGTAGTTAACATACAGTGTTGCTCGTGATGGAGTCATGACTCATGAGTCTGGCTCCGGCATCAAGCATAATCGTTGTGTGTTTCCCCCGACCACCGTGGTCCCGTGGATCCTAGGATTTATGATATCAAATTATTGGATGAACCGAAGTAGATTTGTTCAATTTTGGAGCCAGTCCAAAATCGCTGTCATCTGTTTTCAGAAATCTGTTGGCGGTTGGTAGCTGAAATCTAAATGTTGTTGCTGAAACTTTAATACGCCTCCCCCTGCCACTGGCAGCACACAACAATCAATCCTATGCGGGAAAGCAAGAGAGAAGTGCGACTCACAAGTTAATGAACTAGCCCTAGCATATTGCGGATGGCAAGAGGGACTCCGGCTCCGCAAATTGCCCCGTGCCATTTACAAGGATACAGCTAGGCGTCCTTGGATCAGAAGCAAAGCTGGGACACAGATAGGCTGTGCTGTATGCATGTGAATTGGGGAATGGGGGTACGGGGGGACTGGGTTGAGTTGGCACAAGCTTAGCAGAGAGCTCTATTATTGAGTCCGTTCTCATCGATCTAGCATCTACAGTAGTATAGTTCGTGAACAATCAGGATCAGGACAGTGAAGATGATACCAAACCTTGGTAACCAATCACCATATGGAGGTATGGTGCTGCACCCATTGCATTTGACACAACAACAGGGCCTATTTCAACCAAAGGACATGGGCACTGCGGACTGATGGTCGAACAGACACGATTTCAATAAAAAAAAAAAAAACTGATCAGGTCAGACAGTATTTTAGAGGTCATTTTGTGCCGAGTTGTCTTTTTTACCAGCTATTGTTTTCATTAGATATATATCAGATATGAGACACTATTGAATATCTTTCTCCAAAAAAATAAAATGAATGAGACACTGCCACACATTTGGTCGCATCATTGCACATGACCTACTTATACGCAACGAACAAAATTGTACAGATAAGAACGACAGCCTGGGCAAATGCGTGCTCAATAGATATACCTCAAACGTGGAATACAAATAGAATACATGTGGCAAACAGTGTTCACTGGTACAGTAAATTTCAACCTCAAGTTGTAACACATCAATGTATTCGTGCAAAACATGGTTTCCGAGAAGCATGAAAGACCTCGATGTTACAGTGAACCCGTAAGGTGTTCCTGCTTACCAACAGCCATTACAAGACTGAAATCATGCATTCATCTTTCACATGCTTTTGATAAGATGATGCTCAAAATAATGGAAAAGGCCTGTAAGAGTTCAGTCTTTCCTCCTGTTTGTTTGAGCTTTTGGCTTTTGGAAGGTAATCCGAGGTCCAAACCTCCCAGGTAGCCCAAACAAACAGGAGTGTTTACAAATGGTCACATAATTCTAGGCCTGTTTACAACAACAAAAATGTTGGAACAACCCACCAAAGGGTATAGAACTAAACATACAGCACAGCTAGAAAACAAAACACAGCTCATCTTCCATGAAACAAAATATCATGACACCGAGCATTACGCATGGGATAAAACTGTCGACCAGGATCAATGCATGCAAGCCGGGAAAGAATGTTGCCAGTACCTTGTTTAGTAGATCATAAAATAGATGTGACTCGGACAGAGTGGTCTGCAGACCCAGTAATGTACATTGGCAGTGTTGGATGCCAATCCACACTTGTGATAGATGAACTGTGCGGTAGTGTCCTCAATCCACTTTCATGGCCTTGTACCTGAAGGGATGCAGATGAATCATTGGAATCTGTTGTGCAAAATAAATTCAAGTGGTGCAATCAGATAATGATGGAAACCTGATATATCGGGGTCCGAACCAAACCGGAGGTAACCAGCAGCCTCTTGCCATTTGAATCTAATGCTATTTCATGCATTCGTGTTTTAAAGCTCTCCTGATTGCAAAATCTGATAATAGAAATGAGCAATTGTCATAACAATTCACAAATGACCATCAAATGTAGGGTGTTCTCACCTGCTGCAATCTCTTGACCAAAGAATCTGACCTTGATTGTGTAAGCTCCATTCAAATATCTAAAGTCAATATAGTTGACATTGGATGAAATCATGCAAATTTATTAAATTATAAATATTTGTATAAAATAATTCACATTAGTAAAGAGGGAAAGCAATAATATAGAACTTGTTGCAACTTTAACTTTGTTTATAGCTGATAACTGGAGTATACTACGAAGATTATCTGACCACGAGGACCCAGGGAACTATAATCTGTGTGCAGACAATCCATAATACTTAGTAGGGCATCAGAAGCCCAAGTCCCCACCATGAGAAAAGAAAATATGTTGCCCACTCCAAATAAAAGAGCATATTCAGATTCAACTGTATGTGTGGTGAATTGAGCAACATTCACAATCCGTTTGAGCCATCATGTTCCCAGTGACCAGATCTTACAAAACCCAAAGAGCTTCTGACTAGTTCAATTAGAACCCTTCATTGTATTTTTAATAATATTTTAATTTAGTTTCAGTAGTGTTTTTGGTTTCTTACTTTCTCGTAATACAGGGCAAATGCTTTTGTCATCTTCATGTTATTCCACTAGTACCTGTTAATAGTTGGTGTAGAGTACCTATTTGTTACTGTTGTATATTTTGATTTATTCCAGGCTTCCAGCAGTCAAGATACATGAAACAAAGATAGTATTTTGTTGACATTGTTTCCATGAGCATGGTAGTTTAAACAAATAGTGAGTTGAGGGGTAGACAAGTTAAGAAACCATAAGACTTAAAACACAATGAAAATCACACTCTGAAGGGGCATTGAAGGGGTACACAACCATTTGCTATGGATCATACCATGCAATTTATTTGGGATACCGAACACCTACACTGCCATTACTCCTTCCATCCCAAAAAAACATGATGATTTGGGTTTTTTCAGACAAATTAGTGGACAGAAATTACCCTAGTACCACAATTTTGTTACAGATTATTTCCTCAAAGGGATGATGTCGCATGGTTAAGTTTCTTAATTAAATCGTGTTCCATGCAAGCATGCAGACATCCGTGGGAGGCAACCAAAAGTAGAGCATGTCAATTTGTAATTTGGCACATGCAGGAGCCGACATATTTTTCAGTGGGCCCAAAAGCATGTCCTAGAATCAGAGCGTCAAGTTTTTTGGGACCAATTTTGAGTCCCACAACATCACATTTTTTTGGAACAGAAGTACATTAATATGGCTAGTTGCATCAATGAACCAAAAAGGGGAAAGGGAAAATGTTGTATACCTTTCCATCTGAGCCTAAACTGAAGATGCTAGTTTCTGCTGGCCCAAAAAGAACTGAGCTCACAGGGGAATCATGGGCCGGCCATCCTGTAATTTGAAGACCAGCAGACATGTCTATTTGCAGTTAAGGAAGATGGCAGGCTTAAATAATCACGCGGGGGGGGGGGGGGGGGGGGGGGGGGGGGGGGGGGGGGGGGGGGGTCATGCAAACAAAACTGAAGAAAGTTGTTCTGGTTGAGGTCAGACTAGTGCAGCTGGATAATGGATCAACAATAACAAGATGTAAGTATGTCTTAAGAACAAAATTCCAGGAAAAATTAAGTGGAAATCTGCATCAATTAGGAAGAAACTACAGACTTAATAGGGATAGTAGAAGAATATAGCAGCAAAAGGATACCAAACATGTGAATCATTCCATCTGTAGCAGAAGCTGCCAAAATTTTTCCATTGTGATTGAAGCAGAGAGAAGTAATAGCAGGTGGATCCTCACCAAGAGGGAGGACTGTCTTCACAATAGAAGAAAAAAAGGGGAAAAGCCTTTAGAAAAGATACTGGCTACAAAATCCACATATAAGTTCAAGAGAAGAGGATGAAAGCAAATGAACTACCAATGGCTTCCATGTTTTCATATGCCACACGGTCAAGTTGGCAAATCCTGTTCTCTCAAATGTAGTTGATCCATGCCTGAAAATAAGTATAATAAAACGCTGCCACTAGAGTTATGGACTTCTTATCAAGTACATGAAGTATGAAATCTAAACAATACCGTCTTGATGCAGCTGCAGAGACAAACACAGGTTCAACAGGGCTGCATTTCAAATCTAAGATGCTGCAAGAAATAGAAATATTTTGTTAGCTAAAATTCTCAGCAAGGAACCAGCAGACTATAGATTATAACCTTGGAAAGTCTCTAGATGTACTCAGGTCGCAAACAACTCTCTTTGCATCAGCATTCCAAGCTTTAATTCCTCCATTAGCTGTGCCTATGAGCAGCTATGGTCAAGAGAAATGGGTAACAAAAACAAAAGTCTTAAACAAGTTTATTTTTAACCAAAGTTAGAGTAATGGAGAGTATACTAGTGCCATACAATCAATATAGACATACCAATCTGTCAGATCTGCATTCCCAAGAAAGTGCACTGACTTCAGACCCACAGTATATAGTAGCATTTCTGGATGATGGTGTTGATGAATCATATGTCCAAATCCTTTTGAAAGAATAAGATCAGCGGGTCAAAATCCAAAACCTTGAATTAGGCAGCCACCGTGAAGTTACTCAAATATATAGCAAAATTACCTAACTGTACCATCTATTGATGAACTAGCAATATTTGACCCAGATGCGGAAAATCGACATCGGCTAATGGAACTGTTATGGCCTAAAAATGTTTCCTGTTAGCAAGTCTAATCAGTCATACAGGTGACTGCAAAAAGGGATAATATAATTGTGGAACAGACTGTAGCTTACCTGGAAATCCACTTTTACTTCAGGAAAGTCTTCCTCAGTCACCAAAACCTGCTCATCCTCTGCAGAAAAAGAGAGGGTACCAAAGATATGGAGAACATGTACCATACACAGAGTAAGCAAAACAAAAGAATAAATTGAAGAATATCATATAGGAAAATATATTGGTTCACACAATAATAAAACAATCTAAACTACGGTAGCATTAGGCCATCTCCAGTGGCCCAGAAAACCGACCCTTCAGATGACGTGGAGTCGAATCAACCCAAATCAAGACACTGGAGGAGTGGATGCAAAGGGTACTGAATAAATTTTTCGCAGGCTCGTTGTCTGTAGCCATGAGGCAAGGATGATTTTGTTCATTTATTTAATGCTATTGTGGACCCATACTTGCACTTAAGTTCAACGATAAAAGTTAATTTTGCTCACTCTTCATGGTGCTACGTGGTGGTGATGATTCCACTCATCACTATAGATGCTCTTAGTATGCATGGTGGTGAGCAGGTGAAGGTAAAAGCACAACTATGGGTTTCTGTTGCCTCCATAGTGCAATTAGTCCATGTTTGGTTACCTGCATAAACCCTATGCAGGCTAGCACTGTCCTCAAATCAAGTTCAGCCTGCACCGCACAATTCGGCCAAATCCTGTGTATCCTGCTATGGACCCTCCCTCCCGCACCCGCTCTGCAGCCCAAGGCCTAGTTTGGCCACTTATGCAGGAAACCAATTACAAGTGTAACATTGTACAGCTTTGTCCAGGCAAACCAAACAACAGCAAATTGCATAACCTTATCCAGGTTAAGGTTGAGGGTATGCTGCATAACCTCTAATGGAGTGCAAAACCAATGCGAGATCAATCAGACCCTATGGGTGTGATTGGTTACATGGGCTACCCTAGCCTGGGTAAAATTTTAAGCCAGGCTAGCTAGAGCCTGGCTTGAGCAATGCAACCAGCTAGTGTTTGGTTGCATTGCCTGGCTAAGTCTGTTTACGATTGCTTTTGTTTGGCTGCCTGATCTAGCACCTACACACGCTCAACTTGTCCTCCGTCCCTTCCCCTGCGTGCCCGCACCCACCCCTTTCCCTCCGCCGCGTCCGCACCCCTAACCAGTCGCCGGTTGTCCGTCCGCTGCTCAGAGGCCCTTTCCCTCTCGTGAAGTTTAATCTTGGCCAGAGCTCAGGAAGATGGAGGTGCGCTGCTGCTCCACCTTGTCATCCATCTTCGGAGGGGGGGGGGGGGGGGGGGGGGCATGGTGGTGCTGCCCTGCACCAGGCATCTGCAGTGGCCAGGCTGGCCCCACAGGGGAGTGGCGACCAACCCCACAGTGGTGCTGTCCCTGAGGGACGCCGTCGTGGCGCCGCATCACCTCTTCCTCAGCCTCGTCGCCGTAGACAGCTCCTTGGGCGGCTTCCTCTCGTCACGGATGGCACATGGCTTCCTCAGAGCACCGACGCTCTCCCCTCTCCGTCATGTCCACCCCTTTCCACCGTGCCCGCCTCTGCACCCAACCGAGCTCAGGGAGACAAGACGACGGATGCGCTCGCCCCTCTCTGCCATGCCACCTCTGCAGCCGTGCTAGTGTGGGCTCCACGTGCTAATACAAGCCAGGCTTGCTGGAAACGGAGCACCTGAGCATTTCCACGCTCGGACCCTGCTTTTGGCTTCCATGAGCCTGGCTTAGGGGCTAGCCAGCCATCCAAACATGTTGAGCCTCCATTACGGAAGCCTGGCTAGGCCCTAAGCCAGGCAACCAAACACACCCTATCTTACTGCTAGAATGGCTGATTCAATAGATGGGCCAACCCTAGAAGGGTAGCAATAGAGTCATACATGGGCCTCATGGGCCACATACACATATTCCAACACCCCCCGCAGTCTCAACTACCGGCGCAGCGGAGTTGCACACTGGACAAGAAAGAAACAAGAGCACACACACAAGCCCCCACAGACGCAACTAGCCACTGGTAATGTTGAGGCTGGAGCGAACGGACGGGGCGGAGGAGTGGCAGCCAGGATAGACGAGGGAGACGAGGACCACGGAGCGGGAAGGGACCCAGGCTGGAGGCCCTGAGTGAGCTCCTCCATGACAGGGTCGAGCAGCTGCTCCGTCGCGACGAGCTGACGAGCGAGGACATCGGCCGCATCACGCTCGCGCTCCCAGGCTTGGGCCGCCGCGTGCAGGCGAGCCTGGCCCTCCACAGCAGCAACCCGGGCGGCGATGAGAGCTGCGGCAAGGGCGGAGTCGGGTGGTGCCGCAGGGTGCGGTAGAGGAGGTGGGCTGGGGATGGAGGTGCCACCCATACCGGCGCTGGGCAGGAGAACACTTGTGCCAAGTGCGGGCCAGACGCTCGCTGCAGCAGTGGCGGCGGCGGCAATAGTAGGTGGGGCGGGAAAAGAGATGCCACCGGTGCCGGCGCTGGGCAGGGGAAATCCTGCGCCAAGCGCGGGCCACAAGCGTGTAGCAGCAGTGGCTGTGGCGGCTGCAGCAGTAACGGGGGCGGCGCCGCCGGAGCCAGCCGTGCCCGCGCTCGCACCAGCCCACGGCAGTTCGAGGCCCGCGGCATGGGCTGCGGCAGCAGCGGCGGCATGGGCTGCGTCGGCCCCCGGGTGACCAAGGCAGCAGCAGGGTGGGGGGCGCCCGCACCGGCCAGGGCAGCAGCCCCCCGGCCATGGCGACGGCGGCTGCGGCGGCACCAGTCAAGGCGGGGGCCTCGGGCGGGAGGACGGGGGCGGCCGCACCGCGAGGGCCTCCTCGGCGCCCTCCTCGGCAGCGCGTCCGGCCGTGGCGCGCGAGCCCGCAGGGGCGGCGGCCCGACCGGCGACCTGAGCCCAGGTGGTGGGGAGGGAGGGGGAGACGCGGAGAGGAGGGCCGGCCATGGCCGGCGGCGGCGGCCGGCCCCTGGCAGGCTGGAGGGAGGGGAGAGAGAGAGGGGAACCCTAGCTTGATACCATGCTAGAATGGCGGATTAAATAGATGGGCCAACCCTAGAAGGGTAGCAATAGAGTCATACATGGGCCTCATGGGCCACATACACATATTCCAACACTTACTCATGTGGTGAATACTGATACAATAGCCATGAAAAAAGTAAGTACCAACCTGTATGGCTGATCTCAGAAGTTTCATGGAATTTCCCACCTTTTGTATAAGATCTCACCGAGCTTGAGTTCCGAGAATCAAAACCCTGTATCAGGCTACTTGAGGCCGAGGATTGTTCATAGTTTTCTGATATCTCTTCATGAGGGGAACCAGCTGTACTAGTACCAACTACATACTTGTTTCCATAACCAGCACTATTATAGTTCCTGCATTTATAAGTTGAGACATGTTTAGAGGATGCGTGCATGCGTTTGTTTGTGTACATGCGATGAGGTTACAACTTAGCACTCAGTCTACCAAGCTTAACATTAATAGCAGAAAGAAACCTATAGGAAAGTTAGTGTTAGAATACTTTATGAATATAAATCAGTCAACCCAATCGAACCTCACAAACTAACTGTTAATTTGTGGAAGGATATGGCAAGTACAAAAGGATTTTTGAAAAAAAAAGTACAAAAGGATTAGCATTCATTAATAGGCAAAAAAATATCTTTGCATGCAAGAGAGATGAGAGAATAACTTTACCTCCTCAACTGAGAGATTTCATCTTCCTTCGCCTCTAAGGACGCTTGTAGCTCTGCCAATTTATTGTTCAGTTGCTTTATGTCATTCTTGAGGGATTTGATGGTGTTCTTTTCACTACTAATTCTCATAAGAGCTGGGGTCCGTGGAAAAGTTAAGGACAAACAGTGTAGCAGCAAATAACAATACGTATGGCAAAGCAAAATTTTAATAGAAACAATAGTATTCACAAACATTGATTTCTATCACAGTGATGGTCAGCTATTGGATAGAATAAGATTATAAATCAGTCTACAGGAAAGAAGATATGGTAAAATGTTGGAAAACATCCCACCAGAGATACAATAAAGAATATATTATGTGGAAGGATATGAGTATCATTGAACATCCCGCTCAAAAAATTCCTAAATGAAAGAACCAAAGTGTCCAGCCAGTCTTTGGAGAAATATACACGGAACTGCGGATCCAAGCTTGGGTTCTTAATATATGGAATAGCTGCATAATGTTATTGAGATTGACAAAGCATGAGAACAATGTAGAAGGAATGTAGGAAGAAAAAGGCAAAGAACACGCACCAAACCATGTCAGCCAATCTCCACGGTTTTGCAATAGATAATTTCCATTTTCACCAAAGAATTCAATTACTTTGTCTTGTCTTCCATATTTCAAAGCATTAATAACATAGTACCTTAATGCTGACAGCTCCAACTTAACAAGGGTTGAGAACAACTCTGTGTCCGCAGGTGACATGAAACACTGCTTGAAAAAGGCAAACAGATTGACCAACCTGTCCAGTTGGTACTTCGGCACATACTCTGAGAAAACCAAATCCACAATCTTATCTGCTTGAAAGTTCCTGCCAATCTCAGTAGACAACTCTGACTCATACGCTTGCAGCGTATTTGTGAAACCCCTGAAAACTAGAAACTCCCTCACGAGCTCCTCAGCATAACGCATGTTCTCCATTGTAGTCCAGTGTGTTACTAAAAGTGTAAAAATGAAAAGTTATAAGCAGACCAACTATAGATTAGCTAAAAGTGTAAAAACGCACGAGCAACAGTGTGACACCATCAAACAAAAATGTCTCTCCTACCCAGTGATAATTGAGATGCCAAACAAGTTCCAGTTAAAGTCAACTTCAGCTTCAATTCCTACCACTGAAGGATTTTATTTTGAAACAGTGGCGTGATGGACCCAAGATTTAGCTAAGACATAGTCTATATGACTAGGGAACGTATGCTATGGAATGCCGTTAGCTACACCATAGTCTATATGACTATATACATAATACATATAAGTATGTTAAAAATTAGCCGTTGAAATCAAAATTAGCAGAGATTACTTGAACTCATGAAGTAAATAAAGAGGAGAGATACATTCACAGTTCAGACTTCAAAGTTCTACTCGGTGCTCGCTCAGCGACTCGGGGCTCCGGGCTCCGGCAGGCGCAGGCACCGCGCGAAGCCTAGGGGCGGCGGCGCGGAGCCAGCCGCTGCGAGAGCGACAGCGGCCGCTGGCAGGCGGGGGCGGCGGCGCCGAGCGGGCTGGGTGCCGCCGGCCGCTGCGACGGCGCCTACGAGTACTAGATGCGACCGGGAGTCGGGAGCGGCGGCGCGTGAAAACGAGCCTGAGCGAGAGCGTCCGTGGTCGGCCCTACTCTCCTCCTTCTGACCTGACCTTCGTTGTTGGGCCAAAATTGAGAGTTGTTCCTAAAAAATATTTGGGCCGCGACTAGGACCTGGCCTTCATAGGCCTGGGCCCGCCCTTTGAAAGAATTGTTATGAAAAACACGCATTTGAGCATTTCCACTTCTCCTAGGGCAGGAGTGGACGGACATGGGCTTACACATGTACACCCGATAATAATTTTATAAAACAATCAAACATAGCAGGCATAATAGTTCTCTCTATCCTAAAATAGAAATAGAAGTAATTCTTTCTTTACGAGAAGTCAGCTTAGAGTCCACCAAAAATATCCCCTGTCTAGGGTTCCACGCTTTTCCTCTGGCGGCGCTGCCGTTTAGAGTCCACCAAAAATATCCGAAACCACCAGCAATCTACGGGAAAATTTTCCAGGGCGACGTGGAGAAGGACGGGAGATCGTTCAAGAAGGTTTGGTTCCTGTGCACTGGCTGCATGGCAACCGAGGGAGTTCATTGAAGGGGAAGGAGTCCTATGGAGTTGAGATAGGACCAAGTATTGAAGATCGTATGGAAGGACTGAATTTGCAGGGAGAGGAGAAAATTGATTTATATTTTTCAAAGGAGATTGAAGGACTGGTCGAGGAGGTTAGATGGCTTGCCCTTTATAGGGTTCATACTTCTAAGCCGTTCAGCCATGCCGCCCTTTTGAGTGCCATGCGTATTGCATGGTCGACAGCGAAGGACGTTACTTTTAAGGTGTTGGGATCAAATCTATTCCTAGTACAATTCCAGTGTCTAGGCGACTGGACTAGGGTGATGGAGGGAGGCCCTTGGCTGTTTAGAGGCACGCCGATTGTGATGGAAGAATATGATGGGTTTACCAATGTTCATGTATACAAGCTTGATCGGATTCCGGTTTGGGCTCGTATCCAAGGTATCCCTGAAGGTCTCATGAAGAAGAAGGATCTTGCAGAGAAGGTGGCTATGAAAGTTGGAGAGTCCCCTATAACGGTGATTGTTAACGAAGGTAGGATCAATCCTACATCCTATTTGAGAGCTCGTGTTTTCTTAAACCTGAGCAAGCCTCTGATCCGGGTAGTGCTGATCACGCTCAAGGGGCAGAAGAAATACCTTGTGCAATATGAAAAGCTACCAAATTTCTGCTACTTTTGTGGCTTGATGGGTCACGAGGTGACAGAGTGTGGTGATGGTGTGCACAAGGAAGAAGAGTGTGGATGGGGTGACTGGCTCTTGGTGAAGTTTGCTCCTAGCAATGATGATTGGGGCGATGGCAGAGGCAGAGGTCGTGGAGGCGGGCGTGGTCGTGGCAGGGGGAGGGGTCGTGGTTTTGTCCATGAAGATGGTGTGGAGGACATGAATTTAGATCGGGAGGATGAGGAGAATGACTCTGGCAAAAGGCAAGGAGCAGTGGCGGATAAGGTGAAGTTGCTTGAGGGTGGGGGTGGTATGTTAAGCCCAATGAAAAATCAAGATAAGAAGAGGACGAGAAAGAACTCGGGTGAGGAAGTTTCAGACTCAAACATAATTATATCGGCGCCCTCTGCTGATCCGGAGGGTGTCCGGGAGCAATGAAAATTCTAGCGTGGAACTGCCGCGGGTTAAGCAGTGCCCGGGCAGTTCGTGCCCTTCTGGAGATCCAGAGGCGGGAGAGACCAGATGTGTTCTTTTTGTTTGAAACACATTTGGGAAAGGCAAAGGCAGAAAAATTGAGGAGGATATTGAGCTGTGACCATATTATCTGTCATGAAAGTGATGGTCGTAGTGGGGGTCTGATGATGCTTTGGAGGAATGGAATTCGGGTTTCAGAAAAAGGTACGTCAAAATACTTTATTGACGTGGTCCTTGATGATGGTGGTGAGTGGAGGTTCACAGGCCTCTATGGAGAACCAAACTGGGAGCAAAAGGAGAGGACTTGGGAGGCACTGAGATCCCTATTTGGGGCTATGTCATTGCCATGGATGGTCCTTGGAGATTTTAATGAGATATTATTTGATCATGAGAAGGAGGGAGGGAGGCTGAGGCCTCAACGTCACTTGCAAGCCTTTCATGAGGCGCTTACTGATTGCGAGCTGACAGACCTAGGCTTCTTGGGTGACAAATTTACATGGCAGAGGGGGAGGATAAGGGAAAGGTTGGATCGAGGAGTGGCAAATGTCGCCTGGAATATGAAGTTCCCAAATGCAAAGGTGACAAATGGTGAGATGACGAAGTCAGATCACCGGCCGCTGATAATGGATACAGACTATCTAGATGGAGTTCATGTGATCCCATCAGGTAGTAATAGAAAGTTTGAGGCGAAATGGCTAAAGGAAGAAACGGTGGAGGAGATTGTCAAGACCTCTTGGGCGCGTGCCAGAGCCCAAGGGCAAGAACCAACCTTTATGCAGAAAGCAAAGCAGGTCCACAATGACTTGCATGTGTGGGATAAGGAGACCTTACAGGAACCATTAAAGAGGAAGAGGAAACTACAGAAACAACTTGAGAGAATTAGAAGAGGAGCACTAACAGATGAGAATATAGCAGCCCAAAAGGAGATATTAGTGAGGCTTGAGCTGCTATTGGAGCAGAAAGAAATTATTTGGGTCCAACGAGCTAGAGCGAACTGGTTGAAACATGGTGATCGCAACACGAGTTTCTTTCATAATTTTGCGTCTAGCAGAAGAAAGGTGAATACAATTAAGGGCCTTGTGGATGACAGTGGGACGCGACAGGAAGACAAGAATATAATGTGTAGTATGGTAAAAGATTATTTTACTAATCTTTTCACTTCAGAAGTGGGAGAGGTGAATACGCAAGTGCTACGTGATGTTAAAAGGAAAGTTTCTCCTGATATGAATCGGTCGTTGTTAGCTCCGTTCCAGGCAGAAGAAGTGAGGAAAGCTCTGTTTAGCATTGGAGATCTAAAAGCTCCTGGTCCGGATGGCCTACATGCAGTTTTTTATAAAAGATTCTGGGACATGCTGGCAATGACTTGATTGGGGAGGTTCTCCAAGCAGTGAACAACTCTGCAATTCCGGAGGGTTGGAATGACCCTACTATTGTGATGATTCCAAAGGTGGCGAACCCAGACAAGGTATCTCAATTTCGGCCCATTAGTTTATGCAATGTAGTATACAAGGTTATTTCTAAATTGCTAGCAAATCGTTTAAAGGCAGTGTTACCAGAAATCATTAGTGATCATCAAAGTGCCTTTGTACCGGAGAGATTAATAATGGACAATATTCTTATTGCCTATGAGTGCCTGCATGCTATCAAAAGGAAGCAGGGGAAGAAAGGGTTGTGTGCTGTTAAGCTTGATATGCACAAAGCATATGATAGGGTGGAGTGGTGTTTTCTGGAAAAAATAATGGGGAAGATGGGATTTGACCAGAGATGGATTAACTTAATGATGGCATGTGTTTCATCGGTCCGTTATAGAGTTAGATTTAATTCTATGGAAACAAGTTTCTTTTCGCCAACAAGGGGTCTGAGACAGGGGGATCCCTTGTCTCCATATTTATTTCTACTAGTGGCAGAAGGTTTGTCGAGCTTGATTAAAGGTGCTAAAGAGAGGGGAGATTTGGAGGGAATAAAGGTGTGTAGAGAGGCGCCAGCCATCTCACACCTCCTTTTTGCGGATGACTCATTGATCTTACTGCGAGCAGACAAGAGAAATGCAGACAACCTCAAGTCCATACTAGATGAGTATTGTGCAAATTCAGGGCAGATGTTAAGCACAACTAAATCAAGTATTTATTTCTTGGGGAATACAAATGTTGATGTTAAAGTGGAGATGTGCGAAGCTCTGGAGACAGTGACTGAATCTTTAAATGATAAGTATCTAGGTTTACCAACATTAGTGGGTGCGGAGAAGTCTGATTGTTTTAGATACTTGGTTGATAGAGTGAGAACGAAGATTAGTGGATGGAATACAAAGCTATTGAGTTTTGGGGGTAAGGAGGTGCTCATCAAGTCCATTGCTCAGTCAATACCAACTTATGCTATGAGGGTGTTTAAAATTCCGAAAATTATTTGCAAAGGAATCACATACACCATATCGCAATTTTGGTGGGGAGATGACAATGAGAACAGGAAGATGCACTGGCAGGCGTGGTGGAAGCTATGTATCCCAAAACAAAAGGGTGGTACGGGTTTCAGAGATATGGAATGTTTCAACCAGGCTCTGCTAGCGAAGCAAATTTGGAGAGTCTTATGTGACCCTGAATCTCTATGTGCCAGACTCCTTAGAGCCAAATACTACCCAGATGGGAAGTTGTTGCAAGCAAAACTTAAGAAAGGAAGTTCATACACATGGCAAAGCATAATAGCAGGACTGGAATGCTTTAGAAGCGGATGTGTTTGGCGTGTAGGGGATGGAACACAAATCAACATATGGACGGATAACTGGCTGCCCGCGAGCCAGAATTTGAAAATACAAACTCCACGGGGAAATAATTTGGTGACTTCAGTGAGTGAGCTAATTAATCCAATCACACACACCTGGGATGTTGAACTGATCAGGTCGTTGTTTTGGGCTGTGGATGTGCACGAAATTCTCCAGATTCCATTGACAGTAGGAAGAGAAGATGTGGTGGCATGGCATTATAACAAGAACAACTTGTTTTCAGTAAGATCAACTTACTATGTCCAATGGCAGTACAAGTTTGGGAACAATCCTAGATCTACATTTGCAAGTGGGACTGGAAATAACCAAACTTGGAAGGCTCTGTGGGACTTGTACATACCAGCAAGAATAAAAATCTTTGGCTGGCGAGTGCTCCATGGAATCATTCCTTGCCGTGCAATACTAGCAAACAGACACATTGGAAATTCTGTGAACTGTCCAATTTGTGAGGTGGGATGTGAGGATATCAAGCACATGATGTTCACATGCCCAAGGGCGAAGGAAGTTTGGTGTCAGTTGGGTCTATGGCAGCGGCTACGAGATATTGTGAATGAAGACATGTTTGGTTCAGTTTTGCTACAGGAGATATTAAGAAGGAAAGATCCAGTCCCAAGTTTAGGAGGAGTTAAGTTTGCAGAAGCTATCCTTACCAGGAGTTGGTATATATGGTGGGAGAAAAGACAAAAGGTGCATGGAGAAAATATGCGACCCACGCACCGGACGGCTCTTGCAATAGCTGCACTTGCGACCAATTATATGCTGTCACAGAGGACAGACTCCAAAATTCGCAAGGGGTGGTCTAAGCCACCAGAGGGGAAACTAATGATCAATGTTGATGCAAGCTTTGATAGTGATACGGGAAATGGAGGCACAGGAGTTATCATTAGAGATGCCACCGGTGAATGTGTTGCGGCGTCATGCTGTCATCTGCCCCATGTCACTGATGCAGCGATGGCGGAGACTTATGCGCTAAGAGATGGTCTGAAGCTAGCTGAACAGATTGGCAGTAATATGTTTCATTATCCAGACGGACTGTATGATGGTGGTCTAAACATTGAAAGATGGGTGATTTTCAGCAACTTCGGCTGCACCAATTTATGATGATTGCTATAATTTGTGGAGAGATTTTGTGGATGCCTCAATTGAACATTGCAACACGGATGCAAATCGGGTCGCCCATGAAATAGCTAGGAGATGTTTTACTAGCAAACAATCATGTATTTGGGTAGATGAACCTCCTAGTTTTCTCCTTGAGTATTTCATAAACGATGTAACTATTCTGATGAATCAATAGAAATGTCACTCCTTCAAATAAAAAGAAGTCAGCTTTTTAAAACTTTAACCAATTATATATAAAAGAATATTAATATATATAATACATAATTAGTATCATTAGATAGATTGTTGAGTATACTTTCATAATAAATTTATTCGAGGGATATAACGTATTTTTTAGAAACTTAGTCAAAGTTGAGAAAATTTGACCAGCACCCATCTTATAATGTCCTTTATTCTAGGATGGAGGGAGCATACACTTTTAGTTAGATCATATCCGAATACAAATTGTAAGATAGGGTTTCGTAGAGCAGGAAGGGAATAGGGGTAGGCTTACCTGGCGGTGCTCGTCGCTGGCGAAGGCCCGAATAAGACCTAGACACCTGGGCGTAGGGCAGCACTGCAGTGACCTGGTCCCGATGTGAGCACCTGGTGGTCGTCACCAAGAGAGTGCAAATTGGAGTAGAGAAAAGAAAGAAAAAAGTCTACTTTTCATCCCTCAACTTTTGTGAAAGTCTATTTTTCCTCTTTGATCTCTAAAACCGGACAAACTATCTCCTTCAACTTTTGAAACCATGTGTTTTACCTCCCTCTCCCTATTAAAGGCGATTTTATCTTTTTCTTTTTTACTTATTTTGGCTGAATCTTTAAAAAATCATAGTACATTACAGAAAAATCATAAAATAGAAAATCCAATTTTGTTGGACTCCACATGAGCAAATCTACACAGTGAACATATAATATGAACAGTGAACATATAATATGGTATGCTTTAGTATATTTTTTTCTGTAGATTTAGATCTATTCTTTGCTATAATTAATTTGAATAATTTATAATTGCAGTTTCTATGTTTCAATTTTTGTGAAATTTTTATGGTGGCCTAGTTATTGTATGCTTGGACTACAATAAAAATTTCATACTCATTGAATCATGTATAAATTAGTTATAGATTTATTTAGTATTTATGCTTGTTAAATATAAATAAATCAATAACTAATTCATATCTGACCCAATTAGTTTGAAATTTTTACTATAGTTCTACCATACAAGAACTAGGCTACCATACAAATTTCATAAAAAATGAACCATAAAATCTCCAGTTATAAATTATTCAGATTAATTAAAAAAAGAATAGATCTAAATCTACAATTTAACTAAAATATTTTGTACTATATATTTACTATATCTCATGTGGATTTAAATAAAAATTATTTTTAATTTATAATTTTTTATGATTTACTATGATTTTTTTTTAAAATTCGATCAAAATAAATAAAAAATAAAAAGAGAAAGCCGCCTTTGAAACCGCTTATAACCAGGTTAGGGAGTTAAAATGTATGGTTTCTAACAGTTGAGGGAGGTTGTTTGCCTGGTTTTGGAGTATATGGAGAAAAAACAACTTTTTGCAAAAATTAAGGAAAAGTGGACTTGTAGGGCCATTCGGGCCTGTACAATGCACATATGGGTCGTTTGGCCCCTTTTTTTTCTTCTAGCGTGGAGTCTAGGAACTACTACTATGAACCAAGTCTTTTTTTTAATTTTGAAACTATGATGAACCAAGTCTTTGCTTCTCCGCCCACGTGTTCTCCGTACGCGCAATTCATCGAGCACGAGCACCCAAAGTCCCGAACCCCATCCGGCATCTCCAAAATTGCCCATTTCCTCGTCTGATTTTGTTCTGACACAATCACACAAGCATCCGAACTCTCTCACTCTCTGTCTAGCTCTCACCAGTGTCCAGTGACATGGAGGCCTCTCCAGCGACTGGGCCTGTGAGGAAGCGGAAGGACAGGGACGCGGCGGCTCCGGCAGAGGGCCCACCAGATCCGGCTGCCAGCGGCAACAGGCTCCTGGCGGGGCTCCTCGCGCACGAGTTCCTCTCGTCCGGCACGGTCGTCGGCGAGCGGTGCGGGCCAGGACACGGGCCCTGGCCGGAGGCCGGCGGGGACTCGCGCTCGCGGTACGAGGCCGTGGCCGTGCTGGTGCAGCGCGGCGTGGCCCGCGTGCCCGGGGTGGTGAACCCCACGCAGCTCGTCGCGTGGGCCGGGAGGTGAGCCGAGATGGCGAGCCAGCCGCTGGACACGCCACACGCGGTGCGTGACCGCTCAATCCTACCGATCCTTTTTCTGTTCTCCCTGTGTTGTGTTCCTTTGCAATCATCATTTTGTGAGCAATGTACGACTATGGTACTTGTGAAATTCTACTTGTTACTAGTGCTAGTTTGTACGGGGTAGTACATATTTTGTTTTTGGGCTGTGATGGACGTCTACTACAGAGGGGATTATGCTAAATTGAAGCAAGTTGTTATTATAAGCGTCTGCAGTGACTATGATGCTTCGGTGGGTTTTTCTTTTCTTTTCTTTTTTCAAACATGATATACTTGGATAATGATGGAGAGATATATAATACTCCTATTTGCCATCAGCTGTTTCATCAGCAGAGTAACTCGAGAATCTGAGGACATCACTGCCTGCCTGACTGACCGTCCACAAATTTAACGAGCATAACGGAACGGGCGATTACAGTTACACGACGGACGCCACCTACCTCACGTGCTACCTATGCCTACCCTTGCTGCGCTGCAGGCCGTGGCGCTCCATGACCCTGCGTGTGGCCAACGCGGCCGCCTCGCCGGCACGCGCCGTGCCGGCCGCCATGATGGCCGCGAACTCGCGCTTTATCTCCTCCTGCACCCGGTTCTTCGCCGCCGCAAGGGGGTCTGGAGGTGGAGGCGCCGCCAGCTTGGTCGAAACCGTAGTCACCTCAGGGGCGGATGCCGGTGCTGCTGCGGGCTGCACTGCCGGTGGAACGGCCGTGCTGTCATTGGCATTGCTATTTCCCGTTGTCTTGGCAGCCTCCGGTTTCTCAGCAGCAGCCGTCGATCTTGGCACCACGTCATTGGTCAGCGGCCGTGTCACAGTGGCGGCGCCAAACGGGGCAGGAGCCGGCCTGAATTGCGGCGGCTGCGGCACTGCCCCAGCTCCCATGCTCGTCTCCAGCCCCTGGATCATGGGCACTGCAAGAGCAAAACAACTGAACCGTCAATTGTGTGTGTGGGCGACCTGATGCAAAATTCTTAGGAAAAAAAAAACACTACTCAGAGTCATCAGAGCCCTTACATATCAGCGCGCCGACCGGGCTGTTCATCACTTGGTTCGGCAGCTCGAGAATGTAGCTGGGGATGGTGGCGCCAGCGAGGAACTGCGCGGCCTCGTTGCTGAAGTTGTTGCAGTTGTGGCTGAGGAGTTTGTAGGTGGCCGGGGTGTAGCGCGGGCCGATCTCCCGGAGGAAATCCTCGAACACCTCCCTGGGGACGTGGGTCACGCCCAGCTCCTCCACACGGATGGGCGTGCCGTAGGGCGTCCGCCCGGGCTGCCCTTGCTGGATGCCGCCGCCGAAGTAGTACTCGCGGCCGTAGACGACCACACTGGTGTGCCTGGGATAGGTAGCACAAAGACATGCCAATGCCTCAATGGTGGATGAAACAAAAGTGCTTACTCCGTCACTCACAATGTTTCTACAAAGCAAACAGGAAAAAAAAACAGCTTAACTGCAATTTTTATGCAATTCATTCATGATTTGTTTGTAGTAATGAATCTACATGAGTCTTCTTGTGCTTGTTTTGGTGATTTATATAACCATATTATACGTACTAAGTGAAGTTTGGACTCCAAAAGACATGTACTGCACAGTCATCAGAATATAAAATGCAAATGAGACTACAACTGTGCCAGATTGCTCATGTAGTCAGCCAGGATCAACAGCAGCAATGCAGCAAATTTTGATGTCTTATCTCTCTTCATATGCAACAAGGCAAATGCAAAGTCTTTGCTGGCAAGTCTTATAGCTATGCCTAAGCAACGGGATCTTGAACTGGAAGCAAACCCATGAAGCCATGTTTTCATGCATGATTTGTACTATAATTCCTAAAAGGTCACCCCCACAATGTTTTGGTGATCTGCTCATATATATATTGAAGCTTTACTTACCTTGAATCTACTTTTTTGCAGAGGTATGCTATAACTATTAGTGAAAGGTGGGAAAACATACTCTGTTTACTAGAGACAAACATGTATCAGGGGGGACATGGCTGGTATCACTATACAGATAGCTACTACGAAATTAACATCGACAATATTAATGCCCCACATCTAGATAACTAAGCAAATGGTAAACATAGCGGCACCAGGAGTGGATGCGATTTTTTTTTCGTCTAGGAGTGTCCGTACATTCCATATTTCTTTTCTTCGTAAAATTAAAAAGAAAAAAACCTGTCTCTTGCAACACAACTCCTTGAATTCTATCAAAGGCAAGCCTTGCGTGCACAGAGATCAACAGGACGAAGAAAAAAAACACCAGGGATGCTTACCAAATAGCCTCGATAGCCTTGCCGAGGATCGTCGCCGAGAGCTGCCGCGCCATCCCTTGGCTAAGATCGTAGATGTGCAGCTTCACCGGGTACCCATCCTGCACACAGCCATGCAGATGCAGATCGTTCAGGTGCAGCCAGATTCAGTAAGGAGCATGGGAGCCAGAAGCCGTCCCCCACCTCTGCCATCTTCTCCGCCCGAGCTTGGCCCCCGAAGCAGCCGAACCTGGCAAAGGGAGAAAAAACAGCACGCGACTAAGTTGGCAATTGCAAAACCGAGGAAGGACAAGCCCAACAAAACTGCGTAACTGAAGTTGCTGCTGCTTTTCTATTCCTCCTAAATTTACACGAAGTCGAGACGGACACAACTGAATTTACACCAAGCCCATTGGACAGAGCTTGGACTACAGAAACGGCACCTTCAAAAAGAATTAAAAGATCCTTTTTTTTTTGCCCGAAACGAAATATGGAATAGAGGAAAGCAAGAACCCGGAACCCCCGACTTCGGCCGGTATACCTAGCCAAACCGAATCTACTCCGCCGCTTGGCCATGGCCGCCGACCAAACAGAGAGTTCTCACCAAACGAGCCAAGCAAAGTAACCACCAGGCGAGAGACAAAGTGGGTGACAATAAACTCGAGGAGAATTTGATCCTTCTGGGAATCGATTGGCGAGAGGCAGACGTGTGGGATTGTAGCAGCAGAGGATTCTTTACCGGAGAGGATATGCAGATACCAGGTCAGGGTGTAGGCAAGGGGAACGAATCGCCTCGGTTGCGTTGCGTCCTCGCCTGGGAGTATCTCTTGCGTGGAGTGTAGAGGTCAGAGGAGACGAGAGAAGCAAAGAGGAATAATTTTGTTTGTGTTGTTCGCTTGTTCTGTTCAGCACTTGTCTTCGCTTCTGAGCGAGGTGGCCACGTCCATACGCACAATCACACTCTCTTTTTTTTTCCCTTCATAATAGGAAAGAAAAGACTGCACAGAGGACTAGAGAAACCCCAAAAGAGAACCAAAAAACAAACTCACATGCACGACCTTAAACAACTTTTGCAAAAACAGAAGCAGCTACAAGCCTGATGCAGCAGGCTAGCTACGAAATGACCATACGCCAAGAGCAAACGGAGTCTTTCAGCTGAATGATGCATAAGTAATTCAGCGGGCCAGGGCCAGGGCCAGGTTAATAACTGGTTGAGCACCAACCACCAACTGCTGCACCCGCTATCTTCAACTTCAGAAGCTGATATACTCCCTACACCAAAAAGGAAAATCTCACTTTCTTAAAATTCAAGCAATCTCAAGTTTGACTGAATATATAAAAAACTAATATTCATAACATATGAAAGAGCAGTTAATTAATCATGAAATATATTTTTATAATTTTATAATAGATATATTTGAAGATATAAATGATGGAATTATTTTCTATAAACCTTGTCAATATTGAAATTGTTTGACTATTTGAGAAGTAAGATTCTCATTTTTCTTTTGCCAATATCTTGTACTTCGACAAATAAGTGGCTCAAAATTGTTGCATGATAACTAGTTTAGTCATTCCATGTCCAGCGTTCTCTGCTTTTTGTACTGAAGTATGATAAGGGGCCTTGGAAAATTTTGGTGAGCTGAAAGCCTGAAACTGCAGGGGAGTTTTTTTTGTTGAAGGCATAAACTGTGGGGAGTTGCCACAGCATGGTCATTTTCATATAATTTTTAAAAAGGAACATATATGGTGATGTTACAATTGCCGAATTTATTATTTTATTTTACTTCTTCACATCTATGAAAAGCGACGTGTGCTGTATCCTGCAGAGCTTCATGTCCGCGTGATGTGTCGGGATCAGCTTGCTCTTTGCTCTGAAAGAAAAGCCCGCCCACTGGCCACTGCAAGCAGCGGGCTTACAGCGTCTTCGTTACAAAACACACACACACACACACACACACACACACACACACACACACACATTGGCTTCTTCCATGCTCATGCATATGCGAAGGAACCAAATCCGTGGCGTCGAGGTTGATGGCACTTTGGTCTCACACAATGCCGGCAAGACTGAAGCTTTAACTGTCTTGTTCAGGTCTATCTTTGGGCTCCCTGGCTTTGAGAATTGGCAGTTCAATGTGGATGGTCTATAACTCTATGTCTCTATCTCAGGCAGCGGGGTGCATTGCATCTGATGCTCTCACGGCAGCGTTCTCGGAAGATGAAACTAAATTAGCAATCCTGAGCATGAACCGTTGCAGTGCGCTGAGTCATGATGGCTACAGTCCCAGTTTCTACCGTGCAACTTGAAACCTGAGCTGATGAATTTTCGTCTCGTCCTTCTATTCTGTCCACATGGAAAGGGTAAACCGATCCTACCTGATGTTGCTGGCGCCACGGATGCTTTCTGGCCAAATTAATTTGCCTGCAAAACTGTAGTGTGAAGTTAATGTTAGAATATTAGGCAATTTCCATGTTATTTTAATTCCATAAATTAACATAAAGATGATGACATATAAAAGATTATTTATAATTGAGATCATGACATCAACTATGTTCATAGCAATATGAAATATGATGATATCAAAAGTATTTGAACATGATATATATAACAAAATATAAAAGCATGACATATATATCATAACAATAACTGCTACTGGACTGCATATGAAACGACGATACAGAACTACTGAAACGAATACACAACAACATATGAAATAGTATAACAGTAACTCTGAAACAGATATGCAGAACACGAAATTAGCAGGAACGGAGAGCAGACAGATTACGAAACGACACAACCGAGCATGTGAAACAGACTCATTACTACTGATGAAACAACATGGATGAACTAATGAAACATATACAAACGGTACGATGAAAAACAGAGACGTGACGAGATGAACATACCCACCTATCCGTGCAGCGTCCGAGGTTCCAGAACCTTGGCCAACCTCGACGGTCATAACGTAGAGGACGAAGGTGTACTGTCCACCGGGAAGAAGACGACGACGACGATCACCGGGAAGAAGACGGCGGCGACGATCACCGGGAAGAAGATCACGACGATGGCGGCAGCAACCTACAGGAAGAAGACGTCGGCGAACTGCGGGAGCGTCTCCTCCGGGAAGAAGACAACGGACGACGATGTTGGGCAGTCGCGATGACGCTCCCCAAAAACCTAATTGCCGATCCCCCGTGCAAGGTCTCAAACGAGAAAGGCTCTGGAGGCACCTGCCCTCTCGCTCTTCCGTGCGCGCGGAATTACGAGATGGGAATGCAACTAGCAGCGGAGCTGTGTTCTAGAAAAATGAGTCCGCTGCGTTCTAGAAAAATGAGTCCGCTGCGTTCTAGAAAAATGAGTTCGGAATCGTATCGAGTTGGAAGAGGGAGAGAATTTATCTCCTGCACCGCAGGGAGGCGGAGAGGCCGTGCAGCCCTGTGCGCATGCGCAGGAGACAGAAAGTTGGGCACGCAGGGAGAGGGAGAGTTACTGGTGCATGCATGCAATTGATTAGACGAAACTTCCATAATCAATGGAAGAATCAAACTCCTGTAACTCTCGTAACTCCTATAATTAGTGTCGTGGTTATTGGGCATTAAACCATTAACACCTAGCCAGCTACACACACGGCCTGCCTTGTCTCACCCAGCCCCTTGGACTTCCAATCCGGTACAAATAAAATGCACACAATTACACACCATAGAGCTATTGATTTATTTAATAAATAAATAGGGTTGACCCATAAATAAATCCAACAATCCCCACCAAGCTCTAGAGTTTGTAACCGTGTAATTCCAGAATCACAATTCTTTGATATATGAGTTTTTTCAATGGAGACTGTTAAGTTGAACATCCACCTAGAACAAGAGTTTTACTCAGTCACAACTGAACAATGGACTATGTCTTGAATTGATAGTTTTGTGCAACGTGAGATTCACTCAAGTCCTTTGCTGATACTTGGCTACAAAAGCATCCCCGCTGTTTTAAAGCATATAAGTCACACTTCAGTGTCTTTCATGAGTATTTAGGAATTACCCAAATTCCATAGACTATGACCTGACTCATATAGGTGTACTCCTTATCAGATGTTCTGTAGGACAACATCTCACCTTTGGAATACATTAAGGTAAATGTCATCCTGCCTTACAGATAGGAAGATGTGCATCAGAAATGAGTCAAGAAAGAGATCTTTCCTCTCATCTACTACTAGCTTGTTTCACCACTCTACTTCACGGGATCTCCGATCACATAGAGCAGGTTACCACCATAGTAGATTTCATATGGGTCTCATACCCATTTCTCTCGATGCACCCTGTATCACATTTCGTGATAGTCCCTTGGTGAATTGATCTGCCAGATTATTCGATGTATGAACATAATCCACCGTTATAACTCCGGAGGTTTTCAACTATCTGACAGATTTTAATCTTCTCTTAACATGCCTTGTAGACTTCATGTTATTCCTAGAACTGTTAACCTTTGTAATCACAGTTTGGTTGTCATAGTTCATGGAAATAGCCGGAATTGGCTTTTCAACCACCGGTAAATCCAATAGGAAATCACATAGCCACTCGGCCTCAGCCCCAGCAGTGTCTAACGCTGTGAGTTCTGCTTCCATTGTAGACTTCGTTAAAATAGTCTGCTTGCAAGACTTCCAGGAAACAGCACTACCTCCAAGCAAGAACACATATCCGTTCGTGGCATAAAGCTCATCAGCATCAGAGATCCAGTTGGCATCACAATAGCCTTCTAGCACTCTGGGCTTCACAGTATAATGTATACCATATGTCATAGTACCTTTCAGATAGCGTAATACTCTCTCAAGAGCACGCCAGTGATCATCTCCCGGCTTTGATACAAACCGACTCAACTTGCTCACAACATATGAGATGCCAGGCCTTGTTGCACTAGCAAGATACATGAGTGAACCAATAATTTTGGAGTATGTCAATTGATCCCTTGCTATTCTTCGATTTTTCCTCAATAGCACACTAGGGTCATAAGTGTGGGAGAAGGGTCACATTCACTAAACCCAAAGCGACTTAACACCTTTTCTACATAATGGGACTGTAACAAAGTTACCCCACCATCACCTTCTCTGATAAGCTTGATGTTCAGAATCACATCAGCTTCTCCCAAATCTTTCATTTCGAAATTGCTCGACAAAAGAGTCTTCTCAATCACATTGAGATTAGATCCAAAGATCAAGATGTCATCAACATAAAGACACAGTATAACAGCCTCTCCCCCACCATACCGATAATACATGCACGTGTCAGACTCATTCACTGCAAAGCCAACAATTGTGAGAGTATTATCAAACTTTTCATGTCATTGCTTAGGTGCTTTGTGTTAGGCCGTACAATGACTTTAACAACCTGCACACCTTATTCTCTCGACCATCTGCAATGAAATTGTTAGGCTGATCCATATATATCTCCTCATCTAACTCTCCATTTAGGAAAGCTGTCTTTACATCCATCTGATGAATGATAAGACCATATGAGGCTGCCACAACAATCAAAGTACGAATTGTAGTCAATCGAGCCACTGGTGAATAGGTGTCAAAGAAATCTTCACCCTCTTTCTAGGTATATCCTTTGGTCACAAGCCTTGCCTTGTACCTCTCAATAGTACCATCAGGCCTAAGCTTTTTCTTGAAGATCCATTTGTAGCCTATGGGCTGACAACCATATGGACGGTCAACGACCTCCCATGTTCCATTAGACATAATGAATCCATTTCACTCCTTACTGCTTCCTTCCATAAGTCAGCATTAGGAGAGGAATATGCCTCTCTAATGGTGGTTGGATTGTCTTCCACAAGGTACACTATAAAGTCATTACCAAAGGATTTTGCAACCCTCAGTCTCTTGCTCTTTCGAGTGACTATAGTGTCATCCTCCTCAGGGATGTGCACATGAGAATCATCAGCATGATCTATAGAAATAGACAGTTCTTGCTCATGGGGAATTATAGTCTCATGACTTATTTCACTAGGTGTATTTTTCATGGGAAACTCATTCTCAAAAAATGTAGCGTCTCTTGATTCCATGAAAGTATCAACATACATATCAGGTATATCAAATTTTATAATTAAGAACATATATCCAGTGCTGTGAAAGAAAAATGCAATCAACAGTTTTGAGCCCAAGTTTACGCTTCTTGTTGATTGGCACATTCACCTTTGCCAAGCATCCCCAAGTGCGCAAATATGAGAGATTTAATCTCCTCTTTTCCCATTCCTCGAATGGTGTGATCTCTTTGTTCTTTGTTGGAATCTGTTCAGGACATGACACACTGTCAATATTGCCTCACCCCACCATTCCTTGGATAATCCCGCTGTACTCAACATGACATTCACCAAGTCTGTTAGAGTGCGGTTTTTTCCGTTCGGCAATCCCATTGGATTGTGGTGAGAATGGTGGTGTCCTCTCATGAACAATACCGTGCTCCACACACGTGGTTATTGGGCATTAAACCATTAACACCCAGCTAGCCACGCATGCGGCCTGCCTCGTCTCACCCAGCCCCTTGGACTTCCAATCCGGTACAAATAAAATTCACATAATTACACACCATAGAGCTATTGATTTATTGAATAAATAAATAGGGCTGACCCATAAATAAATCCAATAGTTAATTGCAAAATTCCTGATTGTAGAAAGAGATCTACAACCTTAACGATCTAAATCTACCGTGTTTTCTGCAAGGGAGATTGAATGACTGACAATTCTGTATAGGTGATGGAGCTTATACAATGATGTTATAATAGGAAGGTCCCAACAACTTTTTTGAAACTTGACTTTGCTAAAGCATTTGACATAGCTACGTTGGAGGATGTCACTTTAAGCTAACCATTTATTTCAACTTAAGTTATGGTAATCATTTCAAATCTATGTTATTTTCAACAATCATATGTGAACTCAGTATGATATTAATATTTGTGAACTTAATTGTAATATTATTTTTTATACAAACTCTTGCATGTGATGTGTATTTGCTTAATCATGCAATATTAGTTGTGATGTTGATTTACCGAGGTCCTTTGTGACACTCGGTGGACTACCAGGTTCATAAAGTGATAGTATGTGCGTGTCAACGTGTTTAGCAGGATTATCGTAATTGATCTTGTATGAATTGACATAATCTGTCAAAGCTAGAATACTATACGATGGATTCATCAACTTCTATCAACCTCCAATGACAAAAGCTAACATCTTGAGGTAAAAGGTCATTACTTAAAATCTTCTTCTAGATTTTGGTATGCACATAAATAGGAAACAAACATGTATGAGTAACAACTTTTCTTGATCCAACCTAACTAACTCAACATGTCTTGTTCTTTGAGTTTGTTCATGGCACCTCTTTTTAATCTCATAGTCTCAACCAAATGAGCTAAAATATTTCACATCTTATCTCTAGAAGCTGATAGTCATAATCATGCAAAAATTGATACAAGATAATCTTTCTATAGGTTAAAAAAACATCAACCCTTTTTGCCAAATATATTCAAATGCTACAATCATGTTCAATCTTCTGATTCTACCCACCATGTTATAGGAATGAACAAGGATATAATGGCAACCCTATCATGTTATGATTCTACCCCCATGTTATAAGGTTAGAGAAAAATAAATATTTTTTTGGTTCTCTTGGTGTTTTCCACCAATAGAGCCCATACACTTGATTTCTACCTTGTCTTTATGAGTAGGACACACTTGAAGCAAAGTGTTGGGGAGTTAGCTGATTCTCCAATTTCTACAAGTGAAACTCATGAACCGGTCAAACAAAAAAAACTCAAAATCAACACAGTTTTGGAGGAAGAAGGTAGCACCACCACAAAAATCCTCATCTTTGGAATAAACTGAGGTACTTGATCAAAGAGCTTCACAAGGTGAAGTCCTGTTTAAAGGACTTAAAACACCAAACTCTCATCAAAAGAGGGCTCATGACAAGAAGCTCCAAGAAAACAATGACAAGTAGGAAATCCCCAACACTATTATGGTAGTGAGAGATTTTCCTAGAAAGACCATGAAGCAACCTCAGGTGGACACCACTCATCTCAGAGATGATGTATATCCTACTATGGACATAAATGTCATGAAGAACAAATGACCCTTCATCGATAATAGGCTCGAAGCCAATGATGAAAAGAATGGTCGCCACTTTGCATTGGCAGGATAAGAGACGACCAATCTCCAATAACAACAACACTTCAACATCCAGTCATCTCACTAAGAGACTATTCCAACAACTAGCTTGGGGAAGATGTACCCCCGTGCATCAAGGTAAGTATTTCTTTCCTTTTGCTTATTTATCTTTTTGTTTCAGCTATCTATATAGTTAGTTAAAAAACACATACTTGAAAACAAAACAATTATATATATATATATATATATATATATATATATATATATATATATATATGTGTGTGTGTGTGTGTGTTACAAATAAAAATAAAAATCAAATAAAAAGAGTGTGTCTTTAATTTGCTTTAGTACATGTTTTTAAGAGTTTGAATGAATGATAAAAAGTACTCTAAATGATCTCTTAAAATAGAAATGATGAATAGTTGTCTTGAATTCTCCTGAGTTTTGGATACAATTGTATTGATATAAATATTGATTTACTTTTTGAAAACATAAAAATGCTACATGATGAGTTCCTATATGATAAAGCTTGAATTTCAACTAGAGCCATACATGTTATATAAATTAGAAAAAATCTACATATATGATGCTTGCTTTGCATTGAATTTTGTCAAACTTTGTGATCCTTATGAGACAATTATATCATGCTTTTAAAATCAAGATCACATACAAACTAACCAAATATGCACTATTCCTATACTATGAGTAGGCGCAAAAACATTCCTTCCATTTAGGTCCACCCAAAAATGTTCTACTCCTACATGAGGAGTAAACGAAAACATGGTTGTTAGGTTTTTCCATCCACCAAATAAATGCTCAAAGTTCTTGTTACTATCCCTCAAAATTTTGTTGAGAAAAGAGACAAAGGGTTATAAAAAAGAAAAAAATAGACACAAAAGTGTCTAGAATATTAAAAAAATGAGTACAAAGTTTTCCACCTAAAAAAGGTGAGAGCGGGTGAAAGGATCAAGATGCCAAAGAGGGAGGGTGAATTGGGTTTTTCTAAAATTTCTAAGCGGAAATAAAACCTACACTAAAAGCCAATGACCCCCTAGTGCCTACAAGTGTGAAAACAAGCTATAGAATGAAACTAAACAAGAACATAGGTAGAGCAACACCCTAGAAGCAATACTAATCAAGCATGATCATATAAGAAACAAGATCAAAGTAAGTAATGCTCGAAAGTAATTGCAAGAGGAGAAGGATAAGGGAAGTTGACACATCAATGTTTTGCTGAGGTATCGAGGAATCGACACTCCCCCTAGTCCTCATTGGAGCACCCGTGCAAGGGTATCAATCCCCCTTGATCCGTGCAAGGACCAAGTGCTCTCTATGGGTTGATTCTTCGCTGTTGTATAACCACTATAGATAGTAAAGAAGAAGCAAAACCTTAGAATAGTGAACCACATGAAGTGAAACCTCAGACCAAGAAAGTGTGGAAGAAGAAAGAGACACCATCAGATATACCAATACAAGATGAGCAAACATCCAAGTCCTAATCAGGATTGGACAATGCTCCTAAAGATGTTTGAACTAGAAGAGAGGTCTGGTTCGACAGACCTAAACCTCTAAACCTTAGCCGAAAAGTAAACTCGGTAAGTTTTCTGCATATTTTTTTTGCATTGCATTTCAAATAAATACTCTTTAAGCCCCAGGTGAATAAGTTTTCTAACTGTTCACTATGAAGGCATACAAAATTTGCATTAGTCATTGTTGACACCATATTTTGGCGCGACCAGATTTATGCATTATGGGCCTTCGTGGCAGGCTTTCAAGAGCGTCAATCAGATGGACCCGAAGAATCGACTAAGGTAACTAATTGATGAAATCACACAAGAAGATTTTTCGGCTGGTTTTAACAGAGCGTGCATGTAGGTTTTGGCACGGAGAAGGATTGAAGCCCAAGTTACCTTTGTTTCCTTATATTTAGGACTTGTGTTATGGCTGATTAGGTTATGAGCTATGGTCTATAAATAGCAAGGCCTAGAGAATGGTGGAGGACATCCAATCAATCAAATACAACCCTTCAGCCACCGGCCAAACCCTAGGAGTAGGAGTAGAGTAGATTTCGGTGAACCTTCGACGAACAGGGCTGCATCGACTAGATCATTAGCATCAACTTTTAATACAATTATAAACATAATAAATGGATCAATCACATATAAAATATATAAGTATAGGGTTTTATCTAACAATTTCCATGAGTTTTGGTATTCTATTATTTTCTAGGGACTATTCCCGAAAAGAGTAATAAAGGGAATCAAATTAGAATAAATATCAAAGAAATCCCATAGAGATATAGTTACCATTCAACTCAAGGAGGATCCCGAAGACACCGGAGTGAAGCGGACCACGTGGCGCCGCCAGGTGGGGCCGGCCGGCCCCACCCCTGGGCCCACTGGTCGCCGTCTTCTGGAAGATTCCTCCACCGCCTTTGAGGAGTCATCTCAGCTCTACACTAAGTCAGTTTGATCCAACGGTTGTCGTGCATCCCTCCGGGCTATAAATAGAGGCTTGTACCCTCCTGGAGCGAAGCCAGATTAGAAGCTCAAGATCATGAAGCGATAACTCCTATTTAGTACATCTAGGCCATCAATCAAGAGAGATTAGTTTTGTGTAGGACTATCTCTATTTAGAGATTAGAGATATAGAGTTGGAGAGTAGAGTTCTAGAGGAGTTCTGGCCTGTCAGGTGCTTCTTCATCATTGTATTCTTTGGGATCAAATCCTCTCGCTGTTGACGATAAGAATGACATACTTTTACATACTCAAAACCGTCAACAAAGGACCATTTCGGGAACCGAATAAGCAAAGAAAAAATTACTTGGTTCAAATAACTTGGTTCCACATGTATATGTCCTCTATTTTAATGTAGGCACAAAACGCCATGATTTGGGGCCCAACATGACATATTTCCAAGTATGGTAAATGTGCAAATCCAATACACCATCATGATGGACATTACCTCTAGAAGCTACCTGCAAAAGATGAGCTTATTTGGCCACAAAAGGAGGTCAACTGACCTCATTATGTGCCCAACTTTGCACAGTAGAATCCACACCTATCAAGGAGGTCCCATGCCGAAGGGGAGGCCCATAGCTCTCTAAAGGGGATCGGCCGACCTCACTAAGAGGCTACCAAGAACTCCCATGCCCCCATGATCCAAGTACACCCTCTAGAGTAGAGTGAAGATTCACCCTTGGATCTCCTCTGTGCTTCTTCTCAATGGCTCTAGATCAAAGCACAAGGATACATGGGCCCACAATCTATCTCATAAAAATACCAAACTTTGCCAAGGTGCCAATGACATGTGGGCCATGCTCCACACGAAAGATGGAGGCCAAAGGCCACAACTTGAGGTCGGCCAACCTCATGTGTTGGCCCAGAGGCCACCCAGAGACCCCATGAGTGGTGGGTCAGCTTCTAGAAGGAAGAGGCAGGTCCCACCTGCCATAGGCAGGTCGACCGACCTCCCCTAGGTGCCCAAAAGATTCTCCGAGGCTCCCACCGCCTCTCTGCATGCCTCCATGCATCAGAAGCATCCCTGCCATTGATCTAAGGCGATTACAATGACAGTTTGATCCTACGGTGGCTGATGGAGGTGGCGAGGATCGCTGATGTAGCACCGGAGTAGCGCCTACTCCACCTCTAGCTATCAATACCCCCTAGGCCTTCACTCTCACTCATGCCTCATTGGAGAAACTACTTAGCTTAGCGTAGCTCTACAGTAGTGCTATGCTAGTTGGAAGAGAGTGAGGAGAGCCTGGAGGAGAGCCGGGCCTGTCTGGTGTCTTCTCCGAGTTGTACCTCAGTGGATGCGATACTCTTGTAAGTTCAACACTTGTAAGTGATTCCTCCGAGTTCTTTATAGAATTTAATACTCTACTTCTGGCATAGCTGTTATACATCTTTTTCACGCTTGTTCATCGCTTTACTTTAAGTAGAATGCTTTAGCCTTAACGTGGGGTTAGAGTAGTAAGAATAGTGTAGACGTGGTGTCTAGACTAGATCTTGCCTTTGTAAACCACTTATCACACGGATTGTTTGTAGTAGCTAGTAGGTGGTGATAGGCCTATCTAGTCCTCGTATTCCACCACGTGTGTAAGATAAGTTCTTAAAAGGTAGGGCCTCAATACAACATGATGGTGCGGTCCGGTTAGAGTTTTGCCCTCTTTCTGATCTATCCTATCGCCTCCTGTAAGAGAAGGGCTGATAAAGCCAGTATAACCAGCTATACATTGTTATATATCTTTTCTATATCAAACCTCTCAACCTAGTTATCATAGTCTCCCTTGATTCATCATAGGACATATCCATAATCCTAGTTAACTCACTTCTCGTTTTCTGTGGAAAATACGATACCTGGAATACTCCCGGTGAAAGCTACACTTGACAGTCGTACGCTTGCGGTCTTTTCCCGTTTGCCACTTCTGGTGTCAACACTCGCCCAGGATTTGTATTCTAAGATACCCTGGTATTCGACTACTGGTTCAAGTAAGCAATATTATCCTTATCGTTCTTTACTGTTTGCAACTCTTCCTGAGTGCTTTGATCTTGATAGCTTCTTGATTAAAGTAGTAATTCGTAGTGTAAGCGTGGTGCCAAGGCTAGGGTTTACTTGTGAATGTCCCTTGATTTTCTGGACAACGACAACTCGCGTAGGTGACTCTTATAGCTACGTTGATTCCTCTATAGTCTATTTCCCGTAATAGGTTTGACAAACATATAGGTGCTTGGTAGGAGAGAACTCTGTTTTCTGTTCTTATTTAAGTTATCGTCCTTAAAGATCATAAAAGATAAAGCTTACCTAGTGACCAGAATTAGATAGTCTTTGGTTCTTTCTCCACGTATCAATAGTTTTCTATACTTGTTTGTGCAACAGGTTAAGTTTATAAGTCTTCCTCACAAGACCGTTCCTTTGGGTTCGATATTTAAAACTCGGTTATCTCGGTGAAGTGCTACATTGGTGTTTATCTGTGCACTTGCGGATAATTAATTTACTCGTGTGCATCTAATTTATACCAACATGGCTTCATCTACCTGACCCCACTACCAAGTATGTTGGGTTACATCCACTTAATCTTAGATCCATTTGTGACCGAGCTTATGGATCTTGTTCACGCTTCATGGACCCTATATCGGCTGAAATAGCCAATCTGGTTGTGCTTTGTTCATACGATACATGTGCTTTTATTGTCTCAATGTAATTAGATCTATTAAATATACTGGACGTGGCTTAGCTTGTTTACTTTTATGGCTGCATGGAAACACCCAAATGCTAGTGAGTAAGCTATGTTATCGGGTTAATTGTCATCATGGCTGCATGGAAACACACCTCTATTGACGGTTAATCTTTATTTGATATGCTTAGTAGGTTTGATAGTTTGGGTCGGTAAATGTTGCATGTATCACATCCTTACTACTTACATTGATGGGATCGACTGATTATACGCTTTAATGATGATCGATCTCAAATAGTTGTTTGCATCTTATTGTTAAGATTTACACAACTAGGTGTTGACTTTCTAGTCAATTTACTTTGACCATCGGCTGTCTGAAAGCCGCACATTCATGGAACTATCTGGCAATAACTAGCAGGTTCCATAATTTGATAGTTTATCTCCTTATCAATTATAGGTCAAATTGACTGGCACGCCTAAGATCAATCAACTGAAGTGGCCTCCATTTGAGAGGTTAAGAAGATCAAGACCCTGCCGCTGCACGGTCTCCGCAGGCCTTCCGCGGTGCTGATGTCAGGCTCTATTTTTGACATCAAAACATTTTGACACGCTCAGTGGGAAAAAAATCGTCAACCATGGACAAAGGTAATGCCAAAGTTTCAACCCCAACTCAAGGTGAAAGGATGAGGGCTCTCGGTCTAGACTCCCAGGTGATCGAGGAAGAATTCTAGAAATCATGTGCAGGATGGAAAGGCAGAGAGCCTTATTTGTCATGACTGAGTTAGTTGAGCCTACCGACGCAGATCATTCAACCGCGCCTCATGACAGGTGGCGGCATTAGAGCGAGAATGCTTTGGGGAAGAAGCCACTGGGAGAACACTCTGGAGCTAGATAACCAATCGACTGTTGGGAGTATGCCCTAGAGGTAATAATAGAGATGATTGTATTTTCTTATATCCATGACATGTTATGAGTTCAATGAATATCCATTAAAGACAACTTGTATCGATTAACAATTATGTGAATTGTTTATGAAACTCTTTTACTTGTATGGTTATTCTAAAGTTGTCCCTGATCGGAGTTCGTGCAAGAACGCACAAAATATTAGATCAGCACATTATTAGTTCATGACTATGTTTCAAAAGTCATGGACATAGAGATGTCAAACTAATAATGTTGGCGCATGTGTGACATGGGACTGGATAGACCCAACATAATATTGTCTCTATACACATCATGTACATTATATCCTTAGACCTGAGATTGTCATATGTACTCAAGATGTGAAACGACCTACTCAAGGACTACCAAACGCTACTCCGTGACTGGGTAGTTATAAAGGTGGCTTTCGGGTTTGTTTGGAAACATGCTGTGAGACATAGTCAATCAAGATGGAATTTGCCACTCTCCATATGAGAGGGATATTATTAGACCACTTAAATGATTAGATCATGAAATGCATGACCGTGCTTAGGTAAAGTGTTAACCTACGAGTTGGAACCAAATATTGTAAGGCAAAGGAATAACATGTATATTGTATTGTGGTGGTTCGTTTGATATGATCATAGCGTATGCATAGGAGTTGATGATGGAATACGAGGTTGCTACGCTAGCTGGAAAACAAAACTTTTCGACCTCATAAAACAGGATCTACTGCTAGTTATAGGTTATGGGATTACCACTAGACGCGCAGGTGCAGCGGAAGACGACTTGATGTAGTCGTGCACGTCGCAGCAGACAGTGCAGTTGCGTGGTCGTCCGTCTCAACGTCCCCTTCGCGCGGTTCGTCCTTGTGCTCCAGATGCAGCACCTCCGAGGAATCCCACACGTACAGGGAGGAAGCGTTGCGCCTCCGGACTGCTAGGTCCGCGAGGAGCAAAAGGCGCAAGCGTGGGGAGGCGACGACGGCTGCCAAAAGGCGTGGATTAATCTCGCCCCGCGCCCACCCCATGCTTATATAGGCGTCCTGACGAGCTCCCACGTTGGAGGCCCATTAGTAACCCTAAACCTTGTCTAATTCGGGTCCAACCCGAATTAGGCTTCCAGCCCTTTAAGCGTGCGACCCTATGGGCTCACGCATACATAGACATGGCCCAAGTACTCTTACTCGACCAATAGTTGATAGCGGCCTCTAGCAAGACGTGTCAACTCCTATGCATACGCTATGATCATATCAGACGAACCACTATGACCATGTACAAGTTATTCCCTTTGCCACTCGATATATGGTTCAACTCGTGGGTTAACACTTAACCCAAGCATGGCCATGCATTTGTTGATCCAATCACATGAGTGATCCAGTGATATCTCTCTCACGAAGAGAGGGGCAAATTCCATCTTGATTGTCTATGTCTCATAGCATGTTTCCCGACCACCCAACGACCACCTTTATAACTACCCAATAACGGAGTAGCGTTTGATAGTCCCTAAGTAGATCGTTTCACATCTTGAGTACATACCACAATCTCAGGTCTAAGGACATAACGTACATGACATGAATAGAGACTTTCTCTTGTTGGGTCAGTCCAGCCTACATGTCTCACATGTGCCCACATTATTAGTTTGACATCTCCATGTCTATGACTTGTGAAACATAGCCATCAACTAATACATATTCTGGTCTAATATTCAAGTGTGCTCTTACAAGAATGCCGACCAGGGACAACTTTTAGAATAACCATTCAGGTAATTGAGTTCTACAAACAATTCACATAATTGTCAATCAATACTATTTGTCTATAATGGATATTCAAAGAACACTTTATTAATCATGGATACAATCGGAATATAATCATCTACATGATTAGCTCTAGGGCATATTCCTAACAGTCTCCCACTTGCACTAGAGTTAATCTCTTAGATGTCTAATCCCCATAGACCTCAAGTGTGCCTCATGCTTAGCCTGTGGAAGAGCCTTTGTCAAAGGATCTGCAACATTCAAATCCGTATGTATCTTGCACATTTTGATCTCATCTCGACCGACGAACTCTCGAATAAGATGAAACTTCCGCAGTACATGTTTGTTCTTTTGGTGATTCCTTGGCTCCTTAGCCTGCGCTATCGCCCCATTGTTGTCACAATGTATATTCAATGGGCCGGACGCATTTGGAAACACACCAAGCTCAATGAGGAACCTCCTCATCCAAACACCTTCCTTTGCGGCGGCAGAAGCTGCAATGTACTCGGCTTCTGTTGTAGAATCAGTCACCGTCTCCTGCTTGGAACTTTTCCAACTTACAGCACCACCATTTATTGTGAACACAAAACCTGATTGAGACTGTGAATCATCTATGTCAGTTTGGAAGCTAGCATCGGTGTAACCATTTACAACGAGCTCCTCATTACCTCCATAGATTAGGAACACATCTTTAGTCCTTCTCAAGTACTTAAGAATGTTTTTAACAAGCGTCCAGTGACTCTCACCTGGATTGGCTTGGTACCTGCTCGCAACACTTAGAGCATATGAGACATCTGGGCGAGTACATATCATGGTGTACATGATGGAACCAACTGCCGAAGCGTATGGAACCTTACTCATTCGTTTCCGCTCATCAGCTGTCGAAGGACACTGCTTCTCGCTGAAACGTATACCATGTGACATAGGCAAGAACCCTTTCTTGGATTGTTCCATATTGAACCGTTTCAACACCTTGGCAATGTATGTCTCTTGACTTAATCCTATAAGCCTCTTTGATCTATCTCTATAGATTTTGATGCCCAAAATGTATGTTGCTTCTCCTAAATCCTTCATAGAAAAACTATTATTCAGTGAAGTCTTTACAGATTGCAACATAGGAATGTCATTCCTCACCAATAGTATGTCATCCACATACAAGATTAGAAATACAACAACGCTCCCACTTTCCTTCTTGTAAACACAAGGTTCTTCTTCATTTTGACGAAAGCCAAACCCTTTGATCACTTCATTAAAATGAATGTTCCAACTCCGAGATGCTTGCTTCAACCCATAAATGGATTTCTGTAGCTTGCATATTTTTCTAGCATTATTAGGATCAACAAAACCTTCGGGCTGTATCATATACACGTCCTCCTCCAAATTTCCATTTAGAAAGGCTGTTTTAACATCCATCTGCCAAATCTCATAATCGAAATAAGCAGCAATTGCTAGAATGATCCGGATAGATTTAAGCATCGCTACCGGCGAGAATGTCTCGTCGTAGTCAACTCCTTGAACTTGCCGAAAACCCTTTGCAACAAGTCGAGCTTTATAGACGTGAACGTTTCCATCCATATCCTTTTTCCTTTTATAGACCCATTTGCACTCAATAGGTTTAACCCCATCAGGCGGGTCAACCAAGTTCCAAACTTGATTGTCTCCCATGGAATCTATCTCGGATCTCATGGCACTTTGCCATTTCTCGGAATCTGGGTCCATCATTGCTTTCGCGTACGTTGCAGGTTCGTCATCGTCTAACAACAACACTTCCCCACGTGCCTCATGGATTCTTGCTGACCTTCGTGGTTGTTGTGGTGTTTCTCTTGCCACAGGTATCTCAACTTGTTCTGTTACATTAGCATCACTCGTAGAGTTATCTCCTATTGACTCATCTTGAACTTCTTCAAGATACACCTTTTCTACACTTTTCTCTTTGTTGAGAAACTCTTTCTCTAAGAAAACACCATTCCGAGCAACAAACACTTTGCCCTCTGATCGGTTGTAGAAGTAATACCCTAAAGTTTCCTTTGGATATCCCACGAAAAAGCATTTGTCCGACTTGGGTGTAAGTTTATCTGACATAAGTCGTTTGACATAAACTTCACAACCCCAAATCTTTAGAAAAGACAAACTGGGACTCTTACCAGTCCATATCTCATATGGTGTCTTGACTACGGACTTAGACGGTACCCTATTCAATGTGAAAGCGGTTGTTTCTAGAGCGTATCCCCAAAATGAGAGTGGTAGGTCTGACTGGCTCATCATAGACCGAACCATGTCCAACAAAGTCCGATTACGTCGCTCGGACACGCCGTTTCTCTGAGGCGTTCCAGGTGGCGTAAGCTGTGGAACAATTCCGCAACTCTTTAGATGATTGCTAAACTCATGGCTCAAATATTCGCCTCCTCGATCAGATCGCAAGGCTTTAATTTTCTTGCCACGTTGATTCTCTACTTCATTATGAAATTCTTTGAACTTTTCAAATGTTTCAGACTTATGCTTCATTAGGTAGACATATCCATATCTACTAAAGTCATCAGTAAAAGTTATGAAGTATTGAAATCCACCTCTAGCTGTCGTGCTCATTGGTCCACATACATCAGTATGTACGAGTTCCAACAAGTCAGACGCCCTCTCAGGAAATCCTTTGAATGGCGCCTTGGTCATCTTGCCTAGTAGGCAAGCCTCACATATCTCGTATGATTCAAAATCAAACGAAGCTAGAAGACCATCATCATGGAGCCTCTTCATGCGATTCTCACTTATATGACCCAAACAACAATGCCACACATATGTAGAACTTAACTCATTAAGCCGAGGCCTTTTAGCATTAACATTACAAATAAGTGTATCATCAAGATTTAAAATAAACAATCCATTCACAATGGATGCAAAAGCCACAAACATGTCATTCTTTGAGATCACACAACCATTGTCTTTACTCGCAAATGAATAACCATCCTTCATCAAACATGAAGGTGACACAATGTTTCGACTTAAACTAGGAACAAAATAACAATTATTCAACTCCATGATAAATCCTGACGGGAGGTGAAGTTGCATCGTCCCTACGTTCAATGCAGCAACTCTTGCATTATTGCCCACGCGGAAATCAACTTCGCCTCTTCTCATGCTTCTACTTCTTACCATTCCCTGCATCGTATTGCAAATATGAGCAACCGATCCGGTATCAAATACCCAAGAGTTAATGTAAGAATCAGCGAGAAAAATGTCTGTAACATAAACGACAAGTGTACAAGCAGCGGGAGTACCTTTACTACCGCCATCCTTCTTTAAGGACTCCAAGTACAGCTTGCAGTTCCTCTTCCAGTGACCTTTCCCCTTACAATGAAAGCATCTTGCTTCAGCAGCTGGTCCATTGTCCTTGGGTGCAGGAGGAGGGTTTGGCTTAGAGATCTCATCTTTAGCCTTCGCCTTCTTCTTCCACCCAGCCCTCCTTTTAAAGTTAGGCTTGTTTTGGACCGCCATCACATGGCTACTGCCTGCTGCCTTCTTGATATCAGCTTCTATTGTTTTAAGCATGCCACACAATTCATTCAAGCCCTTCTCCGCCCCATGCATATGGTAGTTCGAGATGAAGTTTCCATAACTGGGCGGAAGAGACGCAAGAATGAAATCAGTTGCCAACTCTTGGCCAATTGCGAAGCCTAGCTTCTCCAACCTCTGAGTGTAACCAACCATCTTGATTACATGTGGACCTACAGGTGCGCCTTCATCCAGCTTGGTTTCTGCAAGCGCCTTAGAGACATTGAACCTTTCAGTCCGCGCTTGAGTTTGGAACATATCTTCAAGCGCCACGATCATATCGTTCGCTGAATGATTGTTGTCGAACTGCATCTGTAGATCAGGTTCCATACAAGCAAGCATGAGGCAACCCACTTCAAGATTAGCATCACATGCTTTCTTGTAAGCGGTTTTCTCTGCAGCAGGCGCATTATCATCAGGTTCATCTGGTAATGGGGTGTCTAGAATATCTTCCTTTTTCTCAGCCCTGAGAACAATTCTCAGGTTGCGGATCCAATCCGCATAATTTGTTCCATTCAACTTATCTTTCTCAAGAATTGATCGCAAAGTAAATGGTTGATTACTGGGAGCCATCTACAACAAAAGTAATGCAAAATACTAAGACAATGTATCCATGAAGGAGTAAATTATATCAAAATAAAACATACTCCCACTAAAATCAATATCCCTCAATTGATACTTAGTGATTCAAGACCCACAACTAACAAGTCAACTAGTGAGCTTTAGCATCACCGCTAGAAGACATGGTAGATCGGTAAGCAACTCCTTGCTAATCATATCACATATGACTCTTGTTGTTGGGCAGCATCTCTATGCTACGCTCAACCTTCCCATGCTTCAAGGTCCCTAACCGTTAGGATAACCTTGTTCAAGTAATCAAACCTTATGCTTGTAAGTGTCCAACATGAACCTGTCTAGTCAAGGAAAATCAGTGGCACCCTAATTTCATAGACCCACCACCAATCGTACAAGACACGTGACAGTGCAAGGTTTGGGGAAGCATTCAACTTAAACATTGCTGAGGGATCATTCTACTTTACTATCATATTCATGTAGACAAAACATAATAGCGAACAACAAAAGTAGAACAAAATGAGAATCACATTCACACATAGTGACTTGGTATGGCCCTTTAAATAATGGTGATCTCCATCTCCATCATCTTGCCCATCATGGTGATCTTCATCTCTATGATCCACGTGTGACATCCTTCTTGTGATAAGTCCTCCAAGAACTATCTTACCGCAAGCTATACTAATTACATAGTCGCAAGATCACAAGATGGCATGCAGGCCAATACATCAAAAGACAACACATATGGCTCCAGCCGTGTTGCTTACATGTCACGCAGGGCATGAAAATTACATACCATCACATAGGCCATACCAACCACATCAACTCCTGCAAAAACAAGTTAGGCGTAGAACAATTCTAGGCGCTATGACAGATAGCAACGGCTAAAATTGACTATGAAAATCACTATGAAAATCTATGGAATCACTATGAAAATCTCATCAGACTGATCTCATCAGCTAAAATTGACTGGGATTACATAGATCGCATCTACTCCCGACGCGCATCACATGCGCCCGGCTTATGACCTAGGTTTCAATTCGATCAATCTAATTGATCTCCAACTCGCCCTGACTGGATTTACTTGTATCTGTTAACTCGGATGGCGGAATTCCGACCGGTACGAGTAGGTTGATGCAATACCATCGTAGCAAGACATGAACCAAAGTCTGAGATTCATCATAAAACCCGCATATCACCATATGCTAAGATCTGAACCTATAACGAGGCAGTAACGACTCTGATACCACTGATGGAATACGAGGTTGCTACGCTAGCCGGAAAACAAAACTTTTCGACCTCATAAAACAGGATCTACTGCTAGTTATAGGTTATGGGATTACCACTAGACGCGCAGGTGCAGCGGAAGACGACTTGATGTAGTCGTGCGCGTCGCAGCAGGCAGTGCAGTTGCGTGGTCGTCCGTCTCAACGTCCCCTTCGCGCGGTTCGTCCTTGTGCTCCAGATGCAGCACCTCCGAGGAATCCCACACGTACAGGGAGGAAGCGTTGCGCCTCCGGACTGCTAGGTCCGCGAGGAGCAAAAGGCGCAAGCGTGGGGAGGCGACGGCGGCTGCCAAAAGGCGTGGATTAATCTCGCCCCGCGCCCACCCCTTGCTTATATAGGCGTCCTGACGAGCTCCCACGTTGGAGGCCCATTAGTAACCCTAAACCTAGTCTAATTCGGGTCCAACCCGAATTAGGCTTCCAGCCCTTTAAGCGTGCGACTCTATGGGCTCACGCATACATAGACATGGCCCAAGTACTCTTACTCGACCAATAGTTGATAGCGGCCTCTAGCAAGACGTGTCAACTCCTATGCATACGCTATGATCATATCAGACGAACCACTATGACCATGTACAAGTTATTCCCTTTGTCACTCGATATATGGTTCAACTCGTGGGTTAACATTTAACCCAAGCACGGCCATGCATTTGTTGATCCAATCACATGAGTGATCCAGTGATATCTCTCTCACGAAGAGAGGGGCAAATTCCATCTTGATTGTCTATGTCTCATAGCATGTTTCCCGACCACCCAACGACCACCTTTATAACTACCCAATAACGGAGTAGCGTTTGATAGTCCCTAAGTAGATCGTTTCACATCTTGAGTACATACCACAATCTCAGGTCTAAGGACATAACGTACATGACATGAATAGAGACTTTCTCTTGTTGGGTCAGTCCAGCCTACATGTCTCACATGTGCCCACATTATTAGTTTGACATCTCCATGTCTATGACTTGTGAAACATAGCCATCAACTAATACATATTCTGGTCTAATATTCAAGTGTGCTCTTACAAGAATGCCGACCAGGGACAACTTTTAGAATAACCATTCAGGTAATTGAGTTCCACAAATAATTCACATAATTGTCAATCAATACTATTTGTCTATAATGGATATTCAAAGAACACTTTATTAATCATGGATACAATCGGAATATAATCATCTACATGATTAGCTCTAGGGCATATTCCTAACAGTTGACACGCCTTGCTAGAGGCCGCTATCAACTATTGATCGAGTAAGAGTACTTGGACCATGTCTATGTGTACGTGAGCCCATAGGGTCGCACGTGATGAGGACATCGCCACGCTAGACACGCCTATGCCATCGTATTTCCCAAGTTGCAACTCATCTCCAACTCAGCTGCCACGTCGACTTCGAGTCTGTTTTGGAGTCCAGGACCACCAAGGAGTAAAGCAGACGCCCAGGACGCATCCAGACTCCATTTTTAACGATTCACCCATGGTTGGAAAGATAATTTCATAAGGACACCAATGACGTTGGTTTGAGGTACAAATTCCTTCTGAGTCATCGAGAAACATTAAAACAAGTCAGCGTCCAGAATTGTCCCGGTTCTGTGTCACTGTTTTTGGTTCGTTGGGCCGTGTATCATCGTTGAGCCTAGTAGGGGGGCGCGTCCAGGGGTGGAGACGACCCTTAGACCTATATAAACAGTTGTCGCCGTTCTCTTTAGGTTTTGGGTTTTGTTTTAGAGTTTAGTTGTCCATCGAGAAACTGAATCCTTCATTCTAACCGTGGTGACAAATCCTTTTACAGTGATCCAAGGCCCCCCATTCTTGATCTCCTCCACTGTGTCGATTAGTACTTTGGAACTGAGTTCTTGAACCCTCTATTGATATTCGCGCCTTTCATATTTGCAATTTCAGATTGCGTGTTTGAACATTCTTGCTTGTGTTCTTCGATTCACTTGCAGGAAAAGCCTTCTTGGCGAGATCAATCAAGTTGTGCTTGGTTGATAACCAACGAAGCAGTGGTGTAACTGTTGTAGGGTTCGAATCGTATCTGATTTGAAGCCAGATCGCTAACATCGAGATCTCCACAAGTTGAACTTACCGGTTACCTCTGAGAACATCGGGCCAGTCCTCATCAATTGGTATCATAATTTTAGGTTTACCTAGTGGCGGAGCTAGAACAAATCTAAGGGGGTGCACTTAGCTTAATGGGTGCAATGGTTTTTAGTTTATGAGTGCATATATCGTGAAAAATTGGCTTTTATCACTGTTTTCATTTTTTTGTGGGTGCAGCTGCACCCAACGAGTTGAACGTAGCTCCGTCCCTGGGTTTACCGCGAGGTATACTCTCGTTTGCCTCCTTAGATTCATATTTGTTCATTACCTAGAGTCCACAAAAATCCCAAAAAATATTTCAATTTCCGTTGTCCTATCACCCTTTGTGCCTTGCAATTTTATTTTCAGATTTGCTTTGTTGAGTTTGTGTCCGTGGTTGAGTCCAGTTGTTGGTTTCGTTTGTGTCGTCGTCATAGTTCAACTGCACCGTTGCTGTTCTTTCTTTCCGCCGCTATTCCATCCACCATTCCCAAACAACAAGTTGAAGTCACCATATTACTCGACTTGCCACCGCTAGCTGCCTTGTGCGATCTCCCGCTGCTGCGCTAATCCTAGATAGGTTGCGAGCCGTTGTTATTTTCTCTTGCATCGCAACTCTCCTTACATCATCTGACGAATACCTACTGCTGTTAGTCACAGGGACGATTGATCCCGTGATCAGTGTTGGAGTTTAGGGACGCTTTGCCGTAACTACCACCGCCGTCGTGTTGTGCCTTCCCAAAAACATAACTTGAGATATCTTCGGTAAAAGAGACATAACTTTTCGTTCGTTTGTCAGAAAAATCTGAAAACATTTGTGGAGCTTCTTGACACCATTTGGAGCTAACCCAAACTCGCCTTCGACATGTTTGGTTTCATCAAAATTGCCAAAAAAATCAGAAAAATAAAGGAAAAAAATTATCAAAGTTTTTACACGCTTTTCAGAGAACGCGCGAATTTTCTGTAGACCACATCCCACCTCAGTTGTAGGTGCCAATTTTTACGGGGCGGTTATGCGCCGACCCCCTGGAACTGAGCAGAGCGCCGACCAGCCAATTAATTTTCTTCGCTGCGAGCGTGCATGGAAACTGGGCCGGTGTTAGATAGCTTTTGGGGCCTCTAGAGTGTTTCGTCGTATTTGTGCCCATCACTAGTTCCTACCATCATACTCATGCACATCAGCACATGGAATGTGATCCAAATATGCTAATATCAGCATTACGAGAATGTTTTTGAATCTTTAAAAAAAATTGTAGTTTACAAATTAAACAACCAATCAAGATTTGGATTGCACTAATATGTTTTTTATAATATAAATTCTTCAAAACAACACCTCACATGAATATATTTACATAAACTTTAATTAATAAATGTTTATCTATTAAAGATAAAATATTTTTTATTGAGTAGAGATGATGTTCTAGCTTCCAAAAAATACGACTGTTTGAACGACTTATGGTGGGAACTAGTAGAAAAAATGATGATGGTAATAAAAAATACCAAAAAATGAATTGTAAATAGTAGAAAAAATCCAATTGCTTTTTCAGAAAAACAAACAAACAGAAAATGAGAGAAAATAGTGAACGATAAGGATTGAACAACTTATGGTCTACGGAGTAAGCATGATACATATGAGCAATGCTCAGGTACAACCTTTACCTATTAGAAGGTAATAATTAATCTATGTTTAGTCCTTCTAATTATTATCCAAACGTTCGATGTGACACGAACTAAACTTTATCCCTTGGATACAAACATCCTCTATATCACATAAATATTATGTTTTAGGTATTAAATATTATTAGTGTTATTGTTATTAAATCGTACAACACCATTTAATTATGAGAAAAAAATATTCAACCTCACAAGAATATGTTATGTCGACATCATAACAAGACACATGGGAAAACAAAAATAATAAAAAACATGTAATAGAGGAAATTGAAAAATAACACCCATAAATATTACGTACTTGAACACCCACTAAATATATCACAGGACATCTCATAGGTCAAACTTTCTTAACTTCGACTAGGTTTGTAGAAAATGATTGAAACATTTATATCTCTAAATAAGTTTAATATTAAAGTATATTAAAAAATCTATCTAATGATACTAATTACATACCATAAATATTAATATTTTGTTAAATATAGTTGATCAAAGTTAAAATTTGTTGACTTTTTGGAAGCGAGAACGACTCTTTTTTTTCGAAGGGAATACATCTCATATAATGTATGACATATAAGTTAAAAAGTATTAATACAATTAATTAAAGTAAAAAAAAACAAGAAAAATGCAAATTCAAACATAAATAATAGATGCTAAATATATAAAAAACACAAATAACCTAAATAAGAAAGGACAAAGAAAAATAAATAAAATTACATATATACTACATGAGCATAGCATTATGTCATATTAAATATGAAAAAATATAAAACTCAGAAATGAAAATAATTAAATATATAAAAATATTGAGAGAAAATAAAATTAGAAAATAGATAAGTTAAATTTGAAAAGAAATAAAATAGAAAATAAATAATTTGCGTAAAATAATATGAATAAATAAAGATAAAGAATTAAAGTTAAAGCAAATGAAAAGAAGTGAAACGCCACAAGAAAAAAATGAAAAAATAAATGAACGAAAGGAAATAAGAAGTAAAATCAAAAAATAAAAATAAAGGAAGAAAAGAATAAAACATCATAGAGAAAACAAAAAAGAAAAGAAAAAGAAAAAGAAAGAAAGAAAGAAAATAGAAAATCTCTCACCTACGGGAGGTCGGGAGCCTTCTCGATGCGGTGCGTGGCTATCTGATGAGGCGCTCTGCATGGCCGGCAAAATGGATGACGATTCACGTGAACCAAATCTCATACGCTAACTCGGCCTTGGGCCGAATAAATAGAAGTGCGCGGGGAAATTCGGAGGGGAGGAGGGGGGTCGGCAGGAGGACTGGGTGTCGGCTATCCTTTCCGTAATTTTTGTGGTTGTATTCTTTTTTTAATAGTTGTTCCGAGAAAAATATAAAAAATAGTGAAAAAATAAAAAAAAGTTTGATTCCTGTCTTTTAGAAAAAACTAGGAAACTTCAGAAAAAAAGAAAAATCTAGGCTGTCTTTTAGAAAAAACCAGGAAACTTCAGAAAAAAGGAAAAATCTAGGCTGTTGGCTTGTTTTGTGAGTTCTTTCCATCGTCCTTTGTTTCACCTTGCTACGCTACGTCTAGACACATCTTAGCTAGCAATTATGATTTGTACTTTGGATGCTTATTGTACTTAGCTAACTCTGCACTCGTTAATTGCTAATCCTTGCTAATCATAGTGTGCCTTCCCAAAGTTATATATATACTTCTGTCAGCACAGGTTCATCTTGCAACTATTACCACGCACAACAACAGATTGTTTCGCTAATTTGATTTTGCTTCTGTTTGGCTTTGGTAAGAACACTTGTAAGACAGTGGTAAGCCGTTTGTGATTTTGCATTCCACTTTCACCACCACCACCACTTGGTTCCTTTTAGTTGATAGGGATAATACTTTTTGTGTTGTCTTTTTCTATCTTCTAACCATGGTAGGATTTTCGACGGATTTCAATGAGTGCGTATTCAAGGGCAAACTTACAACGTTCATCACTGAACAACACAATCTTATGAACGAACTGATGCGAAATATCAACAATCTGGTCGCCCGCATTGAGCAGGTTGAGCAACGTCGTTCACCTCATCATGATAATGATGAAGATGAGGATGTTTTTGATGATGGAGATGCGGATACTAACGGTGATATACGCAACCGTCGCCGCTAAACTTCAATCATTGTGGTATGGGAGGTAATAATCATGGTAATAATGATCCTTTTGCTAAAATTAAATTTAGCCTACCTCCTTTTGCTAGTAATGTTGATCCTGAGCCATACTTAGATTGCGAGCTTGCTGTTCAACAAAAAATTGATTCTCATAATGTCCCTGCTGAGTATAGAGTTAGACTTGCTACTAGTGAGTTTACTAATTTTGCTTTGTTTTGGTGGAGTGACCTTTGCAATGCTCGTAATGCTACTGTTGTGCCTCAAACTTGGAATGTTTTAAAACAACGTATGAAATCTTATTTTGTTCCTCCTTATTACCAACGTGATTTACATTTAAAACTCCAAACTTTAAAACAACGTGATAAAGGCGTAGAAGCATACTATCAAGAATTGCTTATTCGTTTAGCACGTTGTGGTGTAAATAAACATGAAAATGATGCTAGTGTTAGATTCTTTTGTGGTTTAAACCATGTGTCGACGAAATACGCGTCGCAGTCTACCTAGGGGGTACCCCATGGTAGTAGATTGTAGGCGGAGGTGTGGCGACGGTGATCAAGCGTAACACAGAGAGCGTAGACACGTCGATTTAGACAGGTTCGGGCTGACAAATCATCGTAATACCCTACGTCCTGTGTTTTGGTGGCTGGATTGATGTGTATATTAGGTTACAAGACCCGTAGATGCGATCTAGGGGATTGTGGAGAGATTGTTTCGGATGGGGTCCCTACTCGCCTTATATAACCGGGGAGCAGGGTTACAGTTACCATATCCTAACAGATTACGATCGGTCCCTTTAGGTAAGAGATCCGAGTCTATCTTCTAGGATCCTTCTTAGCGAGCAAGGCTTCTTCGGAGTCCTTGGCGAGCACGACGAGCTGGTCGCGTGCCGCAAGGCCTCATGGGCTGGGTGTCTTCTGGTCGGCAGGCCCAAAAGGTCCCTGGGGATATGCCAAGGTATATATCCCCAACCAGTCCCCGAGCACGTTGCGTCCTTCTGGCGAGTCAGCAGCGTAATCCTTGAAGAAGTCCATCTGGTAGCCCTTTGCGTGAGGTCGTCGTTGCGGGGCTCCGACCAGGTCAGCTGGTTGGGACGATGGTTGGAGGAGCCTCCCGACCAGGTAGATCTGGTCGTGAATGTCATGGCCTGATGCACGAGCAGGTCACCTTCATTGGATGCTGCGGCTTCTTCGTCAGGAGGATGTGGCGTGCTGAAGAAAAAACTTTTTGACTGGTCTGTTCCCGGTGAAGTGTACCCAGTTAAGCTCCGCAAAAAAGACCATAGGGAACAACAGAGGTTTGTCAAGAAAAAATAAGTATATTCACCGCTAGGTGAAGTGTACCCACTTAGTCCCCGAGCTTGGTAGCAGGTGAAGTATGCACGTGGTGCTAAGCTTTATAACAATGAAGGATGTATTTGTAAGTATAGGTAGTGAGTGAAGCATGAGTTTTGCAAAAAATGACTGCGAATACCTACAGTCCCCGAGCCTGATATAAGGATCTGCTGGGTTCTTATATTAGGATGTATATAAAAACTGCTGAAAAAATGAATTTAGTAAAGACGACTGCGAATACCCGTAGTCCCCGAGCCTGAGGCGAGGAGGTGGAATGTTCTTGCGTCGAGGTCTTATTCGCAGTCCCCAGGTTGCAGTCCCCGAGTGTTGTGCTATCTGGTCGCGCCGCTGCTTCATGGTAGGGGCGATCCTTGAGCCTTGCTCGGCGTGTTTCTGGACGTAGTCCCTGAGCCTGGTCGAGTCTGCGGACAGGTAGCTGAGTCATCGTTTCTCGTCAGCGAGTCCCCGAGAATTGCTGACCTGTGTGTTTGCAACCGTGCTATTGTTCCTGTTTAGAAAGAAATCATAACAAAATCATATGCCCAGTCCCCGGGACTGTGGTGTTAGTAAGGTTTTAGGAAATCTTTTTCTATAATTTGCGAGTATGGACGCCGAACATAAATACGAAATAAAGGACCAGGAAAGAAAGTTTAGTGGGTCGAATGACCACGCGGTTAACGGCCCAGGTTACGGCGCGAAGGAGGGGTCATCGTGGCGTCTTTGTATTTGGTCGTTACAGTTTCCCAAAAACCCTGGGATTCTAAGGGACGCGTCGCTTGGTATAAAGTGAGTCTTTAGCGACGGTGGTGGTTTCCATATTCGCACCAAAAATCTCTGCCATCTGTTTTCTTTCCGCCCTCATTTTTCACAATAAACCCTAGCCTCTTTCGCTGTGATTCCTCGATGACGCCTAGGAAGAAAATGAAAGTGCGCTCGTCGGTGAAGAAGGCGGCGAAGTCTGTTGAGCGATTGGAGGATGTGCTTCTAGATCGGACTTGGGGTTGGGCCAGGTGTACCCTTAGGGTGGAGGATATCCAGTTTCTTGTAACCGCCGGTGTTCTCCAGGATCGGTCCCTTGTTGGATGGAGGACGGTGACCGGGGAGGAGTTTCCGACGCCTAATACCGGTGAGCTTGTTGTTTTTTAACCCTTCTTCTGGCGCAGATTCGGAGTCCCTGTTCACCCCTTTCTTCGTGGTCTCTTGGATTTCTATGAGATTTCGCTATTTAATCTGCATCCCAACTCTGTGCTACACATCGCGGTATTTGTGCACTTCTGCGAGGCATATCTGGGGATTGAGCCCCATTTCGAGTTGTTTCGCTATTTCTTTCGCCTCAAGCAAAATGGGACTACCGCGTCTCGAGTTGTCAGCTCAGTGTACCTTCAACTCCGGGAGGGCATGGTGGATACATATCTCGCCACTCCCGTGTCTTCCAAGGTGGCAGAGTATAGATCCCGTTGGTTCTATATCCCCCAGGAGGAGCCGTATGCTCGCGGCGACCCCTCGAATGTTCCCGTGTCGCAGCCCAGCTGGTCGGCCAGCCCTCCGTTGGAGGCGATGGGACAGGTGAAAGAGTTGCTTGAGCTAATGGATCGATCGTCGCTTGATGGATTTGCAGTCGGCTGGAACTTTATTATAAGATGCTGCCAGCCTTGTAAGAACATGGCTCATCCTGCGTTTGCTTATTCTGGTCAGTATGACCCTACTTGGGAGTCCTCCAAGATCCTTGCAGTGGAAGAAGCACATGGTCGGATTTTGTCTATTTTTGACCTTGGGCTACCACACCTGGAAGATCCGAGGGAGCTGTTTCGTTTCGGGGTGCCGGTTCCTGCGGTGCATGTTTTTCTTGTCGTCAGCTGTCTTGTTTTCTTGTTCTTGTGCTGATGAAGTTTTTGTAGTTGCATTGGCAGGATCGCGCCGTATACTTTTCGGGGGTCCCATTGAAGGATTGGCCCGTGGGTGTCGACCCCGCGTCGAGACGGGCGACCAGGTCGCGAAAGGTGGATGGTCGTGTTTCTTCTTGGCGAAGGGAGGTTTGTGAGCCTCGTGTTGGGAGGCGCCGGGCGCGTGACGACCCCTTGGGAAAACGCCCGACTGCCTCGCCTTGGAAGAAGTTGAAGCCTTCAGTTAGTACAGGTGGCAAGTTTGCCATCAGGGAAGGCACTCTGCATTTGCAATCCTCTATCTCCGGGTGGACCGATGAAAGGTCGGGCGATGAGGATGATGTGTCGCCGGTGGGCTCTAACGGTGGTGAGGGTTCCTGGTCGGGTGCCGAGGCGTCCCGGCCTAAGGCGTCGGTTGCCTGTTCGCCCACCTCAATAGGTGTTGGGGGTGATGTTTCGGTTGCTGTTCCGACGTCGGGCCCTATGCCAACGGTTGTATCTGGAGAATCTGTCGAGGAGCCCCGTCGGTTTACGAAGGCGCATCGGAAATCGGGATTGTGAGTGCTTGGTCTCTGTTTTGTTTGGTTTGTTGTAGATTTCATTTGCTTACTTACGGTGCGCCTCTTGACAGGGCGTCGGTCGTTGAAGATGCAACCGGGTCCGATGTTGAGACACCAGGTGCGTCCGATTGCTCGCATGACGTTCAGCTTCCGAGTTTTGCTGATGCTTCCATGGCTACTGATCCTTTGGGGCATTGGTGTGATCCTGACGCTGTCAGTGCCCCTGTTGGTGATTTGTCTGGTTGTTGTCTCCCTTTTGCGGAGGGTCCCGAAGTAGTTGCTCCGGAGATTAACCCCTCTATGGTGTTGATGTCAAGACTGGTGAAGCGGAAGAGGGCTTCTGTTTGGTCGGGGGAGCCTGATCTGGTGGAAGAGATTCCGCGTTCATCTGGTGACTCGCCACCGAGGCCATTCCGGACCTTCCGTCGTGATGGTGAAGAGTTCATTGTTGTTGAGGATGGCAAGGTTGAGGCGGAAGCCACAGACCTCCTTAATGACACGAATAATCTACTTGGGCGCGTGAAGGTGACTACTGTGTCTCTTGATTCCACCTTTGTTGTTGTATCTTCTTTTGTTATACCTGGGTTGTCTAATCACAGGTGCTTTTTAGGGCTACGAAGGAGCAGAAAATAATGTCCGACCAGCTTGCGAAGTTGGCCGGCAAGAATGAGCGCCTACGCGGTGATGTTGCTCGTGTTGAGGGTCAGTTTGCGGGGCTGGAGGAGAGTTTGGATACGGCGCACCGGCGTTCGCAAGTCTTGGAGGGTGAAGTTCGAGAGCGTGATCGTGAAAATAGGGAGCTTTCTGTCCGTATGTTTTTGGCGTTCTTGAGGCTTGATTATCCGCCTTGTGGTCATGTTGTAATTTGTTCTCTTTCAGAGTTGGTCGGTGCTTGTGAAGCGAAAAGTCTTGCCGAGGAGAGGGCTGCTGCTGCTGAGCGGAAGGTCTACAAGATGCAGGCGATGCATGAAGGTATTGATTTCCTCCTTTTTGTGTGGTTTGTGTGGACGCCTTATCTGGTGTTCGCTTTTTCCCAGCTTATCGGGAGCGCGTGCAACTTCAATTTGCAGACCTGTAGGCAAGAGCGAATGTTTATTATGATGGTTTCTGGTCGTTGGCGCGGGAGATCACTCCTTTGGTAGAGTGTGTTGATGGCCGAGTATTGATCCCCGAGTGCGCTGAGCGGGCTTTTGTCGATGGCGTGTTGACGAAGGTGCGCGACCTGTGGGCTCGGGTCCAGTCCTTCACGACTTTGGCGGCACAGAGTGTGGCTGCTCATGGCCTTGCTATGTTGCAATCTCACTACCCGAGAGTTAAGATCGATCGGGTCGCAACCGGTTTTGCGTCCGGGACGTCTGATGAGGCTGCAGATCGTCTTGAGGATGTTGCTGACCTTGTGGCGGAGGTTGTTGTTAAGGATGTTGACTTGTTTGCTGCTGAGAAGCAGTGATGTTGTATCCTAGATACGAGAGGTCAGACTTGTAAGCGAACACTGCAAAGCTGCATATATCCGGGCGGTGAGCTTTTGGTTTGCTTGTATGTCCTGTAGTGCCCGCTAAGTCGTGAGCCGTAGCGATGAATCATTCGGCCCTGGGTTCCCTATGGCCCATATTGTAGGTCCTGGAGCCTCCGTACATGTAGGTACCATAGGGATTACCCAAGGGTAGGCTGCTGACAACCCGCGGCGTAGAGGGCGAACAACTCATGCACGCTTAGGGAGATGCCCGAGTCAAAACCCTTTTCCGAGAGACTCGATCGTGGCGTGACTGAGGCCTATGGAGTCTGTTCCTGCAGACGCTGGGCGATAAGCCATGCTGCTTGTAGAGTCGTCGACCGTATCGTGGTCGTATAAAAATTTTGGGCACATAACCTCGTGACTTTCGACGCAGACGACGTTTCTCGTTTAATGGGGAAACGTCGTTTGCGAGGCTTATCGGTATGATCACGGCGTATGGGATAGCTACTTCCATGCGTTATGAAAGTTGGTAAGCCAGATTCGAAAGCTTCCGGTTATGGCTAGGTTGTTTGGAGATAACGCCATATTGCATTTGGGCGAGGTCGTCGAACACTATGGGAGTGTTTTGGAGAGGTCGCCGATGTCGTTTGTTCTGATTCATGGGTGCTGGACGCCATGTGCATTATGTGGGAATTTTGGAAGGTTCACGAGAGATCGAGGCTCTTTTATTGATTATCGAAAAATACATGGTACGTGGTTTGTTTTTACTTCTAGCGCCCCTGAGGGCTGATAGCTTCTACATGTAGTTGCGGAGGGGGTCAGTGCTGGTCGTCGCTAATTTTGCTCCGTTGGTTTATTTGCAGCGGGTGTATCATCGTGGTTGGATTTGTATATCTTGTAGGGTCGAGATGGCGGACTAGAGGGGGGGGGTGAATAGTCTTTTCTAAAAACTTAAGCGCAACGGCTAACCGAAACTATTGTGGAATTAAAACTATCGGTCTAGCCAAGACTACACCCCTCTATCTATTACTTTAGCACCTAGCAAAGATGTCTATTATGCTACTTAAGATACCATGCTAGGAGGCTCACCTAAATAAGTCTAAGTTGAAAGGTCACACAAACCCAAGCAACTAGTACTCTAAGCACACCGGGAGCTCCTACACATACTAGTAAGCAAAGCACAAAGCACCTAAGCTCACTAGCAATGCTCTCTAGCAAGACTACACAAGTCAACTAGAGAGCTCAACTTACTTAGCTACACAAACTAAGCAATGTGACTAACAAGGCTACACAAGCCAATTAGCCACTCAAGAGCTACTTCTAAGCTACACAAGCTAGAAGGTAACTAGGCAAGCCACACAAGCTAAACTAGTTACAAGAGCAACAACTACTCACTAGCACAAGTATGAATAAGTAAATACAAGCTAGTGATTTGGAGAATGCAAACCACCGAGAATATGTACAAGGTTGACACGGTGATTTTTCTCCCGAGGTTCACTTGGTCGCCACCAAGCTAGTCCCCGTTGTGTCGACCACTCACTTGGTGATTCAGCGGCTAATAGGCGTTCACAAGCCTAGCCCACTAACTTGGGCGCCGCAAGAATCTACCCACAAGTGAGGGTAGCTCAATGACACGCTCAACTAGAGTTGCTCTTCGCGATCCCCGCGGGGCGAGCACAATGCCCCTCACAAAGCCTTCTCTGGAGCCACGCACAAGCTTCTTGCGTGCTTCGACGGAGCCACGATCACCAAGCCGTCTAGGAGGTGGCAACCTCCAAGAGTAACAAGCACCACCGGCTTGCAACATGATCACCTAGTGCCACACGAAGCTATCTCTCAAAGCAACGCACTAGAGATCACTCACTCGCAATTAGATCACACTATTTGCCCTCACAAGTGAGTTAGAGGGCTCCTTCACCAAGCACACTAGAGGCAACAAATGCCCAAGGTGCTCAACCAGCCCCAAGGGCCGGCCAACAACTATTTATAGGCTAGCCAAACAAACTAGTCGTTTCCCCCTTCAACACACGTTCCGCAGAGGGTCCGGACGCACTGAACGGTGCGGGTCCGGACCATGCCTCTTGCGTCTGGTCCTTCTTCCCGTTTGAAAAGGCTGTTGGCGCGCTCACCGATCGCCGCCACGCGTCCTCCAGATGCTACTGCTCGCTGAGTCCGGACGCACTGCACCGAGCGTCCAGAAATATTTCCCGAACACCCGAGAGCGCCCGAGAGCGAGCAGCACCTCCGGACGCAAGACCGGAGCCTGTGTCCGGACAACGAACAGCGTCCGGTCCACTCCTCCGAGTGACAACAGAGAGCTCCAACCTCCGGACGCTGCATTCGGAGTTCCCGTCCAGACCAACAACTGCGTCCGGACCCACTCTGTCAGCTCTTCTCAGTCAGGGGTCAGGCGGCCGGACGCAGACCTAATGGTTCGGACCGCCCAAAGCCCCTTGCGTCTGGAGTCACCAGACTCAGCCACACCTAGGGTTAGGTTCTGGACCCATTCACCAATGGTCCGGATCCTTACTGTTCCTAGCGTCCGAATCCTGTTCCCCAGCTGGAACTCCTCCCCACTTCTTCCTTTGCTTCCCAAGTGCTAACACAAACGTGATCACCACCTTGTGCATCTGTGTTATCATTTTCATAATGTTTTCAAAGCATTTTCACTTGCTTCTCACAACACTACTCGATCCTAATTCATCGCAAAGTTAGATCGCTCATGGTGGCACTAGATAACCAATATGCAAACAAGTTTGCTCCTCTTGATAGTACGGTTATCTATCCTAAACCTGGTCATAATCTTCTCTACACACCTATGACCGGTGAAATGAAATGCCCTATGGTTATACCTTTGCCTTGCGCATTCCATTCCATCTCCTTCTCCAATGTTGATGCAACACATGCACCAACAACTTGTCAAATGATATGATCCACTCCATATCATCACATGACCGTGTTGGTTCATTGATCTTGACCTCACTTGATCTTCACTGTTGCCTTGGTCCATCGACGCCAAGCATCACCCGCTTGCCCTTCACACTTGCAACCGGTCCATCAAGCCAAGCCTCATCTTGATCTTCTCCACCTTGATCACATGACTCCATGTCATGTCTCATGTGCAATTAAGCTTCTTCATCACACAATCACCTGTGAACTAATCTCCTGTGTATATGACACTTAAACACATATTAGTTCACCTAAGTTGTCACTCAATTACCAAAATCACACAAGGACCTTTCATATGTCCTGGGCACGATTCTTTCCGATAGCTCTGATTGTTTGCTGCTCGCATTCGTACGCAATCTTCAGGTTTGTGCGGAGGCTCAAGACGCCTTGTGGTGTTGGAATCTTCAATACCATGTAGGTGTAGTGTGGGACGGCCATTAGTTTGGCTAGCGTCGGGCGGCCAAGAATCGCGTGGTAGGCTGTTTCAAAGTCGGCGATGATGAAGTTGATGTTTTCCACTCGGAAGTGTTCTTGGTCGTCGAACTATACTGGTAGGGTGATCTATCTCACTGGTTCAGATGACTTGTCTGGTATGATCCCCCAGAAAGGTAAGTTCGCCGGGAGGAGGTCTTTCTTGGAGTAGTCCAGCTGTCGGAAGGCGTCGGTGAAGAGTATGTTGAGGGTGTTGCCGCTGTCGACCAGTACCTTCCTGAAACGACATGTGGCGATAGTTGGGTCGATGATGAGTGGGTAGCGACCTAGATATCTGTAGTCCCTCCACTCGTCTTCTCCGGAGAAGCTGATGGTTTGTTCTAACCAGTCGAGGTACCGGGAGTTGGCTGCGTTGTTTCCTACGACTTTGACTGAGTAGACATCCTTTCGGACTTGGTGGCGTCGTCTTTCTCCTTTGGTGACTATGCTTTCTCCGAATATGGAGTATGTTGTTGAGGCTGCTCGGAACCCTGGTGCAGGTGGTTCTCTATCTCTATCCTTGTCGGCGCCGTCTTCCTTCCTCCTTTTGTCGGCTCTTTCCCGGATGGTGTCTTTAAGGAGATTACACGCGTGCAAGGAGTGCTTGGCGGTTTTGTGTATGGGGCACTAGACATCGAGAATTTTCTCGTAGTGGCCATCATAGTTCTTCTCTGGGCGGGCATTCGTGCTTGCAACGTAGCGATTGGGTTGCTTGTAGTCGTTTCTCTGCGGCCGGCGTTCGGAGTTGTCTGATCGATGGTCGCAGTGGTCGCTGGGTCCTTTCCCGTTCCTATAGTCTGGTCGGCGATTATTGTCCCCTGCGCATTCCGGAGAGCGGGAATAGCGCCGCCTGTTCTCTCTACTGCAGATGGCGTCATCTTGGTTGGCGTAGGGGTTCACAATCATCATCATCTGCTCTAGGGTCTTCACGTTCTTCCGGGACAACTTGTTTCGGAGGTCGTCTCCTCACAGGCCGTTGGACAAGATGGCGATAGCTTCTGGGTCAGAGATCTCTGTTATGCTCAGATGTTTGTCGGAGAAACGCCTGATGTATTCTCGGAGGCTCTCGTTACTTCTCTGGCGAATGGTCTCCAGGTAGTAACGTGTTCCTGGCTGGATACACGTGGCTTTGTATGTTTCGACGAAGATGTCCTTGAGGTCTTCCCAGTTGTCGATGGTGCCGTCCGGAATCTTCTAGAGCCAGCTGATGGTAGAGGTGGACAACATTACTGGCAGGTAGTTTGCCATCACATCCCGGTCTCCTTCGGCAGCGCACACGACGATCTCGTATGTGGAGACCCATTGCTCCAGGACTGCCTTGCCGTCGTATTTCTCCACTGATGTCACCCTGAAGCTCTGGGGCCAGCGTATGGTGCGTAGGCGGGCTGAGAAGAGGCGCAGTCCTCCTGTGGCTCGGGCTGCTGGCACTCGGTTGTGTCTGGGGTTGTGATACTCATCGTCTTCGTACCCTGGTGATCTTCGTCGATGTTGTCTTGGGGGGCTCTGGCGTGGCGGGGTTGGTGACTGATCACGTCGGGCCCTGGCGTTCTCTCTGTCATCGTACCGCGGGGGTCTCTGTCTGCGGTCCCTTGGAGGGCTCCGGCATGGTGGAGTCGGTGACTGGTCGCACCGGATCCTATCGTCGTATCACAGTGACCTCTGTCTTCCGTCCCTCTAGGGGTTCCGACGCACTGGTTCTGGTGTTCGACCATGGTAGGCCTCGTTGTGGTCTTCCTCGTCGCGTCCCAGAGATCCTCGCTGGCGCTCTCTCAGAGGACTTCATGAGCGATTCCTGCTGTGAGACTGACTAGAGGACTCGACCACTCATTGCTTTCTTTTTACCTAGAGTGAAGCCGCCTTGATGTGGGCATCTATCTTCTCGACCAAGGGCGTACCTTTGAGTTTGGTCAGCTCGCAGACGGCTGCTGCCAGATTGGTGCTGGGTGTTGAGTATACCGGAACGTCGCCCATCATCTCGAACTCGTACTGGAGATTGCATCGTGGTGGCTTACCATGATGCCTGTGGTCCCGTTCGCGCTGTTCTCGTGCAATTGCGTTCTTGCTTGAGGCGGTCCTGGTTGTGTTGTTCTTGCTCGTGGTGTTCATCGTCGCACCTTTACGTGCGGTCGGCGTTACGCTGCTCCCTTGCAGTGCACTCGGCATCGGTTTCACTGTCGGGGGCGGCGCTATCGACGGACATCTGAAAAATCCTCCCTCCGAAGCCTGGAGGGAACTCTGGGAAACTGCCGGTGGATCTAGACGAGCTCGCGACTTCGGTCCCTGCTCTGGTGGCCGAACCCAGAGAAGTGGTGCCGTCAAAAGACACTGCCCGCTCGGAATCGCTGTCAATTGCGGAGATGATGACGGTGTTCACGATGGGTGGTGCGGAGATCTGGTCGAAGGCCGATCGGGATATCTGGCGCTAAAAAAGCGCCGCCTGGTTGCGAAGCCCGAGCAACGTAGTCGGAGGTATGCGGGCGCTTCTGTGGTTGTGTGGTCAGTGGCCATGATGGCCGGGGAGCCGATGTCATGCCGCCGGAACGAGATTGATGCACTCGGTGATGCTGGCGTTGGAGCGGTCGATGGCGCCAACTAGGTCATCGACGCTAATCTTCTTCCGCGGACAGCATGTCGGCGTGGTGGGGCGACGCGCGAGCAAAAACACGTCCGTTTGTCGAGGGGTAGATCCGACGGTCCAGGAGATAGATCTGATCTGAAGTACGGTGCCGGCCGTCGGCAAGACCATAACATCGATGCACACACCCCCTACCTGGCGCGCCAACTGTCGACGAAATACGTGTCGCAGTGTACCTAGGGGGTACCCCACGGTACTAGATTATAGGCGGAGGTGTGGCGACGACGATTAAGCGTAACATAGAGAGCGTAGACACGACGATTTAGACAGGTTCGGGCCGGCAAATCACCGTAATACCCTACGTCCTATGTTTTGGTGGCTGGATTGATGTGTATATTAGGTTACAAGACCCGTAGATGCGATCTAGGGGATTGTGGAGAGATTGTTTCAGAGGGGGTCCCTGCTCGCCTTATATAGCCCGGGAGCAGGGTTACAGTTTCCATATCCTAACAGATTACAATCGGTCCCTTTAGGTAAGAGATCCGAGTCTATCTTCTAGGATCCTTCTTGGCGAGCAAGGCTTCTTCGGAGTCCTTGGAGAGCACGATGAGCTGGTCGCGTGCCGCAAGGCCTCATGGGCTAGGCGTCTTCTGGTCGGCAGGCCCAAAAGGTCCCTGGGGATATGCCGAGGTATATATCCCCAACACCATGATATACATAACATTCTTGATTACAAAGAATGGTGCAATTTTTCCCAATTGTATCATCTTGTTATTAAGGCCGAACGCGAAGTACAGGGACGCACACAACAACAGCCTTTTAGATCTAACACTGGGAGGACTTTTCAGCAGCGTTCCAAGTCGGATAAGCCCAAGACTCCTATAGTACCGCAGCCATCTACACCTCCACTTTCTTCCGGGGTAAGCAAATTGTCTAATGTGCAGTTTCAGTCGAAGAAAGGTGTCACTCTGGGTGCTTCTACTAGTTCTTCCTCCCCCAACTCTAAAATCATTTGCCACCGATGCAAAGGTATGAGATATGTCATGAAGGAGTGCTCCAGTCATCACACTTTCATTGCTACTGAGGATGTATATGTAAGTGCTAGTGATGTTGAAGATGATTTATCCTTTGCTGCTAATATTGTTGTAGATTTCACCGAGGGAGATCAAGACGAGGAGACCATTTATTCTGTGGTTGTCGCCGCAGGCTACCCTAGATTCTTGTGCAGCTTGTGTTGAGTTCACGTGTGGGACATGAAGAAGAGATGAAGATCGAGCGCCACAATTTGTTCCACATGTATCTCATTGTGCAGGGTTGTCGTGTTCTCACCATCATTGATAGCGGGAGTTACAACAACTTGGTGAGTTCAGATTTGGTTGAGAAGCTTGGCTTGACCACACGACAACATTTGAATCAATACAAACTTCAATGGTTCAATAATAGTGGTAAGACTAAGGTAACTAAATCAGCTCGCATTAGCTTTTCACAAGCTTTTATCATGATACTGCTGATTTTGATGTTGTACCTATGCAAGCTTGTTCAATTTTGTTAGGACGTCCATGCAAATTTGATAATGATGATTTACACCATGGTAGAAATAATACATATATTTTCATGCATAAGGACAAGAAAATTACTTTGCTGCCTTTGTCTCCTATGGATATTTTAAACATGCTCAAGAGATTAAAACTAAACCTCCGCAAAACATTGTTAAAAATAATGTGATTCAATTATCAGGAGGTGCTTTTCTTGCTACAACTTCTACTACTACTGAGTTATGTGATAATCCTGATGCACCATGTTATACTATGTTTTGTCAACCTATTATGTCTTGTGCATTGCCTGCTATCACTAACCATTGGTTGCCACGTCGACTTTGAGTCTGTTTCGGAGTCCAAGACCAGCAAGGAGTAAAACGAACGCCCAGGACGCATCCGGACTCTGTTTTTGACGGTTCACACCATGGTTGGAAATATAATTTAATAAGGAAACCAATGGCATTAGTTTGAGGTCCAAATTCCTTGTGAGTCATCGGGAAATGTCAAAACAAGTCAGCATCCAGAATCTGTCCTACTGTTGTGTCACTGTTTTTGGTCCGTTGGGCCATGTATCGTCGTTGAGCCCACTAGGGGGCCTCATCTAGGTATGTCGATGACCTTTAGACCTATATAAACAGCCTTCGTCGCTCTTGTTAGGTTTTGGGTTTTCTTTTAGAGTTTAGTTTTCCGTCGAGAAACTGAATCATCCATTGTAACTGTGGTGACAAATCCTTTTACAGTGATCCAGGGCCCCGTTCTTGATCCCCTCCACTATGTCGATTAGTCCTTTGGAATCGAGTTCTTGCCCTCTATTGATATTCATGTCATTCATATTTGCAATTTCAGATTGCGTGTTTGAACCTTCTTACTTGTGTTCTTCGATTCACTTGCAGGAAAAGCCTTTTTGGCGAGGTCAATCAAGTTGTACTTGGTTGATAATCAATGGAGGGGTGATGTAATGGTTGCAGGGTTCGAATCGTGTCTGATTTGAAGCTGGATCACCAACGTCGAGATCTCCACAAGTCGAACTTACCGGCTACCTCTCGGAAGATCGGGCCAGTCCTGATCAGTACGCTTAAGGGACTGGAAGCCTAATTCGGGTTAGACCCGAAATAGACTAGGTTTATGGTTACTAATGGGTCTCCAACGTAGGAGCTCATTAGGATGCCTATATAAGCAAGGGGTGAGCACAGGGCGATTAACCTAACGCCTTTTGGCAGTAGTTGTCGCCCTCCCCACGTTCGCACCTAGTACTCCTCGTGGACCTAGCAGTCCAAGAGCGTGACACTTCCTCCCTGCACATGTGAGATTCCTCGGAGGTGCTGCATCTGGAGCACAAGGAAGAACCGCATGAAAGGGACGTTGTTGGGGATACTACCTCGGCGTATCCCCAGGGACCTTATGGGCCTACCGACCAGGAGACGGCCCAGCCGCGAGGCCTTGCGGCATGCGACCAGCCCGCCGTGCTCGCCAAGGACTCCGGAGAAGCCTTGCTCACCAAGGAAGATTCTAGTAGATAGACTCAGATCCCTTGCCATAAGGGACCGATCGTAATCTGTTAGGATATGGAAATTGTAACCCTGCTCCCCGGCTATATAAGGCAAGCAGGGACCCCCCTCAAAAAGGATCTCTTAGACCTCTCTCAGATCAACTACAGATCTTGTAACCTAATACACAAGATCAATCCAGCCACCAAAACACAGGACGTAGGGTATTACGGTGATTTGTCGGCCCAAACCTGTCTAAATCGCTGTGTCTACGCTCTCTGTGTTACGCTTGATTGTCGTCGCCACACCTCCGCCTACAATCTACTACCGTAGGGTACCCCCTAGGTAGATTGCGACGCGTATTTCGTCGACAGTTGGCGCGCCAGGTACGGGGTGTGTGCATCGACGTCATGGCTCGTCAAGCGGTTACATTCCCAGATTCGATGATCCTACCGACGGCCGACACCATGTTTCAGATCGGATCCATCTCCTGGACTGTCGGATCTACCCCTCGGTGGACAGACGCGCCGTTGCTCGCGCACCGCCCCGCCACATCGACACGACGCCCGCAGAACAAGATTAGAGTCGATGACCTAGTCGGCGCCATCGACCGCTCCAACGCCAGCATCACCGAGTGCATCGACCTTGTCCAGGCGGTGCGACGTTGGCCCCCCGGCCATCACGGTCACCAACCACGCAACCACTGGACCGCAAAGGCGACGACCGCAGCGACCAGAGGTGTACACATCTCTCCGACTACGCCTTACGGGCTCAGCAATCAGGCGGCGCTTTTTCAGCGCCAGATACCCCGATCAGTCTTCGACCAGATCCCTCCGGCACCCATCATGAACACCGTCATCATCTCCCCGATCTCTAGTAACTCTGAGGAGTCAGTGTCCCTCGGGGGCACGGTTTCGGTTGCTACCACGAGGCCCGAGACACCCGATCCCTTCGGATCGACCAGCGAAATCCCAGAGTTCCCCCGGGCTTCGGGGGGATGGTCTTCCATGTCTCCGCCGACAGCGCTCCTCGCGACAACGAGACAGAGCTGCTCATATCACATGGGAACTGCACAACATCGAGCGCGCACGACGCCGCGAGCGGGAGCGCATCGAGCAAGAATAGTAGGAGGACGAGCGCCGCGAGAGTGAACGACTCACACGTGAACAACGCGAGCGGGATCGAAGAAACGGTGGTCGCATGCTAGGACATAATCTTCAACACGAGTTCGACCAGATAGGCGACATTCCGATATACCCCACCCCAAGCACCATCTGGTCGCGGCAACCTGCGAGTTGTCTAAACTCCCGGCCACACCAGAGATCGAGAAGATAGAAGCCCACCTAAAGGCAGCGGTGGTCCAGGTAAAGAAAGCGGCTCGCCAAAACGAATGCTCCAACCAATCCTACAGCAGAAACAACTCCAGAAGCCCCCCGCGGGATTACAGGCAAAGATCCCCGCTGCGAGATGACGAGGAACGTGGCAACACGCGCCATGAACGATCACCGGAGTTGGCTCGACGAAGCCCCTAAGGGAGTACCGACACAGATCTCCGTGGTACAACGACAACAATCGACGAGATAGGGCGCCACCACCTCTCGAGAATCTGCGACCCCTTTCTCCTTGCCTACGCGCCATCTAGTGGCCCCTGAATTTGGGAGTGACGTCGGTGGACAAGTACGATGGAAAGGAAAACCCAGAGCAATGGGCGTCCACCTACGAGATCGCCGTACACGCCGCGGGAGGAAACCAAGATGTCATGGCCAACTACCTCCGGGTGATGTTGTCGACTTCGACCAGTAGTTGGCTCTAGAAGATCCCCGAAGGCACCATCGATAGTTGGAAGCACCTCAAGGAAATTTTCATGAAGACATACAAAGCCACATGCGTCTAGCCAGGGACACGCTACGACCTGGAAAGCGTACGCCAGAGAATTAGTGAAAGTCTCCGAGAATACATTAGACGTTTCTCCAACAAACGCCTAAACGTCACTGACATCTCTGATCCGGAAGCCATCTCCATTTTCTCCAATGGCCTGCGGACCAGGAACAAGTTGGCACGAAAGAACGTGAAAACCATAGAAGAACTCATTACGATCGCGAATCCTTAAGCCAACCAAGACGACGCCACACGAAGCAGGGAGAGTAGGCGATGCTACTCCCGCTCTCCGGAGCGCGGAAGGGACAGAGACCACCGGTCAGACTACTGCAGCGATGGAAGGACCGATGATCACTGGGATTACCGCTCCAGCAACCCCGAGCGCTACCAGCAGAAGTACGACCACAAGCGAGACAATCGTTACGTCGCCAACACAAACGCTCGGCCCAGAAAGAACTACGACAATAGCTACGATAAGATCCTCGATGGCCCATGCCCCATACATAAGAACTCCAAGCACTCCATGCACAACTGCGATCTCCTTGAGGCGGCGGTAAAGGGAAGAAATGACAAGAGAGCAAAGAAGGACGACCCCGACAAAGGAAGAGACCAAGAACCACCAGCGGCAGAGTTTCGCCCACCATCAACGACGTACTCCATCTTTGGAGGGGTCGTTGTTGTCGAAGGAGAAAGGAGACGTCATCAGGTACGCAAAGATGTCTATTTGGTAACAGCAACAGGCGAGGGCTCAAACAATGCTCGCCAATTAGACTGGTCGGAACAACCTATCAGCTTCTCCGGAGAAGACGAGTGGACGGACTACAGATACCCTGGTCGTTTCTCTCTCATCGTCGATACAACCAACGCCACATGCCGCTTCAGGAAGGTACTGGTCGACGGTGGCAGTGCTCTCAACATTATATTCGCCAATGCCTTCCGCCAGCTCGAGTACTCCAAGAAGGACCTCCTGCCCGCAAACTTCTCCTTTTGGGGGATCATCCCGAATAAGGCGTCAACACCGGTGGGACAGATTACCCTCCCGGTATAGTTCGACAATCAAGACCACTTCAGGGTGGAATACATCACCTTCATCGTCGCCGACTTGGAAACAGCCTACCATGCGATACTTGGTCGACTAGCACTAGCCAAGCTTATGGCGGTTCCCCACTACACCTACATGGTACTCAAGATCCCGGCTCGGCAAGGCATCCTCAGCCTTCGTACCAACCTCAAGATTGCTTACGAGTGCGAACAGCAAACGACAAATGCTGTCGAGAAGCCCTATATCCCGGACACGTACAACCCCGAAGACGAAGACAGCCCGGCCACGAAGAAACAGAAGGAAGCAGAACAAGTAGCGACCACTCCCAACCCCGACAACGAGCAAACATAAGACGCCCCCATCTCCGAGAAGCGCAAGAAGATGTCATAGTATAAGCATAGTTCAACAAAGTTTGTACTATTTATTCCCCACACAATGAATAAAAGTGCTTCGTTTCTCTTGTCTCACCTAAACTTGCCCCGTGAATAAAACACTCACGGCGTATGACAACCTCCGCGAAACGCTCACGGCGTATGACGACCTTCGCAAAGTGCCCACGACACAAAGAGACCGCTCCAAACACATCGTATCACCATCAAAAACATGTGGCGACCACGGCGGCACGGCTGTCAATGATCGACGACCTCTCCAAAACACTCCCACAGTGTTCGACGACCTCACCAAAACGCAGCAAGGCATTTCTCCAAACAGCCTGGCCATAATTAGAAAGCCCCCGAAGCTAGTCTGACAATGGGTCATAGCGAATAGAAGTAGCTACCCTAAGCGCTACGACCACATTGACAGACCTCCCGAATAATACTTCCTCATCAACCGGGTGGTATCATTTGGGTCGGGAGCCATGAAGGCTATGCGCCTAGAATCTGTACACGACTACGGTACGGTCGACGACTCTACAAGCACCATGGCTTTTTCGCCCAGCGTCTGCAGGAACGGTCTCCACAGGCCCTAGTCATGCCACGATTGAACCTCTCGGAAAAAGGACCTGTCTCTGGCATCATGCAAAGCGTGTATGAGATGTTCGCCCTCTGCGCCGCGGATTGCCAGCAGCGTTGCCCCCTTGGGAGTCCTTATGTATCCTATGCGTGAAGTGGCGTTAGCCCTACGATTTGGACCATTTGAGACCCAAGGCCGAACGATCCATCTCTACGGCTCACGACATAGTTGGCACCGCATGACATACAAGTCAAACAAAAGCTCACCGCCCCGGATATATTACAGCTTTGTAGTTTTTCACTTACACGTCCGAACACTGGTACGCAAGACACTAATTGTCGCCGACCCATAGCAACATAGAACATGAGAGTACAGTCAAGATCTCAAGGAAAAAGAGAACACGCACAAAGACGAAACATCCCAGCAGTTACAACTTCATCCTACTGATGCGATAACCAACCACATCACTAATGCCCCTAGTCCAAAGTTTGAACTCATGACGAATCTGACATTCCAAGCTACGGTACATGATGACCCAAGGCATATTATCACCATAGCGGTGACACTCGTTCCAGGAACACTGATGAGGAGCGATGACCACAACTAAATCAGGAACATCCTCAGTCGCACGGACACCCAGAGACCACCTGATCCTGTGCATATCATCACGAGAGCGCTCCCGAAGACGACTCAAGAATCGGTCGCAAAAACAACCATCTGGTAAGGCACCTCCACCAACGCAATTAAGGATAGCACGCGCCTCCAGATTCACCGAATCAATATAAAACAACATCATGGCCCTGAAGTATATCGCAACATCATCTCCAGCAACCACCGCCCTACCAATAAGATCTCGCCCGCCAGGGTCTCGCCCGAACACCATCAACCGCTCCAGGCCACGGAAGAACAAAGCCTCATGATTGTCGACATCAAGAAAGCGCTGCGCGAAGGCAGACTCCAGGAAAGGGTAGTAGGGCCGACAATAGTCCTGAACGCGCCGAAGAGACACGAGCCGAATCGTCGAAGCATCATCGCAAAAGCGGCAAAAGAGACAGCATATTGGGCGAATCTTCACGTACTCACGCACAATGTCGTCGTTGCCGATCACAAGAAGAAGAATCTAGAAGACCAAGTCCTCCGACATAGCCAGCAAGGCGGAGGAACCCACTGCAAGGCGCGCGCCACCACCCACCATCTCCACCGACCAAACCCTAGCGTCGACGAACTCTCCTACCAACGACCCAAACTTTCCACAAGACAAGAGGGAGGATCAATGAACAAGGTGGATCAGAATCCCCTCAAATCACCAATAATATATGGCACCGAATCGCCGGCTATTGGAATTCCAAACGAGCTAAGGCAAAGAAACGCAACCCTTCTCGTTCCGTCAAACCTCCGGAGTAGCTTTTATACCAAGTGGCGTGGTGCTTCGACTTCCAGGGTTTTTGGGAAACCGCAACGATCGAATATGGAACCGCCATGCCAACTACCTTTTGAGCTGCACAAACGGGCCGATAAAACCAGACACAAAATCATGACCCATTTAATCTTGTTTACCTTTCATCTCATGCTTTGTGGCTAATTGTTTCTTTCCAACAGTGCTACAGTCCCGGGGACTGGCCATGTGTCTGTGTTATTTTTTAAGCAGCAACAGCAGGGCGCCTACACTAACTCGGCCGACAAGGATGATAAGGCCGCCTACACAAACAAACTCGGGGACTCCGCCCATAGAAACAACTCGAGCACTGGTCGCGTCTCTGACCTGGCTCAGGGACTTTGTCTAGCTCCACACCGAGCAAGGCTCGAGGACTGCGACCAGGGTACCAGAGAACGGCGCCCGGAAGGACAATACCCGGGACTGACGCCCGGGGACTGCGAACAAACGATCCTGATACAAGAAACTCTTCAAGCTCCCCACATCAGGATCGGGGACAAGCAGTATTTACGGTCGTTTTTTTGCATAACTCACGCTCCAAATGCATACCTACTGCACCGTTTCATAAAGCATGGCACCACGTGCATACTTCACCTACTACCATGCTCGGGGACTAAGTGGGTACACTTCACCTTGCGGTGAATGTACTAATTTTCTTCTCGGCAAAGCTCTGCTGTTTTTTCTGTTTTGTTTTTTGCAGAGCCTAAGTGGGTACACTTCACCAAGGAAGGACCTTTTTAAAAGTTTTCTTCTTCAGCACGCACATTCATCCGACAAACAACCACATCGTTCGGCGAGGCGACCAACTCGTCCATCAAGCCGCGACGCTCTCGACAAGATCGACCTGGTCGGGAGACATCTCTGAGCAGCACCTCGACCAGCCATTCTGGTCGGGGCTCCACGACGACCGCTTCACATGATGGCGACCAACTGAACGCCTTCGAGGATGACGCTGCGGGCTCGCCTGAAGAATGCAACGTGCTCGGGGACTTGTTGGGGATACTACATCGGCGTATCCCCAGGGACCTTATGGGCCTACCGACCAGGAGACGGCCCAGCCGCGAGGCCTTGCGGCATGCGACCAGCCTGTCGTGCTTGTCAAGGACTCCGGAGAAGCCTTGCTCACCAAGGAAGATTCTAGTAGATAGACTTGGATCCCTTGCCATAAGGGTCCGATCGTAATCTGTTAGGATATGGAAATTGTAACCCTGCTCCCCGGCTATATAAGGCGAGCAGGGACCCCATCAAAAAAGATCTCTTAGACCTCTCTCAGATCAACTACAGATCTTGTAACCTAATACACAAGATCAATCCAGCCACCAAAACACAGGACGTAGGGTATTACGGTGATTTGCCGGTCCGAACCTATCTAAATCACCGTGTCTACGCTCACTGTGTTACGCTTGATCGCCATCGCCACACCTCCGCCTACAATCTACTACCGTAGGGTACCCCCTAGGTAGACTACGACGCGTATTTCGTCGACAGACTTTGAGGCGGACGACCTCGCAACTGCACAACACTGCCATGTCGCATACGACTACGTCGAGTTGCTTCCGCTGCACCCACGTGTCTAGTGGTAATCCCGTGACCTATAAGGCTATAACTAGCACTAGTTCCTGGTTTATGGGGTCGGAAAATTTTGTTTTCCGGCTAGCGTAGCAACCTCATAATCCTACAATGGTATCAGAGTCATTAGATGCCTCGTTATAGATTCCGTTATGTGCATATGGAGATATGTGTGGTTGTAGATCAATCACTGATCATGGTTCGTGATCTTGCCACGTTGGTCTTGTAACGATCTACCTGTACCGGTTGGAATTCCACCATTCGAGTTAAGTGATACATGTAAACCCAATTACGGTGAGTTGGAGATCAATAAGATTGATCAAATCAAACCTAAGTCAAGTTCCAGGTGCATGCGATGCGCGACGGCGGCGGATTGGATCCGCCGCACGACCATAACTTTTGCATACAACCTCAGATTGAGACAAACTTTAAACGAAAATCATACGCGAGAAAATTTTACATCCGTTCGCTAGCCACTTCGCCGCTTTCGACAAAATCAGATTTGCGAAAACAACTTGCAAAATTATGTTTTTGGCATTTTTAGATTAGACGTCGAAATCGCTTAACTCTGTTTTGCAGGTATTCGTGATTAGTATAACCGTTTTTTGTATGTGATTGTTGACGGTCATTAACGTAAACTTTTAATACAATTATAAATATAATAAATAGATCAATCACATATAAAATAATAGAAACATAGGGGTTATCTAACAAATTCCATGAGTTTTGGTATTCTATTATTTTCTAGGGACTATTCCAGAAAAGCATAATAAGGAAAGCAAATCAGAATAAATATAGGAATAAAACCGCGGAGATATGGTTACCAATTTACTCAAGAAGGATCCAGAAGACACCGGAGCAAAGCGGGACACGAGAGGCCACCAGGTGGGGCCGGCCGGCCCCACCCCATGCCGGCCGACCTAGCTCTGTGCCCATCTCGGCCCCCTTCTAGAAGCTTCCTCCACCACCTCTAAGGAGTCATCTCGGCCCTAGGTTAAGTCAGTTTGATCCAACGACTGTCGTGCATCTCACCAGCCTATAAATAGAGGGGTAGACCCCTCTCTCCAGGGCATCTCATCTCATTATTCTTCTTCAGAGAAAAATCTAGGGTTTCAATTATAAGTAGAGAAGGAGAGAGGTCCCTCTAGTTGTCTAGAATTAGTTCTTCTAGCTCTAGCTCATCTAGTTGTAATTAGAGGTGAGATAGAGGAGGAGAGAGCTAGGAGGAGTCGGATATGTCGGATCTTCCTCAACATTGTACCTTTGCAGGATCTGGTTCGGAGCAATCTCCAGGTTCTTCAATTCATACTCCCTAAGTTCTTACTTTACTTTCAGTATTTACTTTCAAGTTATTTATTGGTTTTCTCGCTTGCATCAAGTGCTCTAGTCTTCGCGGAGCTAGAGTAGTAATTAATAGGTTAGGTGTGGTGCCTAGTCTTGCAATTACCTGGAATTGCACCCAGTCCCACGGATAGTTGTGGTAGCCCCAGGATCGTGACAGCCCTGACGACCAACGTATTCCACCACATTCGGATTGGTGTTTGTAGGACCGTAGTCAGACCTTTGTAGCCCCCTTCTCATCTCTTTCTGTGGCTAGGGGCTCTGATGTCCCGATATATCTAATCTTGAAGTATCTTTGATTCTTAGATCAACTAAAGAACTCTTAGGAAACTTACTCTCCACCCATTATAATATATCTTATCTACTTATTAAAATAATATATCTTACTTACTAATATATCTTATCTAATAAAATATTATATCTTATCTATTTTTGGATGATCTTCTTTCGTTGCTAGCCACTTCGCGTTCCCTATGGAAAATCGATACCCTTGGAATACTCCCGGGTGAAAGCTACAACGGTATCCGTGCGCTTGCAGATTTATCTGTGTGCGTAAGAAATACCAACAAGTTTTCTGGTGCCGTTGTCGGGGACTTCTGTTCTTGGTGACGATGTTACGAAGTGTCAATAGTGATGCATGTATGTAATTAATTCATGACTTGCACACCATGATTATGACAATATGGTTGGAGCCACAGATATTATACGTCCATTCATATGTAATGGCCTGTGTGCCAATCTGTGATGATCATATCCGCGACCATGTAATTTTATTTCACTGTCCTGCGGTAGTGATAGATAGTCTTGGTGGACTCATCACATAATGATGGCATACATGAATCATGGAGATAGCGATCACCATGATGAACTGATTGATGGAGATGGAGATCCCCAAAATAACAATGGGCTATACCAAGTTATATTTGTGTTTATGTCATTCTTATTATGTTCTACTTTGACGTGCGATAATGTTTTTGTCTACATATACAATAGTGAAGTAGAACAATCCCTCAGTAATGTTTAAGTTGTAATGCTTCCCCAAACCTTACACTATCACATGTCTTGAGGCCTAGGGGGTGCTGCCCGACCACACCCCATGTCGTCCAGCCCCAGATGTCAGGGTCTTGGGCCCCGCTTTGCTCCAGTGTCTGTGGGATCCTCCGTGAGTTGATTGGCAACTATATCTCCGTGGGATTTATTCGATATCTATTCTGATTTGATTCCCTTTATTCCTCTTTTCTAGAATAGTCCCTGGAAAATAATAGAATGCCAAAACTCGTGGAAATTGTTAGATAAAACCCTATATTTCTATATTTTATATGTGATTGATCCATTTATCATGTTTATAATTGTATTAAAAGTTGACGCTAATGACCGTCAACACATACCTTGGATTCCAGATCAAGTCACGAGGAGGCTTGGTAAAGCCTTGTACTTCTCTCTTGTATAACAATATTATTCATCTAGTTCATCTATTGTTCTTCTAGTTCATCTTTGTTATTCTAGTTCTTATTCTAGTTCTTGTTCTAGTTGATCTTATTGTTTTAGATATGACTACATTCTTAATAATTTATGTTGTTCTTAATTATAATGTTTGGCATCTACTTTAATTATATATCTAGCATAGATATATTATATTTATGTTTATACTTATGTTCGTATAGCGCTTATTCATTCAATCAGTGGGAAAGTGGTAGACATAGTGTAAATGTGGTGCTTATACCTTGTTTATCTGTGAATGTACCCTATATTCCGGACCATGTGGTAGATCGCAGGAGTGACAGACCCGTTGAGTCCTCTGTAGTTCACTCCTCGAATATAGGCCGAGCATGGCTTATAGTCACGAGATAAGGTTATGCTATGTTCTTAACATGTCTTAGTGATTGTCTCTTTAGTGTAGATATGATATAGTTTAGACAATGATTGCTAGATTTAATTGCACTAATTCAGGTAGTCTATGATGTATAATTGAAATGGCATAGGGGTTAGACTTTAATCTTCTATTCTTTTCGATGCTAATGTTATAGGTTGGAGTGCTCTAAGATTTATCCTGGACATATCTTTATGATTTATATATTGTATTTATTATGAGATTGATTCTCTATTACGAGTATTGATCTAGTGGAACCCTTATCACGTGTGTATAAAAGTTATAGCTGCTATCTTTATCTCATCCTAGATCCTTCCCAGTGATAAAGAATAAATAATGATACCTAGAACATTCCTGTGTGAAATGCTATAACAGGCGTATTTTATCTGTGCGCTTGCGGATAACCTTTATTCTATATCTTTGGAGTAAGTGTCATGATCATAAGTACAACCACGTCTCTAGTGTCATATTAGGGATGACAACTTAGCGTAAGTGATGCTAGTAGATGTAACACTATATTTCTAACGTCGTTGCTAGGGACTTCTGTCCTTGGTAATGACGTTAAGAAATATCAACACTCTCTAGTTTGCCTTGTTGGACGTTCTATTGACTAGTGCTAGCGAGTTTAGGTTTTGTGCGCTAGCATGTGTAGGAGCTTCTTAGTTTGTTGAGTACTATAAGTTTGGTTTACGTTGCCAACTAAAATTATTTAGGTGTGCTCTATCTAGCCTGACACCTTAGTTGCTCATATTAGGATTTTGGTAAGGTGCTTCATAAGTTAGATAAAGGAGTCTAATCTTGGCTAGATCAATACTTTTAATTTTACATTTATCTGATTAATTCGCCACGAAGATTAATTTTAGAAATAATTATTTATTCTCTGTAATCTGCCGTCTTGATCCTACAACATGTTTAATAATAATTGTTTCAAAAAATGGGCACCCACCTTCACTGTATCTCACCTAAAAAATTACATGTAGTAAGAGTTGTCCATATAAAGATCATTTTTTACTAAATGGTCCAAAATAGACACACTCATTGCCAAATTTTCAAAATGGTCCTAAACATATACATAATCTGAAAACATCATATTGACATGCTCACAAAAATTGAATCAATAGAAAAACAGCTCTCTTGTATCTCATGTCTATTGTATCTCATATCTCTCCCCACAAGAGAAGATTGTAAATATATAAACCATTGACACAGAAGACCAAAATTCACATGTTTCATAAATGTATAAAAACATTGTGCATGCTCTTTATCACAATATCTTGTGCACCGCTATGTGAAAACAATTGTACATATAAACATTGATTTTTCCTTGACTATGCCAAGGATATTAAAAAGCGTATGAAGTTGGCACATTAGAAGTCCAAAAAATGCACATATATTTCATGAGGATATTTTTACTAAAAGGTCATGTACAGACATAAAATCATGATAAAAATGTAATCGCATCCTCATGTTGTGTAAATCAATAAAAACAATTATGTTATCTCTCCTTTGCTTACCTTGGTGAAAAATATAAAATATATGCAATCCTCATCTCAAGCAATGAATTCGAATTTAAATAATCCTTTGCATTAACTCCCATCAATTTAAATATATTTATATTTTTCCTATTCATCATGAGTACCAAAAGTCAAGAGGGTCTGATTGTGTAATATTTTATCATATCTCAATTGTCTACCCCTTTTGGGAAAAGAGATATATAAATAAATATCAAAATCGCCATAACCATGGAAAGGATATTGCAGAAATAAATGACATGTCACATTCTAAGTATATATTATCATATCTCAATTGTCTACCCCTTTTTTATAATGTTATTCTCATATCTCTCCCCACAAGAGAAGATTGTAAATATATAAACCGTTGACATAGAAGACCAAAATTCACATGTTTCATAAATGTATAAAAACATTATGCATGCTCTTTATCACAATATCTAAGATGTGCACCGCTATATGAAAACAATTGTCCATATAAACATTGATTTTTCCTTAACTATGCCAAGGATATTAAAAAGCAAATGAAGTTGGCACATTAGAAGTCCAAAACAATGCACATATATTTCATTGGGATATTTTTACTAAAAGGTCCTATACAAACACAAAATCATGATAAAAAATGTAATCACATCCTCATGTTTTGTAAATCAATAAAAACAATCTTGTTATCTCTCCTTTGCTTACCTTGGTGAAAAATATAAATATATGCAATCCTCATCTCAAGCAATGAATTCGAATATAAATAATCCTTTGCAATAACTCCCATCAATTTAAATGTATTTCTATTTTTCCTATTCATCATGAGTACCAAAAGTCAAGAGGATCTGATTGTGTACTATTTTACCATATCTCAATTGTCTACCACTTTTCGCAAAAGAGATATATAAATAAATATCAAAATCGTCATGACCATTGAAAGGATATTGTAGAAATAAATGTCGCATTCTAAGTTCAAGAAGTGGACATGGATTTCATTTATAGCTTTACAAAATGGTCCTCATAATATATAAAATCACAATAAAAATAAAATTATAAAAATATCAAAACTAATTAAAAAATTCCCTTGTATCTATCATCACTTCCCTGAAGGAGAAGATTACAAATAAGTAAATCATTATCCTAAAGAGCAAAAGTTTCATGTTTAATGCCAAAGGTATACAAAAATTTGCACCTTCTACTTTTATGTCCCTTATCAAATATCATAGCATCTTTTAGTTGATTTACAGACAAATAAATTTAGCATCTTTTAGTTGATTTACAGACAAATAAATTTATTCTCCAAATGAATAGGGTAAATAATGTAATGGCTTATCCTCGCTGCGTTCATGATGTAGCACTAATTGATTTTAATTATTGAACATGGTTTACATTTTAGTATGTTATTATAACTTGCCACTTTAAAGCGCCTACTCTTTCGAATATATTAAAATGAATATTTAAATATATTCTAATTTTTATGTACATCCTACAAAATATAAATAGAATACATATTCAAAATGCCTCTGTTGACACCGTTTTTCGACACGTGTCAAATGGGCCAAGGCTTGACTGGTCAGTAGCCGTTCTCCATCGGCATCGGGAGAATTTTTGAGCCGATGTTGCTGATGAGAAAGTGCTGCAGGAAGACCAAGTGCGTTGCCGATGGAAGCTGATGAGCTTTGCCGACAAGTTAATTGGTGAAATCTTGCTGAAACTGATTGCCGATGAAAAGTCATCACCGATGGCTTGCCGATTGCCGATAAGGGCTCGTTGCCGATTGCCGATGGAAGATGGTTGCCGATTGCCGATAAGGGCTCATTGCCGATTGCCGACAAAGAGATGCTGCCGATTGCCGATCGGGAAAGTATTGCCGATGCCGATGGGCGTGACTTAGCACTTGGCAGCAGCGGAGGATTACAAGTGGCAAAGAAGGAAGGTGGGGATTGAAGGGGTCTGCCGATGGAAAGTTTCCATCGAAAGAAAGTATAAAGAAACTGGTGTCTTGTACCAGTATTATTATAGTAGTTTGAGTCCGACTCTTGCATGGGTCGTTTATTTTCCTTTAAAATAGGTGTGTTTGTTTAGGAAATAAATATTGTTATCCGGCTCCTGCGCGAGTCAGTTTCCTTAGAAGTAGGAGTTTGTTTTAGAAAGGATATGTGTCGTGTCTTTGTACAACTCTCCATGCGGGAGTATAAATATGTGCCCGAGGGCCATGAATAAAATCAATCTCATTCAAAAACAAACCAATTTTATCTTATTCTACCTTATTATCGCAATTTACCCTTTTTATGCATTAGTTATAGCTATCAACGAGTTCTTCAAGTTTTCGACGGGCTGCATCATCCTGATCTCCGTCAAATCCTTGCTAGTTCCGCGTGGGAGTACCTCTGAGCTTTGGCAATCCGGGCGCATCGCTGTTTGCCTCGTTCAGCTCTGCTCTAGTTACCCCTGATCAATCTGAACCTTGACGTTCGGGCGCATCGCTGTCGTCTCGTTCAGTTTGTTCTAGTTATCATCCTTGTCGATTGATTGGTCAAATCGACTGGCACGTCCTCGACATCGAGCTTTGGGTAATAGCCCGAGGTGTTCACAGATCTGACGCTTTTTGTGTCAACACCTCTTTTGGCACGCCCAGTGGGACAAGATTATACAGATCTACACGTTCGGCATGGCTGATCACGCCGATGTCAACCAGAGGAATGTCATTGAAGTGTCTGAGGCCGATCTGAAAGATGATCAGAAGCAGACCATGGAGCGGGCTATGGAGGAATACAGGCAGCTGTATCTCAAATCCTTCAGCCTCAGCAGGAGTGGCGAAGCAATTCAGAAGCAAGATCCGCCGTTGCCACGGCAGGTCACGTACGACGCCAACCCTGGTAAGCTACAAAAGATCGTTAATGCCGCTGTAAGTCAAGCTTTGATTAACCACTCCAGCGTGCTGTCCAATACTGTCTACAATGCTGTCGCACAAATATTCAAAGAAGGACATGCACCGCGATATGTCGGTCCAGCGTACCATCAACCTGGATTGGCATCTGCAACCCCATCGGCGGCCCAAATGACGTCTTCCACCCTGTGGAACCGTCTGCCGATGTGGCTACATCACCAAGACCGAATGCTGGCGACACTACCAAGTTCAATGCAGATTCGGCCGCGTCGGCAACTTCAGGGCCAGCCCCCGCTAACTGGTGGGGATACGGTATGCCTCCGAATCTATATGCTGGTTCTAATCTGGTGCAGGGAGACGGTTCAGCTTGGGGGAATTCTACGGCATCGGCAGCGCAGTCACAGCCGATGGCTCATATGATGCACAACTCTGCGCTTGCTCCGACCATACAAGTGTCATCAGATGATCTCCAAGTAATTCCCAAGATACCCCTGATGCCGCCATCGGCAAGCTCCGTGCTGATGCAGCACATTATAACCACCGGCAGTCAATCTCTGGTGGCGAATTCCCAAGCTGGAGCGTCGGTCCCCAGGGTAATCTGGTGATCAATTGCTCTAGAATTCAAGAGCCGCATGCTCCGGTCAGCTATCAGCCATCGGCAAGTCATATGCCGATGCTTTATAATCCTGGATGGGTCAACCAGCCACCACCTCAGCAGCCTGGCACGCCGATGTATTATTATGGAGGCCCAGCTTATACTCAGGGTGGACCATCGGTACAACAACCGATGAATGTGACGGTTCAGCCAACTCCGCCAAGTATGCCAAACTATCCATCGGTAAGTCAACCGATGCATAGTGTGCAGATGACTGGTGTTGCGCCCGCGACTGCTGCACATCTTCAAGAGGCGCGTCAGCCGATTCCACCAGTCGACAATCAGCCAATGAGTCGGCAAGAGCAAGATGCGTACTGGGTCGGTAAGATTGCCGAAGTCATGAAAGAGCAATTCGGCATCAAACCCAAGGTCAACACATACTCCTATCGAACTCCATACCCGCCTGCATATGACTTGATTCCTCTCCCAAATCGGTACAAGGTGCCCGATTTTACCAAGTTCTCCGGCCAAGACGACACGTCAACAATGGAGCACATCAACCGCTTCATTATCTAGTGCGGGGAAGCTGCCAGCAGGGAGGAATTAAGGGTGAGATTGTTCTCTTCATCATTGTCTGGATCAGCATTCACGTGGTTCATATCGTTGCCTCCAAATTCTGTAATTACATGGGCCGATCTGGAGAGGCAATTTCACAAGTACTTCTTTGCTGGCATACATGAGAAGAAGCTTACCAATTTGGTCAAAATGAGGCAGTGCAACGACAAATCGGTAGAGGGTTTTGTGCAGAGACTGCGGGACGTAAAGAACAAATGCTACAGTCTGGTGCTTGATGATCGGCAACTAGCAGATTTGGCCTTCCGGGGATTACTGCCGCACATCAAGGACAAGTACGCGTCCCAAGAGTTCGAGAGTCTGAGTCACCTGGTGCAGAGGATTGCCGATCAGGACATCAAAGCCTTTGAGCCCAGGAAGACGTAGAACAAGAAGGTGACCTTCATCGGGAAAGAAGAAGATTCCGGATCGGATGAAGAGCTGAGTGTCGATGCGGCCGAATGGGTGAAGGATAAGAAGCCGGTGTCTTGTCCGTTCGGCCAAAAGGAGACTGAGAGGTTCACCTTCGACATCACCAAAGCCGATAGGATGTTTGACTTGTTGCTGCAAGAGGGGCGAATCAAGTTGGCGCCCAACCAAGTGATTTCATCGGCCGAAGAGCTCAAGAAGATTAGGTACTGCAAGTGGCATAATGCAACCTCACACAGTACCAATGACTGCAAAGTATTCAGGCAGCAGTTGCAGTCGGAGATCGAGTCTGGGCGTATCAAGTTTGAAAACTCTAAAGTCTAGAAACCGATGAAGATAGATCAGCACCCATTCCCAAACAATATGGTGGAGATCAGTGAAAAGACCAGAGTGCTGACATCGGAAGCTGCCAGAAGGAACTCATCGGTAGATTCTGACTACCAAGTGCCTGAGCACGATGCAAGAAGGTTTGCCGATGATAGAAGGGGTAAGAAGGTTGTCGATGAAGGTAACAGTGTCGACAGGGCCCCTGGAGTTGTGATCACGCACAAATAGCCAAGGCGAAGTCATCGGCAATCACGTGAAGAACGGTATCGGCAAGAAGAGGAGCATCGGGAATGGCTTCGGCACAAAGACCACTGGAGGTGTCCCTTCTTCGTTCATTGCTGGGAAGAAGGCATCAAGCTGCCCACTGCCGATAACTGTCCAGAGTGCAATAGGTACTACGCTGCCGATCGGTCAGGTAAGAGACCTTGTTTTGATGATCAGGCACCCAGATACGCCAGGCCGCTCAGAGAAAACGGATCGGCACATGATCGACTGGGGGGCAAGCTCAGTGCCCATGATCGGCTTGGCGGGCGTCTTGACCAGGGGGAGCTGGAGGAGATGGCCAATTCTAGAGTACCCGATGAGGAGGTATTCTCCAGAGATCCCAACATCGGGAGAAGTGCCGATGCAAGCAGTGGAAAGCAGTACCAACCTGTCTGGAAGACCAAGCTTCCTCCATGGTGCCCTAAGGGTTTGACTAAAACCCAGAAGAGAAGGATCCAGCGCCAGCGCCGCGATGATCTGTGTGACAGTGCAGAACCCTCGGGAGAGAAGCAGTGGAGGCGGAAGCGTAAGGACAGGGGACCATCGGCAGATATAAATATGGTTGTCATGTTGCCGATGGAGTTCATGGTGCCCGTCAGCGATGATGAAGAGGCTGCCGATATGGCACAATTGGTGTTGGATCCGATGACGGCTATCTTTGAAAAGCCCGCCGAAGATGAGAGGCAGCACTTGAGGGCTCTGTTTGTTAAAGGCAAAGTGGATGGTCAGCCGATGACCAAGATGCTGGTGGATGGCGGCGCGTCGATCAACATAATGCCCTATGTCGTGTTCAGGAAGCTTGGCAAAGGTGACCAGGACTTAGTTGAGACCGATATGAAGCTCAAGGACTTTGAAGGCAATGTGTCGACCGCCATGGGAGCCATGTGTGTTGACTTAACCATCGGCAATAAGACTTTGCCGACGACATTCTTTGTAATCAGCGGCAAAGGCACTTACAATTTGCTCCTCGGAAGGGATTGGATCCATGCTAATTGCTGTATTCCTTCTACTATGCATCAGAGCCTGGTACAGTGGATCGGGGACAGAATTGAAGTCGTCCGTGGTGAAGCCCCATCTACTGTTGCATCGGCAGAGATGGATACTTATGAGCAGACCAGGTGCATATCCGGTGAAGCCTGGGACAAGGAGTTCCTCAAAGTTGCCGATTACCGCATCAAGCCGATCCAAGCAGTCGGTCCTGAGGAGGAGTCTTAATGGATCAGTTCGCCGATGACGGAAAATTGGGGCAAGGATTCACGTCTGCCGATGACTTGCTCGAGATCGACATCGGCGATGGTGGTAAACCTAGGCCTACTTTTATTAGTGCTAAGTTAGATTCCCAATGTAAGCAACAGTTAACCGATTTGTTGAAAGAGAATAAAGATTGTTTTGCTTGGGATTATACAGAGATGCCTGGTTTAGACCGATCGATAGTTGAACATCGGTTACCTATCAAGTCTGGTTTCCAGCCACATCGGCAGCCGGCCCGCCGATGCAATCCTACCATCTTACCCGATATTAAGGCTGAGATTACTAAGTTAATCGAAGTTGGATTTATTCGGCAATGCTGATATGCCGATTGGATCTCTAATGTGGTTCCTATGTATAAAAGGAATGGAAAACTTCGTGTTTGCATTGATTTCAGGAATCTGAACAAGGCTACGCCGATGAATGGCTACCCGATGCCCGTTGCCGATCTGCTGATCGATGCTGCCGCTGGGCACCAAATTATTAGCTTCATGGATGGTAATGATGGGTATAATCAAATATTTATGGCTGAAGAAGACATATCCAAGACTGCTTTCCGATGTCCAGGTCACGTTGGCTTGTTTGAGTGGGTAGTCATGACTTTTGGCTTGAAAAATGCCGGTGCTACTTATCAGAGGGCAATGAATTTTATCTTTCATAAGTACATCGGTACGATAGTTGAAATTTACATTGATGACGTGGTGGTTAAGTCTGGAGACTTCAGAAGGCATCTTGCCGATTTGCGGAAAATATTGGAGTGCACGAGGGAGCATGGGTTGAAGATGAATCCTAACAAGTATGTGTTTGGCGTATCGGCAGGGCAGTTTCTGGCTTCATGGTGCATCAGAGAGGCATTGAAATCGGCAGAAAGTCTATTGATGCAATCAATAAGGTGGTTGCTTCTGCCAACAAAACCGAGTTGCAGTCTCTGATCGGCAAGATTAATTTCATTAGAAGATTTATATCCAATCTGTCTGGTAAGATTAAATCTTTTAGTCCTCTGTTAAAGTTGAAAGCCGATCAAGAGTTTATATGGAGAGAAGAGCAGCAGTCAGCCTTAGAAGAGATTAAAAGATACTTGGTAAATCCTCCAGTCTTAGTTCCACCTCAACACGGGAAGCCTTTTAGGTTATACTTGTCTGCCGATGACGGTGTTATCGGATCAGCCTTAATTCAAGAGTTTGAGGGGAAAGAACGTGTAATATATTACCTGAGCAGAAGATTGGTGGATGCTGAAACCAGGTATTCGGCCATAGAAAGATTGTGCTTATGCTTATATTTCTCTTGCATTAAATTAAGGCATTATTTACTGTCGGCCGAATGCAGTGTTGTCTGCAAAGATGATGTGGTCAAGTATATGTTGTCAATGCCGATTTTGAGTGGACGAATCGGTAAGTGGATTTTGGCACTGTCAGAGTTTGACCTAAGGTATGAATCGGCTAAGGCTGTTAAGGGTCAGGTGATGGCCGATTTTGTTACTCAGCACTGCAATATGGTGAGCTTTGTTGAAATTTCTCCTTGGGTTCTATTCTTTGATGGGTCTACATACAAGGATGGGGAAGGTATTGGTATTCTCTTGATTTCACCCCGAGGACAGAGGTACGGGATTTCGTTGCCGATTGTTGCTACTTCAACAAACAATCAGGCTGAATACCAGGCTTTACTTAAGGGGTTGGAGTTACTCAGGGAAGTGTGTGCCGATGTTGTTGAAATCTTCGGCGATTCTATGTTGGTGATTAACCAATTGATCGGGACGTATGAGTGCCGAAGTGAAGTTTTGATTGCTGTTCATGAGCGGTGTTTGCAGTTGTTAAAAGAGTTCAAAGAATACCGCCTTGAACATATTTCAAGGTTGCATAATGAAGAGGTCAATCGGTTGGCACAGAATGCCTCAGGATATCAGCTGATTCAAGTCACGACATCGGTAACAGTTGCCGATGATTGGAAAAAGGAGATTGCCGATTACTTGAGGGATCCATCCAGGAAAGTTGAAAGGCGTCTAAGGTTCCAAGCTACTAAGTATGTGCTCCTTGATAATGAGTTGTATTATCGGACAATTGATGGGGTTTTACTTAGGTGTCTTGGCAAAGAGGAATCGAAAGAGCTGATGGGTGAAATCCATGAGGGCGTATGTGGAGCGCATCAATCGGCATTCAAGATGAAGTGAATGATTAGGCGGAATGGATATTATTGGCCGACAATCCTTGAAGATTGCTTCAAATATTTCAAAGGGTGCCAGGACTGTCAGAAGTTTGGTAATGTGCAAAGGGCGCCTGCATCGGCAATGAATCCTATAATTAAGCCTTGGCCCTTCAGAGGATGGGCTATTGATCTCATCGGCCAGATTTATCCACCGTCGAGCAAGGGGCACAAGTTCATACTTGTTGCTACCGATTACTTCACCAAATGGGTTGAGGCGATCCCCTTGAGGAAGGTGACATCGGCAAACATGGTAGAATTCGTTAAGGAGCACATCGTTTACCGATTCGGTATTCCTCAGACTATCACTACCGATCAAGGGACCATGTTCACATCGGGGGAGTTTGATGACTTTGTTGTTAGCATGGGTTTCAAGGTGTTGAATTCTTCTCCTTATTATGCTCAGGCTAATGGTCAAGCTGAAGCGACTAATAAGGGAGTCATTAAGCTTATAAAACGCAAGATTGAGGAAAACCCTAGAAGGTAGCATGTGGTATTAAACGAAGCTTTATGGTCATGTCGGATGGCTTGTCATGGTGCAACCAAGGTCTCGCCGTATCAGTTGGTTTATGGACACGATGTTGTCCTACCTTGAGAAATTAAAACTGGTTCTAGGCGATTATCTTTTCAGGATCAGTTGACGACCGATGATTATATTACTCTGATGAAAGATGAGTTAGAAGATTTGGCAGGTCATCGGTTGAGGGCATTAATTAGTATTGAAGAGAACAAGAAGAGGGTTGCCCGATGGTATGACAAGAAAGTAAAGGTGAAGGAATTTGCCGATGGCGATTTGGTTTGGAAGTTGATTTTACCGATTGGGACTAAGAGCTCTAAATTTGGGAAGTGGTCCCCTAATTGGGAAAGTCCTTATCGGATAAAACAGTCTGCTCCTGGTAATGCGTACATTTTGGAGACTCTCGAAGGAGTGGCATTTTCTAGGGCGATCAACGACAAATACTTAAAAAGATATTACCCAAGCATATGGGTAGATGCATAGTGCTCAGTCGAATGCCGATGAAAAGAAAAATTATAAAAACATCGGTAAAAACAAGCTGGCATTATATTACAAGATGAGATCAAGCATCAGGTTACGTCCTTGCCGATACAACAGACATTACAGTAAGGAGTGGATAACTGATATCGCACACAGGCGAATTTGCTCTATTTCATCCATCTCCTTGGCGTCGGCATCGGCAGAGCCCTCAACCGACTTGATTTTCTTCTTCCATAGGATGGTTTGTCATGCATTATGGTCTCTTTCTTGCCGCAAAGCCCCGATGGAATCGGACAGTTGGGTCTTTTGTTGGTTGGCAGCCGTCAGATCCCCCTCAACCTTTTGCAGCTCCGCTAGTAGCTCCTCCTTCCTTGCCGACAGTCGAGAGATTTCTTGGTCAAGGTTGCCGATGGAGACTTTTGCTTGACCGATGCTTCTGTGCTTCTCATCGGCAAGGTGTTTGAATTTGAGCTTCTCTTCCTCGCTCTTGGCTTGGGCAGCTCTATCGGCGATGCGACGAATAAGCCTCTGGTACTGGATCTGTTTGATGTCGATAGAGGCTGCCTGGAGAAGGGTTTCTGCTGCATCGGCGGAAAGATGGCTTTGGATATCCTTGAATATAATTCTTGCTGCCGATGAGTCCTGGACGAGTTGAGATGTGTCTTGCAGCAGCAAGGAGAGCAGTTCATTAAGTCTGGACTTGATTTCTGCCGATAGAGCTGGGGCGGAGCTTTCCTCTTCATCGTCATCGGGGACGTTGACGGCAAAGGAAAATAGGTTGTCCGCTTGAAGGCGGCCTTGGCGTTCATCTTCCTTCTGAAGGTTTAAGCTGTAGGAGAAGAGGCTGTCTGGAGAATCTTAAGCCTGAAAACAGAGGTTAGAGTTTGCCGATCGGGAAATTGTACTGAAAACTTTAGGGTGATTAACTTACCGTCTTAAAGCGAATCTCCTACCTGCGACTTGGTATGCTGGATGGGCCAGCTTCATCGTGGACGACGGCCGCGGATGCCGATGATTGAGCCGGAGAAGGAATCGGCACCGCCGGTGGTGTTATTATCGGCGCTGTTTCCGACGTGGTGACCGGTTCACGTGGTGGCGATGCCGCCCTTCCATCGGCTGATGGTGCCGATGTTGGTGCTACCTCCGCTGCTACGGCGGGTGCTGCTTCTTCATTGAGCCTCGTCGGTACCGATGCCGAAGTCGCCTCGGTTGTTGCAGCAGTTGCTGTCTCCTGGTCGGGGACGTTATCCATCGGCTGATCAGGCACGGAAGCCGATGGAGGCTCTATCAACGACCTGCCGGTGGGTGGTGCGACTGGAACCACAGGTGGTCCTGCTGTTTGCGCATCGGCAGCTGATGGCGCAGTCGGAGCCGATGGTGGAGGAGAAGCCAGCCTCAGGCGTATCTTTTTCGTCGGCGCAGCAGCAGGGGAGCCGACCCGCTTGGATGAAGACTGGGGGGCATCGGCAGCTGGGCTGGAAGGTGTTTGCCTGCTAGAAGCAGATGCCGATGACTATAGTGCCTGAAAATACAAAACAAGTTATACAAGATAAATGTTGCCGATGAAGCAGTATGTAATCGGTACAAGTAAAGATGAGTTTACTGCATAAATTCGCGTCAAGGCAACAGCGGCAGCCGATGTAGCCTGAACTGTTGTAGGTGTTGGCGTAGGTACCTGTTGCGGCGTGAAAGCAGCCAATGTAGGAGCTTTGGTGCCGATGATAGATATGGGGCCCATTATCCGCAAATTAAAGGGCTTGCCACTGCTACTCATTGTGGGAACCGGATCATCGGCCTGTCAGACGCAAAAGAGTTTAAGTGCCGATACCGATGACAAAAATAAAGTATTGAAAGTATCAGATAGCAGACTTACTGCGTCATCGGGGATGATGTAATTGGCGTCAATCAGGTGCCGATAATAGTGCGAAGACTTGGCGAGTAACTGGCACTTCCACTCTTACCACCAAGACTTGAACTCGTTGGTGATGAAGGAGGTTGGCGACCAGGAAGACAAGTCAAGGTCTGACAGATCGGCATCGGCAGGAAGGCTGATGACTTTATTCCAGTCCAGATTACTGGAGATTGTCTCCCTAGGTTTTACTACTCTGGAGAAGCAGAGCTTGATCGGCAGTTGGCCAAATGTCAGTTGTCTCGCTGCTGCCGATGGGTAGTTAAACTCATAGGATGGTGGAGTGTTCTTCCCAGATCCAAAAATATTCACTGGGATAGCTCGGGGAGTGATGCTGGCTCTCATGATTGCTTGGTTCTCAGGCGAGCTCATGTCAGACAAGTTGAACAGCAACGGGAACTGGTTGTGTTCGTCAAGATATGGCCACCAGGCCCGTTCCGAGGAGGGAAGTCCGTTGTAGAACTTCTGAAAATAGTAGCCGAAGTGTTCCACATCGGCATCGGTACCTGGCAGTACTATGATGGCCTCTCCAAAGTTAAGCGGAGGCCGAGTTGCCGATTCATCATCGTCGTATCGGTAATCTTCTGATATGTCCCTCGGGAATTGTTGGGCAGATAGATCAAACCCGAGAGCCTTGTGCATATGTGCGTTCAGCCATAGATTGACAAACCACCAGGGGCCTCCGACATTGCCGATGGGCTCTCCTAGCAGTAGCTTATTGGATACTTGATGCAGCAATCGGTAAACTGATCCGAGGAGATACCTGCCTAAAGGGAGCTTCGTTCCATCGGCAAGCAGTTCAGCCGCCGGGAGGTGCATAGTGGTCGGGCCGATGGTTTTGCCACAGAAGACAAACTTTTCCAACCACATGTTTAAGAAGATGGCATGCTCCCGTTGGGTTACCGATCCGATTTTCTGGTGTTCCTGAATATAACCTGTCCAGCCGCCGATGCTACGGGTGTTCACCTTGTACTCAGATTTTCTGTTGAAGAGGCTAAGCGTATCGGCAGAGGTGATATCCAAGCCGGTCAGCATGTAGACATCAGCAAGGGTGGGAGTAGCTGGTCCATGCCTGAAGAGGAAGGCGTTCATGCTGTCGGACCAGAAGTATGAAGTTGCCATCATCAAGTTTTCGTTCCTCTCTGTATCGGCAATTGAGAGCCTAATGCACTGATCCAAGTCACGCTCCTGCCAGTATACTTGCTGTGATCTAGCCAATCTCAAGAACCAGTTCTTCCATCCTTTAGTGTGCTTGGGCCATGAGCGGAATGTGTCCTTCCACAGTCCTACATCAAAGCTCTCAGATCTAAGCGGTACCCGGTTGGTTTCTGCGTTAATGATGAAGGTGGGGTCTGGATTGCCCATTGGGCCTAGGCAGCTGAGGTTGGAACCGGTAAGAGGAATTACTACTTTATTGTACAGCTCCTAGGGTTCGAAGAAGGAAGGACGAATCAGAAAAAGAATGGGGATAAAACCAGGTTTTTGCGGGGAAAAGAACCATGCAGAGAGGTTGGATTGAATGGAGGATGAGTCTTACCTTCGGATGTCAACTTGGATCGCCATTTGGAGTCAGAGGGATGCTTGGTTTGTCCTTGGATCACGAAGGAGTACTGTTGCTCGAGCCTGTGTTCTTCAGAGCGGGCGAAGGTTGAAGACGAAGACAGGGAGGTGAAAGTAAAAATGGGCTCGGGTAAAAAGGACGGTGTGGATCCCAGTAACTTTTATAAGCCTGTTCAGGGTATTTTTGGGTTCTGTTTCACACTGTGCAGGAATGTGGAGAGGCCCGCGGTAGATACGCGCGGTGATCGAGGTGGTCTGTAACTATTTGTGCTACAATCGAGGGATTTTATTATTAAATTGCAGTTCCACACGCGGGGATCGAGGAAGCCGTACGTCTATCTCGGAGGTAACGGCTACAGCAACGGCTACAGTGGAGAGAATTTCGGCACGTAAAGTATTATACGCTCCGAAACTGGGGGGCATGTGCTGACACCGTTTTTCGACACGTGTCAAATGGGCCAAGGCTTGACTGGTCAGTAGCCGTTCTCCATCGACATCGGGAGAATTTTTGAGCCGATGTTGCCGATGAGAAAGTGCTGCGGGAAGACCAAGTGCGTTGCCGATGGAAGCTGATGAGCTTTGCCGACAAGTTAATTGGTGAAGTCTTGCTGAAACTGATTGCCGATGAAAAGTCATCACCGATGGCTTGCCGATTGCCGATAAGGGCTCGTTGCCGATTGCCGATAAGGGCTCGTTGCCGATTGCCGATGGAAGATGGTTGCCGATTGCCGATAAGGGCTCATTGCCAATTGCCGACAAAGAGATGCTGCCGATTGTCGATCGGGAAAGTATTGCCGATGCCGATGGGCGTGACTTAGCACTTGGCGGCAGCGGAGGATTACAAGTGGCAAAGAAGGAAGGTGCGGATTGAAGGGGTCTGCCGATGGAAAGTTTCCATCGAAAGGAAGTATAAAGAAACGGGTGTCTTGTATTAGTATTATTATAGTAGTTTGAGTCCGACTCTTGCATGGGTCGTTTATTTTCCTTTAAAATAGGTGTGTTTGTTTAGGAAATAAATATTGTTATCCGGCTCTTGCGCGAGTCAGTTTCCTTAGAAGTAGGAGTTTGTTTTAGAAAGGATATGTGTCGTGTCTTTGTACAACTCTCCATGCGGGAGTATAAATATGTGCCCGAGGGCCATGAATAAAATCAATCCCATTCAAAAACAAACCAATTTTATCTTATTCTACCTTATTATCGCAATTTACCCTTTTTATGCATTAGTTACAGCTATCAACGAGTTCTTCAAGTTTTCGACGGGCTGCATCATCCTGATCTCCGTCAAATCCTTGCTAGTTCCGCGTGGGAGTACCTCTGAGCTTTGGCAATCCGGGCGCATCGCTGTTTGCCTCGTTCAGCTCTGCTCTAGTTACCCCTGATCAATCTGAACCTTGACGTTCGGGCGCATCGCTGTCGTCTCGTTCAGTTTGTTCTAGTTATCATCCTTGTCGATTGATTGGTCAAATCGACTGGCACGCCCTCGACATCGAGGTTTGGGTAATAGCCCGAGATGTTCACAGATCTGACGCTTTTTTGTGTCAACAGCCTCAAAAATATACCACTTAAAAACACAAAGGTTTCATTTCTCCCTGTAGAATCCAAATAAAGGTTCCTAAAAATGCAGGAAATTTGTAGGAATTATAGCGAAACTTTGTTGAAATAAGTTTATTTTTAGAAAAAAACTTATAAAATAATTATACAGATCCAAATACTAAATAACATATTACAAAGAGGGCCTAAAAGAAAAAGTAAATTCCGTCCTCAATCTCTCACACATACCCCCCCCCCCCCCCCCCCCCACCCACCCCCCAGCCTCCCTCTCTCTTACCTAAGCGTGCCGCCTGCCTCAAATAGGTACCCACCCTCTCCTCTCCGACTCCTCATTATTCCCGGGTTTCGTTCCTCCTGTGTACACAGCTCCCGCCCCGCCTACCATTTAATCCCCGCTCCCCTGGCCTCTGCCGCCCCGCCGCACAGAATCGCTCGGTGCACCCGGCGAGGGCCTCCTTGAAACCCTAGCTTGCCCAGCCCCGCCGGGCCATGGGCAAATACATGCGCAAGGCCAAGGTTTCCGGCGAAGTTGCTATCATGGATGTCTCCGCCGCTCCGCTCGGAGTCCGCACCCGCGCGCGCGCCCCTCGCGCTGCAGCGCCTACAGAAGCAGCAGGCGCAGGGGGAGGAGGGCGCCGGCGGCGAGTACCTGGAGCTAAGGAGCCGGAGGCTCGAGAAGGTACCGCCGCCGTTGGCGGCCATGAGGAGGAAGGCGGCGGCCGCTACGGAGGTGGCGGAGGCGTCGTACGGGGAGAACATGCTCGAGTTGGAGGACATGGAGAGGTGACTTTTTTTCCTCCAATCTTCTGCCGCGTTCTTGGGTTTCTTGCTCGGGTTTTTGGGGGGGATTAGCGTATTGCTGCTTAGGGGGACTATGTCGTACCAAGTTTTTTTTGTGTCAGAAAGTTGAAAGTTTAGCGCTATGCGTTTCTATTTGAATGTTTTCGGTGTTTCTCCCCTTTATCGCGCGGTGCGTTCGGCTTCAAATTGGGAGTCATGCAAATTTCCCCGACACGCTTGTAAAGGAGTTGTAAAGCTCCAATGCTTTCTTGCGAATTTTTGCTTCTCTAGGAACCCTTATTTTCTTAATTCTTGCCGTGCTCTCCTTCCGCTTAATTTTTCGGCGGTGTCTCTTGCGTTGTCTTCTCGAAACACAAGCCATCCCCAAAACCATGGTTGCTGCCTTGTGTCCAAGAAATTAGTGTCAAATTCCCGTAATAATCGCTTGCCGTCGTCCAATTTCACCCCATAAAAGGTCCAATTTTTTATTTCTCTCGCTTGGTTTTAATCTCTGAAGCACCGAGTTAGTTGTGCTCGATCTTGTACCAGAGCCCAATTAATCCGCTAGCTTAGTGGGGTTTCTTGTTGCAGTGGCCAGCCATGGCGTCCTACTTTTTCCATAGTGGAAGGGAAAAGGGACGCCTCCTTTCCCACTCTTGTTCTTTCCCCTTCCGCATGGACTCACACGCCCTTTGTTTCTTTTGCTTGTGAGGAGACGAGTAGTCGGGGGGCCCTCAAAATCTTTTTACCAATCAAAAAGCCCTCGCTTTTCGCAAGAAATTTCTCTGTTCCGTCCCCGAAAAAGCGCCCTGTGCTCTCACCCTCACAGCCATTTCTCGCTAGGGGTCTCTCTCACCTCTCTGGGTTCTGGAAGGCGAGGAAATGGCATGTCCTTGCAAGGTCTCTTCCTGGGCCATGGCCCCAAATTGGCACCGGCATTAAATGTTTGAGGTGAAAGGGTGGTGGGAGCCCTCCCCTTCTTAGGGACACTAGTGTTTTTTTTTTCCCCCTTGCTGGAGCTAGGGGATGGAAGAAAATTTCAAGATAGATTTGCTCAGCTCTTGATATAAATGCTTTTGACAGTATCACGAGGTTGTTTACAAATGTTTTGGTCCTATACCTATCTTGCACAAGTGGTCCTCTTGCCTGCCTAAGCAGGTTAGAATCCATGTTTAGCCCTGCTACGATTAGCCCCATCATGCTGCATCAGTGGCCACCTCCGAGCATAGCCAAGCCAGGTGCCTGTTTGCTGGGCTACTGTTTGGTGCCCGGTCTTCTAGCCTCATGCAGTTTCGATTCTTGTTCTTGGGGGCTCGCCTGCCTTAGGTCGTGTCGCCTCCGGCCAGAGGTAAAGGCTGGGCACTCATGGTCATGGGACTGCGACTTGGGGTTCTCTAGTCCTAACCATTTTGTTGTTTCCTCTGGCTGGATACTTGGTTGTCCGCTAGCCTTTTTATGGCACCTGAAGCTAGATACCGAGAGGAATGGGCCACAAATGATGATGATGTGCATGCTTACTAATGGTTTATTAATTACGTTTTTAGACATTTTTTTTGTTTCATTGTTTAGAATTTGTCGGGTGCAACTTTGGAATTACATAATTGGCCTTGCTTTGTATGGAATTGGCTTCAGATTTTTCATGTATGTATACTAACCTGGTTGCTTGCAGGAATACCAGGGAGACGACACCCTGCAGCTTGGTTAACTCTCAGATGATTACTCCCAGGACTCCCGGATCCACAACAAGATCCAGTCACTCGTCCCACCGTAGGGTGAAAGCTCCTCCGGTGCACACCGTCCCAAGTTCAAGGGAGATGAATGAGTACTTTGCTGCTGAACAGCGACGCCAACAACAGGCTTTCATTGACAAGTACGGGCCTCTTATGTGTTCAGTTAACGAGTTACATAATCTATTTTGTCAATTCCTGATTCATTAGAACTTATCCTGATGATGCATGATGCCTTGCACTAACCACAAACATGTACAATTGTATGGCTTAATCTTCAGGTACAACTTTGATCCTGTAAATGACTGCCCTCTCCCAGGCAGGTATGAATGGGTGAAGCTAGACTGATAGATTCAGAGGACAAGAGAGCAGCAGCATGGAACTCACCTCCGCTCCCTCCACCACTGCAGTGTCGTGGCAGAGGCGCATACCGTCGTGTTAGCTTTGATTCTGTTGTAAAAACTTAGTGTTAGCCTGTAGCCTTAATTGTCATGTGTTACAGTACAGAACTGATGCTGAGTTACAACACCCTGATCTGATCCCTCAACTCCAATGTAACCCTTAACAGCTCATTCTGTAAGGAACCAATCACCCAGTTACCTGTTGCTGAATTAATGAATTAGAGCTAGATAATGATGTTTTATCATAGTTATTAATAACTTATCCTCTGTGACGTTGCACCTGAAGTTGATGTAATTTTCTTTTATGGATCCTGCTCTTGGTATCTGCTGCCATGGTTTGAACCTTGTTGCCTTTGTGCTGTGCGGCTGTGCCCTTCCATGATATGCAGTGGCATCTTCTCTCTCAGGCCTCAGGATGGTGCTGCCTGTGTCATTATTGCTGGCCATGCTTTGCATTTGCTATGCTCAATTGCTCCTGCATTCTCTCGGTTGCTGCAATGGTCATGAGAGTTTGGGTTGTATCCTGCTTGGAGTCCTCCATCTGGTGGTTGTTGGTGAATGCATGCCTGGGTGGTGCATGCTCGCAAACTTTTGTGCATTGTGGGCTGATCTCCACTTGTGCTTAGTGGGTGATCCTTTCACTGCGTGTGCAAGCTGACAGTGCCTTCGGCTGCTGTGGTGACCGGTTATTCGGGCATGTTGGGCTGCCTGGCAGCCTGAGCCCTGGCACAGCCTCTCTTGGCCCCCTGTGTTCTTACCACAGTGCTGAACTGCTGGTGACTGGTCGTGGTAACTGGTAAAGAGCGCCCTTTTCCGTAGTACGTATATCCTTTCTGGTGGTGCCGACCCACTGGGTCCAGGGGGCCTTTCCTCCTTTCACTAGAAAGACCCCCTGTGTTCTTACTCTATTATCATATAATTCTAGTTAAACTTCTTGTAAAATCTTTTTTTTTCTTTGAGTTGCACAAATCTTTTGATTTGCTATTAGGGCTTCCCCAATACAACTTTTTGCTTGTAGCCCCAAGTGTCATGTAGGCTCGGATAAAAAAAGTATGTGCTCCAAACTTGTTACATTCTCTTGGTGAAGATACATATGCTTAAGGAGAGAGAAAGTGGTCCATGCTAAAAAAGAAGAAGGGAAGAAAATAAATGTATGACATGATAAAAGGAAAAAGTCACTTTAGAAGCCACAGGTAGTGGTAGTTTGCATTGTGTAAATAGTAGTCTCAATATTTACTAGTATATGTGAATCACTTTATTTGTATCGAAGCCACAAATAGTATTAGCCTCCATTGATCATGCTCTTAGCTCGTCTCTTTTTTTACCAGAAGTGGGGTGCTTGCTTCTTTGTTTGTACTCTCTTACTTCGGGGCTACTTTCATCAGCATAGGTAATTTCTTTTTTGGCTCCATGACTTATATATATTGGGTCATGGTCAGCATAGACGCCAGAATAAGCTACCTCTTGTATTTTTAGAAAGTTATTTATGAGACATTTCAAAAATCTTAGAAAGTCAAAATATCTTAAGTTTAACTAGAATTATATGATAATAGAGTAATATTTATGATGTTAACTAAATATCATTAAATTCTTTATTAATTATATTTTTAGAATATGTCTATTTGATATCATAAATTTTTATAATTTTTTTATAGTTTTTTGTCAAATTTGATAAGCTTTGACTTTCTAAATTTTTTAGAATACCTTATAATTTGGGACACAGGGAATACTTCTGAAATCTCATGCTAATGCACAACTAGCAGTGCGGTACTGGTTTTACTTTCAGGACATGGTTAACCATCTTAGGCACATCTGATTCCTTTGTTCCTGACAAGACCATGCCGATGCATTTCATAAACTAGTGAGCACATCCGACAAAAGTACAAATTCTGATGAGTACAATCCATGTCCTGTCATTATCTTATCTTAAACAGTTTCTCTTTTGAAATGCTGTAGTACCAAATACTACCAATTTTCTTAGAATCTTACCGCAGGTTTTATTAAATCTGGTGATGGGACGACTCAGCCCATGATGCTGTTCACTTTAGTAATGGCCAAACTATGCGAAGGTAATAACTTAGACTATCTTCAACAACCATAACCTAAATTATAAGACACAATTATCTTTTAGGTAGTGCTACAGGTAAAAAAAATCAATACTTATTTTTAGTTTTCTTTAACAGTACAGTCCAAAAGATATTTTTTTTTACAAATAGATTTTCAAGAGAGAGGATACTCGGGTTTAGATTATGCCTCCTCTATCACCCAATCTATATAGATGCTCTGTTAGAGACCATAGGTATTCTACCAGAGAGGCAGAGGCCTGTTGTGCCTTAATGGGTCTCCTGTTGGAGATAAATAATGGCGAAAAGGCTTGGAATGATCTAGGTCTAAGTGTCATTAGAGTTGAGAGACACTTAGAGTAGATTAGGGTCTTTGTTTTTACCTTTGACCACACTATAAAGGAGGGCTTGAATGAGTAGCTTGACTTAGGAGAGTCTAATGTTTTAGGTGTGGTGCACACTTATCAAACATAGCCCTAAGTAACTTTAGGTTGGCCCTAAGATCAGTTCGAACAACTTCTGTTTTCTTTGAAATTTGATTTAGAGCTGTTTGAGGGATTTTCCATGCACCGAAAGGTGGTGCACCTGGCACTGGACGCGTCCGGTCAGTGCAAGGCGGTTAGGGTAAGCCACCAGATGCACCCCCTCAAGTCACCGGACACGACGATAAACTCAACGAACTCTCAGGAAAGCATCAGATGCGCCTGTGCGCGGCGTCTGGTCGTTTCCAATAAGGGTCTAGAGAGGTCTAGCATCCGGTCACTACACAGTGAATTTCTAGAGAGGTCACAGACTGACCAGACGTGTCTAACCAATATGCAGTGGAGCATCGTGTGTTTAGCGCCGATGAACAGAAACTAGACATTGGGCTAGCGACCGGACACGTCCGGTCGACCCGACCAGAGCGTCCGGTAACCACTTAATGCGTAGAATTCAAATACAATGGGTATGTTGGTGGTTGGGGTATTTATATTCCTCTCCTTGCTTCTCTAAGTGACTTTTGTTTATTTCATCAGCTGAGATACACTTGGAGAGTGTGAGAGAGCAAGGGCCCTAGTGAGGAAGTGAGAATTGTTAATCCATAGATTAGATCCCTCATTAGTGACTAGAAAGTAGCAAGTGTGCATCCACTCATCTCATTAGGCTTGTGTGAGTTAAGTGAGAGTTCGAGCTTGTTACTCTTGGTGATCGACAGCATCTAGTCGGTTTGGTGTTGATCGAGAACTTAAAGATCATCCAGAGGCAATTGTGGATGACTCAAGCCATGTTGTGGTCAGTTATTGACGATGCACCGAGCTAGAACGGCGAAGAATAAGCCCGTAGAGAGCACTTGATCCTTGCGCAGATCAAGGGAGAGCGATACCCTTGCGCGGGTGCTCCAACGAATACTAGGGGAAGTGTCGACTCCTCGATATCTCGGCAAAGCATCACCGTGTCAACTCCACTCTTCATTCTCTTGCAATTACTTTCAAGTATTACTTTCTTTGCACTTGTTTCCATCATAAATGATCTTGCTTGAGTAGAATTGCTTCTAGGTGTGTTTTCTTGTGTCTCTAGCTTTATCACACATAGTAGGCATTTTGGGGTGATTGGCTTATAGAGTATGTTTTAATTCTTGCATGGAAATTTAAAGTAGTTCAATTCACTTCCTTTTAGACATCTTGATTCTTTCAATTACAATTTGATTTTTAAAAATTTGAGAATTATATTCTTTTCGGGACTGCGGGAGTCCAACTCTTTCTACAGGAGTTTGCAGTGTTACGAGATGAAATTCGTTTTCCTTTTTTCAACGAAATTCCAGAATGCGTTGCATCATCATTGCTGACGCAACTCTTCCAATGTTGATGAGTATCCAAACTCTACTCGAACACATTGGTCACTGCGGCCAGTAACAGAACTTGGTGGATCTTGCTGACAGGCAAATTTGGAGGCATCATTTGAGTGCACCAAGAATCAAGAGCTGCAAAAAAAAAAAAAAAAAACAAAGGTGACTGAAAGTGTAAGTAAGAGTTGGAACTTGGCTATCATGTGTACATCTTAAAAGCTTCAATGTGTACTTCCTTCTTGCAATGTCCAGTTGGTCATATGATTGCTCTACCTACACCTCAAACTTTTTTATTTTCTAGCACTACAAAGGATTGATTCTCAAACATTTCTTGCTGCAAGATGTGCAAGGATCATTCCAGCACTTTGTCACATACGCAGAAGCAGCCAAGTTCTCTAAGTTCTAGTTGCCCAAAACAGACCTTTCCGATGTGTGTGCTCTTATCCTGAAACAGTTACATAATTAACAGGGTGTTCGTTTGAGAAACCTATCAATTTAGATGAGGTGGTGCATCTAAGTCCATTCTTGATTATGTTTTTTATACTAGTACTAAATTGCCCCCTCTATTTTAAATTGTAAAGCATCTTAAATTTTCTACATACATAGATTTTACTGTGCATTTAGATATATTTAAATACATAGTGAAAAATATCTAAAAATATAAAATATCTTTTAATTTAGGACCAAGGATACTAATTATTTGCAGCAACGAATGAGGAGATGACGGATTAACCTATTCTATTCAAAAACGAAACAATATAAAGAGTGATAAGATAATAACTACTCATTTCGTCCTAAATTATAAGATATTTTAGTTTTTATCATTTTTTTATAACATTTACATATATGCTACTATATCTAGATATATATAGTTATAAAGTCATATATTTAAAATAGTGAAAATATCTTATAATTTAGAATAGAGAGAGTAACTCGTTCCTCAAATCAAACACCCTACAAAAGTTTAACCTTATCATAATTGTGTCTTTGATTTTTGTACAGGCTGAGACCCTAATTACGTGTTGGTACTTGCTGGTCGTCGGAGGGTTAGAACTTGGAAGGCAGATACGGACGAACTTAACGTTAGCCTGGACCATCTTCGGAAGGAGCAGCCGCAGACTGTGCGAAGCATTTACAGTAGAGCAAACATTCACAGAGGTCCCCGCTGCTGCTTTTGCGCTTGATTAGAGGATGATTTCGTCTGACCTTTTGGTCAGTCAGGTGCTGAATGGTTTAATTTATTATAATGCAGTAATAATTGTAAAGTTTGGGTGAACCCAGGATATCTAAAAGTCTAAATAGCACCGTACACTTTGTACACTGTGCATTGCAGTTGAACTTGTCACCTTCATAGACTCAGGTGAAGCATGAGGCTTCTAAACTATTCTTCTCTTTTCCTTTTCCATTTCCTGGGAAGAAGATAAAGAGAATATTAAACTTTTATCTTAAGCGATTGTTCAACAATATGGAGAAATTGGTGGACTTCACGGGGCAGGAAGCAACATCACCAAAATAAAGGTACTAGCATTTGTAAGGATTTTTCTTTCTAAAAGATACTTACAAATACTAGTTAGAATAGTACTATCTGCATCCAAAAAAGATGCAATTCTGCAAATAGTGTTCACTCGAGCCTATACTGGTGGTACATTTTATTTTAGATAAATCTTTGATTTGGCACGAGCCCTTGAATGTTTTTCTAGTTTTATAATACTAAAGTGCGATATTTTTTTTAGTAGTAGATAATATGGCCGTTGACAGCTAGACACATTAACTTTCTTAACTTTAAAATTTATTGACTTCTTTTGAAGGCATGAGAGCAAGCCTAAGAGCATCTCCAACATATATGGTAAAATAAATAGCTAAATTACATAGTTTAGCTCTTTTGTAAAATATAGACGTTCTAAAAAAAAAGAAGAGTTTTCCAATAGACTTGATATTTCTCATCACAAGATGGCAAACCAGGTTCGCTTGCTATTTATGTCCAACGAGATTTTAGGAATAACATACTTGCTATTATACAAAACCAAATAGAAGATCTGTTGGAGTTCAATTTTCTCCGTAAAAATCTAAATATACAATATAGAACAAGGATAACATATCTATTGGAGATGCTCTAATGAAAACATATACCTTGCTAGCCCTAGAAAAAAAAGTGCATACTATGTAGGTACAACCAACTGAGATCATTGCTTTTCTCAACGCAAACAATACTAATCTTTAATAGGTCCATGGTGTTTGGTTGATTGGATTTGAGTGGATGGGATTGGACCAGCCGTGGATCACTGCCGCAAATCCATGGGCAGACAATATATCCCCAGATACTGGATTTCTTCGTTCTTGGTTAGTAAATATTTTGCGAACCAGCTAATCCGTGTCTTCTAATCTTTATGGTTAGTAAATAATTATGATTATTAGTATGTTATATTATTACTTAGTAATTATGATGGTAGATTAGTTTTAATAAGTGCTAATATATTGATTAAAGAATGTTTCATGCGCTAAATAGGTAATTAGTGGTGCTAATTAACATATTTATTTTAAATAAGTGATTACCATAGCAAAACTAGTATTAGTGAATATTTATTAGTGTTTAACTAGTTTTTATTATTTTTAAATAGTTGATACAATTAGTCAACTATTCTAATCACATTCATTTCCATTCATCCAACGAAATACAAAAATAACTCATCATATCCACTCAATCAAACATCCAACGAAATACAAAAATAACTCATCATATCCACTCAATCAAACATGCATCATGGATGTCATATTTCATTCAACTTGGCCCTGCAACCAACGCACCTAAAAGTATCTCCAATAGTACCTAATATTTTCTTACTAATGCTGGAGTGTTGCACAGCGCATTGCCCGCTGGGCTTGACGAGGCCACCATCCAGCATGGTGCATTGGGCATGGCCTGAGGTAGACTTGGAAGGTACTCATGAGATAGGATTTGTTTGTGTGCCTCTATAGGGTGATGAGCTAGTGCGAACTCGATCAACTAGTTAGGTTTCTTGTAGTTGAATCTATCCATCGGGGTTCAAATCTTTGATTTGACATGAGTACGTGCTCGTATTTTTCTGGATTTATTTCAGGAATTTAATGATGTTATTCTTTCAGTGGTAGGTGACGTGCCCGTCGACAACGATGTGCCTATGGTGACTTTGCCAGACCAACTCGGTTCTTCGAAAGTGTTCATAAGGGTAGGATTAAGGATGTGTGTATGTGCGTTCATAGGGGTGAGTGTACGCTCGTGTATGTGAGTGTCTACGTCTGTAACTGGGTGCTGCAAAAAAATAGAGTGATGACGTTGTAATATCAAATCTTATCCCTACTCTGGCCTTCGTGTCCTTCACTTAGTTAGCGAGTTTAGGTTTTGTCCGCTAGCATGTGTAGCATATGTGTAGAGCTTCTTAGTTTGTTGAGTACTAGTTGTATGAGTTTGTTTTACCTTGCTAACTAAAATTTAGGCGTGCTCTATCTAGCCTGACACCATAGTTGCTCATATTAGGATTTTGGTAAGGTGCTTGATAAGTTAGATAGAGGAGTCTAATCTTGGCTAGACCAATACTTCTAATTTTACATTTGTTCTGATTAATTAGCCAGGAAGATTAATTTTAGAAAGAACTATCTATCCTCTCTAATCTGCCATCTTGATCCTACAACATGTTTAATAATAATTGTTTCAAAAATTGGGCACCCACCTTCACTGTATCTCAGCTTAACATTACATGTAGTAAGAGTTGTCCATATAAAGATCATTTTGTACTAAATGGTCCAAAACAGACACATTCATTGCCAAATTTTCAAAATGGTCCTAAACTTATACATAATCTGAAAATATCATATTCACATGCTCACAAAAATTGAATCAATAGAAAAGCAACTCTCTTGTATCTCATGTCTATTGTATCTCATATCTCTCCCACAAGAGAAGACTGTAAATATATAAACCATTGGCACATAAGACCAAAATTCACATATTTCATAAATGTATAAAACATTGTGCATGCTCTTCATCACAATATCTAAGATGTGCACCCCTATATGAAAACAATTGTCCATATAAACATTAATGTTTCCTTGACTATGCCAAGGATATTAAAAACAAAATGAAGTTGGAAGATTAGTAGTCCAAAACAATGCACGTATATTTCATCGGGATATTTTTACTAAAAGGTCCTATACAAACACAAAATAATGATAAAAATGTAATCACATCCTAATGTTTTGTAAATCAATAAAAACAATCTTGTTAGCTCTCCTTTGCTTACCTTGGTGAAAAATATAAAATATATGCAATCCTCATCTCGAGCAATGAATTCGAATATAAATAATCCTTTGCAATAACTCCCATCAATTTAAATATATTTCTATTTTTCCTATTCATCATGAGTACCAAAAGTCAAGAGGATTTGATTGTGTACTATTTCACCATATCTCAATTGTCTACCCCTTTTGGCAAAAGAGATATATAAATAAATATCAAAATCGCCATGACCATTGAAAGGATATTGCATAAATAAATGATATGTCGCATTCTAAGTTCAAGAAGTGGACATGGATTTCATTTATAGCTTTACAAAATGGTCCTCATAATATATAATCACAATAAAAAATAACATGATAAGAATATCAAAACTAATAAAAAATTCCCTTGTATCTATCATCACTTCCCTGAAGGAGAAGATTACAAATAGGTAAATCATTATCTAAAGAGCAAAAGTTGCATGTTTAATGCCAAAGGTATACAAAAATTTGCATCTTCTAGTTTTATGTACCTTATCAACTTATATAACTCTTCACCCTAAACATGGAATGCATATCAAATATCATAACATCTTTTAGTTGATTTACAGATAAATAAATTTATTCTCCAAATGAATGGAGTAAATAATGTAATGGCTTATCCTCGTTGTGTTCATCATGTAGCACTAATTGATTTTAATTATTGAACGTGGTTTACATTTTAGTATGTTATTATAACTTGCCACAATAAAACGCCTACTCTATCATAGTCCTTGTTTTTAATATAAGAATATATTAAAATGAATATTTAAATATATTCTAATTTTTATGTACATCCTACAAAATATAAATAGAATACATATTCAAAATGCCTCAAAAATAGACCACTTAAAAACACAAAGTTCTAACTTCTCCATGTAGAATCCAAATAAAGCCTCCTAAAAAAATACAGGGTCTTTGTAGGAATTGTAGCAAAAATTGTAGAAATAAGTTTATTTTTAGAAAGAAAAAACTTGTAACTAATTAGAAAAATCCAAATACTAAATAGATATTACAAAGAGGGCCTAAAAGAAAAAGTAAAATCCGTCCTCAATCTTTCACACCCCCCTCTCTCTTACCTAAGCCTGCCGCCTGCCTCCAAACTACTAATTCTCCGTCTTTTCTTTTCTATGTTCACACAAAAAAACACACCCTGCTGAGAAGCCCCTCCTTCACGCACCCAGAATCGTGCACTCAAAAAAATCACACCTTTAAAATAAACGATTGAGATTTAGCCTAAGTCTTCTCTCTCCTTACTCTTTTTTTTACGACGAAAGAAGAATTATATTATATAATAGCTGGGTACATCAACATATTACAAGCACTCTGGATTATATCTAGAAACTGATTTTCATCTAAAATATACCCACGCCGTGAAAAACTCTAAATCTCAAAACCAAACCTTTTTGACGCTTCGTATAGATGACCGCACAGGCAAATACTCGGCACCAGCAATAGCGGCAAGCCTGAGAACAGTTGCCCAATAGACGGTCAACATTCGTGTAGGTGGAATTGAAGATCTTTTTCTTCTTGCCGGTGTCTTCCTTCTTCTTTCTGCCACTGAAGAATGAGGAAGACTGATCTGAAGGATATTCTCCCTAGTCTTTCATTATGGCCAGATCTAACCACAACAAAACGAAGAAAAGACCGGAGAAAATTATTCCATGGCGGCGACATCATCTCCGCCTTGATACCGCCGTCCGGAAACAAAGATCTTCATGTCGTCATGTCAATGAAGATGGTGACGCCGAAGTGTCGCCCTCGTCTTCAACGAAGCCGCCATGGAAAAAATGATTCTACCCTTCTCCTTCACCATTGCCGGAGAAGAAAATGAGGAGATAAAACTCCTTACTCACTCATCACTCAGATCCAACGGTTCCGTTTTTGGGTATCATCATCCTCCTCCTCCTCCTCCTCCTCCTCCTCCCATCCAGGGTTTTTCAATCCGACCGGTCGCCGGTAACCGGTCCCCGGCGGTTGGGCGGTTACCGACCGGTTTGACCGGTTACCGGTCCAAACCGAACGGTTTGGATTTTGAATTCAAACGGCGTAGTTCAAACGGTTTGAGACCGGTAACCGGTCAAACAGGGCCGGTTACCGACCGGTTTGGGCGGTTACCGACGGTGCCGCCCCAAACCAAATTTCAAATTTGAAAAAAAAAATCGAAAATGCTAAAAAATTCCTAAAAATAGTTCATGATTTGTAGAGTCGAATGGTGCAAATTTTTTTCAAATTGGAGTTTGTTTGCTATTTATTTTGACGCGTACAAGTTTGGAAAAAAATAGAAAAGATCCTTTTTCTTTTTTTTTTCAAACTTGTACACGTCAAAATAAATAGCAAACGAACTCCAATTTAAAAAATTTGTACACCATTCAACTCTATAAATCATGAACTATTTTTAGGAATTTTTTCAGTATTTTCGATTTTTTTTTTCAAATTTGAAATTTGAATTTAAACCGGTACCGAAACCGAACCGGTCCCGACCGGTTTGTCGGTTACCGAACGGTTACCGCGGTTTGAAAAACCCTGTCCCATCTCTCACGCCGCGCTACCGCCCCTGCCCCATTAGCCACGGTTCGATCCCCACCAGCGCCGTCTTTTTTTTTTCTTTTCAGAATTGCTATCTCTATCCAACAGAGACAACGCATAAACGAGACCCGTTGCATCTTTTGGGTCGTACACAGTCCAACAGCCAAAGGCACGGGTACGAGACCCATCCTCAACACGCCGGCACTCCCCAGATCGAGTCGTGGGGACGGCCTCCCCACCAGCTCCGGCGACGGCGAGCACCGGCCGAGCCACGCCCTCACCTCCTCTCTCCGCTCCGCCGTCGCGGAAGGCGCGGCCAAGGCAGGGCACGGGGCCGGCGTCGGTGGAGATCCAGTGCCGAGAGGACGCGAGCTCAGGCCGCGCCGCCGTGAGGCCGCTCGTCCCCGACGGCGCGCTAGCAGCTGCTCCCGCGCCGGTGTCGGTGGAGATCCAGCGCCGAGAGGACGCCGGGCTCGCTGGCCAGGCCGCGCCGCCTTGAGGCCGCTCGTCCCCGACGGCGCGCCGGCGTCCTCGCCACCGTCTCCCGTGCCGGCGTGTCCCCTCCTGTCTCCCGCGCTTGCATTTCCGCTTTCGTCTGCATCTGCGTCGTGTGGAGCGAGAGGACTCTTTTCTGCGTCTCGATTCGGTCAGTACTCAAAATGGGTCATGTGTTTGGGTGATCTGTTTCTTGATTAATCGAATATCTTTACAATTTTATTAACTAATACAGTCCTTCCTAAATCGCTGAGAAGATAAGACAAATAAAGTTTGCTTCCAGCACTGATTTGTTTGTTGATTGGATTTGAGATTTGTAGCTTCAGTTGATTAAAGAACAAGTCCAGGATGTTGCATTTATTTATTACTTAGAAAATCATGAATCCTATTTTTCCAGTATTCCTTATTCTTTATGTAATTTTGCAGTTAAAGGCTCTTTTTGGCTGTTTCGGAACGAAGTGAACTTTTGAGAAGACTCAGCGAAGCAAATCAATATAACTGATTCTTCAAGAGACAGGTTATTTTTGGTGTTCTCTTTGAAATTACACATCATCAAATATTTGTCCATAGTGAGCTATTTTCTACTTCTCCCAAATACGAAGCTACTGAAGGGATAGCCAACAGCGGCTAAATTTCTTAATCTATTGAAAACAGCATCTAGACATTTAATAAAAGGAAAACCAACTGCTTTGTCCAGTCATTGTGTTTGCAAACATGAGGTGGTCAGCGATGTACAGTGAATTTGCTTTGATCAGAAACAAATGCATGTAGAACTCATAGCTACTTTTATGTTCAATTTAATTCATTTTTTAGCAAAATCAAAGGATGTCTGCTTAACAAAAAAAAATGATAGACAAAGCATAATTTAACAAAATAGGGGTTGTGGCAAAGCTAGGGAGAATACTGCCTAGGATTCCGAGTCCTGAACTTAACTCACACCAGTTGCTCACAAAATATAATGGTGAACAGAAAAAGGCTGGTTGTAGCTATTGGTGATTAGCAAAAGTGAAAAATAACCGAGACACGTAACTTTAGAAGACAAGTAACTAAGACAATTGTTGTTGGGAAACAAGGCGTCATGTTTGTTAACTTCCTTTTTTTTGTTTCTTATTACTTCTAGGTTTTGGTTGAGAAAATGGTCTGTCCTTGGATCTGGCTGGTGTCTGATACATTAGGTAGCAAATACATGCTCTTGCATATATTTAATGATCATTATACAGTTCTTGCATATATTTTTTCTGAAATCCGTGGTTTGTGCATTCATTTTGCTTATTGCCTAGACCTATTATTATGCAAGAATCAATTTTCTTGTTTAATCAAGCTTCTTGATCATATCATCACAAATCATAGGTGTGTACAGATCAAAGTTTGTGATCCATCCTTGACTGAACCAGGATTGTACTTGGTAATTCCTTATCCACTGTTTGTATTAGTTTTGATCAATTTTTAATGCAGAGGGCATATTGTTGGGCATATATTCTAGGGGCCACTGTTGAATGAACTTGCAAGTAGTATTCAGTTTCTTAGTATTTTTTCTGCTTTCTGTAGCTGTCAGACATGAACTTCTTGCAAGTAAACAAAACACTGTTTTTGATAGCCTGAAGGCTGGAAACACTGCCCTTAATAAATCTGTGGGTAGTGGAGGCCAACTGAAAATTGTGGAACTTGTGACAAGGGTGACAAAGATCATCCACGACAAAGTGAAATAGGTAACCATGAGGGCTGAGGCTATTGTTGATTGCTTGGTAATTCTGCTATTTTTTCCTGCCAAATATGCTTTGGAATGAGAGCTGTGTGTTTAGGTTACCACACTACATGAGAGCTCAGAAGCGAAGCATTTGACTCAAGCCTAATTGGTCAGATTCATCCTCTGGGGTCAGTAAACTTATTTTCCATATAAAAGCCAACAATAGAAAGAAAACCCGGTTCAATTCACGCAGGAACGCCAGAGGATGAAAGACACACGGTCCAGTTCGATGCGACACATCAACATTGATTTCATTTGGAATTTGGTGACTCTTAACTTTAGTATCATCATATGGCCAGTGCCCTCTGATTTGGCACTGCATCTGGGGTTTGTATTGTTGGTTAACATGTAGCTTTGAGTTTGCCTGCTAGGTTGTTCCACGGCTCACTAATTTGTTGTGATATTTCCTTGTGATTTTGTAAATAAGCAAGAGTTTACCAAGCTTGTTAATTTTGTCACAAATGGGTCATATTTCTCTTTTAAACTTGTGCATTTATGAGCTGAAAATATTCTATATATTTTACATGACATTGATTTATTTAATGATGATTTAGATAGTGTGAATGCACTATTAGCATTCATAATTATTTCATAAGTCTTATAACTCACTGAATATAAGTAGATTCTGGAGCTTATTTTGGGTTTTAATAACTTCTAATTTGGGTTTCCCATTTTTTTAGGCGCCCGTCACAATGCGTTGGATTGTGGAAAGAGATATAAATTTCATATTGGAGCAGCCTGACCTGAAAGAGCACAACTAGCCAGATGTTGAGGTTGATACCTGGCCGGCTAGGAAGAGTTTTTGCGACAAATTATTACAAAATGATGGGTGCGCCAGAAATAATGATGTCATATAAGTTAAATTTTGTGTGCCTTTGACCTCTTCGATCTAATGTGTTTTTGCGACACTATTAATGTAGCATGTAGATGTCTATGCGTTTTTTTTCTTTATAACCTTAATGGAGTATTAGATAGTGAGCAATTTGACAGACGAGTTATATCAGTTAATTTACTATGCTTCTTACCATAAGCCATGAGTGTGCACTAGATGTTGGTTTCTTAATTAATAATTAATGGTGTTCATACTATCGTGCAGGATGGTACGAGAGGATTTAGAGTGGCAATCTTGCTTTTGTCAGTTAAAAAAAAACAAAATGGTCACCACGATAGCGATGAAAATATCAGAACAAGCTGATTGTGCCATAATAGAGAATCCAAATATGGCTCAAGCTTCCACAAAAAAGAGAACATTCTGAGGAAACTGAAAGAAAAGGATATCAGGTTTTTTTTCTGTTGATATAAAATATTATCTTAGCCATCAGGGAAAGTCTATGCAATAGAGTTTGAGTCTGCGACTCCGCGCTCTTAAGTGACTGTTGATTTTACAAACTTTGCCTATTGAATGACACTTTAACATCGGTATTTAATTTTACAATATTGTTATCTTATCGTGTGATCCGTGTATTTCACAATATTGTTATCTTATCGTGCGATTCGTGTGTTATTAGTATAAAAAATTAGTTATCACGTAGCAACGCACGGGCACGAAACTATTATGTATAAGGTCAAATATTATTGTGTACGAAGTTAAACTCTACAAAAACAAATTCGTTGTTTTTATAAAAACATTTCCCTAAATCAAACCGTTGCGTTAGCACGGTCATTATACTAGTCTAAATAGGCCCCCACCCTCCTCGTTATTCCATGGTGTTTGGTTGCTTGGATTTGAGTGGATAGGATTGGACCAGCCGTGGATCACTGCCGCAAATCCATGGGCAGACAATATATCCCAGATATTGGATTTCTTGGTTCTTGGTTCCTAAATATTTTGCGAACCAGCTAATCCGTGTCTTCTAATCTTTATGGTTAATAAATAATTATGATTATTAGTATGTTATATTATTACTTAGTCATTATGATGGTAGAATTAGTTTTAATAAGTGTTAATATATTGATTAAAGAATGTTTCATGCGCTAAATAGGTAATTAGTGGTGGTAATTAACATATTTATTTTAAATAAGTGATTACCATAGCAAAACTAGTATTAGTGAATATTTATTAGTGTTTAACTAGTTGTTGTTATTTTTAAATAGTTGATACAATTGGTCAACTATTCTAATTGCATTCATTTTCGTTCATCCAATCAAATACAAAAATAACTCATCATATCCACTCAATCAAACATGCATCATGGATCGTCATATTCTATTCAACTTGGCCCTGCAACCAACGCACCTAAAAGTATCTCCAATAGTACCTAATATTTTCTTACTAATGCTGAGGTGTTGCACAACGCATTGCCCGCTGGGCTTGACGAGGCCACCATCCAACATGGTGCATTGGGCAATGGCTAGAGATAGACTTGGAAGGTACTCATGAGATAGGATTTGTTTGTGTGCCTCTATAGGGTGATTGTTGATATTTCTTAACGCAAACAGATAAATCTGCAAGCGCACGGTTACCGTTGTAGCTTTCACCCGTGAGTATTCCAAGGGTATCGATTTCCACGGAGAACACGAAGTGAACTAGAAAAGAACTAAGAACGTCCAACGGTAGATAATATAGAATATTTTATTGGGGAAGATATATATTATGTTAATAGGTAAGATAAATGGGTAGAGAATGATAACTAAGTAAATAATGATAACTAGGTAAAGAGAGATTTTAGAGTTTTCTAAGGGGTCTATCTAATCAAAGACCCACTATACTCTACTTACTTTGGAGCAACAGTACCTTCCCGACTCTCGACAAAGACTGGGAAAAAGGTAGTCAGGAGAGGCTACCAAAAGCTCTACGAAACACCAACCTGAACGTGGTGGACTACAAAGGCCTTACAGAGCTATCACCTCTGGGACTACTAGGATTGGGCGCAAACTCAGGTAATTGCAAGACTAGGCACCATGCCTAACCTATTAATTACTACTCTAGCTCCGCGAAGACTAGAGCACTCAATACGAGCGGAGATCCCGTAAATAGAATAAAATAAGAACTGAAATAAGATACTTAGAAATAAATGAAGAATCTGGAGATTGCTCAGAACCAAATACTACAAAGGTACAATGTTGAGGAAGATCTGACAGATCCGGCTCCTCCTAGCTCTCTCCTCCTCCTCCTCTCTCTCTCACCTCTAATTACAACTAGATGAGCTAGAACTAGAAGAACTAGATCTAGACAACTACAGGGACCTCTCTCCTTCTCTATAATTGAAACCCTAGCTTTTGCTCTGAAGAAGAATAATGAGATGAGATGATCCTCAGGGGTCAGGGGCCTTGCTTATATAGCCTCCTCAAATGAACGTGGGTCGTCGGATCAAACCGACCTTAGGTGAAGGGTTTAGATTGATCCTCAAAGGCGGTGGAGCACGATCCGTGAAGTTGATGCTGATTGGCCGCCAGCATAGGGCAGGCGCCCTGGCTCCGGGCCCGATCCGCCTCTCGTTCGTTCTCGTGTCTTCTGGAACCCTCTAGATTATAGAAAATTATGCGGTTGATAATTATCTCTATGTAAACATGACATGTGGGCCTTTTCTTGGTATTTCCTAATAACCCCCTGCAGAAACAGACATTCATCAAAATTTGTGGAATTCTGTTAGTATAAACCTATCGACGAAATATGTGTCGCAGTCTACCTAGGGGGTACCCTACGGTTGTAGATTGTAGGCGGAGGTGTGGCGACGACGATCAAGAGTAACACAGAGAGCTTAGACACGACGATTTATACAGGTTCAGGCCGGCAAATCGCCGTAATACCCTATGTCCTGTGTTTTGGTGGCTGGATTGATATGAGTATTAGGTTACACGAGGTGTAGATGATCTGATCTAAGAGATTGTATTTTGGGGTTCCCCTGTCCCTCCTTATATATGCCGAAGGGACAAAGTTATAAGTAAAGTAACCAATATGGTACTATTTGTGCAGTGCACGTCGTGTGCTGCACGTCTATATCTTGTGGGTCGGGCCATAAGGTCTCTGGGGATATGTCGAGGTAATATCCCCAATAAGTCATCGGGCACGTTGCATTCCTCTGGCGAGCCGTCCTGACGTCTTCCGAGGAGGTATAACCTGATCGCTTGCATTTATCGGTGTTGTCGCAGAGCTCCGACCAGGTGGCCTGGTCGGGATCCAGTCCGGAGGAGCCTCCCGACCAGGTCGAACTGGCCGAGAGCGTTATAGCTTGATTGGCGAGCAGCTCGCCTTGTCGTAAGTCTACAGCTGCTTGTCGGAAGAATGTGACATGCTGAAGAAGAAAAATTTGAATGTACCTTCCTGGTGAAGTGTACCCACTTAGACTCTGCAAAAACAACACGGAAACAACAGAGTTTGTCGAGAAGAAAATCAGTACATTCATTGTCGAGAAGAAAATCAGTACATTCACCGTAAGGTGAACTGTGTCTGGAAAATGAGTTCAGTGGTTGCTAAAAATTAAACACGCCGCCTGCCTCGCCACGGCCGAGCCCGACCCGACCGACGGCAGCGCGCGTGTGGCTCGCCTTTGTCCGTTTCTCAAATTCTTAATTAAGACGAAATAATTTCTACCATTTAAGTTGAGTTAACGTCCCTTAGAATTCCAATCCGGTACAATTGTAATGCACACAATTACACATCATAGAGCTATTGATTTATTGAATAAATAAATAGATCAGGCCCATAATAAATCCAACACCAATAGAACATATGGGCATATATCTAGTATTACAAAATATGTATTAATGGATATATTTGGAAAATATTTTTGTAATATATGTATTTAAGTTAACTTCATAAATGTTAATATTAGTTTTTATCGATTTAATTAAATTTTAGATAATTTTGACTTAGAGTATTTTCTCTGTCGTTAAATAACTAATTTAAAAAAACATATTATTTATAATACATAATTAATATCATTTATAAGTATAGATAAATAGCGTAGGTTGTATTAGTTTTGCTGCTAATATTTTTATACAAATATAGTCAATCTCGCAATAATGTCCCTTACTCAACAAACAGCCTGTCTGTTGCTCCGAGAAACGGTATGTTTCGCAATAATGTCCCTTGCTCAACAAACAGCCTGTCCGTTGCTCCCAGAAACAGTGTGTTAGAAACCGGGTACCTTTCTCCAAGAAACAGTGTGTCCCTTCTCCAAGAAATTCGTGTCCTTCTCCAAGAAATCGTGTACCGCTACTCACTTCGGTTAATGATATTAATAATAATTTGCAGGTGCTCTCGTGGACAACTGGTTAGTGGAGCTCGCTCTCAGTTCAGAGACCCAGGTTCGAGCCCTGCATCTATTTATTAAAAAGTGGGGTGTTGTCTGCTCCTTCCGTCGCATAATATTAATAATTTCGTTCCGGACAAGTTTTTAAGCCGTGAAAGGATCAAGATGTCCAAAATAGGGGGGGCGGGTGAATTGGGCTTATTTCAAATTTCTAAAACAAATATGAAATTCTAGCAATGCCAATTACCCCCTAGTGCCTACCAATTGTGTGTCCTAGCTAGAAAACGGTAGCAAGTCAATGAAAGTAAGGACAATGCGGAAAGTAATGCGGTATTAAGGAGTTAGGGATAGAAAGCTTGACACGATGACGTTTTGTCGAGGTATCGAGGAGTCGACACTCCCTCCTAGTCCTCGTTGGAGCACCTCGCAAGATATTGCTTCCCCTCAATCTCGCGCAAGGGATGAGTGCTCTTTACGGGCTGGTTCTTCGCCACTCCGGCTCGGTGAATCGCCCACAACCGATCACAAGTCAATGCAGAAGGGCCGCCGATAATCCTCCGGCGATCACCTTCCTCTGAGCATCACTGGACCGTCTAGATGATGTCGGTCACCAAGAGTAACAAGCCTTGATCTTCACTTGACTCAATCAAGCCTCACAACTCAAGTGGATGCACACTTAAACTCTTGGATGAACTAGAGAGAAGATGGATGGATAGATTCGCAAATCACTCTCTCTCTAGAGCTCTTGCTCTCTTTCCACACCTCACAATACTTCTCAACAACTGAAATGATCAAAGGCAAAGTGGGAAGGCAAGGGGTGGAGTATAAATACTCCCCCACACAACTAGCCTCGGGCTGCTGAAAACAGACCGTTTTAGTTGGCGACGGAGGCTCCGTCGCATGCCCCAAAACGAACAGTTATTGTGTACGTCAGTAGGCGACGGACGCTGCTCCCCAGCGTCCGGCGCCAATTGGCTGCTCTCGGTTTACTGGGAAAATATTCCCGGACGCTCGCTAGCGTCCGACACCATGCCGACAGACGCGTCCGTCACAAAACTAGCGATTTTGGAGCTCTCTGTGTTGGCAACGAGCGTCCACCCTAGCGTCTGTCGCGACACCTAAGTCATGAAGCTCTCCTAAGTCAAGCTACTAGTCTAGACCCCTCTTGATAGTATGGTCAAAGATCAAATAGAAGCCCTATCTATACTAAGTGCCCTTCATCTCCTTATGGCTCTTAGACCTATCACTCTAGGGTCTTCATCATGTCTATAGCGCCCCAGAGTCCAAACGACTCAGATCCACTCTGCACGCTGAGCGGATCACACCTACCACCATCCTACTTAAGCTTTCGTCCTCGCTTCGCTTAAAAGCATTAACCCGGGGATGGTGGGATGGATTCTAGAAGCCTTATATGTTGATCTATCCCACCCTAAACAACCAAGGTGGGACTCAACCCTCCACAATATCTCATTAAGACACATGGGCCACTACGGGCCAAACGGGCCGGATGTGACATACACCCCCCTCAAAGAACTCGACGTCCTCGTCGAGCCCAACACACCCACAACCGGGCAAACGATGACCAGGAACGTTCCCTCTTAGCACACGCGACCGTGCGCCCAGTGCCGGCACATGTGTCATGCCGTGCGCACCGCAGAGCCTACACGCGCAATGAACCTACCATGTCCGCACACCTGGCCCGCACGCGCCCGCTGCCACGAAGGTCGTCTCTGATACCATTTGTAACGTCCCAGAGTCCAAACGGCTCAGATCCACTCTGCACGCTGAGCGAACCACACCTACCACCATCCCACTTAAGCTTTCGTCCTCACTTCGCTTAAAAGGATTAACCCAGGGATGGTGGGATGGACTCTAGAAGCCTTATATGTTGGTCTATCCCACCCTAAACAACCAAGGTGGGACTAAACCCTCCACAATATCTCATTAAGACACATGGGCCACTACGGGCCGGATGTGACAATGTCTCTTTGAAATCTGAAACGATATCCATCTTGAGGGCTTAGAGATAACCAATGATGCCCATTCTCTTTGATCACTATGGCTAAGCTACGCACAGCCTCTAATAAACACACATTAGCCACAATAATCTTTCACTTGTCGTTAATCACCGAAACCAATATGGACATGATCTTCAATCTCCCCCTTTTTGGTGATTGACGACAATACTCCTCGAGTATAAGATATAAGAGATGAATGGTTAGGATTTCAAGTGACTTAGTTGGGGTGAGAAAGGGTTAGTGAATAAGAGTGAATGATACTTGCCCATCCTAGTCAAGCCACAAATATGGTACTCAATGAATATGAAATAGAAACGGAGTACCTCATGATATTCTCATCAAGATATCATAGTATGGCGCGGAAACTCAACCAATAGAGAATAGAGACATATCATGAACAACGTGACAACTCACAAGATGTATTAACGAAAATCAAGAGTTTGTCACACAACCACATGCACACGAATCTCACAAGCATCACACATATAAACAATGCATAAGAGTAGACATGATGCATGAGTACGGGGAATATAAATCACACAAGTAAGATCAAATCCCTCCCTCTATCTCTAATACTCGACTCGATACTCGACTCGATACTCGACTTGATACTCCCCCTTTGGCGCCAAGCACCAAAAAACTACGGATCAGATAGAGCATCTAGAAGAGAAGCAGTCGTGGTGCAAGGACGAAGGTCGAACTGAGAGTAGTTTGGACTGTCGTCACTGTCCTCTGTTGCCTGACCCTCTGAAGCTGGCGCTGACTGTGAAGCGGTCTGGGTAGGCTGAGCCGAGGTAGTCTCGGTAGCAGCTGACTCTCCTAACTCCCCCTGAGACTCGGAAGGTGTGACTCTGTCAACTGGGGCCTCTGACAGTCCTGCCTCGGTAGAAACGGGCTCAATGACCCGCCGAGTGTAGACACGAGGCGGAGGAAAAGGTGCCACTGCAAGCTCTACTAGCACAACTGCTACCACTATCTCTGGTGGCTGACCCTCTGACTGAGCTGGTGCTGCTGACTCCATTGCCTCAACTACAACTGTGATGGCATCGGTGGTGATAGCAACTAGTGGAGGTGTAGTCACTGTCTAGGTCGAACAGTCAGGTCCAATCTCCGATGAGGCAACTGAAGACAAGTGAGTGTCTGTCGCCGGAGGAGGAACCTCTGCTAGCTGAGTGTCGGGAGCTGCTGCAAATGGTGAGTCCTCGTCTGTAATCTCTCTGTAGGAGGTCGTGAGGTCATGAGTCGCCTCCTCTATGGTAGCACCCCGGGTAGGTGTGAAGCCTGTCTAAAACTCTCTGGGCAAAGCTAACCATGATGATACCTGGGTCATCGGGGTCTGGTACACTGGAGAAGCTGGTGCCTGACTCTGTTGTCCACAGGACGGTAACGCTGGAGTAGGCACCACTACTGGTGAAGGCTGAGGCTAGGAGGTGAACTGCTGTTGAGACGTCCTGAGCAGCTATAGTTGTGGAGTGTAGGAAGGCCCAGAACTAGAACTGAGGAGTCTCTCAAGAATCTGAGTCTGTGTCCTCTGTATCTCAGACTGCTATCTCTGGTAAGCAAGAAACTACATCTGGAACTCATCCTGCCTCGCCTGAGACTGGGCCTGAACTGCTAGCTGCTGCGCTGCAAGTCTCCGTACCTCCTCTGCCTGACGCCTCTACTCCTCAGACTAACGTCGCTGCTCCTCTGCCTGACGGAGGAGCTCCTCTGTTTGCCTCTGCTGACTTTGGTGCATCTGTGTAAGCAAGGCTATCAACATAACATGTGAAGAGTCTGGAGCAGGTGGTGGAGCTGAGCTGGACCCACCGCCCTCATGAGCGTGTGACCGAGGTACGTACTCTGGGATCAGCTGATAGTCCTTGTCTGAGCTGTCTGATGGGAGGTTGTCTCTATAAGTGTCGTCAGCAACTGCATCTATCTAAGCATCTAACTCTGTCAGCTCTGACTCAGCAAGACCCTGAACTATGGCATACTGCTGCTCCTCAGACTCTGGTGCAATACCGGTCTATCGTGTGTGAGGACCCTGAGCACGTCTGCCACACCCTTTGCTACTGTGGGAGACTAACTGACTCATGTTGTAATCCAAAAATACAGTAGCAGAGTTCCGAAGTGTAGTAGTGAGCACCTCTGACTGGCCACGGTAGATCATGATATAGGAGATCCAGTGCTCATACTGTAGCTGCCAGTGACCTCTGAAGCCTGATGCTATGATGTCCTCCATCTCGCTGACTATCAGATCCCAAAGGTCGAACTTCTCCATCCAGACTATGTGAGCTAGGAGCCACAACTAAAGTCTGGTCAGTGTCTCTCGAGCTCCGACTCTGGGGAGAATAGTACGCCCGATGACCTCGTTTAGGATACGGGTAGTCAGCATGAGGTCACGTGTGCGACGACTAGACCGCTCTCCGAACGGCTGCACAAAGCAAGGACGAACAAAGTCCACTGACGGTACCTCTCCCTCGTGGGGATGTCCAGGGGGCTCCTGGTCCCTGTAGCAGAGTGAGTGAATCCTCGTCGCTGAGGCCTCGAGGTGAAAGATCTCTCTGAACTTCTCTGCATATAGTCGTACATCCCGTCCACGAAATGCAAAGTGAATAAACTTGTGGTATGGAGAGACCCACAAGGAGGCATAGAACTATCTGACCCAATGCTGCTGGTAGTTTCCCACATGGACTATCAGTCCGGTCAATCCCTGAAGATACCCAAGGTGTTGTGCAATGTCTGGACCACCGACATCGATGATCGCCTGAAGCGGGCAACCTCTGTGTGCTCGGATGGGTGCATCTGTCTCCATGTAACCTCTGTAGAAGTCCTCGTGCACTGTGGTGTAGAACTCAGGGCTGGCACAAGGGTCTCTCTAACCGGAAAACCACGTCTGAAAGTCAGCAAACCTCATCTCCTATATTTGCTTCGTTGTTAATCCCCGGACCTGGTACCTCACTAGGTCTAGCAGACGGGGTCTAGGAGGAGGTCTGTCATTACGCCTCGGGTCGTCGGTCCTAGGAGGGGGCACCGACCCACGAGAGCGTGCGACCCATCTAGCCATGAGCTCCTGTATCGACAAGTGCTATGTGGCCTCTGCCTGCTCGGTCTCCTCTGGAGCCTCGGAGCCTCTGAGGGCTTTGTCTCAGTCTCTGCAGGAGCCTCTATCTTGGTGCGAGAGGGGGACTCACGGCGCGGCGTCCACGGCGAGGGGAGGAGTCAATCCTCAAGCCGGCATGACATCCACCTTGCTTGGCTATCTCTGTTGCCTCTGCCGCTGCTAGAGCTGCCACTGAGGCTGGATCCATCAGTGGCCTCTTCCTCTTCTTCGACACTAGCTTCACCTTGCCCTTTCCCAGGTCGGTGGGTGGACGTGGTGGAGGTGGAGGGTCACCACCACTACCGGGGACGGGGTCGGCGTTCTTCGTGCGTGGCATTGTCGGCCACAAGAAGAAGCACTGCCTCTGAGAAAACAACTGAGACTGAAGAAAATCCCAAACAAACCACTGACACTGGTCAACTGACAATCCACTGACCAAAGCACTGAAAGAGTGGCACACCAGCCCTGGACTGTCCTCTCGAGGCTTTGCCTTGTTCCGTACTCGCGGGCTTTGTCCCGAGTTCACTGCCACTGCTCAAACTGCACGATAGATAGATAGGGTATATAACAGTATAGGCAAATAGCTAGAGTTGAGAATTTCTATAGAAGCATGAAAAAGATAAGAGAATGGATCGAGTCTACCATTTACCTAAAACCAGTGGCCAAAACAAAATAAGGGGTAAGAGTTCCTCGATCGATCAAACAACCAATCCGCAACCTAGGCAAAGGATAGGAGATAAGCAATTAGGGTTTAGTGGGATGGTGGAGAATTTTGCAGATCCTAGGTGAAGAAACTTGATATGGCAAATTTCAGGGAGCAATCACCTTGGAATGAGGGGTTGAGCACCAAGAGGTGAAAGGTGAGAAGGAGCCCTTGCCGAACAGGACCAAAAGAGATCACCACTTCCACCCGGGCGCCGGAGAACCCACATGGCTAAAACGCATGCGCGGGTGGAGGCGAGCGAATCACCGGCGGCGAGGGGCACCGGCGAGATGCGGAGCGGCGCTGGAGGACTGGTGGCACAGGCGAGGGCGATTAGGGCGGCGTGGCTCAGAGGAACGGTGGCATACGGATGTGAGTGAGAATGGCCGAGGAAGAAGACGGTCTTCAAAATAGATATGCGCTCTGTTAGTTCACCACGGACGCTCCGTCGAGACCGACGGACGCTAGGGTTCAGCGTCTGGTGCCCTAACAGAAAGGAACAGAGGGCTCCCTCTGGTGACAGACGCATCTATCGCCCCACCAGAGAGTATCCAGAGAGCTCCTTGGAGCGTCAGACGCATCTGACGCCTCTGCGACGGACGCTAGGGAGCGTCTGTCGCCCCTTTGCTGAGCGACTTTAATTTGCGTACGATTGCGACGGACGCTGAGGTATAGAGGACCGAGCGTCCGTCGGCAGCGTCCGACGGGTTTTTCAAAATGTTTTTTAAATCTGATTTTTAACCCTTTCTCCCAACCAAGTCCCAATCCCAATAAGATGCAAATAACACTTGATTGGACTTGATATGAGAACCATCTCTCAATCTCTCATTTGCAAATATTTTTCCATAGGTTTTAAACTTAGTTTTTAGATGAAAATATTTGAATGGAAGATCCAAGGAGACATCATAGGGCCACAAGAGGGGTGTGGAAACATCTTGAGCTTGGAATGCTCCCCCTAAGTGGCAAACCTAGCGGATGCTCAAACTTAACCGAAAAGAAACGGCAAGCAACAAATGCAAATGCTATCCATTACTTGGAAATCGAATCTAGGTTGCTTGCAAGTTTGAACCGCGGTTAGACTTCTTCACACGTTTTAAGGATGGTTATTCTAACCGCGTTATCCAAGCCTATGTGCATTACTAAATTAACATGTTATATTACACATGATGCATGGTTGGTTCACACAAGCTCATTTTTTAGTGAAGTTAGAGTGATCAAGCACATTCAACTCGCTTCTCAACCGACAAAAGGTTGCTTCATTGAGTGGTTTTGTGAAGATATCCGCCAATTGATCTTCGCTCTTAACACCCACTAGTGATATGTCTTTCCTAGCCACATGATCTCTAAGTAAGTGATGGCGAATATCTGTGTGCTTGATGCGAAAGTGTTGAACCGGGTTGTTTGCAAGTTTTACGGCGCTTTCATTATCACACAAGAGTGGAACATTTTTAGAGTAATGTCGAGTTTGTGTCATGTATAAGATTTCTGCACAACTTGCTCCCACGGCTATGTATTCCACCTCAGCGGTAGACAATGCCAGACTATTTTGCTTCTTAGAGGACCAAGAAACAAGTGATCTTCCTAGAAAATGGCACCCTCCGGAGGTACTCTTCCTATCAACCTTACACCCGGCATAATCCGAATCGGAATATGCAACTAGTTGGAAGGGAGCCCCTTTGGGATACCAAAGGCCAATGCTAGGGGTGTGCCTTATGTACCTTAGGATTCTTTTTACCGCACTTAAGTGCGACTCTTTAGGGTTAGCTTGAAACCTTGCACACATACACACACTAAACATGATATCTAGCCTAGATGCGGTGAGGTAAAGTAAACTACCGATCATAGAGCGATAGAGAGTTTGGTCAATTGGTTTACCTCCCTTATCAAGGTCTAGATGCCCATTAGTAGGCATTGGGGTCTTGATTGGATTGTTATACTCCATCTTAAATTTCTTGAGCACATCATGAGTGTACTTCTCTTGAGATATGAAGGTGCCCTCTCTCAATTTCTTCACTTGGAAGCCAAGGAAGAAGGTAAGCTCACCAATCATCGACATCTCGAATTTCTTAGACATCAAGTCACCAAACTCCTTGCAATGATCTTGCTTTGTTGACCCAAATATAATGTCATTGACATATACTTCGCAAACAAAGATATCTCCATCTAGCTTCTTGGTGAATAGTGTGGTATCAACTATCCCGATCTTGAAGCCCTTCTTGAGTAGGAAGTCCCTTAGCCTCTCATACTAAGCACGGGGTGCTTGCTTCAATCCATAGAGCGCCTTGGACAACCTATACACATGATTAGGACAATTTGGGTCTTCAAACCTGAGAGGTTGTGAGACATGAACAAGTTCATTAATGAAACTATTTAAGAAGGCGCTCTTCACATCCATTTGAAAGAGTTTCATTTTGTGATTTGAAGCATACGCCAAAAGGATACAGATGGCTTCAAGTCTTGCAACTGGGGCAAAGGTCTCTCCAAAATCCAAACCTTCAACTTGAGAGAACCCCTTTGCCACCAATCTTGCCTTGTTCCTCACAACCATGCCTTGATCATCTTGCTTGCTCCTAAACACCCACTTGGTGCCTATGATTCTTGCTCCTTTGGGCTTCTCTACTAGTGTCCACACTTCGTTCCGAGTGAAGTTGTTGAGTTCTTCATGCATGACATTCACCCAATTTGAATCCGCAAGTGCATCCTCCACACTAGTAGACTCAACAAAGGAAAGAAAGGAGCGATGCTCAACATAAGAAGCAAGTCTAGATCGAGTTATTACCCCGCTTGATGGACTCCCTATGATGAGGTCTTGTGGATGAGCTTGAAGCATGGGTGTAGATCTTCTATCAATCACTTGGGTAGGAGGTTGTGGTGCACCAACATCACTAGCTTGAGCCTCATCTTGATCTTGAGGGATGAAGGAGTCTTCTTGTGCTTCCCTCACTTGTTCTTCATCAACTTGAGGCGTGTGAGGTGGAGATGATACTTGATTTGCATCATCTTCTACATCTTCCACCTCTAGTGGGTTGATTGCACCAATGGGCATATTCTTTATAGCCTCCATCAAGGGTTAATCACCTACATCATCAAGATTCTCAAGCTCTCCTTGGGAGCCATTAGTTTCATCAAACTCCAAGTCATATGTTTCTTCAACTAAGTCGGAGGCTTTTTTAAATACACGGTATGCCTTGGACTTAAGAGAATAACCAATAAGGAAACCAATGTCACAACACCTTTGGAAATTGCCCAAGTGTTGACGCTTCTTGTAGATGTACGCTTTGCATCCAAACACTCAGAAGAATGATATATCCGGTTTCTTCCCATTCACAAGCTCATAGGGTGTCTTCTTGAGAGACCTTTGGACAAATAGCCGGTTGGCCGCATAGCATGTAGTGGTTATTGCTTCGGCCCAAAACTTCTCAGGGTGTTGTACTCATCAAGCATAGATCTAGCAAGGGTGATAAGAGTCCGGTTCTTCCTCTCTACAACACCATTTTGTTGTGGGGTATAGGTGGCGGACACCTCGTGCTTGATTCCCACTTCATCACAATAGTCTTCAATCTTGGTGTTCACAAACTCGGTGTCATTGTCACTTCTAATCTTCTTGATCTTCACATCAAATTCATTTTGAGCTCTAGCTGCAAACTTCTTGAAAATGCCTTGTGTCTCTCCCTTGTCTTGAAGAAAGAACACCCAAGTGTACCTAGAGTAGTCATCAACTACCACCAAGCAAAAGAGATTGCCACCAAGGCTAGCATAGGTGGTAGGTCCAAATAGGTCCATGTGGAGGAGCTCTAGGACTCTTGAGGTTGACATGAAAGCTTTGGTTGGATGAGTATTTGCCACTTGCTTGTCGGCTTGACATGCACTACACAATTTATCCTTCTCAAACACTACATCCTTGATTCCTCTAACCATCTCCTTCTTGACAAGCTTCTTCAAGGTTGACATACCCACATGTGCTAATCTTCTATGCCATAGCCAACCCAAAGAATTCTTGGAGAATAGACATGTTTGCAACTTTGCCTCATTGGAAGTGAAGTCCACTAGATACAAGTTGTTGTGCCGGAATCCCTTGAATATCAATGAAGAGTCATCCACCTTGGTCACAACAACCTCACTTGGAGTGAAGATACATTGGAAACCAAGATCACAAAGTTGACCAACCGATAGCAAGCTGAAGCTCAAAGATTGCACTAGCAATACATTGGAAATAGATTGATCTTGGGAGATAGCCACTTTGTCTAAGCCTTGAACTTTTCCCTTTGAATTTTCCCCAAAAGTGATCTTGTCTTGACTTGAGCAATCCTCATCAAGTGTAGTGAACATCCGGGGTCACCGGGCATATGTTGAGTGCAACCACTATCAATCACCCAATGACTTCCACCGGTCTTATAGTTCACTGTTGACACCTCTTAAGTATCAATTCTAAGTGTCAACTAAGCAGAAGAAAGGATATATTGCAACACACCACCTAGACATAGGGTTTTAAATGACAGAATTCCATGAGTTTTGGTGTTTATCTGTTTCTGCAGGGAGACAACTGCAAAAGAGCAAAAGAGGCCCACGAGTAAGGATTACATAGAAACATAACACCTCTGTACGAAAAAGAATAATCTAGAAGACTCCAGAACCAACCCCGAGGAAGGAGGGGCCCACCTATCAGCAGGGTAGGGCGGGCGCCCTCCCCCCTAGGGCGGCCGCCCTGGCTAGAGAGCCAATCACAATCCACCTCGTGGATTAGGGTTCACCGCCTTCGAGGTTTAATCTAAACCCTCCATTAAGGTCGGTTTGATCCGACGGTTGACGATCATTTGAGGGGGCTATATAAGGAGGACCCCTACCCCCTAGCAAAGAGCAATCCATTATTCATTTACATATTTTCCAGAGAGGATTCGCCAGAGAAGATCCCTTATGGATCTATTCTCTAGGGCTTAGCAATCAAGAGAAATTATCCTTAGTTTCTATGTCAGATTAGAGTTTACTCTTCTAGATTGAGAGAGTTAGAGTGGAGGTGTGGATTGGAGGAAGCCCGGCCTGTCGGTGTCTCTTCTCCAATTTGTATCGACGGGATCAAGTCAACTAACCCGAGGCTTGCTCCTAGGATTTCTTCGGTATTTCGACTTCTAATTCTAGTAAGTTCCCTGTTTTACTATTCTTTGGTTTATGAGTTTACTTTATTCTCTTCGCGTAGAGAGTAGGGTAATCATATCTAGCGTAAACGTGGTGTTTGGGCTAGGATACTCATAGATATCCCCCGTCTAGCCGGATCTGTGGTAGTAGCTCGGAAAGTGACAATTTCTTAGATACCTTTGGAACCCATAATCCCGTTAGAAGGACTGGTAGGGTTTTAGGCCGCGTGGTAAGCATTCTCTGAGGTGTCTCTTATCACAACGGTTCTCCCCAATAGAATAATAACACATATCTTATATAGACTAGAACGAGAGTACAGTCGCGGTCTTCTCTAATCGCTCATATCAAGATCACCTTGTTTGTAGACTAAAGGTTAATAGCATAGATTTGGTTAGTCCGATGCACCCTTTCTCCCTATGGATAAATAAATTATGATACTCTAGATAATCTCCCGGGTGAAGTGCTCATCGGTATCTGTGCGCTTACGGATTACTTCCAAGTGATTTCTCTGTTTGTGTTAACAAATATCAACATTCACCTACACACAAGCAACTTGAATTAAGCTTGTTGTTTGGGAACCCACACTTGGCGAGGTCCCATAGCCTTGTCCACCAACTCCTTAGCAACCCATAACACTTTGGGCTTGTTCTTCATCTTAGGACCGAGAAACACAACAAGTGGTCTACCCTTGGAGTACTTGTTAATGATGAAGTGTGCATCATGAGCAAAGAGCCTTGTGTGCTTGGACAAGGTCTTGGGTGGTTGAGTCTTGCAATCATAAGCAAAGTGACCAACTTGTCCACACTCAAAGCATCTTCTAGGCTTTGGCTTTGCTTGATCTTGATTGTTGCTCATGGCCTTGTTCTTGTAATAGTTCATTGCTTCAATCTTGACTTTGCCTTCATGAGTTGGTTTTCCTTGAATCCAACTCCCATCTTATTATTCTTCATGATGGTGTTCATCAATAGCTCACTTTGGAGGTTGTGGCCCTTGGTGAACTTCTCCATCCCACTTGCAAGCTTAATCTTCTCATTCTTGAGCTTTGCATTTTATTCTCTAAGTGTGTTGATCAAGGTGATAGCATCCTTTTCATCTTCCTTGTCCGACTTGATGGTGAAGGGCTTGTTAGCCTTGAGGTTGATTAGCTCTTCCTTGAGCTTTGAGTTCTCCATCCTCATCTTTATGTAGTCATCATATTTTTCAGCCTCAACTACCTTCTTGCCCTTGCACTTAGCATTTTGCTCACTAGCAACTTCATCAAGCAAGTCCTCACAAGAAGTAGCTATATCATACTTAACAACCGGGTTAATAGAAACATGTGTAGCAAGATCATTTGTAAGCAATTCATTAGCTACCACAAGTGTGTCATGTTCATTTCTTACTTGGTTGTAGTCATCTTTTAGCAAGTTATACCTTGTATGGAGCTCTTGTGTTGACCTCTCAAGCTTATCATGTTTCTCATTAACTTGCTTGAGTGAGGCTTTGAGCTCCCTAGTACTAGATGTGAGAGAATTGTTCTCAAGCTTTAAATCATCATTAGCACTAGAAAAGACATCAAGCTTAGCATGCAAGTTTTCTTTGACCTCAAGTAGTTTGTCATTTTTACCTTTGTACCTCCTTATGATGCTAGAGTATTTGTTGCAAATTTTAATTACCTCATATAGGATGGTGCATCTTCATCATCACTATCACTACCACTTGAGTCACCACTATCATCCTCCTCCTCTTTTTGTACCTTCTTGTCACCTTTAGCCATGAGGCATAGGTGTGTAGAGGATGAGCCCGGTGATAAAGAAGGAGGTGGTGGTGGTGGAGTAGAGGAACCAATCACCAATGCGGCCACCTTATCATCTTCACTTTCACTATCGGAGGGATCACTTGAATCCTCAATGTCGGTGAGCCAATATCCAACAATGTAAGCCTTGTCATCCTTATTCTTCTTGTAAGGCTTGTCTTGTTTCTTGTCATCCTCACTTGAATCATCTTGTGCACCCTTCTTGTTCTTGTAATTCTTGAACTTCTTGTTCTTGAACTTGTCTTTCTTCTCTTCGGTGCATGTGTGAGCTAGATGACCAAGAATCCCACAATTGTAGCACTTCATTTGTGAGATGGGCTTCCTTGAAAAGCTTGTGAAGAATTTCTTCTTCTTTGAGTCAAACTTGACTCCATTCTTGTTTAGCCTCTTCAACATCTTGGTGGTCTTCTTCACCATGAGGAAAATGTTGTCTTCATATTCATCATCACTTGCACTCTCATACATTACTTGAATTTTGCACTTCTCCAAGGAAGATGCCTTGAGAGCCAAGTCCTTCTTCTCCTCTTTATCTTTGTCTTTCTTCTTGGAAGAGGATGAAGAGCCATAATTGATCTTCATGTACATCTCATGAGCATTGATTTTGCCCGTGTTGGTGTAGATGTAGAGAGATCCCCTTGGTGAAGAACCATGACGATGTGGCCATACTTGACAATTGACAAGACACAGAGAATCTTGCGCACCACATCGGCTGGTGCCATTTGGTTGAGCCCAAGTCCATTCAATTCTTCTACAAGAATGTTAAGACGTGAATACATCTCATTTACATTTTCATTAGCAAGCATAGTAAAAGAATTGAGCTTTGCCATGACCAAGTGATAGCGTTCCTCACGCTCACTCCTTTGTGCCTTCGTGAAGAGCACAAATAGTGGTCCACAACTCAAATGCGTCTTTGGCATTACGCACTCGGTTGAAGACATCCTTGCATATGCCATGAAAGAGGATATTCTTCACCTTGGCATTGTGCTTCTCAAAGTAGGGGTCCTCCGCAAAGTAGGATCCTCCCTTTGTGGTGGCTTTGAGAACGCCAACGTCCATGACCTCTAGATAGACCTCCATACAAACTTTTCAATAAGGAAAGTCGTCTCCATTGAACATGGGAGGTGGTCCATCCCTATGGGACATCTTGCTCTAGGCGGTGAAGCCTAAATTAGAGCAACCTTGCATTGATACTTGAAAGGATCAAGATGACCAAGAGGGCGGGTGAATTGGGCTTATTTCAAATTTCTAAAGAAAATATGAAATCCTAGCAATGCCAATTACCCCCTAGTGCATACCGATTGTGTGTCCTAGCTAGAAAGCGGTAGCAAGTCAATGAAAGTAAGGACAATGCGGAAAGTAATGCAGTATTAAGGAGCTAGGGATAGAAAGCTTGACACCACGACGTTTTGCCAAGGTATCGAGGAGTCGACACTCCCCCCTAGTCCTCGTTGGAGCACCTCGCAAGGTATTTCTCCCCCTCAATCCCGCGCAAAGGATGAGTGCTCTTTATGGCTGGTTCTTCGCCACTCTGGCTTGGTGAACCGCCCACAACCGATCACAAGTCGATGGAGAAGGGCCGCCGACAATCCTCCGGCGATCACCTTCCTCTGAGCACCACCGGACCGTCTAGGTGATGTCAATCACCAAGAGTAGCAAGCTTTGATCTTCACTTGACTCAATCAAGCCTCACAACTAGAGTGGATGCACACTTGAACTCTTGGATGAACTAGAGAGATGGATGGATGGATTCGCAAATCTCTCTCTCTCTAGGTCTCTTGATCTCTTCCCACACCTCACAATACTTCTCAGCAACTGAAATGAGCAAAGGCAAGGGGTGGAGTTTAAATACTCCCCCACACAACTAGCCTCGGGCTACTGAAAACTGACCATTTTAGTTGGCGACGGACGCTCCGTCGCATGCCCCAACGGCCAGTTATTGTGTACGTCAGCAGGCGACGAACACTCCGTCGCTTAGCGATGGACTCTGCTCCCCAGCGTCTGGCGCCAACTAGCTACTCTCGGTTTTCTAGGAAAATATTCCCGGACGCTCGCTAGCGTCCGACACCATGCCGACAGACGCGTCCGTCGCAAAACTGACGATTTTAGAGCTCTTTGTGTTGGCGACGGACGCTGCTAGGGTTCCACCCTATCGCCAGCGTCTGGCATGACAGGCAGCGTCCGTCGCCTCTGACCTCAGCGTCCGACGTCCAGAAAAGCTCTCTCTCAACTTCGGTTTTCGTCGCGATGAATATAGAAGTTGTTCTAGGCTATCTTACGGTCACCATAGGCTTGCTTAGAGCTAAGGTTGTCAAGTGTGCACCACACCTAAGTCATGAAGCTCTCCTAAGTCAAGCTACTAGTCAAGACCCCTCTTGATAGTACGGTCAAAGATAAAATAGAAGCTCTATCTATACTAAGTGCCCTTCATCTCCTTATGGCACTTACACCTATCACTTTAGGGTCTTCATCATGTCTCTTTGAAACCCGAAACGATATCCATCTTGAGGATTTAGAGATAACCAATGATGCCCATTCTCTTTGATCATTATGGCTAAACTACGCATAGCCTCTGCAAAATACACATTAGCCACAATAATCTTTCACTTATCGTTAATCACCGAAACCAATAGGGTCATGATTCTTCAAGGCGGTACACCTTTCGTCTCATAATAAGTTCACCTCTAATGTTTAAAATTTGCCCAAAATAAGTATATCTTTAGATATGGGATTATATGACTCTAATTTTCTTTTCTGCTTTCTCTTTTTCTGAAATACAATGAGTTAGTCTTTTTGGAAATGCAATGAATACTCCACTAAGACCTTTGGCCAATCTCAGTTGATAGTTTTGTAGCGTTGTTTTCTAAACTATCAAATGGAATGAAACTTGGATGAAGCATCCTCTCTCAATGCAAAGTTTTATTTTAGAGTTTCATATTTAATGACTCATAGATAATTAAACTATCAAAGTTTTATATTTTTTTTTGAGGCTATACATGTACGTGCCGCACGTCACCACAGCAACAAGACGTGCTGGGTACGGTGTGCCTTCAAGGAGCACTTATATTTTATTTATTTAATGGTTTAAAAGCACTTATTGTAATAATTAAATAATTTCAACATAGAAACTTTTAGTAACTCAACCCATGAGTCGTTTGTTTTACTAATTCAAAGTGAATAGCTTCATTCAAACCTTGTAACGATTGATGCCGAGATTATAGTTAAAATCGAACACCTAAGCACCATGATAAATAATAAAGTCAGAGTGAAGTTTGGAAATTTTGATACTACTCAGTTGTACTCCCTACGGTCTCTAAAAAATAGATTTATAGAGTTGTCCTAATTTAAATTGTTTAAACTTTGACTAATTTTTTAAAAAAATATTAAAATTATGATATTAAACTAATATCATTATATTTATCATAAAGCATATTTTCACATAATGCTTATTTTAAGTCATAGAGTTAATGTTAAAAAAATAACCGACATGAATTATAGGAATCGATTCTTTTAGAATAGAGGAAGTAAGTACGGAGTACGTTCTTTGGCGGAGGAAGAACCGCAGCTCGGCGGCGGTGTCCATGGAGTGAGCGACAGCCGACAGCAGCGCTTGGGTCGGTGCAACGCCAGTACACGTCCATTGATTGCTTCATTTGTTGCACTGCCTGCTTGTCCTCAAAGTGGACCAATTCTCATTCGCACGCACGCACGGCAGTGAGCCACTGATGACTAGGCGAGTGCTCGATCTTTGGTCACGGGAGGACCTGGTCTGGTTCTCCCGTCTCCCTCGAGGAGAGGAGGAGGAGGAGGACCCAGCACAGCACGGGAGAGGGTCCGAATCTGAACGCTGGCCAGTATTTTCCGTGCATGAAACCTCGGTCTGACCGCTGCATTTGTTACGTGGATAACGTTTTTTTTAAGACAAAAATTGCAGCGATGACAGTGCGTACTGTGCTGTGCTGTGCTAGGTTCTGCTACGCCGTGAAAGTCGCGTCCTATGGACTTTGTGTGTGAGGATTTTGCAGATTAATATGCAGGGACGAACGCTCAACATAAAAACAGGCATTGAGTCAGAGTCTATGCTGAAGATTCTGATTAAAAATAAATAAATGGTGGTTTAATCGGTGGCTGGAAATTGGAGGCCAACAGGCGACAGGTTGGTAATGGCGCTGACAGGCCAGACTGGGCAAAATCAAAGGCAGCCGTGTACCTGCCGCCTGCCGGCTTCGAGCCCGGGCCGTTCCTCGTTGGCCCAAAAATAGACCACTGTTCATACTCTGTCTCTCCGTGGGCTCCGGAGTGTCGTCAACACGGCCCAAAATTGTCGCTGGTCACCGCAGCCCACACAGTGAGAGCAAGTATAATAAGGCCAGTTAGGTGTACATACGAGAAAAGGGAAGAGAGAATGAAGTCGGCGCTCCGTTCTTCGCCCGGCGGTATGCGAACATCGAGAATATACCGCCCGCTTGCCGCTCGGTGTGAGCTGTAAAGCCGGCGTTTACCTGAGAATCTTTATTAGCCATGGATCTCGTGTGCCGCTCCAACACTGTACGGGCCCCTTTGGATTGGAGGATTGGGATAGGAATTTTGTAGGATTGAACTTCCTAAGGATTATTTCCTATACCCTCCTTTGGTTCACAGGAAAAACAAAGGACAAAATCTATAGGATTGCTTCCTATACCTCAGTTTTACAGGAATACAACCATGAGGTTGGACTTCTTGGAAAGATTCCTGGCGCGAAACAAACTCGTTCCCGGGCAGCGCTCACACCAGCTCCCGCTTTTCAGGTCCCCGTGCAGCTCGCTAGACTTTGGGCCCCACTCATGCAAATCCAAAACCAGCAAGGAAAAGGTGGGTCCAATCCAATAAAAAAATATTAAAAAGAGGGAGAACGGTGAGGCAGCCTTGCTCTCCCGTAGCCACGTGATTGGGGCAACAGTAGTCAGTTCATGTGTTTCACCTGAACTCTTGTCAAAGGTCATCTTTTTCTGTTTTTAATTCCATAGGATTAGAGAAGTATGCTATCCTGATTCCTGAGTTTTTCCTTTTCCTATACTCAATCCAAAGGGGCCCTACAAGGTAGCACATCACTACAAATTGTTTGACGAGACCTATGGCCACAAAGATAGATACTACTGAAGATCACATGAAGTTATATGCATAGACAATAGTTTAATACATCAGGAAAACTGATCTAGTATACGGTTGTTTTGTTGATGATGGCTAAATATGACATGGCAAGTATACAGCCAACTACCAGCCGACCTTATTAGCCATGCTCTGTCATCAGCGAGGAAAACATGCTTGCTGCCTGCCACAGGCCCGCATCCTCGCCTGCGGCCGCGTGTCCTTCGCCCGAGCATGACTGTGCACTGTGCTGTGCTGGACCACACACGCACACACGTGCACTTGCGGAAATTTCGCCATTTTCCGTGCCACATCTGTGCGGCACAAAACTCGGTGTGTTTAGGCTAGTCTTAGGTAGGTCTCAATGAAGAGTTTGATGACGTTGTTTCTAAGGCTGTCATGTCATATAAAATGAAATGAAACTCGGATAAAACATCCACTCTCAATGGAGAGTTTCATTCTAGGATGTCATAGACATTTAATTCCATGACTTATAGAGAGTTGGTATTCGTGCCAAGAGAGTGTCATTCCCATGACACTCATTTCTTATCTCTCTTCTTAAATACACTGTCATGTCATCTAAAGTGTCTATGTGGCAACTTATTTAATACGAATGAAACTCAAATGATACTCTCATTAAGACCGGTACTGATGCCTTGTCAGCCGTCTAAATAAGTGTCCATGTCACAAAAATCTGACCTGGCAGATACAGTACAGGAGAGAGAGTGCTAGGCCGGCGCTTCATTCTTGGCCGAGCGAAAACACGATGCACGAGAAAAAAGAGCCCGCATGCAATTAAAGTGGCCAGTAGAATCGTCCTTTTCTTGTGCATCTACCTGACAGTCATCTTATTAAATGCTCATATAATCAAGGAAGCAGCCGACCAAACAGTCAGCTTACTATATGTTTGTTTGCCAAGCAGCCAGCTTACTATATGTTTGTTTGCCAAGGTTGGCGGTAAGTGATGTGGCAGGAGCATTTCGCCCGCAGTCGACGAAATTATTAACCTTGCTCTTAGGCTTGTTTAGATACGCATGTATCAAGCTCAAACCATATGAATTGAAGTGGATCGAAGTGTATATTAGTTCAAATACACATCAACACATGTGGTTTGAGAGAGATACATGCGCATCCAAATAAGGCCTTAATGATGTTTCATCTAAGTTTTATAGACATTAGGACAGTCCCAATGGAAGAAACTGACACGATTTTCATAGCACAAGAAATCATCTATAGAAACTATCTTCCACAATGGAAGTGTCTTCGAGTAATAATTATTTTCTCTTTCTCTCTCCAAACTCTATCTTCTTCCTCCAATAAAAGTGTGCCACGAGCCCCCTAGAAACTGGTGGTTTCTTCCCAATGGTGATTTCATAATTTCTTGATGCATTGGATAGAGTGAAGACTTGATTTTTTCATGAAGAAATCATTTCTATGATTTGTGCTCTCTTTCATCATTAATTATGTTGTCATGTCAGCATTTTGCCTACGTGACACCTCATTTAATAAGGATAAAAACTATCATTAATACACCATTGGGACTGCCCTTAAATATATAGATGTGGTAATATATTAATAAAGAGAGATAATGAAAATTTTATGGGGGCAGAGACAGTTTAGAGCAAGTACGAGTATAATAGAAGGCTGCAAGATGGCTAAATACTGATGTGGAGGAGAGAAAAGAGGAGAGAGAGGAGAAGTGTGTTATAAGCTTACAGCCAACCCAGACACAATAACCAAGAAAATTTGTAAGAGAGACAAGTGGACTCTATATCCACAGTAAAGAGCAAACCATTATATGGGTGGGCTGGGAGAAGACTACAAGAAATCCTTACAGCCAAGAGTTGGTTGTATTATTAGCCTTGCTCTTATGGGGATGAAACTATAATGCACTATTTTTAAGTATTAATGCATTGGAAACTGGGACATAAAATCCCCATTGAGACTGGTCTTAGAGCAAGGTTAGTAATATAATCAATTGCTGGTTGTATAGATACTTGCAGTCCACCTCTCAGCTCAATCATATAATAGTTTTATCTTTATAACAATACATGACTCACTTGTCTATCTCATTGCATTTCTTGGTTCTTGTATCCAAGTATAGATGACCATGCAACCCGTGGGCCGTTGGCACGGCCCACGGCACGGGAATTTGGCCCGGCCCGAGGCACCAAGCCATGCCTGGGCCGTCACCCTGGCCCGTGGCACGGCACGGGCACGACCCGGTGGAGAAGATGGCCTGGTGACGGCTCGACCCCCACAAACCGGTCTGCTAACATCCTTCATGTCTCCTTACTCGGCCCAAGTGCAACCAGCCCAAAAACAAGCCTATCCCCATCCCATCCCCCTAACCCTAGTCCCGAATGGCCGAGTCCGGCACTCCGGCTCCTCGCGCGCGGTGCGACTGCTCTCGTACTTGGCTCCTCCCCGCATTCGCGCTGCCGCTCCTCCACGCGTCTGCGCCGCCGCTCCTCCCTGCGTCCGCGCCGCTCGACAGCTCCTCCGCTCATCCTCGTCGAGGAAATGGTGCGCCAGCGACTGCTCTCCTCCGCGCACCTCCTCCACCTCGAGCTCGTGGTCCAGGCAAGGGCACGAAACGCGCGGCGGCGGCGCGGCGCCATGACCCCTCCACCTCGGCCTTCTCCCTGACTCCCCCTTACTGATCTGTGCTGGGCTGCTGGCCTCTGCGGGCTGCGGGCTTGCACGGCTTCGCCGTGCCCAACAGACGGCACGACACGGTCAAACGGCCCACATGATGTGCCATGGGCCAAGGCCAGGCACGAGCACGGTGGAGGCACGGCACGGGCGGCACGGTGGCCCGGTGAGGCACGACACCAGGCCGGGCCGGCACGGCACGTCGGGCCACCGGGCTGAGCTGGCACGGCCCGATGGCCATCTATATATCCAAGCTAGCCCACTTCTTCTTTCTCTCCTTTCTTCTCTCCTCCACCTTAACATTTAGCCTGCTTACGGTCCATTATAAATGTTAGGGTGAAGGAGAAAGGGAAGGAGAGAGAGAGAGAGAAGAGAAGTGTGCTAGCTTGGATACAAGAACCAAGAAATGCAATGAGATAGACTAGTGAGCTATGTATTGATACTTAGTTGATATTATAAATGTTATTATATTATCATATAGTTTAGCCAAACTTAAAATACTTTGACTCTCTAAGATTTTTGAGATATCTTATAATTTGAGATAGAGGGAGTAATATGTTTAGAGCTACTTGCTCATAAGTCACCTTCAAAGTTGTCCTTGGGGCGTTCCCTATGATTTAGCTTAAAGATTAATTGAACCATTTCAAGATTCAAGAGATAGTCTTGTGATGTTCTTCTCTGAACATCACATAAGTGTTTGTCGATGAGATATCCTATAGGGTACCCATGGATCGGCTTACCTGAGCTTTGGGCCTCCTTTTCTCGGTCCACAAAGGAAGATAAAGGCAAAGCCGAATTCTACTCGGAAAAGACGACAAGACTGAAGCGCAGCTTAAGGCTCTAAGTTTGTAACCGAGTAGGATTAGAGCAACCCTCGACCGGTTCCTGGACTATAAAGGGCTGGTGAGGGAATCACCCGAGAAATCAATCCCAACATACTACACAACACCCGATACGTAGAGCGACACACAACACCCGATACGTAGAGCGACACACAACACCTTGTATTACGATCAGAGCAATAACAAACGACTCAACTGGATGTAGGGTTGTTACTCGACTAAGTCGAGGGCCTGAACCAGTATAAACCGTGTGTCCCTGCATGTCCAACCACCAAGGTTTCACTATTCACCGAGGCACGAACTAGTGTCTTGGGTAACCCCGTGGCAGACTATCGGTGGTAAAACATCGACAGCTAGCGCGCCAGGTAGGGGCTTTCGGCTAATTGTTTCTCAAAAGCTTGGTGGACCACGACCTCAAGATGATGAAATTGACGGACTCAACATTTTTCTTTGGATCATGGATCTGCAAGATCGACGATGATGGAAAGCTTCAAAACCAACTCCAAGAAGAGGAAGGAGTTAATCAAGATCTTCAAGAACTGAACCAAAGGACCCAAAATCTTACGATTTCGAAACCAACCAGACCATTAGATGAAGATGGATATGAAACCGACTCAGAAAAGGAGACATCACCACACGCCAACCCTGAGTCAAACACGAGGAGAGTGAACACAAATCAAGTCAGAATATGTGACCAAACTTCAATCGGAAGCAGAAACAACTCGGAAGCAATCAAGTATTCGGGTTATATCGGGCTACACAATTCAGCATCCACATACGGAAATCTTATTCAAAAGAAGATGACAAGAAGTGTAACTCTGAGAGGTGCCCAAGAGGGAATGATTATGTCAACAACTCCAGAAGGATGTATCGTGCACTGGCCAAACCAATCCTCAAGAACACAAGACCAAAATACGGAACTACCATTCCAAGTAGGAAAAGAACTCGAACTTTACCATAAGCTATCATGCAAGACAAGGAAAAGAAGCCAACAAACAAAAAGAACTCGGAGAGCGCATACTATATACATGGCTGAGCTGGAACCGTATTTAGAGCCACCACAAATACCTGACTTGAAATCATCAGACGAATCAGAGGGAGATATCTCAGATGATGAAGAAGGAGAAGACAACGAAACAAACAATCACAAAGCTGCAAGGCTAAGAAAGAACAAGGCTAGGGCAGGAAGAAGAAATCGAGCTGCCCAGAGAAAATAGATCTGGAACAGATACAAAGGAGAATTAACAGAATACAATAAGAAGAAGGCGGAAAGAGAATCCATGAAGAACTCGAAGAGAGAGGATAGAAGATCTGACAAAAGAACTAAACATTCTCACTAAAGAAGAAAGACTCACAGATGAGCCAATAAAAGAGGACGGATGATGAGGACATGACACCTTCGGATACAACCACAGCCATAGATTACAAGGTGAGCTCATTCCTACATTTACACAATGGTTCTTGGTACAACTCACTTGGTTCCACATGTATATGTCAATATTTGCTTGTAGATATAAACATGTCTCAATGTGCATGGTCATCAAAGTTCAACATTCGGTTCGTTGGCGGCTCAACAACGCTTCATTGGGAAGGCCATAACTCATCCATCCGGAGTGCGATTGAGGTCAATGAGGACTTGATGGAAAGATCATTTGATAAGCTTTCAAATCTATCTGTTCCCATCTCAATATCACTTTGGCAAGGTCTTCAAATCATCACGACACTCAACTACTATTTCTGCGGGATGCTACGACATCGTCTTGGACTTGTCATGCAACCTCGGGACCCTAACCCAAGTAGGACAATGTCCCAAACATATGTAGAATACCTAAAAGATGGTCCAAGACGTCCTCCTCCTTGGCCACCACCTTAGGAGGGCAGCAAGGTCATCCAACCCAAGTTGGAGGCTCAATCCAATTTGATTTCGAGTCCATCTCGGGCTATAGGAGCAGCCAATGGTAAAACGGGTGCCCAGGTTGTATACGGAGTCCGTTTTCGATGAAACACATATGGATGGAAATATAATTTGATAAGGAAAGCAACCTAATTGGTTTCATATCAAAATTCCTTCGGAGTCAACAGAAATCATCGAAACAAGTTGACGTCCAGAATCTGTCGAGATGCTGCGTTGTCGTCTTTTGGACCGTCGGGCTTTGTAACGAGTTGGCCCACCTTAGGGACGTGAGTGGCTTCCCTAGGACGCCCCTTAGACCATATAATCAGCAGCCGTCGCCTACGTTAGGGTTTGAGTTTTGCTTTAGATCAATCTGTCGTTGAACAGTCACCATTTTCGGTTTGTGAAACCCCACATTCGTGATCTTAATCATATATCTGCAATTGTCACTTCCCTTGAGTTGCATTTTATCTTGTTCTTGCTTGTGTTCTTTGATTCGCAGCAGGGATTAGCCTTCTTGGCGAGGTCAACCGGATTGTGACATGGTTGATAACCAGAGGAGACGTGGTGCTAAGATTGCAGGGTTCGGTCTTTGTGATCTGAAGCCGGATCGGTGTGTCTCTCTCCGACCAAATCGGTAGTTATCTTGAACTGACGGAAGATCGGGAACCCTAGTTCTCACCAACGGAGACCCTAACAAACAACCTGACGACGATATACCTCAAGAAGGACAAGGGGAAAACAAGAAGAACCACCCAAGAAGTCGATATTCCACAGACTGGAGAAATCGGGGGTACCGCAACCATCGGAAAGACAGTAACAACATCTCGGCTTGGTATACAAAACAACCCAGATTGGGACCAACATTATCCGGAAGACTACGGAGATTCCGAATACATAGGGGACATGGGTTATTACAGAAGAGATTGGTCACCAGATTTCAACAGAACAGAACAGTATGATAGATTCCCATGCTTTGCGGGAAGACTGCAGACTTTGAAATTACCACACAAATTCAAGCCGGCAAATCACTCCAAGTACAATGGAAAAGTGGAACCCATACAATGGATAAGAGTATATTCCCAATCCATTGAACTCGCAGGAGGAAACAATAACATCAAAGCCTTATACTTTCCAATGGCGCTCGAAGCCATGGCTTTGCAATGGTTTGACAGGCTGAAACCAAGATCAATCAAGTATTGGGAAGACCTACAAGAAGCTTTCTGCAACAACTTTGCGGGAATAATAACACACCCCATGACAGCGGCAGAGTTGAACACCCCATGACAACGGCAGAGTTGAAGAATGTAAAGCAAAGAAGAGGAGAAACTCTAAGGGAATATTATCGAAGGTTTGGAGAACTTAGAGCCCAAATACACGACATCACTGATAGGGAAGTAATAGAGACATTTGCGGATGGAATCGTAACAAATTGGCAGTTCAAAGACTATTTTAACGAAAACCCAAGATCTAATGAAGACTTCAAAAGAGTTGTCGAAAAAATGATATCATTAGAAGAAAGAACTTGACACAGGTTCACTCGAGATTTCCATGAAAATAAAAGACTAGATTTCAGACCAAGTGACAAAAGACCAAGACAAGACAACCTGGTAGCAGCAACAGACAACAAAAGAAGATACAATGACAACGACAAAGGAGGATACAACAACAATTACAACAACAACAACAAATACAACAACAACAACAACAACAACAACAACAACAACAACAACAACAGAAACACAAACAACAGATACTCAAACAACAATTACCAGGGCAACAATTACACAAAAGACCCGCAGAAAGGATAGAGGACTTATGTCGGTGTTTAGAAACTACCAACGAGTAAATTTGTACGTGTGTCGGGTTCCGAATGGTGAGACAAAGAGACAAGAGGGTTATACTGGTTCGGGCAAGAAATCCCTATGTCCAGTGTGGACCTTCTCGTGTTCCTTATCTCTGCTTGCAGGGGCTACAAGCTGGTTCGAGATAGGGGGTATGAGCCCCAGGTCCCTTGATGGTGTAGTGAGTGTGTATGCTATCAATTAGCCGTGTTCTTCGAGTGTGTGTGAGATCTCCTTCTCTGGAATCTTGAGAGTGGAGAGCTCAGGGTCCCTTGAGTCGTCCCTCCTGTCCTCCTTTTATAGTCACAAGGAGGGCAGGGGAGTTACAAACATGCGTTGAGAGATATCTACCTAGGATACCGAGCCCCTTCCTTCCTTATGAAGGATGTTGGGCACTTATAATACTATATTCTTATTGTCTTCGTACTTGGTCGGAGGAGAGGAGTCGTGTCGACCCCTTGTTGCGTCGCCGGAGGATACGAGGGGGGGGGCGGTTTGAACCCGTAGCATAGTGGAGGCATGGAGTTCGTTGTACCGTTGGAAGGTACACGGCTGTACCTTCTTATAATTATTTTTGTATACGACGGAACCCTCCACTCCGGGCCAATGGGTTTCGTCACCTGGCGGGCCCCATGTACCCGTTGTACTTCTATTTGAAGGGTTTCTGTAGGGGCTCGGTGGCCGGAGGGGTTGCCGTTGCTTCTTGGAAGCGTGGGTCCTGCCTGTTCAAGAGTCCGACTCCATCCCATCCCTGGCTAGAGGACTTGTCGTGTCTCTGTTTTAGTAGGGGACTAGGGTGTTATCCTGCGCTCCGGTTCATACGGGGTGTACGATCCTCAGGGTGGTGCACCTCCGTTCTTATCGGCGTTTGCACCTACAGGGCGATAGCCGTCACCTTCTAGAAGGGGTAAATAGGTATTTTCCCTACCAGCAGTGCTCTTCACATCTTCTGCTGACTGTGGGACCGTCTCGTTCCCTGCGTCAGGCGAGACAAAAACATGTCTGCCCGGGGGCACGTCTGCCTACCCGGGCCGGTGGGATTCTGTGAGTCTTACGCCTCCTCTTTGTGGGCTTGCGGTGATTTTTCCCGGATGGGCCTCTTATTTGTTGGTTTGTTTTTGAGAGTTTGTCATTAAATTAGATCTCCGACAACTTACCTTGCTACATACATCCTAACGTGGGCCACAAGCTAGTTGAATGTGATGCTTTTCAATGAAGATTCACAAAGAAAGAAAATACACGGGCAAACAACTCGGAGCAAAGAACAAATGAATCAAGAAAGGATACAAAGAAAGCAGAGGGAAATTATCAAGAACCCCAACGACAAATAGCAGTAATCTTTTCTAGAGCATCATACACAAGAAATAAAAGACAGGAAAAGCTAGCACACATAACCATCATGGCAGCAGAACCAGCTACCCCAAGATATCTAGATTGGTCAGAATACCCAATTCAATTCACAAGATAAGATCAATGGACAAGTGTAGCAAACGCTGGCTATTACCCTCTAGTAATGGGACCAACAATAGCAGGAGTGGCAGTTTACAAAGTACTCATTGACGGAGGAGCAGGATTAAACATAATCTTCATAGATACTCTGAGAAAGATGAATTTGGACTATGAAGGCATGATCACACCGACAAGTATTCCTTTCTATAGGATAGTACCCGGAAAAGCTTCCATACCATTAGGACAAATCACCCTATCAGTCACCTTTGGAACACCCGACAAGTATCAAACCGAGTTCATTAAGTTTGAAGTAGCTGACTTCGAATCATGTTATCATGCAATCCTTCGAAGACCAGCACTCACAAGATACGTGGCAATACCCCACTACCCATATCTACTGCTCAAGATGCCTACAACAAAAGGAGTTCTTTCACTAAAAGGAGATCTAAAAAGAGCATACGATTGTGACGTACAAGCCATACAAATATCAGAAAAGCTACAAGACTACAAGGAAAACGAAGATATTGCAAAGAAAATTGAGAAAATGAACCCGGACGAAATCCAAATAACGGCAAAGAAGCCAAGTATCTTCACACCTCCTAAAGAAGCAGCCAAGAAAACAGTAGATCTATTAACTGGAGACCCAGAAAATACAACAATAATCAACGCGAGTCTGGATCCTAAATAGGAACTTGCGCTCACCAACTTTCTAAGGGACAACAAAGACATATTAGCATGGAAGCCAACAGATATGCTTGAAGTCCCAAAAGAGTTGCCTGAGCACAAAATTGATACAAATAAAGGTTCAAGACTAGTAAAACAGAAGTTGCGCAGATTTGCACCAGACAGGAAAGCAACAATCAAAAAGGAAATTACAAAATTACTAGCGGCAGGATTCATCAGAGAAATAATCAACCCGGATTGGTTAGCTAATCTAGTTTTGGTGGAGAAAAAGAACTCGAAAGAATGGCATATGTGTGTGGACTACACAGATCTCAACAAACATTGCTCAAAAGACCCATACGGGCCACCCAAAATTGACCAAGTCATAAACTCAATAGTTGAATCATCATTACTATCTTTCCTCAACTGTTACTCGGGATATCATCAAATATCACTGAGAGAAGAATATCAAAGAAAAACATCTTTCATAACACCCTTCGGGGCATATTGCTACAAGTCAATGTCGTTTGGACTGAAAAACGTAGGAGCAACATATCAAAGAGAAATACAAACCTGCCTTGGAGATCAAATCAGAAGAAACGCGGAAGCCTACATTGATGATGTAGTAGTCAAAACAAAAGAACCAGAATCACTATTGAAAGACCTGGAAGAGACCTTTAAGAATCTGAAAGCATGGAAGTGGAAACTCAATCCCACAAAATGTGTCTTCGGTGTACCATCAGGACAACTACTCGGTTTCTTAGTCAGCAATAGAGGGATTGAAGCAAGCACAAAACAAGTCAAAGCAATAATGGATATGAAGCCACCCAAAAAGGTCAGGGATATGCAAAAGCTAACAGGATGTATGGCAGCTCTCAACAGATTCAAATCAAAATTGGGAGAAAAAGGACTACCCTTCTTCAAACTCCTGAAAAGGAAAGAGAACTTTGAATGGATAGAAGAAGCAAATCAAGCCTTCAATAAGCTAAAAGAATACTTATCATCATCTCCGGTAATGACACCACCAAGAAACAAGGAAGATATGACGCTATATATCACAACAACAAAAAACATAGTAAGTGCAACAATCATCGTGGAAAGAGAAGAACTCGGACACATCTACAAAGTGCAAAGACCAGTATATTACATCAGCGAAGTACTCGCAGAATCGAAAGTCAGATACCCACACGTACAGAAACTACTATATGCAGTACTCATATCATCAAGAAAATTGAGGCATTATTTCCACGAGCACAACGTAACAATCGCAACCAACTTTCCGCTACAAGACATACTCAGAAACAAAGACACCACAGGCCGAATATCAAAATGGGCAGTAGAACTCGGATATCTAAATATAGACTTCAAGACAAGAACAACAATCAAGTTGCAGATATTACCCGACTTCATCGCAGAATGGACCGAAATCGCACAAAAATAACCCAAGCCAATATGAGACCACTGGAAGATGTACTTGATTTCCCCAGAAGGAAGACAATTCAAATACGTGCTACAGATATTATGGCAAGCAACAAATAATGAAGCAAAATACGAAGCACTCATACATGGATTAAGAATAGCAACTACTCTGTGAATCAAAAGAATTCTCGCTTATGGAGATTCAGCAGTAGTAATCAATCAAGTAAACAAAAAGTGGGACTGCACAAAAAACAACATGGACGCATACTGTGCAGAAGTAAGGAAACTCGAGAAGAATTTTGAAGGACTAGAAATCCACCATGTCTTAAGAGATTCAAATGTGGCAGCAAATATCTTATCTAAATTGGGGTCAGACAGAGCAAAAGTATTACCAGGAGTATTCGTGGAAGAACTCGCAAAACCATCAATCCAAGAAACCAACAAACAAAAAAAAGACTCAATGGACATAGACGAGACAAAAGAACCCAACATCTCAAGACATATCGTCAACATAGAAAGTGATTGGAGACAACCATACATCGATCATAAAAGCGAAAACAAACTACCCGGAGACAAAGCAGAGGCAATGTGAATTATAAGGAAAAGCAAGGCATACATCCTAGTAAAAGATAAAGAGAGCAGCATCTTCTGGAGTATTATTGAAATGTGTATCCACGCAAGAAGGAAAAGAAATATTACAAGAAATCCACTCGGGATGCTGTGGAAATCACGCAGCGTCTAGAACACTAATCGACAAAGCATTCAGAAGCGGATTTTATTGGCCAACAACGCTCAAGGATGCAGAACAATTAGTCAAAACATACAAGAATTTCCAAATGTTTGCAAGACAATCCCATGTTCCAGCACATAACCTAATTTTCATACCATCAGCCTGACCTTTCTCATGCTGGGGGCTAGATCAAGTCGGACCCCTCAAAAAGGCAAAAGGAGAATTCGAGTACATATTCGTGGCAGTAGATAAATTCACCAAATGGATTGAATACAAACCGCTAGTAAAATATAGCGTTGGAAAAGGCAACATAGTTCATACAAGACATCATGCACAGATTTGGGATGCCCAACAGAATAATCACAGATCTCGGATCACCGTTTACAGCAAAAGAATTTCAATATTTGGCAAGAGACTGTGGAATAGAGATAGACTATGCATCAGTAGCTCACCCCCAAGCAAATAGACAAATTGAAAGAGCCAATGGCCTATTACTACAAGGCCTAAAACCAAGACTATATGAAGACCTAAAAGACTACGGAGGTAAATGGATAGAAGAATTACCAAAAGTGGTATGAGGCTTAAGAACCCAAATCAGCAGGGCAACAGGATATTCACCTTTCTTCTTGGTATACGGATCAGAAGTCGTATTACCAATTGACTTAATATGGCAATCACCAAGAATCGAGCAATACGATGAAGGAGAAGCCGAAGAAACAAGATGGCTGGAGATTGACACAATCGATGAGATAAGAGATAGTTCAGTAATCCAAAATGCAAGATAACTACAAGGCTTATGAAGACATTATGATAGAAACATGCATCGAAGAACACTAAAACCAGGCGATCTGGTACTGCAGCTAATTCAAAAGAAAGAAGGAAGACATAAACTACTCAGCCCATGGGAGGGTCCTTTTATCATCAAGACTGCAATACAACCCGGAACCTACAAGCTAATGACAGAAGATGGAATTCAACTAAGCAACACTTGGCATATCAGCCAACTCAAGAAATTCTACAACTAAAGGCATAAGATACAAGACATCAAGAACAAAAGATCTACAAGTCAACCATCTTATAAGACGACATAACAAACCGATAGTTTGCACATTGAGAGGCACTGTCTGGAATTTTAAGACAGTTGTTTCGTGAGGCAACTTGACAAACCGGCTGCTTTGCACCATGAGCGGCACAGTCTGGTTCATATATATAAAAGTCTACCATTTCGTGAGGTGGCATGACAAGCTGATAGCTTTGCACCATGAGCGCCAATGTCTAGCATTTTTAAGTCGGTTATTTCATGAGGCAACTCGACAAGCCGACTGCTTTGCACCATGAGCGACACAGTCTGGTTCATATATCTACAAGTCTACCATTTCGTGAGGCGGCATGACAAATATCAAACTACTCAGCGCAACAAAAAGAAGTAGTCTACCTCGACGATATCAAAGTTAATCACTTGTACAAAGTGACACAACACAACAGCTTGAAGAAGCAACACAGAACTCGGCACAACAATAACTGCAAGCCAAAGACTATCATGTCAGAAAGTGGCATATATTTCTTTAACAGTAAAAGCTACTCGTCAAAAATGACTACGTTACCTCAAAAATACCCGGAGATCATTCAAAGATAAGGATCTACGAATCTTAGCTCAAAAGTACAAGGCATTTTATGAACAACAAAATCTTCAGCATAGTCATCAAGGCACAAAGGCCAATAATATTACCCAGAAAGAACTCGGGAATTCAGAAGCATCTTCAAAGCCTAATGCAGAGGCACAATATCAATCAAAAGAATTTGAGATGGCTCTCAAATATCTGGAAAATAAGGTATTCGTTAGAAGGCTAAACATATCAATCAGAAAATAAAAATTGCACATCATCGACAGAAAAAGACAAGGACATTAAAATGTCAAAGCAAAGCCTGACAATATATTAAGCAAAAGTATCTTTCAGAGTATATTACAGAACCATCACTCAAAGACAAGTAAATCTGTTTGTCAAGGAGAAGGGGGCAACACTTTCATCTGACCAAGTGTCTCACTACAAAGAATCTTAACCTCAAGTTTCGATTGCTCCCACCTAGTCAAAAGATCGGCCTCCATAGGATCTTCAAGAATCCGGGCCACGGAAACCTCAGGGGCAAGAGCTTGAACAAAGGAAACAACATTTCCAATGCAGTGTTCAAATCCATTCTGCACAAACTCACGGAATCGAGAAGACAACAGTGGGATTATGCTATCTATACCAGCACTATCATCTCCAAGATGACAAACAGCAACAATAATAGGCTTCACAGCCTCAAGCAGAGATTTAAGTTGCGCTCGAGCAAAAGTCAACTTCCCTTGCAAAATCTGAACAGATTGTAAGGCCTGGACAAGATCACGATCAGCACCGCTTCAAATTAGCTGAGCCTTAGCTAGCAAATATTGAGCCTTTTTTAAAGTGTCATCAGCAGATTCACTTACATGCTCAGCCTTGTTCTCAGAAGATCGAAGGGTCTCAGTCATCACCTCCCGATCCTTTGTCCAAGCTTCACGATGACGCTCAGCATCTGACAAATATGAAACAAATAAACAAAAGTAATCTGGCAAAACCAAAAACAAGTAAGTAGAATAGCAAAAGATACTAGCAAGTTGAGGCTTTAGATCAACAATTTCATCAGAAGCTCGGGTAGCAGCAGAATCCCGCATCTCTGTCAATTGAGCCAACTCAGCTTTTACACGAGACAACTCGGCCTCAGCTTTACCAAGACTACCCTGAATAAGGATAGCCGACCTCTCTTCTTGAGGATCAAACAAAACATCTTGATCCTGATGGAAAGTCTGCTGACAAAAAATAAGATAAGAGGAATACAGAAAGAAAAAAGGAACTACAAAACAAATATTATCAAGAGCACCTTGAGCTTAGCACTATATTCTGAAGAAAAAGATTCCCAGGTTGAAAGCAACCGACCGATCCGCTCAGACCGAGCAGACAGAGGAATACAATGATCAACCACAGGAAAATCTTGGGCATCAGGTCGGGAAGTCAAAAAAGACTTCCCAAAAGACACCTCAGTCAAACCAGCATCATGAGAAGCTGTCGGATCACCTACAACAAAGAAATTAGCACAAAGATATACACCCAGAAGATCAAAAAATAAATATACCTTAAGAAGGCAATGGCAAATCTACAACAACTTTAGAAGAAGAGGAGCCATCTAAAGCAACACTGCAGCCAAAAACATCACAAGTCTTTACAAAGAACTCGGTCAAATATCAAAGAAACAAGCAGAAGAAAAGACATATACCTAGAAGATTTCTTTATTACGGCCACAGTTTGGGAGAAGGACAATTTTGGAATAGCAAAATTAAAATCATCATCAAAATATGGTAGGACAGAAGAAGAGGGTACAACAGACCTAAGGGGAAAATCAACAGACACCCGACTACATAAAAAAGAATAAGGATCAGCATGCATCATGAAAACACAAAAGAAGGGAAAAGAAAAATGACTTACCCAGAAGGACTCAGAGGATCAACTGACTCATCTTCAGTCGAAAGGGCCGAATACCCATCTGCAAAACAAACAACAAATTCAAGAAACAAAAGACATTAAGGCAACAACAAAAAAGAATTCGGCATAAAGATAACCTGACAAAGAACCCAGACGGGCGGATCGCTTCCTTTTTGGCCAAGGAAGCCCAATATCAGCATCTAAACGACCTCGCTTCTTAGAAGTGGCACAAGATCCAGTACCAACATCAGTATCATCATCATCATCAGCAGCAGCAGCATCTGGGCCATCAACAACAGCAGGAACATCGAGAGCAAAGTCATAGCCAAAACCCTACAAAACAAACTCATCAGACAGGAACAACAGAAGCAAAAATAGATCAAAAACATAAAACACTTACAACAGGTGGGGGATTGGCAGCACTATACTCTTGAATGGCGATAGGAAGGATAACAACACCACCCAATACTCTATTCAACATCTCAAGAATGGCATCATCCGAGAGTTCAGTCTCAAGGATAAGGCGAGACAAGTCAGAAGGACCACTATATTCAAAACCTAAACGATCCCTTTTCATCAAAGGCTGAATCCGGCGACGTAAGAAGCTAGCAACAATACCATTACCTATCAAACCAGACTGCTTCAAGAAGCTAAGACGAACAATCAAAGGCTTAAGAGCTTGCTTCTCGGAAGAAGTAATCTTCTCAGACCAACAAGGAAGAGAAACCGAAAGAGAGGACAGATCAAAAGGCTAAGGAAAGAAGGGTTGAGAAACATAAAACCAATTCTCAGCCCAATCACGAACAGAATCAGATAAGGACAAAGAAGGAAAGGCATTCTTGTGGCTTTGCCTAGATTGAATCATAGAACAACCACAACTGGGAGCCTTAGACCTACCAGTAAAACGAACTCGAAAAAAGAAATGGAAGAACAAGAGGCAAGGAGGAATTCCTATGAAAGCCTCACAAAGATGAACAAAGCAGGAAAGGAAGAGGATAGCATTGGGAACAAGATGGTGAAGTTGGAGACCATAGGAATTGAAAAACTGAACTAAGAAGTCAGACGGAGGAAAACAAAGTCCAGATCTGACATAAGAAACAAAAATAAGAGATTGATCAGGAGAAGGATTCGGGGATAGTTGATCACCAGGCAATTCACAAGAAGAAAGAGCCGATCTAGGAAGAAATCCTTGCGCAACCAAGAGATCAAGATCACCCTGCTGAATAGAAGACTTCGGAATCCCTCCGCCCTTCATTGCAGAATTATCGCAAGAAGAACGACAAAACGAGGTCAAGCCGAAGGCAAAGAGTAGAGATTTCAAGATTAAGCAAAGAAAAAGACAGTAACGAAAGGCGAAGAAATTTATATAAGATTGGTTACCATAATTAAAGGCCGCCAAGAAGCGATAATTACGGGAAAATAGCAGAACAGTTATCAAAACCATCGTTCCCAAAAATCATACAACGGGAAAGGAAAACGGTCGGGTTAGTCCAGATACAATCGCACCTAGAAGAGTACACCATGACAAAGAACCAGCTAGTGAAAAGAACTTGAAAGTGCAATCAAGCCTTAAGTGGGTTTTGGTGACATGACAACACAATTAGAAGACTAATGAGACTTTGTGAGTATGAGAAGCAGGTTAAACTTAAGGAGGTTGATAAACAGGTTGGCGAACCCCTCCGACTACAAAAGTGCATGGCAACAAGCTCAAAGAGTTTAAATTCATTTTTATACATTGAAATTGAGTTAGGTATGTCATACTATAAAGAGGGATTCAACACGCATGTCAACAAGTCAACCAAATGCATATCTATCCAAATACATCACACCTCCACATATATAGTGGGCAAATCAGCCAGCTACTCGAAGATCATATCCTTGCTTTTCTGCCGAGGCCGGCAGTGCTGGCCTCCAGGGCGGCAGTGCCGGGCTACAGGCCAGCACTGCCGCGAGTTGTTCTGCCCGTTGGCAGTGAGGAGGTATTTCATACCCTCTCACTCAACCCCAACGGCTAGTTCTGCCATTCCAACTCTCACACTTCGACAAAACAGAAAGAGAAGCCTCCTTCTTGCTCTCCCTTCTCCCTTGGTGCTCATCCACTCTCCTCCATTGATCTCCAATCATTCTTTGAGAGATTGAGCCTCCAAGCTTGAGAAGAAAGCTTCTCCCTCGGATCTTCACTCCTACAAGCATTTGGTTTGTGTGGTGCTGGCGGTTTGAGTTCTTTACTCTTGGAGCTTTGCTCCTAGCCGGCTAGCGGTTGCCCTTGAGCTTGCCTCCTTCGTGTGGTAGCCTAGGGAAGTTTGTATCACCCATCATTTGCTAATACACTTCTCTCATCTTAGGGTTTCACCCCCTTGACTTGAGACCAAGGAAAGAGCTAGCCTTGTGTGGCGAGCTTGAACCTTGTGTGGCGCACCTCAACAACGTGGACGTAGGCAAGCTTTGGTGGCGAGCTGAACCATGGGTCAAATCTTGTGTCACTGTGTGCTTGTTACTTTACTTTCATATATCTTGTGTGCAAGGTGATTTCTAGGGTTTGGACTCGATCTACTCGGTGGGTGTGTTGCTACCACTTTCAGGTGGTGCTAGAGTTTCCCTACACCTCTAGGAAGGTTTCTATTCAAGCACAATTTACATTCTCAGTTTACATTTTGAATTGTGCATATATCTGTTTTGGTGACCAGCACTGCTGCCCTTAGTCCAGCAGTGCCGGCCACCCCAGCAGTGCCGGCCTCTCTGCTGACAGAAAGTTGCAGTTTGTTTTAAACATGCCTATTCACCCCCCTCTAAGCTAATCAGGTCCTTACAAGTGGTATCCGATCAAGGTTACCTCAGTTAGCACTTCACCGTGCGAGGTAATGGCCGAAGAGGGTAAGGTTGTGGTGGTTGACCCCAAGTTTGTTGACCCCAAAGCTATGGAGGTGCACTCCACGGACAGCAGGGAGAGTGTGGACTCGAAGAACTACCTGACCACTCCTAGCATGTCCGCTGGAGAAAGAGCTAGAAGATTGAGAAAAGAAGGAAAAAGACTACAAAGAGAAGAGAAAGCTCTCAATGAAGCAAGAAGCTTGAAGCTTGCCGAGAAGCTTCATAGAAGAGAAGTAAGAGCTCTCAAGAAGGAGCTCAAGGCAAAGGAGGAGGAGCTCAAGAAAAGCAAAGAGCAAGCCTCTCAAGCGGAGGTTGAGTCTAGTAGCTCAGACGGTGATGATGATGTATCATATCGTTCCTCCAAGATAGAGAAGAAGGATGAGAAGAAGAAGGAGGAGGAGGAGGAGGATGGCATAAAGAAATACTCCGCCATATCCTTTGATTATTCATCCATTTCTAAACATGAGCATAAACCATTATTCCATGTTCCCGCGGGCAAATTGCCTCATTTTGATGGGACTAACTTTGCCAAGTGGAAACACTTGATGAAAGCTTATCTTGTAGGTCTTCACCCCGGTGCTTGGGAGATTGTGCACAAAGGATGTGATCCTCCGGTTGATCCCACAAGCCCCACCACTACTGAGCTCAGGTGCATCCAACTCAATGCATAAGCAACTAGTGTGTTGCTAAGTGCATTGGATGGTGATGAGTACAACAAGGTCATGGGATTGGAAGTGGCCAAGGAAATTTGGGATACTTTGCATCTTGCACATGAGTGTGTGAGCAAAGTAAGGCAGTCCAAGATTGATCTATTCATGGCCAAGCTCAACTGATTTGTGATCAATGAAGGTGAAGGGCCACAAGAGATGTTTGATAGGTTGATGACTATTGTTGGGAAGATAAGAGGACTTGGTGGTGAAGAAGTCAATGACCACAAGGTTGTCAAGATCATGCTTGAAGCCTATTCTCTAAGAAATGAAACTGTGGTAACATTGATTAGAGACAAGAAGAGATTTGAGTACTTCACACCAAGTGATGTGCTTGGAAGGATCATCCCCTTTGATTTGCAAAGGGAAGAAGCCCAAGAGAGGAAGAAGCTTGGAGAAATGCAAGAAAGGTTGAGGGCATGAAGATCAAGAATGTGGCTCTCAAGGCAAACAAGAGCACAAGAAAATCAGCCCCTAGCTATCCTAAAAACAGCAAGCATGCATCTTCAAGCAAAGCTCAATCAACCAAGACCATCAAGCATGAGCCCGAAGCTTCAACATCAAGTGATGGTGGAAGTGAAGATGAGCAAGAGGAGAACATAGATGACATGACCCTATTCATGAGAAGATTCAACAAGGGGATAAAGAGCAATGGGTACAAGCTCACAAGAAGGAAGTTCTCTAACAAGAAATCAAGAACTTGCTTTAGGTGTGGTAGCACCGAACACTTCATTGCCGATTGCCCAAACAAGAAGGAAGACAACAAATTTGGCAAAGGCAAGAGAGAAGACAAGGGTGACTACAAGAAAGGGAGAAGAAATGTGGGTGAAGCTCACATTGGACATGGTTGGGATGAATCAACCGATAGCTCAAGTGAAGAAGAGGAGATGACCACCATAGCTATTCACAAGCCATCCACTTCACCAAGGCTCTTCAACAACATGTCCGATGATGATGAAGGCTTCCCTCACACTTGTCTCATGGCAAAGGGTGAGAAGGTAAAATCTAAACCCAAAGCCAAAGCTCCTCCCCCCAAAGACATCTCTAGTAGTGATTCTAGTGATTGTTCTAGTGATGATGAATCTAGTGATGAAGAGATAAATAAAATAACTAGTAACATGGATCCTAAGACAAAACTCTTCATTGCTAATATATTGGATGAATTAGAGGCAACCAAAGCTGAGCTAGCATCTAGAGAAAAGACTCTTATCAAACAAGAGGATCTTTACATTGCTGTGAGGAAGCTCTTGAATTAGAAAGAAGTGAGGTGAGCTCTTTGACTAAGGCTTTGACCAAAGAACAAGAAGCTCATGCTCTCACTAAATGAACCAAATGCATATCTATCCAAATACATCACACCTCCACATATGCCAACAAGTGAACCAAATGCATATCTATCCAAATACATCACACCTCCACATATATAGTGGGCAAATCAGCCAGCTACTCGAAGATCATATCCTTGTTGTTCTGCCCAGGCCGGCAGTGCTGACCTCCAGGCCAACACTGCCGCGACTTGTTCTGCCCGTTGGCAGTGAGGAGGAATTTCATAACCTCTCACTCACCCCCAACGGCTAGTTCTGCCATTCCAACTCTCACACTTCGACATAACAGAAATAGAAACCTCCTTCTTGCTCTCCCTTCTCCCTTGGTGCTCATCCACTCTCCTCCATTGATCTCCAATCATTCTTTGAGAGATTGAGCCTCCAAGCTTGAGAAGAAAGCTTCTCCCTCGGATCTTCACTCCTACAAGCATTTGGTTTGTGTGGTGCCGGCGGTTTGAGTTCTTTACTCTTGGAGCTTTGCTCCTAGCCGGCTAGAGGTTGCCCTTGAGCTTGCCTCCTTCGTGTGGCAGCCTAGGGAAGTTTGTATCACCCATCATTTGCTAATACACTTCTCTCATCTTAGGGGTTCACCCCCTTAACTTGAGACCGAGGAAAGAGCTAGCCTTGTGTGGCGAGCTTGAGCCTTGTGTGGCGCACCTCAACAATGTGGACGTAGGCAAGCCTTGGTGGCGAGCTGAACCACGGGTCAAATCTTGTGTCACCGTGTGTTTGTTACTTTACTTTCATATATCTTGTGTGCAAGGTGATTTCTAGGGTTTAGACCCGATCTACTCGGTGGGTGTGTTGCTACCACTTTCAGGTGGTGCTAGAGGTTCCCTACACCTCTAGAAAGGTTTCTATTCAAGCACAATTTATATTCTCATTTGATATTTTGAATTGTGCATATATCTGTTCTGGTGACCAGCACTGCTGCCCTTAGTCCAGCAGTGCCGGCCTCTCTGCTCACAGAAAGTTGCAGTTTGTTTTAAACAGGCCTATTTACCCCCCCCCCCCCCTCTAGGCTAATCAGGTTCTTCCAGAACTCGGCAAGACATAAGAGACACAGTTCAAGGAGAGTCCTTTATTAACAAAACATCAGCAATAGCACACACCCAAATTACACCAGAATATGATCCCTCACTAGATATAAAAGAACCCTGAACGGCAGGGAAGAGGCGAAAATTACATAAACCGGAACCGGTAATTGTCGTACAGAAAGTAGCAGCTGGGAGGTACTTGAGTTCATACGAGAAGGAGCCCATCCTTGCTTATTGCAGGCAGTAAAACTAAGAAGTCGTCCAAGATGAGCATCATCAAGGGTCGCAAATCTATAACAACCCGGAGGAGAACACAAACAAACGACTGAAGGGTCCACGACAGTATGCACCAATACCTTCACAAGGCCTACACCATTTGCTTCGGTTTCCTCCGCAAAATTCTACTACCTCGAAACCAGCTATCTGCTAATTTCCATCACAAGAGCTACACCATTCACCAGATTACAACCAAGAAAGAGACGAAAGAAGCCCAGGGGCTCGTCAAGCTCGCCAACTATAGTATCCATGATACAACAAAGGTGTTTACACAAGAAGGAAGAAGATATATGACAAGGCAACCATACTACAGATATTTATAGAAGAACAATCGGTGCATATACACCAAGTCCACGAAGAAAGGGCAATAATAGCAATAATACATAAAGGAAGCACTACAAGGACTACATTGATGAGATGAAAACAGCTACAATAAAGGCGGTACATCAGGGTACTACACAGAATATTCTGAAGAATATTCCAAGGACAATCATACAACCATCAACAACTCTGCAGGCCATGAAAAACAACTCGGCCGATAATCTTACAATAACCAGACTAAGCCTCACCTACAACAAAAGACCACAAGTGACAAAATATAAAGACTAAAACCAAGGACAGATCAGGTCTACCACCAAATAAGACCCAACACTTGGTGAGAACTTTGCAAAGGGAAACAACCCAGAACCTCCGCACAACATGAGGAAAGTTCTGAATGATAGGTAGAAAGCCACTCCCAACAAATGAGATTGGACAGCTCCAGCTCTAGACTTTCCAGCAAGAGTGTGATGCAAGCATGCACAACCAGGAAGATAGAGTGTACAACTTCAATTAACTCAGGAGCGGCAATGGTGACAGCCCGGAGTTCAGCAGTAAGACAGAGAAGGTATGGAAGCCACATCACAAGACTTCTTCTACCTGCCACACCAAACTTCCCAGGAAAATTTAACCGAAGAGTTAGTCTACCTCTAACTCCATTCACAAGAATTCTTCTACCCACTCAACTACCAGAAGGCGAGCATAAGCCCGGGGGTTGCTCAGTTTCACTCAGCAGCATGATCATCAGAAAGAAAGAAGAGCACCTTAAAAATCAAGCCTTCATCGCAAGCACAATGGAATATATAGCAAAGAAGGACCACAAAAAGCCAAAAGTAACGAGAAAGAAATAGCAAGAAAAAGACAAGAGCTGACCAAAGCAAACAGTAAAAGCAAGATTCTGCATACCCGTGAAGACATAGTACTCACCCGTGAATAAGAAGAGAACAAGAGCAGAATATTTCAGACCCTTCCGTCGAGCTCTTTTCTGATATAAAAGAACTCGGAGAAGGCTCGGGGGTTGGAAATACCTACCTTTACAAGAGCTTTTTTCTCAGATCCTCTGAATACTTGTACCAAGTATCCAGAGGCTCGGGGATACACTCAATGAGTGCACTAAAGGTGCACAAAAAACCACAAGACGAAGAACGCAAAAGATCAAGACAAAGACTTTTTTCTCAGATCCTCCGAATACTTGTACCAAGTATCTAGAGGCTCGGGGGCTACACTCAATGAGTGCACCCAAGGTGCAGAAGGACTACAAGACAAGAACATAGAAGATCATTTCATGATTTTGCTTCAAAAGGAACTCGACTAGCTTTCTAAGCAACCCGGCATATTGAAGAAAAATCATGAGATGCTCGGGGCTTGTCGATGGCATATCCTATAGGGTACCCATGGACCGGCTTACCTGAGCTTTGGGCCTCCTTTTCTCAGCCCACGAAGGAAGATAGAGGCAAAGCCGAATTCTACTCGGAAAAGACGACAAGACCGAAGCGCAGCTTAGGGCTTTAAGTTTGTAACCAAGTAGGATTAGAGCAACCCTCGACCGGTTCCTGGACCATAAAGGGCTGGTAAGGGAATCACCCGAGAAATCAATCCCAACATACTACACAACAACCGATACGTAGAGCGACACACAACACCTTGTATTACGATCAGAGCGATAACAAATGACTCAGCTGGACGTAGGGTTGTTACTCGACTAAGTCAAGGGCCCGAACCAATATAAACCGTGTGTCCCTGCGTGTCCAACCACCAAGGTTTCACTATCCGCCGAGGCACGAACTACTGTCTCGGGTAACCCCGTGGCAGGCTATCGGTGGTAACACATCGACAGTGTTGTTATCTCATTCTTTCACATTTGCCACCTTAGAGTTAGTGCTAGCTTATATTGTTAGACATTTTTAGTTTTCTCTATAGCATGTTTAATAGGGAATACAATATCACATCACTACGATGCTCCTTTTGATGCTAAATATGTCCCATGATCGTCTGGTCAAGTGGTCATCTCTACCTATCTTCTTCAGCACTTTTTCATGAGGCAGGACCCGACCTCTAGTGTGGTGTAGGATAGGGCATGGAGTCAACAACGTGGGAATAAGAACCACCTATAGCACGAGGAGGAGACACAAGGCGTCAAATAAGTGAGGACAACATGGTGGAGGAGAGTCGGTGGCGTGGGAATATGGATGTTTAGTGAGAATGGATGCAACGAAGTTGTAGCTTGCGGGTCACTATCATCACATGGACTAGAATGCGGTGAGAATCGTGTAGTGGAGGTGGAGAATGGAGCTCGATAGACTATCATTTACACTAGGTGATTGAATGGCTTGCCCCTGCTCGAAAAGAAGTACCAACGTGGAGAGAGGGGTAGTCATGGACCAACAACTAGCATCGTGGAGGACAATTAGGGCATAGTGGAGGTAGTGGATGGCAGGTAGATTGCAGCGATCGGGGGAGCGCTCAATGTGGACGTAGCACACGATAAAACTCTGGAGGAAAGCAATGGCAATGGCACAACCAATGTGCCAACAGAGGTGTCGAGGGTAGGTGGGTGGCCACGCGCAGACTGACATGCTAAATAGTGGCAGGGCAAAGTCATGCTATTGTCGAGGACAGGTTGGAGAGACAATGAATTATTTTTTATGGTCACCGGGGGGGAGGCGTTCCCCACCTAAATTATATTGATTGGCCCCAAACGGCCCCAAATATGAAGTTACACATTTTTTGCAATGTGGCACAACCACAACCATAGGTACACCAAAGAAAGCGAAGAAAGAACAACACAAGACACAATAGCTCTTCGACGATGCCTCCAAGGAGTTGAATGATGTTGTAATGTAATCATCGTCAGCCAAGTAAGAAGAGGTACTTAGCAAGGCTTTCGCCCAAGCTATGTGTCAAGGTGATGAGTCGGTCAACCAAGAGACTGCAATAGGAGGTTCTTCAATGACCCCTTGAAGAAGGAGATCTTGTTACTGGCTCAGACTAGTCTGGGCTAGGCTTTCACCCAGAACCTTTTGACAGAACTCCCGTTGACCCGCCCAAAGATGGAGGGAGCGCACACCGGCAAGCGTCCACGCTTGGCCAAGGGAGGAAGACAACCACCGCCACACCGCGCGGAGCCGTTGCCGGGCTCGCCCGCGACAAGGAGGGGCGGGCGCCCCAGCAATCGTTAGCGCCTAGGTGGAGGTTGCCAATCGCCGCCACACCGTGAGGAGCCATTACTGGACTCGCCCACAACGTTGGGAGGCACAAATCGGCTAGGGCGCGGGTTGCCCGTCACCGCCACACCACACCACACTAGGCTTGCCTTTCCCTCGTTCTCAAATCAAGAGAGTGAACTCTTGAAGTGAGGGGTGATTTCTTAGCTGCAATAGATGGTTACAAACCTCCCTAGGCTGCCACACAAAGAGGGCAAGCTCTAGGGCGACACCTAGCCGGCTAGGAGCAAGCTTCAAGAGTAACAAACTCAAGAACCACCGGCCAAACGTGAACCATGCTCTTTAGACTTTGCGAAGTAGTAGATCTACTCTCTATGAGTGTTTTGCTAGCTTTTCTCTCAAGCTTTGCTGGTTGTAATGGTGGAAAGGCTTAGAGAGTGAAGGAGCAACAATGGAGGGTGAGAGAGAGAGCTTGGTCTGTTTTGCAACGGTCAGAAACCGAGGATGATGAAGGGGTACTGAGCTGGCCTCGTTGTGACTTCCAACGGGTATTTATAGGCTAGAAAATACTAAACCTGAAAGTGCAATCAAGCCCTAAGTGGGTTTTGGTGACAAGAAACATATTTAGGAGACTAATGAGACTTTACAAGTATGACAAGCAGGTTAAACATAAGGAGGTTGATGAACAGGTTGGCGGACCCCTCCAATTACAAAAGTGCATGGCAACAAGCTTAAAGGAGTTTTAATTTATTTTATAATTTGAAATTGAGTTAGGTATGCCATAATATTAAGAGGGATTCAACACGCATGCCAACAAGTGAACCAAATGCAATATCTATCCAAACATATCACACCTCCACATACATAGAAGGAAAATCAGCTAGCTATTCGAAGATCAATCCTTTGATGTTTCTGCCAGGCCGGCAGTGCCGGGCCCAGGGCCGACACTGTCGCGACTTGATCTGTCTGTTGGACAGTGAAGGGGTACTTCTTACCCCCTCAGTTTCCCCCAACGGCTAGTTCTGCCATTCCAACATTCATACTTCGCAAGAAACGAAAAGAAGCTCTCTTCTAGCTCTCCCCATCTCCCTTGGTGCTCATCCACTCTCCTCCATTGATTTGCAATCAACCTTTGAGAGATTGAGCCTCCAAGCTTGAGAAGAAGCTTCTCCCTCGGATCTTCAACCCATACAAGCATTTGGTTTGCGTGGTGGCCAGCGGTTTGAGTTTTTTACTCTTGGAGCTTTGCTCCTAGCCGGCTAGAGGTTGCCCTTGAGCTTGCCTCCTTCGTGTGGCAGCCTAGGGAAGTTTGTATCACCCCCATATTGCTAATACATGACCTCTCATCTCAAGGGTTCATTCTCTTGACTTGAGACCGAGGAAAGAGCTAGCCTTTGTGGTGAGCTTGAGCCTTGTGTGGCGCACCTCAACAACGTGGACATAAGCAAGCCTTGGTGGCGAGCTGAATCACGGGTCAAATCTTGTGTCCCCTTATGATTGTCTCTCTACTTTGATATATATTGTTTGCAAGGTGATTTCTAGGGTTTGGACTCGATCTACTCGGTGGGTGTGTTGCTACCAGTTTCAAGTGGTGCTAGAGGTTCCCTACACCTCTAGGAAGGTTTCTATTCAAGCACAATTTCCATTCTAGTTTTACATTTTGAATTGTGCTTATCTCTGTCCTGGTGACCAGCACTGCCGCCCCTGAGGGCAGCAGTGTCGGGCACCCCGGAAGTGTCGGACCCAAGGCCGGCAGTGTCGGACCTGTGCTGACAGAAAGTTGCTAAGTGTTTTTAAACATGCCTATTCACCCCCCCCCCCCTCTAGGCTAATCAGGTCCTTACAAGTGGTATCAGAGCGAGGTTATCTCAGTAAGCACTTAACCGTGTGAGATAATGGCCGAACAGGGAAATGTCAAGCAAGTCAACCCCAAGGATGTGGACTTGCACTCCACGGACAACAGCGATGCGAGTGTGGACTCAGAAAATTACTTGACCACACCTGCCATGTCCGCTGGAGAGAAAGCAAAAAGAAAAGAAGAAAGAAGATTGAGAAGGGAAGCAAAGAAAAAGAAAAAAGAAGAAGATGCAATCAATGAAGCCAAGAGCTTGAAGCTTGCCGAGAAGCTTCATAGAAGAGAAGTAAGAGCACTCAAGAGGGAGCTCAAGGCAAAGGAGGAGGAGCTAAAGAAAAGCAAAGAGAAAGCCTCTCTAGTGGAGGTTGAATCAAGTAGCTCCGATAGTGATGATGATGCATCATACCTATTGGGAATATGCCCTAGAGGTAATCATAGAGATGATGTATTCCTTGTATCCATGACATGTTATGAATATCCATTAAAGACAACTTGTATCGATTAGCAATTATGTGAATTGCTTGTGAAACTCTTTTACTTGTATGGTTATTATAAAAGTTGTCCCTGATCGGAGTTCGTGCAAGAATGCACATGAATATTAGATCAGCACATTATTAGTTGATGACTATGTTTCACAAGTCATGGACATGAGATGTCAAGCTAATAATGTGGGCACATGTATGACATGGAGCTGGACAGACCCGACATGATATTGTCTCTATACACATCATGTACATTATGTCCTTAGACCTAAGATTGTCGTATATACTCAAGATGTAAAACGACCTACTTAGAGACTACCAAACGCTACTCCGTGACTGGGTAGTTATAAAGGTAGCTTTCGGGTTTGTCAGGAAACATGCTGTGAGACATAGTCAATCAAGATGGAATTTGTCACTCTTCATATGATAGAGATATCACTGGATCACTCAAATGGTTAGATCATGAAATGCATGGCCGTGCTTGGGTTAAGTGTTAACCCACGAGTTGGACCAAATATCATAAGGCAAAGGAATAACATGTATATTGTATTGTGGTGGTTCGTCTGATATGATCGTAGCGTATGCATAGGAGTTGACACGCCTTGCTAGAGGCCGCTATCAACTATTGGTCGAGTAAGAGTACTTGGGCCATGTCTATGTGTGCGTGAGCCCATAGGGTCGTACGCTTAAGGGGCTAGAAGCCTAATTCGGGTTGGACCCGATTTAGACTAGGTTTAGGGTTGCTAATGGGCCTCCAATGTGGGAGCTCATTAGGATGCCTATATAAGCAAGGGGAGGCGCGGGGCGAGTCAGACGCATGTCATTTGGCAGCCGCCGTCGCCCTCCCCACGCTCGCGCCTAGTACTCCTCGCGGACCTAGCAGTCCAGAGGGGTGACTCTTCTTCCCTGCACGTGTGGGATTCCTTGGAGGTGCTGCATCTGGAGCACAAGAACGAACCGCGAGTAAGAGACATTGAGATGGACGACCTCGCAACTGCACGGCACTGCTATGATGCGCACGACTATATCAAGTCGCTTCCGCTGCACCTGCGCGTCTAGTGGTAACCCCGTGATCTATAACTAGCACTAGTTCCTGGTTTATGGGGTAGAAAATTTTTGTTTTCTAGCTAGCGTAGCAACCTCATAAGCCTACAGTGGTATCAGAGACGTTAGTTGCCTCGTTATACATTTGGGTGTGTGCATATGGAGATATGCATGGTTTTGGATCAATCTCTGATCATGGTTCGTGATCTTGCCACGTTGGTATTGTAACGATCTACTCATACCGGTCGGGATTCCGCCATTCGAGTTAAGTGATACATGTAAACCCAATTACGGTGAGTTAGAGATCAATAAGATTGATCGAATCGGACCTAGGTCAAGTTCCAAGCGCATGAGATGCGGAGTCGGTGGCGGATTGGATCCGCCGTCGGAGGGAAATTTGCAGAAAAGTGTTGTTCGGTAAAACGACCATAACTTTTGCATACGACCTCGGAACGAGAAAAACCTTAAACAAAAATTGTGCGCCGGAAAATTTTGCATTCGTTAATGACAACCTTTGGCACTTTTGGTGAAAATTAGATTTGCCAAATTCGGCCCAGAAAATTGAGTTTTCGGCGTTTTAAGTTTAGACATCGGAATCGGTTAACTCTGTTTTGCACGTATTCATGATTGGTATAGCCCTTATGTGTATGTGATGCATGTATGTAATTAATTCATGGCTTGCACGTCATGATTAAGACAATATGGCTAGAGCCACAGATATTGTCCATTCATATGTAATGGTCTGCGTGCCAATCTGTGATGATCCTACGACTATGTAATTCCTTTTCACTATGTTACAGTAGTGATAGATAGTCTTGGTGGACTCTTCACGGAGGATGGCATGCCTGAATCATGGAGATGGCGATCACCATGATGAACAGATTAACTGAGATGGAGATCTCAAAAGAACAATGGGCTATACCAACTCAAATCTGTGTTTATGTCGTTCTTACGATGTTCTGCTTTCACGTGCGATAATGTTTTTGTCTACATATACGGTAGTGAAGTAGAACGATCCCTCAACAATGTTTAAGTCGTAATGCTTCCCCAAACCTTGCACTATCACATGTCTTGTACGATCGGTGGTAGGTCTATGAAATTAGGGTGCCACTGATTTTCCTTGACTAGACAGGTTCGTGTCGGACACTTACATGCAGAAGGTTTGGTTACTTGAACAAGGTTATCCTAATGGTTAGGGACCTTGAAGCATTAGTTGTTGGTAACACAAGCATGGAGATGCCACCCAACAACAAGAGTCATATGTGATATGATTAGCAAGGAGTTGTTTACCGATCTACCATGTCGCCTAGCGGTGATGCTAAAGCTCACTAGTCGACTTGTTAGTTGCGGGTCTTGAATCACTAAGTTTCAATAGAGGGATATTGATTTTAGTGGGAGTAGATTCTATTAAAAGGTTTAATATGTTTTTACTCCGTCTTGGATACTTTTGTCTTAGTATTTTACATTACTTTTTGTTGTAGATGGCTCCCAGCAATCAACCATTTACTTTACGTTCAATTCTTGAGAAAGATAAGTTGAATGGAACAAACTATGTGGATTGGATCCGCAACCTGAGAATTGTTCTCAAGGCTGAGAAAAAGGAAGATGTTCTAGACACCCCATTACCAGATAAGCCTGCTGATAATGCACCTGTTGTAGAGAAAACTGCTTACAAGAAAGCATGTGATGTTGATCTTAAAGTGGGTTGCCTTATGCTCGCTTGCATGGAGCCAGATCTCCAGATGCAATTTGATAATAATCATGCAGCGTACGATATGATCGTGGCGCTTAATGATATATTTCAGACTCAAGCCAGGACTGAAAGGTTCAATGTGTCCAAGGCTTTTGTCGAAACCAAGCTAGCAGAAGGCGCAGCAGTTGGTCCACATGTGATCAAGATGGTTGGTCACACTCAGAGATTGGAGAAGCTAGGCTTCCCAATGGGCCCAGAGTTGGCCACTGATTTCATACTTGCGTCTCTTCCGCCTAGCTATGGGAACTTCATTTCGAACTACCATATGCATGGGGCGGAGAAGGGCTTGAATGAATTGTGCGACATGCTTAAAACAGCAGAAACTGATATCAAGAAAGGTGCTAGCAGTAGCCATGTGATGGCGATCCAAAACAAGCCTAACTTTAAGAAAAAGGGCTTGGAAAAGGAAGAAGGCGAAGGCTAAAGATGAGATCTCTAAGCCAAACCCTCCGCCTGCTCCCAAGGCTGCTGGACCTGCTGAAGCTAAATGCTTTCATTGTAAGGGGACAGGTCACTGGAAAAGGAACTACAAGTTGTACATGGAATCCTTGAAGGATGGTGGCAGTAAAGGTACTCCCGCTGTTTGTACACTTGTTGTTTATATTACAGACATTTTTCTCGCTGATTCTTATATCAATTCTTGGGTATTTGATACCGGATCGGTTGCTCATATTTGCAATACGATGCAGGGAATGATAAGAAGTAGAAGCGTGAAAAGAGGAGAAGTTGATTTCCGTGTGGGCAATAATGCAAGAGTTGCTGCGTTGAGCGTTGGGACGATGCAACTTCACCTCCCGTCAGGATTTATTTTGGAATTAAATAATTGTTATTTTGTTCCTAGTTTAAGTCGAAACATTGTATCACCTTCATGTTTGATGAAGGATGGTTATTCATTTGCGAGTAAAGACAATGGTTGTGTGATCTCAAAGAATGACATTTTTGTGGTTTTTGCATCCATTGTGAATGGGTTGTTTATTTTAAATCTTGAGGATGCACCTATCTGTAATATTAATGCTAAAAGGCCTCGGCTTAATGAGTTAAGTCCTACCTATATGTGGCATTGTCGTTTAGGTCATATAAGTGAGAATCGCATGAAGAGGCTCCATTTTGATGGGCTTCTAACTTCGTTTGATTTTGAATCATACGAGACATGTGAGGCTTGCTTGATGGGAAAGATGAGCAAGTCGCCTTTCACAGGTTTTCCTGAGAGGGCGGCAGACTTGTTGGAACTTGTACATACTGATGTATGTGGACCAATGAGTACGACAGCTAGAGGCGGATTTGAATACTTCATAACCTTCACTAATGATTTTAGTAGATATGGATATGTCTACTTAATGAAACATAAGTCTGAGACATTTGAAAAGTTCAAAGAATTTCATAATGAAGTAGAGAATCAACGTGGCAAGAAAATTAAAGCCTTGCTATCTGATCGTGGAGGCGAATATTTGAGCCATGACTTTAGCAATCATCTAAAGATTTGTGGAATTGTTCCACAGCTTACACCACCTGGAACGCCTCAGAGAAACGGCGTGTCCGAGCGACGTAATCGGACTTTGTTGGACATGGTTCGGTCTATGATGAGTCAGTCAGACCTACCACTCTTGTTTTGGGGATATGCTCTAGAAACAACCGCTTTCACATTGAATAGGGTACCGTCTAAGTCCGTAGTTAAGACACCATATGAGATATGGACTGGTAAGAGTCTCAGTTTGTCTTTTCTAAAGATTTGGGGTTGTGAAGTTTATGTCAAACGACTTATGTCGGATAAACTAACACCCAAGTCGGACAAATGCTTTTTCGTGGGATATCCAAAGGAAACTTTAGGATATTACTTCTACAACCGATCAGAGGGCAAAGTGTTTGTTGCTCGGAACGGTGTCTTCTTAGAGAAAGAGTTTCTCAATAAAGAGAAGAGTGGACAAAAGGTGTATCTTGAAGAAGTTCAAGATGAGCCAATAGGGGATAACTCTATGAGTGATGCTAATGTAGCAGAACAAGTTGAGATACCTGTGGCAAGAGAAACACCACCATAACCACGAAGGTCGGCAAGAATCTGTGAGGCTCGTGGGGAAGTGTTATTGATGACAAACCTGCGACTTACGTGGAAGCAATGATGGACCCAGATTCCGAGGAATGGCAAAGTGCCATGAGATCCGAGATAGATTCCATGGGAGACAATCAAGTTTGGAACTTGGTTGACCCGCTTGATGGGGTTAAACCTATTGAGTGCAAATGGGTCTATAAAAAGAAAAAGGATATGGATGGAAATGTTCACGTCTATAAAGCTTGACTTGTTGCAAAGGGTTTTCGGCAAGTTCAAGGAGTTGACTACGACGAGACATTCTCGCCGGTAGCGATGCTTAAATCTATCCGGATCATTCTAGCAATTGCTGCTTATTTTGATTATGAGATTTGGCAGATGGATGTTAAAATAGCCTTTCTAAATGGAAATTTGAAAGAGGACGTGTATATGATATAGCCCGAAGGTTTGTTGATCCTAAAAATGGTAGAAAAATATGCAAGCTAAAGAAAACCATTTATGGATTAAAGCAAGCATCTCGGAGTTGGAATATTCGTTTTGATGAAGTGATCAAAGGGTTTGGCTTTCGTCAGAATGAAGAAGAATCTTGTGTTTACAAGAGGGAAAGTGGGAGCGCTGTTGTGTTTCTAATCTTGTATGTGGATGACATACTATTGATTGGGAATGACATTCCTATGGTTCAATCCGTAAAGACTTCACTGAATAATAGTTTTTCTATGAAGGATTTAGGAGAAGCAACATACATTTTGGGCATTAAGATCTATAGAGATAGATCAAAGAGGCTTATAGGATTAAGCCAAGATACATACATTGACAAGGTGTTGAAACGGTTCAACATGGAACAATCCAAGAGAGGGTTCTTGCCTATGTCACATGGTATGCGTTTTAGCGAGAAGCAGTGTCCTACGACAGCTGATGAGTAGAAGCGCATGAGTAAGGTTCCATATGCTTCGGCCGTTGGTTCCATTATGTACACCATGATATGTACTCGCCCAGATGTCTCATATGCTCTAAGTGTTGCGAGCAGGTACCAAGCTAATCCAGGTGAGAGTCATTGGACGCTTGTTAAAAACATCCTTAAGTACTTGAGAAGGACTAAAGATGTGTTCCTAATCTATGGAGGTGAGGAGGAGCTCGTTGTAAATGGTTACACCGATGCCAGCTTCCAAACTGACGTGGATGATTCACAATCTCAATCAGGATTTGTGTTCACAATAAATGGTGGTGCTGTAAGCTGGAAGAATTCCAAGCAGGAGACGGTAACTGATTCTACAACAGAAGCCGAGTACATTGCAGCTTCTACCGCTGCAAAGGAAGGTGTTTGGATGAGGAGGTTTCTCATCGAGCTTGGCGTGGTTCCAAATGCGTCTCGCCCATTGAATCTGTATTGTGATAACAATGGGGCGATAGCGCAGGCTAAGGAGCCTAGGAATCACCAAAAGAACAAACATGTACTGCGGAAGTTTCATCTCATTCGAGAGTTCGTCGGTCAAGATGAGATCAAGATGTGCAAAATACATACGGATTTGAATGTTGCAGATCCTTTGACAAAGGCTCTTCCACAGCCCAAGCATGAGGCGCACGTGAAAGCTATGGGTATTAGATATTTTTAAGATTAGCTCTAGTGCAAGTGGGAGACTGTTGGGAATATTCCTAGAGATAATCATAGAGATGATGTATTCCTTGTATCCATGACATGTTATGAATATCCATTAAAGACAACTTGTATCGATTAGCAATTATGTGAATTGCTTGTGAAACTCTTTTACTTGTATGGTTATTATAAAAGTTGTCCCTGATCAGAGTTCATGCAAGAATGCACATGAATATTAGATCAGCACATTATTAGTTGATGACTATGTTTCACAAGTCATGGACATGAGATGTCAAGCTAATAATGTGGGCACATGTATGACATGGAGCTGGACAGACCCGACATGATATTGTCTCTATACACATCATGTACGTTATGTCCTTAGACCTAAGATTGTCGTATGTACTCAAGATGTGAAACGACCTACTTAGAGACTACCAAACGCTACTCCGTGACTAGGTAGTTATAAAGGTAGCTTTCGGGTTTGTCTGGAAACATGCTGTGAGACATAGTCAATCAAGATGGAATTTGTCACTCTTCATATGATAGAGATATCACTGGATCACTCAAATGATTAGATCATGAAATGCATGGCCATGCTTGGGTTAAGTGTTAACCCACGAGTTGGACCAAATATCATAAGGAAAAGGAATAACATGTATATTGTATTGTGGTGGTTCGTCTGATATGATCGTAGCGTATGCATAGGAGTTGACACGCCTTGCTAGAGGCCGCTATCAACTATTGGTCGAGTAAGAGTACTTGGGTCATGTCTATGTGTGCGTGAGCCCATAGGGTCGCACGCTTAAGGGGCTAGAAGCCTAATTCGGGTTGGACCCAAATTAGACTAGGTTTAGGGTTGCTAATGGGCCTCCAACGTAGGAGCTCATTAGGACGCCTATATAAGCAAGGGGTGGGCGCGGGCGAGATACTCACGTACTTTGGCAGCCGATGTCGCCCTCCCCACGCTCGCGCTTAGTACTCCTCGCGGACCTAGCAGTCCAGAGGCGTGCGTGACGCTTCTTCCCTACATGTGTGGGATTCCTCGGAGGCACGGGGCGAGTCAGACTCATGTCATTTGGCAGCCGCCGTCGCCCTCCCCCACGCTCGCGCCTAGTACTCCTTGCGGACCTAGCAGTCCAGAGGGGTGACACTTCTTCCCTGCACGTGTGGGATTCCTTGGAGGTGCTGCATCTGGAGCACAAGAACGAACCGCGAGTAAGAGACGTTGAGACGGACGACCTCGCAACTGCACGGCACTGCTGCGATGTGCATGACTACATCAAGTCGCTTTCGCTGCACCTGCGCGTCTAGTGGTAACCCCGTGATCTATAACTAGCACTAGTTCCTGGTTTATGGGGTAGAAAAATTTTGTTTTCTAGCTAGCGTAGCAACCTCATGATCCTACAATACCAAGCCTCCAAGAATGTGAAGAAGGATGCGAAGAAGAAGAAGAAGAAGGATGAGGGCAGCAAGAAATACTCTGTTGTATCCTTCAACTATTCTTCCATTTCTAACCATGAGCGTAAACCTTTATTCCATGTTCCCGCGGGCAAGTTGACTCATTTTGATGGGACTATCTTTGCCAAGTGGAAACACTTGATGAAAGCATATCTTGTAGGTCTTCACCCCGGTGCTTGGGAGATTGTCCATAGAGGATGTGAGCCTCCGGTGGATCCCACAAGCCCCACCACCACTGAGCTTCGTTGCATCCAACTCAATGCACAAGCAACTAGTGTGTTGCTAAGTGCATTGGATGGTGATGAGTACAACAAGGTGATGGGCTTGGAAGTTGCCAAGGAGATATGGGATACCTTGCACCTTGCACATGAAGGTGGGAGCAAAGTGAGGCAATCCAAGATCGATCTACTCAACCGGTTCATGATCAATGAAGGTGAAGGGTCACAAGAAATGTTTGATATATTGATGACCATGGTTGGGAAGATTAGAGGCCTTGGTGGTGAAGAAGTCAATGATCACAAGGTTGTCAAGATTATGCTTTAAGCCTACTCTCCAAGAAATGATACCGCTGTGACATTGATTAGAGATAAGAAGATATTTGAGTACTTCACACCAAGTGATGTGCTTGGAAGGATCATGACCTTTGATCTACAAAGAGAAGAAACTCTTGAGAGGAAAAAGCTTGATGAGATGCAAGCAAGGATGGAAGGGTTGAAGATTAAGGATGTGGCTCTCAAAGCCAACAAGAGCACAAGGAAATCAGCTCCTAGCTGTTCCAAAAACAGCAAGCAAGCTTCTTCGAGCAAAGCTCAAGCATTCAAGGCCATCAAGCATTAACCCGAAGCTCCAACATCAAGTGATGGTGAAAATGAAGATGAGCAAGCCGGGAACATTGATGATATGGCTCTATTCATGAGAAGATTTAACAAGGGCTTAAAGAAGAATGGGTACAAGCTCATGAGAAGGAAGTTCACAAATAAGAAATCAAGAATTTGCTTTAGATGTGGTAGCATGTAGCACTTCATTGCCGAATGCCCAAATGAAAAGAAAGAAGACAAGTTTGGCAAGGGCAAGAGAGAAGACAAGGGTGACTACAAGAAAGGCAAGAGATATGTGGGTGAAGCACACATTGGGCATGAGTGGGACTCATCAACCGAGAGCACAAGTGAAGATGAAGAGATGACTACAATTGCTATTCACAAGCCATCATTGAATAGCAACTCACATCTTGCTAAAGCAAATGATGCCTCTTCTCCATCCACTAGCCAAGGTTGTGGAAAATGTTATAATATTGATTTGAATGCTTATACCACTAACCTTGCCAACATGGAGGCCATGAAGAAAGAAATAGCAAGGCTCAACAATGCCATTTCAGTTTCAAGGAAGAATGACAAAGACAAAGTTGAACCAAAGAAAATCCAATACAAGGATGGAAGGCATCCATCAATCAAGGATGGGCTTGGACACACTCAAGGAGGTAAAACCAATGGAAGAAAAATAGTGGAAGGCATTGAGTGTGTCAAGTTTGAGAAGAAGGGAAGCATTGGTGCAAATAAGCATGCACAGACAGCAGCTCTGCTGGACCAGAGGCCGGCAGTGTCGGACCTCAGGCCGGCAGTGCCGCGCCCCACTAAAGGGAAGGCTACTAGTGCTTCACCTGATCAAGCTCAAGCCTAAGTCCATGCCAAGAGGGTGCCCAAGCAAAAGTAGGTTTCTCAGAAACCCAAGGAATTAATCTGGGTGGCCAAGAACAAGTATGCCTATCAACCAAAGGCAAGGTCACCCCAAGGAAGCTTATCCTCATGCTACATGTTGAAATGCAATGATCGTGGTAAATTCATTGCAGAATTTGTGGGTGATGAGAAACATGATAAGAGAAGCATGAATATTTGGGTTCCAAAAACTGTTGTGACTAACATGCAAGGCCCTAAGATTGATTGGGGACCTAAATCTAGGAACTAAATTGTTTTGTAGGCATACTCCTCCGGTGGATCAAGTTGGGTGCTTGATATTGGATGTACAAATCATATGACCAAAGAGAAGAGTATGTTCTCATCATATTCCCCAACTTCAAATGCAAGTGAGAATATCATCTTTGGTGACAACTCCAAAGCGGAAGTGATTGGACTTGGTAAAGTTGCTATTACTCTTGAGCATTCCATCTCAAATGTATTACATTTGAATTCGTTGAGTTACAACTTGTTGTCCGTATCACAATTATGTGAGATGGGCTACAATTGTCTCTTTACGGATAAGGGTGTGGAAGTCTTTAAGAGGGAGGATTCCTCTATTGTCTTTACGGGTCGTTTGAAGGGCAAGCTTAACCTAGTTAATTTCAACAAAAGTAAGGCTAAGCTTGAGACTTGTTTAGTGGCAAAATCTAGCATGGGTTGGCTATGGCATCGCCGACTAGCTCATGTTGGGATGAGGAACTTGGCCAAAATCCTAAAAGATGAACACATTCTTGGACTAACAAATGTTTGTTTTGAGAAGGATAGAATTTGTAGTGCTTGCCAAGCTGGAAAGCAAGTAGGTGCACCTCACCCACCAAAGAGCATTGTCTCCACCAAGCAACCATTGGAGCTAATACACATGGATCTCTTTGGACCGGTGGCCTACATAAGAATTGGCGGTAACAAACATGGTTTAGTTATTATTGATGACTTTACTCGATTCACTTGGGTGTTTTTCATGTATGATAAGGCACAGGTGCAAGATAAGGTAAAAACCTTCATTAGAAGAGCACAAAGAGAATTCGATTTCCAAATCAAGAAAGTTCGTAGTGACAATGGAACCGAGTTCAAGAACACTCAAGTGGAGGAGTTTCTTGATGATGAGGGCATCAAGCATGAATTTTCAGTTCCATACACCCCTCAACAAAATGGTGTAGTAGAGAGGAAGAACCGGACACTCATTGACATGGCAAGGACAATGCTAGATGAGTACAAGACTTCGGATATCTTTTGGGTCAAAGCCGTCAACACCGCTTTTCATGCCATCAACCGGCTCTATCTACACAAGATCTTGAAGAAGCCTTCATATGAACTTCTAACCGGTAACAAACCAAAGGTGTCATACTTTAGAGTTTTTAGGTGCAAGTGTTTCATACTTAACAAGAAACCCAAAACCTCTAAGTTTGCACCTAAAGTTGATCAAGGTTTTTTTCTTGGTTATGGATCAAATGAGCATGCATATCGTGTTTTCAACAAGACCTTAGGGAAAATTGAAATCGTGATAGACGTGACATTTGATGAATCTAATGGCTCTCAAGTAGAGCAAATTGATCAAGTGATTGTAGGTAATGAGGAACCACCATGTGAAGCAATCAAGAACAAAGCCATTGGTGACATTAGACCACAAGAAGTCCAGGCCACAGAAGTGGAACCTCAAGGTGGTGATGCCACTCCCCAAAAATTGAAGAAAATGGCCCAGCAATGCTCCCTGGTCCAGCCTCTGTGCCTGACCACGGCACTGCCGGACCAAGCAGACAGGCAGCAGCATGTTCATCTGAAACTCCAAGAAACCTACAACCTATCTTTGAAGAGTTTGAGTATGATGACCAAGCTGATCAACAAGAAGCCACAGAATACCCAAGATTGAGGCAAAAACATTCAAAGAGATCATCCTGTTGATAACATACTTGGGAGTCTTCGAAGGGGGGTAACTACTCGTTCACATTTGGCAATTTTTTGTCAATTTTACTCTTTTGTCTCCTCTTTGGAACCTCTCAAGGTTGAGAAAGCTCTAGATGATCCGGATTGGGTGATGGCTATGCAAGAAGAGCTTAATATCTTTGAAAGGAACAAAGTTTGGTCATTGGTGGAAAGACCAAATACCAATGTGATTGGCACCAAATGGGTCTTCCGCAACAAGCAAGATGAGCAAGGCGTGGTGACAAGGAACAAGGAAAGATTGGTGTCTCAAGGTTTCACTCAAGTGGAGGGCTTATACTTTGAAGAGACTTATGCACCGGTAGCAAGGCTTGAAGCAATTCGAATGCTTTTGGCCTATGCTGCCCATCATGACTTCAAGCTTCAACAAATGGATGTGAAGAGTGCATTCCTCAATGGCCCTATCCAAGAGTTGGTCTATGTTGAGCAGCCACCGGGCTTTGAAGATCCCAAGTTCCCACATCATGTCTTCAAGCTCCATAAGGCGCTCTATGGGCTTAAGCAAGCACCAAGAGCATGGTATAAATGACTTAAGGAATTCTTGATCAAACAAGGCTTTGAAATAGGCAAAGCGGATCCTACTCTCTTCACTCATAAGATCAATAATGATATCTTTGTGTGCCAAATATATGTCGATGACATAATATTTGGTAGTACTAACCAATCCTTTTGTGATGAGTTTAGTAGGATCATGACTAAGAGATTTGAGATGTCTATGATGGGTGAGCTAAAGTTCTTCCTCAGTTTTCAAATCAAGCAACTCAAGGAAGGGACTTTCTTATGCCAAACCAAGTACACCCATGATATGTTGAGAAAGTTTGACATGGCCAATGCAAAGTCAATCAAGACTCCCATACCAACCAATGGACATCTTGATCTTGATGAAGGAGGGAAATCCGTGGACATAAAGGTATATCGTTCCATGATCGGCTCTCTCCTTTACTTATGTGCATCTAGGCCGGACATAATGCTTAGTGTGTGCATGTGTGCTAGATTTCAAGCTAACCCGAAAGAGTGTCATTTAATGGCCGTTAAGAGAATTTTGAGATATCTAGTTTTCACTCCTAACCTTGCCTTATGGTATCCTAAGGGCTCTAAGCTTGATCTACTTGGGTATTTGGATTCCGATTACGTCGGTTGCAAGGTAGACCGAAAAAGTACTTCGGGGGCGTGTCAATTCCTTGGATGGTCCCTAGTGTCTTGGAGTTCTAAAAAGCAAAATTGTGTAGCCCTTTCCACCGCCGAGGCCGAGTATGTTGCAGCCGGCGCATGTTGTGCTCAACTACTTTGGATGAGGCAAACCTTAAAAGATTTTGGATGTCAATTCACCAAGATACCTCTCTTGTGTGATAACGAGAGTGCCATCAAACTCGCAAATAACCCGGTTAGTCACTCTAGAACCAAACACATAGACATCCGTCATCACTTCTTGAGAGACCACGAATTAAAAGGAGATATCGCAATTCGCCATGTGACCACCGAAAAGCAACTAGCCGATATCTTCACTAAGCCTCTCGATGAGACAAGGTTTTGTGCTTTGCGTAGTGAGTTGAATATACTTGATTCTCATAACGTGGTTTGAACTATAGCACACATTTGTTTGTCCACCTAGAGACATAGGCAAAACTTTGAAAATCTCAATTATGTGTTTCAAAACCAATTTTGAAAGAAACTTGAGTATGGTGGTCATTGTATGTACTATTGATTGCTTACTGACCATCATAGGGCAAGGAGTATATGTCTACAAGTGCATAAATATATAGTATGAAGCGACATAGCTCCTCACTGCCTGGCTAGGCCAACAGTGCCGGCCCCTAGCAAAGCAGTGCTGGACCCAGCCCGGTAGTGACGCGACTTAACCGACCAGAGAGGTCGGGTCCAAGTCCATCTCTCGGGCCCTCTTTTATTTCCTACCCTAAGCCCGAGGGGACTCTATCTCAAGTCTTTTTCCCCCAACAGAACTCTCTCCCTCTCCTCTCTCAACTCCAAGGAGACCTAGGGAGCCCGGAGGTCCCTCTCTTCTTCCCCGGCGGTGCCTCCCTTCGGAGGTGCTGCCATTGGAGGAGGTGTGGAGGATCTTCCTCCCTGTGTCAAGCTCCATTCAATCCCGAGCTTCTTCATCCTCAACCCTCTCTTTCAAAGGTAATAACATGAAACCCTAACTTGGCTCGATATATGCAATGTACGGATTTTTAGATGGGATTTAGGTTATTAGTAGTTGCATTGTGTATGGTGATGTATCTCCAGTAGTTAGATTTTGTCAAAACCTAGATTCCATGGTGGATTGGAAAAGCATGCATAGGTGTTGTCTGCACCAAGCCGGCAGTGCCAGGCTCTGGGCAACAGCACCAATGTATTTGCTTCTCCAATCAATCATAGACTCTCGTTTTTTATCAAATCTTTCCACTAGAGTTCCAGTTACTATTCTAGGTGCAGCAACTTAACCCTCACTCCTTTTTAAATGCATAGATGGATGCCGGAGAATTAAGCAGTGCTAGAGGAAAGGGGCCAAGAACAAAGGCCTATGCTACAAGAGGAGGCAGAGGTGGTGTTGATGATGGCATGAATCCTAGGCAGAGGATAAGGCAAGAGGATGAGCTGCAGAGGGTAGGAAGGACAATCTTGGCAGGTGCTTGCCCAAGGACACCTCCAGATTTGGGTTTGTTTGATGGCTCCTATCTTATTCCTCACCCTGAGGATGTGCTTGTCAGAGAGCCTCAGGACAGCCGTGCCAGAGACAGAGTGAGCTATCAGAATCAGTGGCGGTCTGTCCAAGAGCAAAGGGTCATCTATCCCTATGATGTGCTAAAGGACATGGGGGTGGACTACAGATTCTGGAATGTTTTTCATTCTGACTACTATTCTACTGTTCTCTTCCATGCTAGCAAGCCCAAGATCATCAAGATGAAGTATGTTGATTGGGAGCATCTCGAGAACAAGAGAGACCTTGTGTTTGATAGAGTCATTGATCAGTGCAGACAGCTAGGTATGTATGAGTGGATGGGTTTCCAGAATGGCTGGAACACTGAGATCATCTATCAGTTCTATGCCACCTACTACCTTGACAGAGAGAACCATGTGATGCACTGGATGACAGAGGGCATGCACTATAGACTAGACTATGTGACTTTTGTCCGCCTTCTTGGCTTTGGAGAGGATGACAGAGAGTGTTCCAACATCCATGATGAGAGAGGTCTATCAAATGAAGAAATCTCACAACTCTACATCAAGCCAGAGGAAGCAGATGGTCTTGTGAAGGGGTTAAGGAGTAAGTACTGCATCTTGAACAACCTCTTCAGGACCACTCTTTATCCCAAGGTGGGAGCAGCCTCCAACCTCTATGCTTCATCGAAGAATGTTCTAAGGAGGATGAGAGGTGGAGCACCACCATTTTCAGTGGCACGCTTTTTGTGGGATGAGATCTTCATTGCTGCTGATGATGTTAGGAAGGGGCTTCCTTATGCTCCCTACCTGATGTTCATCATTGAGAGAGTGACTGGTCGGTTGTTTAACAGGGACACTATCCATGAGCCTTACAGAGCAGAGAATACGGTTCACTCTACTGCTGTTCAGGAGAAAGTGACTCCTCCCAGGGCTAGGACTAGGGCAACAACAACTTCAGATCACCCTGAGTCCTCCACAACAGCAGCTAGCAGAGGCAAGAAGAAGGGAAAGCTTGGCAGGATTCTAAAGAAGATATTTGCTGGCATTTGCTATGCAAATGATCATGCTTACCAGACCAGGCAGCTTAGACAGGAGCAGGGCCTCAGGCAGCTTTCTCCACCTACTCCTCCACCAGAGCTCAGTGAGGAGTCTACATATGCCTCAGATGACGAGGATGAGGATGATGATGAGGTGGAGGAGGTCCAAGAGGAGCAGCCACCGAGACGCAGTAAGCGTGCTAGTGGTCCTAGTGTTCACTTCACTGCAGCCCCTGCTGATGATAATGATGAGGAACATGAAGACGATGACGATGATGACCATATGGAGGAGGACAGCGACTAGTTTGTAGTCCTTTTGCTTTGTTCTTTTCCTCTTTTTGGTGACTTGTTGCCAAAGGGGGAGAATTACTAAATGAATGAGGTACAACAAATCTTCGACGGTCATGGAGGAGCTGCAACTAGTTATCTTAGTTAGTTTGTGAGATGAGAGAGCAACATTCAAAACTATTTTATTATAATATTGCCACTTAAGTACTTTATTTGTGTCATTTTTGGACATGTACTCTCTCATATATATCATGATTGTCTTAGTGTGCATTTAGTTTTATTTTATATTGTGTTGTGTGGCCGTGCTTGTGCTTCCACATGCTTGCTGTCTGTAGTCAGGCCGGCAGTGCCGGGCTTCTCAACAGCAAGCACTCTGATTTGTGTTTGAGACAGGTTTGTATCTTCACGTATATTCTTGTGACACCTTGTTTTCAGCACCCCACATCAACTATGGATGTAGGGGGAGCCCTATTTCACTCCACTGTGTGAATCTTGGATTCTCATGCCAAATTGGAAATTCAAATTCCTATACACACATTTAGGGGAGCTCCTACACCCATGGCTTGCATTGTCTCAGATTATTATTAACTTTTGTAAGTTCTAAGTGTGTTGTCATCAATCACCAAAAAGGGGGAGATTGAAAGTGCAATCAAACCCTAAGTGGGGTTTGGTGACATGACAACATATTTAGGAGACTAATGATACTTTACAAGTATGACAAGCATGTTAAACATAAGGAGGTTGATGAACACGTTGGCGGACTCCTCCAATTACAAAAGTGCATGGCAACAAGCTCAAAGGAGTTTAAATTTATTTTATACTTTGAAATTGAGTTAGGTATGTCGTACTATTAAGAGGGATTCAACACGCATGCCAACAAGTGAACCAAATGCAATATCTATCCAAACATATCACACCTCCACATACATAGAAGGCAAATCAGCCAGCTATTCGAAGATCAATCCTTTGATGTTTCTGCCAGGCCGGCAGTGCCGGGCCCAAGGACGGCGCTATCGCGACTTGATTTGCCCGTTGGACAGTGAAGGGGTACTTCTTACCCCCCCCTCACTTTCACCCAACGGCTAGTTCTGCCATTCCAACATTCAGACTTCGCAAGAATAGAAAAGAAGCTCTCTTCTAGCTCTCCCCTCCTCCCTTGGTGCTTATCCACTCTCCTCCATTGATTTGCAATCAACCTTTGAGAGATTGAGCCTCCAAGCTTGAGAAGAAGCTTCTCCCTCGGATCTTCAACCCCTACAAGCATTTGGTTTGCGTGGTGGCCGACGGTTTGAGTTCTTTACTCTTGGAGCTTTGCTCCTAGCCGGCTAGAGGTTGCCCTTGATCCTGCCTCCTTCGTGTGGCAGCCTAGGGAAGTTTGTATCACCCCCATATTGCTAATACATGACCTCTCATCTCAAGGGTTCATTCTCTTGACTTGAGACCGAGGAAAGAGCTAGCCTTTGTGGTGAGCTTGAGCCTTGTGTGGCACACCTCAACAACGTGGACGTAGGCAAGCCTTGGTGGCGAGCTGAACCACAGATCAAATTTTGTGTCCCCTTGTGATTGTCTTGATACTTTGATATATATTGTTTGCAAGGTGATTTCTAGGGTTTGGACCCGATCTACTTGGTGGGTGTGTTGCTACCACTTTCAAGTGGTGCTAGAGGTTCCCTACACCTCTAGGAAGGTTTCTATTCAAGCACAATTTCCATTCTAGTTTTATATTTTAAATTGTGCGTATCTCTGTCTTGGTGACCAGCACTACCACCCCTGAGAGCAGTAGTGTCGAGCACCCCGGCAATGCCGGACCCAAGGTCGGCAGTGTCGGACCTGTTCTGACAGAAAGTTGCTAAGTGTTTTTAAACAGGCCTATTCACCCCCCCCCCTCTAGGCTAATCAGGTCTTTACAGAACTGTTGGAGGGCGACACTGCCGCCCTAGCCAAGTTACTCTGATGTATTTGAGATTTGAACTGGTAACTGGGCTAAGTAAAATGATGTTATTCAGAGAATATGAGCATCTGGTTCAACAGTTGACCAACTGTCCTAAAGTCCCCCTTTATAGTACATCATACCTATACTCTAGAACAATAGATAATAACTATGTTAACCACTTGAGTTTCCATATATTCATATGCCATTTCTCCTCAATATTACTTCAGGGGTTGCAATCAACTTTGTCTCTTCTCTTTGAGAAACATACATTGAGCATGTGACTTGAACCATTTCCATACATGTTAGATCACCTCATGGCTTCAAGTCACTTCCACTAATGATTTGATCCTCAACACAATATGACTTCTCATAGCTCGATTAGTACCTCGACTCAATGCAAATACTCTCTTCTTCGCCTTAGCCATAGTACCTCGGTCTCCTTGACCTTCACCTTTGCTTAGTACCTCGAAGCCCTTTCCTTGCTATCTTCACCTTATCAAGTCATACTCAAGTCACATCATATCAAGCATCCATTGAATATCCATTTCTTCACTATTGTGATCCTTGCTTGAATATCTTCTAGATATAAATGATGAGATCAATCAAGCTTTATTTTGACTCACATAGAGACATATATGGATCAATATCAATATGGTCAAGCCAATTCACGATTCCTTAAATCCTCTTTATTTTGGCTTGACACTCCTATAACTCACTTCAATCTCTATCTTCATACTTCTAGCTTGATCATACTAATGCAAAGTGATTTCCAAATCTTTGTTCATACAAGCAAACCAAAGTAGAGACTATCTTGTATTCATTATACATTGTCTCCTTTGTCATTTGACCTTTGCTTGATGTTTCCTCACTAATGCACTTTTGATTCATACTTTAATCCTTGATCAATGTTAGTCCACTACCAACTCTTCTTATTCATGTAAAGCAAGCCAATATAGAGACCAATCCAAAACTATCAACTCATGTCTCATTTGTCATTTGTCAAATATGATTGCTTTCACATGATACTATGATATCCCACAACATAGAAGCCATTTCATTGATTCCATTTGCATAGTTGTCTTGTGCTTGAACTATATTGTTTCCATAATCTTCCAATTCAACAATATACAATTTGGCCTTCATTTCAACACTATGTGGAATACCATCAAGTTTGTTTTTCTTGTTGAACCTTTGATACACTTAGCAAACTTGTTAGACCTTTAATTGTGTTGTCACTCAATTCATCAAAACCCACTAAAGAGCTAGATGCATTTTCAAGAGCGACCGAGAGCGACCACAATGAATTATTTAAAAATATCATTTACTTATGGGTTCCACATTATTAAAGAAATGTGAGTTATAGAGAGATTATTAGATGAGTGATGTATAATATTCTCAATATTCTATGTGGACGCCACTAGCCACTACAGAGAGCAAAATGACTTCGTTACTGTGGGTGTCCTAGTGTTTGGATATAGCCTGGTCTGAAAGTTTCTGCCAGGCCTAAATATTCATCTTCAGATGCTTAAAATTAAACACCTGTAAGCGATACCTAATATACATACTCTTGTTTTTTTATATGCCTTATAGTTTTGTTCTAAGTCAAATATTTATATCTTTGACTATTGAATTCAAAAAATCTATATAATTCATGACATAAAACTTAGATTTTTAGATTCATAATGAGTTATATTTTCATAATATATAATTTATATGTTGCGAAACTATAATGATCTTTTGACATCGATGGATTGAATATGTAAGTAGCCTTGACTTTTGGATTTCCACCCGTTCCCCCATGGTTGAGCAAATGAGCATATTTTGATCCCAAATTTGTTTTGGTTGTCGTCAGTCATGAGTCATGACGATCAATTCAAGTGAGGCTTTGCACTAACCAGTAAGGTAGGGATACTGGACCAAAAGAGAGAGAAGACCTGCTCCCTCTATTCACAATTATAAATCATTTTGATTTCTATGATACATTCATTTTCTATGCGTCTAGATATACACCCTGTTTGCTTGGCTTATCAGCCACCGAAACAGTATTTTTGTCTCACAACAAAACAATCAAAAACAATATCAGCCGACTTATCAGCCACCGAAACGATCAGTCGAACAGAGTGTTATATATGTTTATAAATATAGTAAAATGGATAAACCAAAAAAGTTAAAGTGACATATAATTTAGAACGAAGAGAGTAGAAAGAAAAACACATGCTTTCTTCGGGTAGGTGCCAGTCCAAATGGCAAATGAACTCATATAAACGCTAAGATTTCCCAAGTTTAACTAATGTTTGTATGCTAATCACGAAGATTAAATATAAACTAATTGCAGAAGCCATGAATAAATCACGAGACGAATATAACTAATTAATTCATCATTAGTACATATCTATTGTAGCACAACATTTCTCAAATCAAGGGCTAAATAGATTTAATAAATTTAACTCATAAATTAATCTTCATTTATGCAACATATTTAATAATAATAAATTAGTGTCTACACATGATGGGATTGGAAGACTAAAACGGGGCCTCTAGAGTCTCGATGAAAAAAGATTCCGTGTCCCGGAAGGCTTTGAACCCTTCACCAAGGCATCTCTTTGGCTCTTTGCTGCTAGCTTGCACTTTTAGCATAGCGCGTCCTCTGTGCATTCGGTGTCTGTCAGCTTCTTGAGCAAGGTGTCAGCTGAGTAGTTGAACAACACAGTAGCTTGCAGCTGAGCCCTGAGCTGAACGCCTGAGTTCAAAGGGCCAAATGGAAGCGGAAGTCGGCCCACGTCGAATATCAAGAGAGCATGTGGAAAAGAAAAAAGTGGGGAATTTTATACGGGGAGACAAAGATCGCAGCTGCGGCTTGGCAATCGGTCTTCCGATTTCGATCCCGTCGTGTCGGACAGTGAGAAGCTGAGAAATGAGAATGGTGAATGGGCACGCCATGATTCTCAGCCAATAAAGGTCACCACGCGCCTTGCGATAATATGATTGACAGGACAGCTGGAGCTGACTAATGTTTTTTTAACTTTTTTCTTCTTCTTCTTCTTGCTATTAGATTAGAGTCGACGGAAGTCCTGCCCGGCAAAAGTGTTCACGGAGGAGATCCGTCTGATGGGACGCAATTTGAAATCTAAGAATCTTTTAGAACCTTGCATCTTAGACTGCAGCGGCATCTCCTACAAGTTACTCCAGAGCACTTTTAGGGCATGTACAACCCATAGATGAGGAGTCGTTTGTAAGAGCCTCGAATTTAACGTGCAGACAGTCAAAAAGACAGGTCATACAACCCAAAGACAAAAGGTTGTCCGCAATCTATTTAATGCTCTACATGTAGCCCGGGTCAGTTATGAAAACCGTTTTATATACCATTGTATTGTTATTTGATAGATAATAGATTATAGTTGCGCTCAGTTAGCAATTGGCAACAATTCATTGTTTGCCTGAGCCAAAAACTGAACAAAAGTCACAATGTTAATAATTGGTATGGATTGAAAGAAACAAAGTAGAGTAGATAGAAAACAATAAAACCAGTCTTTAGACTTTAATAAACATATTCATCATTAGACCGACAATGAGAGGTCTATTTGACATTCTGCTTGTGCTCAATTTCACTTCTTTTTTCTTTTAAAAAAAACTTGTTCAATTTCACTTTAACAGCAAGACGTGCGTGTTGCGAGGAAAGAAAAGAACGGCATCAAATCGATTGCCTGTATATCCAGTTCACCGAGATTGAACAAGAACAGATGTGATTGCCCTGAATATTCAGTTCGCAAAGACTGAATAAAAAACAGATGTGATTAAGTAAAAAAAAGAAAAACAGATGCGATTATTGCTCTTCATCGCGGCACTCTCCACGGACCCGACGCTCCCGGCGGCGGCATAGTCGTACCTTTGCGAAGACTCCTCGGAGCATACCGGGGGCGGGGCTCGTTGGAGCACAACCTTGGAAGCTTCATCCATGGCGCCAGCATCGCTCAGGTGCGGAACACGTCCCTCGCCGTTGATGAACTAGGAGATACCTTCCAGCAGGTGGGATCCGCACGCCATCGGGTCACGCCCGTACAACAGTGCTAGGGCCGACGACTTGGCCTCGGGCCACGAGCTTTCCCCGTCGTCTCACGAGACGACGATGGCCCGTCTCTCTGTGACGCGGGGTTTCTTTCGTAAAAATGTCATCATACAGACGGGTTCAAGAGACCTGCTGTACATGCCCTCCGGAAAAATACTCGCACCGCGTGCTCTATCGGGCACGGTAAGCAGCATGCAAGCGCCCGCATACGGTACTGCTAGGGGAGGTAGCGGTTGATCTGCATGCACCTGTTTGGACAGCTTTGTCTTGATTCCCATGCAATTCCTTTTTCAACCGTTAAAAAATACTATAATTCACAAATAAAAAAACCAAATTAAATTCCGTTTATACCATTAAATTTGTTTCAATAAATCCTTCAAAATAAGATCACATGGATATATTTTGATAAAGTTATAAATGAGCTTTAATATTAGTAGTTGATATAGAGTATAAAATATAAAAGATGATGAGTGCGAGAAAAAAATATATAGATGAGAGAATATGGATGACTAGGACAGATAGATGATGAATTTAGAGGAATAGCAGTGCGGACAGTCTTACTACTGGCATGTAGAGGACTGGGCAATAGCCCAGTTGGTTAGCTCCCCAGGTGTGGGAGCAGCCGCTCCTAGGTTCGATCCCCATCGGGGACGGATTTACGTGCCTCATTTTCTTTTTAATGAAAAACCACCTAGTTCCTCCTAGGTTGGATCGCGTTTTACTACTGGCGTGTAAGAAGACAATATTCAGTGTCTTTTTGGTTCCTAGCTCCCAAGTAGGGATGAAAACGGATCTGATACGAACGGATATAGTTAATATTGTATTTGTTTTCATATTTTTGTTCGGATTCGGATTCGAATACGAATACGAATAGTATCAAAAATATCGGATAGAATACGATTAGAAATCGACATCATAAATACATTAATTTTAGTATTTGGATACGGATACGGTATCAGATGTTAATGTTCAAACTTGGATACAGACATGTTTAAACCTCTCTAAACGAATTCGGTCGGACGAACGATCGAATAAATATCCGTCCACTTTTCATCCCTGCTCCCAAACAAGCATCTTGAGAAGCTACGCTCCGAGAGCTCAAAGACGTAACAAAACCTCACTAATCACCATCATCAATCTGACCCGAACACAAAAGGTTTAGTTCTTGTGTATATGGCCACCGATATCTTGAAATAACAAGCAAAGTTATACTATATGATGTGAAAAACCAAAACCATACCAAGATAAGAATGTGCCTTTTCACCTCGACTCGAATCGAATGGAAATCTGAACGCTTCCACAATTCATATACCAACAGGGTTATATTATTCAAAACGAGGCCTTAATTGTCATTTGATATAATTATCCATATGAACGTAGTTTGGTGATCAAATTAGTACGAAGAGTTCAGATGCATTTGGTGGCCAAAATGCATTCATTCAAGAAACAAGGTGAACCATAATTTTCTACTACTTTCTAGGAGAATTCGAGAGGTGTTCTCGTGTTTCTCTTGAGAATTTTCTAGGAATCTCACTCTCTTTTTAGAGAGAAACAGTTTGAATAATCACTACCAAAGGCACCTCTAGGAATCCAAACACAAAACGAAAGCTAGCTTGTGTGAGCTACTCAGACGAATACGAAGAATACGGGGAAATGGTGAAAGCAAAATTTCGAAATCCTAGGGAAATTGAACTGACATATGCAAATCCAATGTGAGCACCGCTTTGAGCAGGAGAGTTCAGTAAATCCAATGTTAAATTACTCAAAACTACGACGATGTATATGTTTACTATCTGAAATAAACTCGAGAGAGGACCGCTGAATCCGCATGTCCAATAAACCCGAGTCCTGGTACGACTACGACCCATTCTTTCCAACTACCCCACCAACTTCTTGTAAATACAAGAACCACTACCTGGCACAGTTCAAACCAAAGATTTCTCTACCCCCCGTCCTCCGCCGCTTCTTCTTCTTGCATCGGTGGTTCAGGATTTCGAGCGGTCTCCTAACCCCCCTCCAGCTCACCCTCCCAGGAACACTCCCCCTCCCGATCCGACCGCCGTAGGAGCGTCCGTATCCCCGTGTCTCCGGCAGTCTTCTCGTACCCCGGTTGGTCCCAACTGGTGAGAAACCCCCGCATCGAATTGGCGGCCAGGGCGCCGGATGGATGATTCGATTCTTGGCGGTTGCTTGTGCTTGAGCGCTTGACAGAGCTTGGCGAGCTGGGCTTTTTCTAGGTGGAAAGGTGAGCGATTGGACGAGTTCTTTAACCGATTTTGCGCTTTATTGTTATTTTAGCATCACTTAGCTGGCTCTTTTGCTCCTTTTCTCCCTTTCGCTTTATTCTTCGCAATATTTGATTCACCTTTTTGCTTTCCTTTCCCTCCTCTCTCTTCGGTTTTAAAGACGCGGAGAGGCTGTAAAGTCTAAATCTTGCATTCACTTGGGGAATCGGATAGGTAGGGAGTGGATAGGCTTTGTCGGTAGGTCTTTTTCCGGGGAGAATTTTCCTGAGTTCCTCTGAATAAAAGAGGATTTGCGATCTTAGGCCTCGCGTTTCTTGATCTGCTGGTGTGGAAGTTGGTCTTGATCCTGTTCCCGTTCGTCCTCTTCATGGGTAAGCTCAAAGGTTCCTTCTCTGTTTTCTTGTGTTCAGCTTGGTGGCTAGTGATGCGAATTTTGCGTTTGGTAAATGTTTCACGGTTTTTTTACTACTGGGGCCATATCGCAATTGGTGTATATCACGGTGTGTATTGTGCTGAATTGGGTGCGGGTTTGCTATAATGATTGCGCATGGTTTTGTTGTTGCATGAAAAGACTGGTCTTTGATGTGATTGTTGTGGTTAGCCGTCAGAATCAGAAAATGGATAGTAATCTTCTGTTATGTTTATGATTGTTAGATAAATTGGTTGGGAGATGGGGCCGGAAATGATAGAGCAGGATGGAGGGTAGGAAAAGGAAGGGAAAATTCAGGACTTCTCTCAGGCGGATGGCTATGGAGTGCCTGTGCTCTGGTGAGCAGCTCAAGGGGGCAGATGAGACCGTCCGGTCATCTGATTCTACAATCACAAAAGATTTCTCGGCCAGCGGGTACTCTTCTCGGAATGGAGAGATTGAGCAGTACCTTGATAATGGCAACATAGAGGAAGCCGAGTTGTCACTCCGGGAGGGCATTTGCCTAAATTATGAGGTAAGGTGTTTTCTTTTGTGAAACAAATTTGGTTATGGCACCAAGAACAGCTGAATTACATGCTGAATGTGATAAGGAAATGCCACAATTATCTGAACCTCCTTGGGTATCTATCTTGTGCTTCATCAGTGTGAAGAATTTTATTGCAACAGTTAGGGGGTGTTTGGATCCTTTGGCAAATGGCAAATGGCAAATGAATTTAGCAAATCTTTTGCCACTTGAGGGTGTTTGGATCCCTTGGCAAATGGCAAATGAAAAATGGCAAATGGCACATACAAAGACAATTGTACCCCTAATAATTACACTCATTCACATGTCATGCATAAGAGGGAGGGGTATGAGTGGAAGGATTTTCTATTTGCCTTTATTTGCCACTCCAAAGTGGCAAGTGGCAAATGGCAAATGGCAAATTTTTGCTCTTTTGTCATTTTTTGCCTTGCATGTTTGGATCCATTTGCCAAAAAGTAGCAATTCTTTTGCTCTTTTGCCAATTTGTCAATTTGCCAAGGGGATCCAAACACCCCCTTAGTATGATTCCTAGTTAAGTCAACCTTGGGTTTCCTTTGTCAATTTTCCTTCCTTGTGAAGATTTTTGTACGTAACTAAAATCATCCTGCGTTTCTGCACTTAATTGAATAAATGTATGCTTATCTCTTTCTTCCACCAAAATTAGTTCACTACCTCCTATCTAGCAGTTTATCTGAGCTATCCTTTTCTATACCACAGTATTTGAAGGGTAAATTCTTTCTAATTTCAAGAAAAAACTTACCATTTTTATTACTGCCATTCTCTTTCTTTGATCTCCAGATGCTACAATGTCATCTGTTCTATATTTCAGCATTACATTTGGACCTAAGCTGTTTCTAGCTTGACTAATAGCACCTGCTAAACAGGAAGCAAGGGCATTGCTAGGAAGGCTAGAATATCAACGGGGTCATGTAGAAGCAGCACTCCGTGTCTTTGATGGGATAGACATGTCTGCATTAGTCCCTAAGATGAAAATCTCAATTGCTAGAAAAGCAGATCGTGGGAAGACTCATTCGCAGTGGGATTCTCCACCAATGCCCTTGCATGCTGTCAGCCTTCTCATGGAGGCCATATATCTCAAAGCAAGAGCACTTCATGATCTTGGGAAAGATAAAGGTGAGCTGCACCTTGCTATCACTGCTGCACACATGAACAGACATGCAAATCATGCGCAGGTGTGATTGCTTTGCATTGTGGTATACCATGTTAGAAAAGGATTGTGTTTCTTCTCTATCCCTCTCTTTTCCCTTTTGGTGCTAACTGTAACAATTTTATGCATGTGGCTAGTGTAACTTCAATTCAATATTTTTATTTTGCAGAGGCTGCACAAGAATGTAAAATGATATTGGATATTGTGGAGGCAGCCGTACCTGAGGGCTTGCCAGCAGGCTTTGGTAAAGGCTGTAAATTGAATGAAATAATATGCAAGTCTGTAGAGTTGCTCCCTGAGCTGTGGAAATCAGGGGGCTTTTCACTTGAAACCATTTCTTCATATAGGAGGTCACTTCTCAGTAATTGGAATCTTGATGGAGAGACCATAGCAAGGATACAAAAGAAATTTGCTGTTTTTCTCCTATATAGTGGCTGTGAAGCACGCCCTCCAAATCTTCATTCTCAGTTGGACGGTTCATTTGTACCTCGCAACAATATGGAAGAGGCGAGTCTTCTTTTGATGATTCTTTTGAGGAAGTTCAATCTCAAGAGGATTGAGCGAGATCCCTCTGTGATGCATCACCTTACTTTTGCACTGTCCATGTCAGGACAGCTAATTCCACTGGCTGGACAGTTTGAAGAATTATTACCTAGTGTGTTAGACAAAAAAGAATGGTTGTACAGTGTTGCATTGAGTTATTTAGCAGAAGAAGATGATCTGAGTGCCCTGAATCTACTCAAAAGAATACTAAAGTCTGGAGAGGATTCTGATCATCTCAAAGAACTACTCCTAGCTTCGAAGGCTTGCATTGAGATGAGCGCTCATACTGAAGGTGCTTCTTATGCAAGGAGAGCCATTGCTAATATGCAGGGAGGATGCAAACCAATGGCAGGACTTGCAGACCTTTTGCTTGGTGTTTCTCTTTCTAATCAGGCTAGAAGTGCAATATCTGATGCAGATAGAGCTTCGTGGCAGTGTGAAGCGCTGGAAGCCCTTGGGAATGCTGAAAAAAAGATGCACGGGAAAGATTCTAGGGCATTGTACAATATCAGCCTTGAAAATGCTGTGCAGAGGAAATTAGAATTTGCTGCCTTTTATGCAAAGAGGCTGGTGAAACTTGAGGCTGGATCAGAGTTGAGGAGTTGGCTCCTTTTAGCTCGAATACTTAGTGCTCAAAAGCTGTTCGCTGATGCTGAAACAGTCATTGATGCTGCTCTAGACCAGACTGCGAAATGGTGTCAAGGAGATTTATTGCGAACCAAAGCTAGAATTCAGGCTGCACAGGGGCAATTCAGAGATGCGGTTGAAACATACACGCAACTTCTTGCTATCCTTCAACTTAGAACGAAAAGTTTAACTGCAAGAATTTGCTTGCCAAAGGTACTATGAAACTTTTGTTATGAAACATGGCAGCCATAATTACACATTCTTGCTAGTATGCCATTATACACTCGGATTATAGCAAAAGGTGCAATTTCCTTGTTGCTATTTGATCAAATGGTTGGTAACATCTTCTGGTTAAAGCCGTATACATTATATAGTGATCTAAAGGCATGCAGATTTGATAGTTCAATACTTGTTTTAGTTCTGATATTCATGAACAGAACATGGTTCTTTCTTTGTTCAGAACAAAGCATAGTTCTTATTTTTTTAATTATTTTGAGCTTACACTTATATCCTTTTTTCTGTCAACAAAAGGATAAGTTCTGGTCACATTTGATTTGCATAGCAGACAATAAAAAATTAAACATAGGGTTATTGCTACAGCCTCAATCTTTTTGGTTATATATAGGTTTTATCTATACCATGTATTTAATTTCATTTAGGGCATGCTTGGTTCCTAGGAGTTCCCTCGCCTTGCCTTGCTTAACAAGGACTTCCCCTTGGCAAGTGCTTGGAATCTTGCTTCGCCTGGCAATTTTGCTTGCTGCATGGATTTCCTTGTCCGTGCAAGCGAGCCAAATTGGCTCGCCCACACAAGCAAGGTCGCTGGCTGCTCTCGTCTTCCCGTGCTGCTGCTCAACGACCAAACTGCTTCTCAGTGGCCCAACGAGAAGGCCACTGGCTGCCATACCACTGTGGCAAAGGCAATGACCCAACTGTGCTGTCCCAGATCCAGATGCCAGCCCTCAAATTGAATCTCCTCTCCATAGAGATGATCCATGGTGCCCAATCAGGTTCTTTGATGCCTCAAGCTAAACTCATCTTTTTTTTTCGCAACCATGCCTTGTCACGTTTTGCCTCAAACTAACTAGTTAGCCCCACCTTTGCGAAATCGATAATGTTCTTGCACTAAATCAAGCTCATCTACTCTGGAATCGACCTCCTAAGAGTTGGAATCGGCTTCGTCGATCATGAATTGAGCTTCCTGCTATTGTATCAAAGGTTTTTCCCCACCTCAATTGTGCTCCTGGCCACCGATTCAGGCTCTAGTATGGATGAGTCCACGGTCTATAGGGGGGAGAGAGGGGAGAAGGGAGGAAAAGGAGAGCAAGAGAACCACATAGAGAAAGGAAACCTCACCTTGCTTTGCTGGTTTGGGGAGGCGAGGTTGGCAAGGTGAGCAACGGCAGCAAAGGTTCTAAGCATGCCCTTAATCTCTATATGGAACTACTTTTGCCGGTTGGGGGAGGCAAGGCGAACAATCTGCTGTGATCTTTTAGCTATTCATGCAGTTGTTATGCCCATAGCACAATAGCAATTAGGTTGTCACTTTGTCATGCTCTTGCATTACTTTCTACAGGTCAACAAGGATGACAAAGGCCTGGAAACAGAGACCTGGTATGATCTAGCTCTCTTATACCTAGGTATGGCACAATGGAGGGATGCAGAGGTTTGTGTATTGAAGATAAGATCCATCAGTCCTTTTTCTGCATTGGCTTGGCATGCTACAGGTGATTCCTGTTCATTTCTTCTAAATATGACTGAAATCTTAGCTCGCCGCATTTTCATTTTGTTTTTGTTGTGACCTTGATAATTAAAATGTATGTCTAATTCTAATGTCTAATCAATAATTGTATTATGTATAGCATTCAGCTGTATGTTGAATTTTATCTACATAAGCTTCATTATAAGTCGAGGATTTGAGAACCAGATACATTTATTTCAGTAAACTTTGACAAACACCTTTTACCCTGGATACTTCCTTTCATATTTTTCACAAAGTATTCATTTTCAGGAAAAATATATGAAGCAAAAGGTCTTACAAAAGAAGCTTTGGGAGCTTTTTTCAGAGCTTTAGACCTTGATCCTAAACATGTCCCAAGTTTGATATCAACTGCCACTGTTCTACAACAACTTGGTGACAGGCCATTTCCTTCTATAGGGTGCTTCCTGACTGATGCATTGCAACTGGATAGAACTAATCATGTTGCATGGTTCAATCTTGGCCTGCTTTACAAAGATGAAGGTGGCAGGTCAGTGGCTGAGGCTGCTGAATGCTTTCAAGCTGCTGCTTTTCTTAAAGAAACAGCACCTGTAGAACCTTTCAGATGACAGATATGTACAGGGGCTGTATGTATTTTTTTTATACATTTTACTGATGAAATAGTAGATCACAGAGTTCTAGAGATGATCTTCTTGGGGAGATCATAGCATCAGAAATTGTTGGAAAAAATGTTTAACAATTCAATATATAGTTCCAATTGTTGCTTGTTTAGCAACAAGAAAGATGATGCCCTTCAACTTTGTCTTACTAGAAACAGTGCTTACTGTGATATATAGATAGATGACCAGTACATTGTGTATTTTGAGTAAAATGGTTTCACATGAGGTATCAAACTACACTCTTCATTTATTAAGAATTTAGTAAAGATATGAAAGATGTTCTGGGGCCCTTCAGAAAGTTCAGTATTTACTATCAACTGTAACCTTCCATGCATGTCGATTATGGATCACAAGTTATTGATATATTGCCTATTTCCTGACATCTGATGTTAAAAAACTGACCCTACTTAACTTTGTGATTGGACATGACAGTGCCAAATACTCCCTCAGTTCCAATTATAAGTCGTTCTGGCTTTTCTAGATACATAGTAAAAGTTATATATCCAGACATAGCGTACATCGAGATACATAACAAAAGCTATGTACCTAGAAATGGCAGAATGACTTATAATTTGGAACGGAGGGAGTACTTGAGTTATGACAGTCATTTTGAGTCCACAATGCACATGTTTTGAAGCATCAATGGCGTACTATCATCTATTGCCAGTTTTTGACAGTACTGTGTAATTTCTCTTGAGGCCTTCCTCCATTGAAGGTCCTTCATTTGCTGTCAACTTGTCATGTTGCAGCTTAGTTAGTCGCATCAATTAATGGGGCAGGTATTGGTCTCTGTACAGCACTAATGAAATGGTATACCAGATTACCAGCAACTGATTGAATTATGTCACAATCTTCTTGTCTGGTCCTGCCCAAGTCTGAAGGACAATTGCTGGTACGTGTTCTTCTCAACCAATTGAGTAATAATGAGACCAAGGCTTCCTGCTTCTAGTGTGTCTTTATCTTTACTGTCTTTGTACTAAATTTTTTTGAGGGATATCCTTGCCGAGGTTTAACTATGCAGATCATTATAAAAAAAATATGCAGTTAAGTGTAGAATACTGTTGCCTAAAAAACTGTTAGTTATATGTGGTACTGGCTTGATTTTTTTTGCATATTATTAATTAGTTTAATCACAAGATCCAAAAAATATTTCATTCTCCAATCATTTTTAGCTGTGATTCATCATATGACTTAATTCTGTCATTTTCTGCTGTTTCCAGATTACTATATTATGGTAGTACAATCTGTACATGTTCTTTATTTTGGAGTCACTAGAGTTTTAACCGTATGATATTATTTTTCATTCGTTTGTTGTCCAATTGATTTGAGTTGTTTGTCTGTACAGGTAAACATCTGGAAAGTTCAACCATGTAAATATCGAGTTGTAATGTATGTAACTATGGAACATGGAGTCAGTAAGTAGGATACTAGGAACATATATCATTGTTCTCAATGCAATTTTCAGGACCTTTATGTTGGAGGTAACACACAGAGTTATGAGCCAGGGATACTCCCAATGGCTTAGATCATTGATATTATATAGGCAAGAGTTTGCATTGATTACATAACGGCTCATTTAGAGCCCAACTACTAACCAGATGCCTTGGCAGCCGAGAGCTACTTTCTTGAGCTGCCAAAGGACTTAATGACATTAATTAGACATACATAGAAAGCCGGGCTTAATTACTACAATTCTCCCCCTAAGACCTTCTTCAATTAATCTTGATCTTCTTGATCCCAATCCTGCTCCTCATCTCTTCCAGCTTGGCCTTGCCCAAATCTTTTGTCAGTACATCTGCCAACTGATCATCAGTAAGAACAGACTTTGTCTTGATGTTGCCTTCTTCCACACAATCTCTGATGAAGTGATGCTTAATCCTAATGTGCTTACTTCTGTCATGAAAGACATGATTCTTTGCTAAGGCTAGAGCAGACATATTGTCCACTCTAAGTTCCACCACCTCAACATTTCTTCCCAACAATTCTACAAAAAGCCTTGACAACCACAAAGCCTGGGTTGCAGCTGTTGTCATTGCCACATATTCAGCTTCACAACTTGAAAGAGCTACAACTCTCTGCTTGATAGACTGCCAGCTCACCAGATTGGTTCCAAGAAAGAACAAGCACCCAGTTGTGCTTTTGCTTGAATCAACATCTCCAGTCAAATCTGAGTCACTGTATCCAACAAATCTTGCTTTTCCTACTGTCTTGGTGTAGCAGAGACCATGATCAAGAGTACCAGCTAGGTATCTCAAGATCCTTTTCACAACCTGAAGGTGTTCAGTTGTTGGTCTTTCCAGAAACCTGCTAACATACCCAACAGCAAAGGCCAGATCTGGTCTTGTATGTACCAGATATCTCAGGCTGCCAACTAGCCTTCTATACTAAGTTGGATCAACTTCTTTTGTTGTACTGTCCTTGCTTAACTTCAACCTTTCCTCCATAGGTGTAGTGGCTGGATTACAGTCTGCCATACCACCAAGCTCAAGTATCTTTCTGGCATAATGGGTTTGCTTCAAAGTGATGCTTCCCTTTGATTGCCTTACTTCTACTCCAAGATAAAAGGACAGAAGGCCTAAATCACTCATATCAAAGATTTGTTTCATCTTAGCCTTGAAAGCTTCAATCTTCTGTTGGTTGACTCCCGTGATGATCAAATCATCAACATAAACACCAATCACTAGCAAAGAATCACCTGCTCCCCTTCTATACATAGCAGCTTCATAAGCATTCTGTTCAAAGCCCATCTTCTTGAGAGTTAAATCAAGTTTTGCATTCCATTCTCGGGGAGCTTGCCTTAGGCCATACAGACCTGGAACTTCAAAACCTGGTGGTTGTGCAACATAAACCTCTTCCTTGAGTTCTCCATTCAAAAATGCAGACTTCACATCAATGTGATGTACTGCCCATTCTTCTTGTGCTGCTAGAGCCAGCAAAACACGTACTGATTCCATTCTTGCAACTGGTGCAAAGGCATCTTCATAGTCAACACCCTCCTTCTGAACAAAACATAGGGCCACAAGTCTAGCCTTGTGCCTAATTATTGCTCCATGTTCATCCCTCTTCAATTTGAATACCCATTTTAGAGAAATTGACCGATGACCGGGACAAGGATGGACAAGCTCCCAGGTCCCATTCTTTTCCATTGATCTTAGTTCTTCCTTCATTGTTGCCTGTCACTCAGGTTCATCTTTGGCTTCTTCAAAACTGGTTGGCTCACCAGAATGGGTGAGATTTAGTTCAGCAAACATCCTCTGTGCTGGTGGAGGTGTTGGCTGATCACCAATGATTTCATGGATTTTCCGATAACGAAGCTCTTCACCATCTTGATATGCATCCACTCTCTCATTATCATTCTCCAGAGGGGTCACATGCTCGGCCTGCGAGCTGGCTAGGGCTGGTGATGGTATGGGCGTTCTAGGCGATCTAGGCGCCCTTGCTTCTGCCACAGGCACCTCTGCACCCATTGTGGGCTCTTCTGCTTCCGCCGGAAAGACTCCAGGCGAAGCAGAATGTGGCTGAGGGCATGGAGAAGGCGATGCAGGCCCCTCAGCTTCATGTAGTTCTTCTGCCTAGGGGAATTCCACGATGAACTCACTGCCCGCTGCCTCTGACGTGCCTGCCGCCGGTGAAGCCCAATCCCAGCCTCGGCCTTCATCAAACACCACGTCTCTGCTGATGCGCACACGCTGGGACACCGGATCGAAGACACGGTAAGCCTTGGCCCCTTCTGCAAAGCCAATGAAGACGCCAGCCTCGCCACAGTCATCAAGCTTGCGGAGCTGTGTGAGTCGACGAGTGTAAGCCACACAACCGAAGACCTTGAGGTGGCCAACGGTCGGTGCTCGGCCATGCCACGCCTCATATGGAGTAACATCTCCCAGGGCCTTTGTCGGAGATCGATTCAAGATGTGCACGACCGTCATCACTGCCTCCCCCCAAAATTCAGTCGGCATCCGGCGTTGCTTAAGCAGAGCACGCGCCATTGCAACCACTGTCTGGTTCCTGCGCTCCACCACACTGTTTTGTTGTGGTGAATGGGGAGCACTGAAGTGCCATTTGATTCCCTCGTCGGCACAGTAGGCGGCAAACTCAGCGACGGTGAACTCATCGCCATTATCAGTGCGCAGGTGAAAGACCTTGTTTGGTTTTGGTTAATTGATGAAACCTATGGACTAACCCTTGTACTAAGTGTATGATCAAGATAGGGTGGTCCACCTTGATACATGGAGCTAGAAGGATGACAATGGTGCATTGATCAAGTGCTTCATGGACTAAGGAAAAGAAGAAAGAGAAAAACAAAATGGCTCAAGGCAAAGGTATATTCATAGGGTCATTTTTGGTTTAGTGATCAAGATACTATAAAGAGTGTGATCACCTTTAGGATAGATAGCCGTACTATCAAGAAGAGAAAAATCGTTTCGATTACGGTTATCATGTATCACTAGGTTTGCATTGCATCCATAAAAATGAACCTAAGTGACACAAAGAACTAAATAAAATCCAAGAAATATATTGTAAAAGGCTAACACAGGTGAACCAGTGTTGAATCATGAGGTGTTAGCACATGGAAGCTTGGAGAAGAAGAGGCATCTCGGTTTGGAACGAGATAGACCTCCGGACGCAGGTCCGGACGCAAGGAAGATGCAGTCCGGACCAATGGAGATGCGACCGGAGGCATACCCTAGCCTCGGCCTCTCTAGACAGAGGATCCAGATGTTGTTGTGCGTCCGGACGTAGGACTCCGGTCGTGAGTCCGGAGCTTTGGAGATCTCTGGGTGCTCTCTACGTAACATCTGGACGCTAAGCGTGGTCCGGACGCAGGACACCGGACGCGTGTCCGGAGCAAATGCGCTCTCTGGATGCTCTCTGAATTGGATCCGGACGCAGAAGAAAGCGAGTCCGGACTCTACTGTTGCATGCGTCCGGAGGTGGCACGTCAGCACCAGGAAGGGCGCCAACGGCAGGATTCAAATGGGGGAGGGTCCGGACGCATGACCATTGGTCCGGACCCCCATGCAAACTACGTCTGGACTGGCGCAAAAAGCTGCAGTGAAGGAGCAAAATGACTAGCTCGGTGGTGGAGGCTATATAAGTGAATTGGCCGGCTCCTAGGGCTCTCTCTTGCACCTCCCATTCATTCTCACTCTTTGTGCTTGTGGCTCCTAGGGCTCTCTCTTGCACCTCCCATTCATTCTCACTCTTTGTGCTTGCTTGAGATAGCCCCCAACTCATCTCTCTTTGCTTCAATTGCATTCTTGTGAGAGCTTGAGTGAACCAAGTGCATTGATCATTGCATTGCATCTTAGTGGCACTTGGTCATCGTCATCGCCGCGAGATTTCTTATTATTCTTGGTGTTTGCCAACACCTAGTCGGCTTGGCGATTGTGGAGAAGCTTCGGCATGAGTTGGTGATTGTTCGTGGCCAGCTTCATCGATTGTGAGAGGGCTTGTACCCACCTCGGCGGAGCGCCAAAGGGTAACTCTAGTGGATTGCTCGTGTCATTGAGTTACTCTCATTTGGGTGGATTCTTGTAGTGCCCGAGTTAGTGGGCTAGCCTTGTCATTGCCTATTAGCCACCGAATCACCACTAGAGTAGTCGACACAACGGGGACTAGCTTGGTGGCAACCAAGTGAACCTCGGGAGAAAAATCGATTGTCATCTTGTCTCCCGGCTACTTATTGGTATTCTTTGTGATTGGTTTTCTACATTGACATCCATACATCACAAGGCATCGGTATAACAATCACCTCCTCTCTTGTATTTATCTTTCTTTCATATCTTGTCTAGTTAGCTTGCTAAGTAGCTTCTTTATTAGTTGTTCTTGCTAGCTTGTGCTAAGTGCCTTAGGTTCTTGCTATTGATTGTTAGGCACTTAGCTAACTAGAATTGCATTGGATAGGTGGCTTTGCACCCCAAGTAGAGCTAGAGCAAAAAGCTTCGTTTAAGTGTTATCTAACCCTTTGCTCTAGTGATTTGTAGAATTTTTATTAGGCTATTCACCCCCCCCCCTCTAGCCATCTAGAACCTTTCAGCAGGACCTTCAATTTTCACCCGCTCTCCACCTCTGCTGCCGCCTTAACCTTCTTGATTGCTTCTGTCGCCGCATCCTTGGATAGCAGCAACACAACCCACATGAAACCGAGTGGCATCGTCGACGAGTAGCAGAATAGAGCGGTTGCCCGCCGATGTCGCTGGTGTGACCGTCCCGCACAGGTCACCGTGCACCAGCTCAAGGTGTTCCTGGGCACGGTAAGTTGTCGCGGTCGGAAATGAGCGCCTCCTCTGCTTGGTGGTGACGCAGGTGTCACACACCTGCTCGACATGATCAATCTTCGGCATTCCTCGCGCCATCTCTTCCTTGCCAAGCTGCCTAAGTGCGTCGAAGTTCAAATGGCCAAAATGCTCATGCCACTGCCATGCCTCCTCGTCCTTGCGCGCAGCGAGACAAAGCGGTTGTGTGGCCTCAAGATGTAGGATATACAACTGATTCCTTCCCCGGCGCACCTTGGCAATCAGACAACGGCTCTTGTCCCAGATGCGGAGCATGCCATCATCAATTTCAACCTTGGATCCTCCTTCATCCAACTATCCCAAGCTTATGACCGAGTTATTCAAAGCCGGAATGAAGTAGACACCATGGAGAATCCTTTGTTCTTCGGTCTTGCCCTGGAAGACAATAGACCCGACGCCTTTGATTTCTACCTTCGACGCGTCCCCAAACCGAATAGTCCCTCGGACATTGGTGTTCAAATCGACGAAGAACTCTCGACGCCCAGTCATATGATGCGTCGCGCCGGAGTTCAAATACTAGCCGCCATCAGCCTCCTCCTCATCCACATCCAGATAGGCACGCGCACGCGGCTCAGAGAGCTCGACATGCTGTGTCGTGTGGCTGAGTGTCGTCGTGCTCTGGTTCAACTCTATGAACCTGTGGGCCAGAAATAGAGCACCGTCTTCATCGCACTCAGCGAACTAAGCACGCGCTTCATGTCCTCCTTGATTTCCACCGCCGCGGCCTCCACCACGGTTGTCGCCGCCACGGCCACCACGCGTTGCACCATCACGGCGCGGCTGAGGACACTCTCGTGGCCAATGCCCCTCCTGGTGGCAGTTGAGGCAGGTGTTGGGGCCAACACGGCCTGCACCATTGCCATCTCCTCGTCCGCCACCACGGCCACCGCCTTTGCCTCATCCTCGTCCACCACCACAATTGCGTCCACCGCCATCGTCGTCGCGGTGATACTTGACTCCGGAGCCACCAGCTTCATCTGCGCCCTTCTTCTCCTTCTTTCAATGCGCACGCCACTGCTCCTCGGTGTACATCAACTTACTGTTGATGGACACCGGCTCTGTCAGCGTTTTTTCTTCGCGGTCGTCCACCGCCTTGAGACTTCCAGTCACCTCTTCAAGGGTGAGCGCCTCGAAATCAAGGAACTACTCAATGGCGACGACAATCTGCGCATACTTGGTTGGCAGTGTGCGCAGAAACCTCTCCACGACGCGTGTTTCGTCGATGTCCCTGTCACCATGAACAACGAGTTGCTGATGCAGAGTCGACGGCCGCAGGGCAAAATCCTCCACCTGCTCGCCGGACTTGACGTTGATGTTCTCCCATTCGTGATGCAGACGCTACAACATCGCTCGGCGGACCCGGTCCACACCGATGCGAGTCGCAGCGATGGCGTCCCACGCCTCCTTCGTCGTTGTCTTGTCGAGAAGCGGGATGCCCATCTCCTTGGCCACGGTCGCGACGATCACCTCCAGAGCACGCCTGTCGTCACAGAACTAGACAGGACCGCCGTCGATGGCGTCCTAGAGACCGCGCGCCTGCATCCTCAGCTTCATCGTCTGGCTCCACTCGTGGTAGTTCGATTTGTCCAGCATCGGCCATGTCGTGCTGCTACCGGAGTCATGGTACACAACTCTCCCTTGCGGTGACTCGTAGCGACCGCCACCACGACGCCTCCGTTCCCGCGGTGGTGACTGCGAACGCCGTCGGTCCCGCCTCCGGTTCCTCTCTTCCTCTTCTTCCTCTTCTTCTTCACCCTTCTTGGCTTGCAACTTCTGCACCATCCTCGCCGCCGCCTCTACAGCAGCCGAAGCCTGCTTTGCCGCCTCGACTGCCTCGCCGCTGCCTCCTCTGTAGCCTTCAGACGCGCAGCCCGGCCAGAGGGATCGCCCAGCTCTCCCTCTCCCATCTTGGCCTTGGCAGAAAGCCTGGCGGCGCGCTCAGCAGAGGTCGACATGGTGATGAGGTAAGGAGGTGAAGAGTTGGCTCTCTCGTTTTCTCCCTGGTTCACCTCACCTCGGCTTTGATACCAAATGTTGGAGGTAACACACAGAGTTATGAGCCAAGGATACTCCCAATGGCTTAGATAATTGATATTAGGGAGAATTGGCCACAGGACACGCAAAGTGACCTTCATTTGCTGGCGGACACTGAGAATATAAAGATTGCTGAAAGACACTCTGTTTTTGGGTAAATTTGCTGTTGGCCACTGAGTCTATTAAAATATTCATTTCTGACTTTAGAGGTGAGAGAAGAGCGACGAAATGTACTTTTTGCCCCTGTCCTCTTCTTCCCTCTCCCTTTACTTCTTTCCCCTGCTCACTGTGCCCACCGGGAGTCCCACGCTCCCACCCCGGCGGCCCTGCGCCCCCGCGGCCGTCCTCGCCCCCGCCCCGGCGGATGCGCTCGCCCTCGCGCGGCCATGCTCACACGCGCGTCCGTCCTCGCCCCCGCCTCAGCGGCCGCTCCTGCCCCGACGGCCATGTTCGCCCCCGCCCGCGGGCGCACGTGCGGGCAGGCGTGCAGCGCCGCCGCGGGCGCAAGCGCGTGGGCGTGCAGCCCCGCTGCGGCCGAGCAGGTGCGCGAGCGTGCCCCCGCCGCCCCTCGCCTTGCTCTGCTCCAACCAGTTGCTGAATGTGAGATAAGGAAAGGGAGAGAGGAAGAAGAATGGGCTGACCAGTGGGGCCAAGGGCAAAAAGGACATTTCCCCTCTGTTCTCTCTCCTCCAAAGTCAGAAATGAATATTTTAATAGGACCAATGTTCGCCAGCAAATTTGACAAAAAACAGAGTGTCTTTCAGCAATCTAATTTTTCTCGGTGTCTGCCAGCAAATGGCCAGCCCGTTTTGTTGGAAGGGCGAGATTTAATAATATCCACCCAAATAGCAGAACCTCAGAGCCTGATTCGATTGTATAAGAAGTTTCATTACTTTCTGGTGATGCAAATATGAGTCCTAATGCTAGTTGTTCCATAGCTGTTTAGTTATGCAAATATGAGTCTTACGCTATCTATTCGATGCTTGTGCTAAATTCTAAGGCAGAGGATTGGTGAAATTATAATAACTCACGAGTGTCTGTAATAAATCTAATGCTGACTGCTGAGTATTCACAAAATTGTTGTGTTTATTGTGTTATTTGAATTTTTTTTTTATGCCAACGGTTGCTAGGCCAGTCTCTACCAGATAGCTGAAATTCTGATTATGAGGCATGAATCCAGGTTGTAGGCTTGTAGTGATCTATGCATGTCAGGTTTTGCTGTATATTATTCATATTTTGACTTCATTGGATCATGTGCTATAAAGTTAAAGGAAAATATGAAAACGGTTCATCGTTTCACGAGCCTAAATTGAAGCTAAAGTTAAATGAAAATATGAAATTGCTCTATTGCTTCACGAGCCTAAAATGAAGCTAAAGTTAAAGGAAAATATGAAAGTGCTCCATTGTTTTCACGAGCGATGCTTGAACCGCAGTTAAAATTTCTTACTCAGCATAAATTCTAAATAAATCTATAACTAAGTTATACATGATCCAGTGAGTATGAAACTTTACTACAGTTTTGTTAGTGTCGTGAAACTACTAATCACTAAATTTGTATGCATGTGGGAGTTAGATGGTGATGAGAGGAGACACAAGGGTTTATACTGGTTCGGACGGAACGATCCCTATGTCTAGTGTGCGACAATACTCATGTTCCTTATCATTTTCTTTGGTGGTAGAAAGAAAAAGGAGGAGGACAAAAGAATGAAGAAGTTTCTCAACTCCGTCTACAGGAATGTCGACCATCGTTTGTTGGGCATCTGTTCTCAGGTTTGTTGTTGCCGAGTATTTGCCTGTGTGATCATCTATACGGAGCGTCAAAAAGGTTTGGTTTTGAGATTCAGAGTTTTTCACAACGTGAGTATAATTTAGATGGAAATCAGTTTTTGAATATATATATATATATATATAGTATAATAATTCAGAGTGCTTGTACTATGTTGATGTACCCCATTATTATATAATATGGAAAAAAAGTTAAAGAAGATGGTTTGCCCGGTTAGGCGGTTCTAAACCCTAAACCCTAAGCCCGGTACAGCCCACAACCTCTTCCCCTCGCACGGGACACATAGACACCCACCCTGACACACGCACGGATGCACGCGGCCACCACCCCATCGCGACACCCCCCACCCCACCCCCTCCGCGCGGCCCTGCTCCTCCGACTGGATCTGCCGCCGTCGCTCAACATGGCCGTCGTGCCCCTTAGAAACAAAACAAAAAACAAAAAATTAAAAAAAACACCAGAAAACATTGATAGAAATACAATAAACTGATCTAATTTTAAAACATCAGAGAAACAACACTTGCAACATATATCTAATAGACCATGAAACATGCGTCTGTACCCCTAGCTGTAACATCAGATCTAATTTGAAACATCCAAATGAAACATTTGTAACATACATACTGACACAGTTGAAACACTGAAAAACATGCATATGAAATAGATTCGGAGCGGGGTACGAGGAGGGGGAGGGGACACATCAGAGAAACATCTCTTGATCTATGCGTGAAACATTGACAATGTAGCACTGAACCACCGGCGGAACATCACAGAAACATTGGATCTGGAGGGGGTAGGGTAACATCAGAGAAACATTATCATCATATGTTGCGAAACATTGAAAATGAAAAACTAAAACACCAGTAAAACACTCAGAGAAACATTAGATTCGGGAGCGGGGTACGAGGAGGGGGAGGGGACACATCAGAGAAACATCTCATCATCTATGCGTGAAACATTCACAATAGAGCACTGAACCACCGGTGGAACATCACAAAAACATTAGATCTGGAGGGGGTAGGGGCAACATTAGAGAAACATCGTCATCATATGTTGCGAAACATTGAAAATGAGAAACTGAACCACCAGTAAAACACTTAGATAAACATTAGATTCAGAGCGGGGTATGAGAAGGGGGAGGGGGCAACATCAGAGAAACATCTCATCATCTATGCGTGAAACATTGAAAATAGAGAACTGAAACACCAGCGCAACATCAGAGAAAACATTGGATCCAGAGGGGGGAGGGCAACATCAGAGAAACATCATCATCATGTGTGACAGAGCAACCCAGAGGGGGAGGAAAAGAGGAACAAGGGAGGAGCGCGAGGGGGGAGGGATCCGATGGATCCATGGCCGTCGTCGTCGGATCCACGGTCGTCGTTGTCGCTGGGCCATGGATCCGGCGGATCCGTTGGATCCATGGCCGTCGTCATCGGATCTGGTGGATTTATGGTCGTCGTCGTCGTCGTTGCCGCCGTTGCAGCAGCCGCCACATCCGCCATGGTAGCGGCCTGGTGGTCGAAGGAGGGGTGTAGGTGCAGGAGAGAGAGAGAGTGAGGAGGGAGTGGAAGGAGGCAGGCGGAAATGACGAGGGTGGGAGGGGCGTGCGGTGGGTTTGGGAGGGTACGCGCGGGCCACCTCCCCCGACCGGCCCACTTACGGTCCGACGCGTAACGTCCTTTAGAGAGCATTACCGAAATTATAAGCCCAGAACTCAAAACCAATCGGCCCAGCCAACGAACCAACTCTCCATTCAACACTGCTAAAAAAAAGCACGGAGCCACCCGGGGAAATACCCGGTTGATTTCCGCTCCTACTTTGGGGCGACCCGGATGCCCCTGCACTCTTCTGCCTGCCGCGGCAGCCGCCTCCTCTCATCTTGCAGCAGCAGCGGCGGCAGCAGCCAGTTCCTCCTCTCCCGCTTCGCGTCCACCCCCCTCAAAACCCTAGGTGCGCTCAGGACCCTAGTTGTCATGTCGTACCGTGGAGGCCGCGGGGGCGGCGGGCCCAACTCTCACCGTGGGCGCGGGCGCGGCGGTGGCGGAGGCAGGGGAGGCCGCGGTGGCGGCGGGGGACGCGGGGAGCAGAGGTGGTGGGATCCGGAGTGGCGCGCCGAGCGCCTCCGTCAGATGCATGGGGAGGTAAGGACACTCTCCGTGCCTCGGCGTCGTGATGGGATTGGTTGTTCTGTTGTTATGTTGCCTCCCTGCTGACGGAATTCATGGATCGCGATGCCACGACGATGCTATTTTTTTTAAAAAATTATATATGTTCCGAACTCTGCATTACAGATTTTAGCAGCAGCTTAGATTAATAATATCGATCAAGTTGCCTAGATAGTATTACGTCCGGTCCATAGTATAGGTAGATTTGACTTTGGCTTCTCTAGATGAGCGTTTTACCCCGAGTTCCGTGTCTATTTAATATTTTTTGATGTTCTAACAACCAAGTTAATGTGCGCAGTCCTGTTGTTTTCCCACACTTTGTAGTCCTGTTTCCACAGTTTCAAACTTTGATTGCTGCTTGCTCTGCTGCACTGGTGGAACTGCCAGTTGGATCCACCATAAAACACAATTTGGTTACATGTCTTCTGATACAACCTATTTAGGCTCTGTTTGGATCCATTAGCTGCTAATAGTTATCTAGCTAATAGTCCATAGCTTATATTAGCTGGTATTAGCTAGTTTGGTCCAGCTAGTGAAAATAGTTATTAGTTGGTATTCAGCTAACAATCAGCTAGACCTGTTTGGATCCAAGGAGCTAATTATTATCCAAACAGGGCCTTAGCTCTAATTTGATGTTAGGGATATCAGTTGAGCATGTTATACTGCTTTTCTCTCTGCTCACTTTGGTAAACTTTGTGTATTGTGTTGTGCAGTTGGCCTGAGATTCATGGTTTCAGTAAATTTGCTCCACTTGTAGTACACGTCAAATAAGTTCTTGCTCGCCTTGTAGCGGTTACTTACCAAGTTTTGCATGCTCACAACCTTCAGGTGGAAAAGGTCGATGAGAATGAATGGTGGAACAAGATTGGGCAATTAAGAGATGGGTCCCAGCAGGAGCTAGTAGTCAAGCGGAATTTTGGACGGGATGGTCAGAATATACTTGCAAACATGGCTCAGAGACAAGGGCTTTACTTGTAAGGATCAATCATTCCTGTTCTTCACTTCACATGTTTATGATCATTCTTCATTAGCAAAAGTTTGGTAGTTTTATCTATTTGTTGCACCATTTGATACCTACTGTTTTTCCTATGAAGCACACTTCAAAGCTGACAAAATTCTACTTTACCTGGTTTGCATTTTTAACCTGGGGAAGATAGTAATGCATACAACAAAGGGAAGACAATTGTTTTCAGCAAGGTACCCTTACCTGATTATCGAGCCGATCTGGACGACAGGCATGGGTCAACACAAAAGGAGGTACTGTGCATCAGATTGATAGTTTATAATAACATGATTATATGTGCCATCTTCCTGATCACTGCCTATATTTTTACTGGGGCAGATTAAGATGTCTAATCAGACAGAGGCGCGAGTCGAAGACCTTTTGTCCAGGTCAAAGTGGAACACCAACAATTCTGCAAGCACATCTACCGTCTCAATGAGACAATTTTTGCCTAGCGCATCTTCGTCTGTAGTTGAACCAGCAGCACCAATTAATAAAGAAAAACTCAGTTCTCAGCTTAGGGATTTGCAGAATTCAAGGAAGGTATTGTCAGTGACCATGCCCCCCTTCATTTCCCTTCTTTAAAAATATCTGTGAGCATTCTTAGGGATCACCCTCTGTATTTTATTTCAGACGACAGCAAGTGCTAGATCAATGCAATCTTTCAGGGAGAAATTACCTGCATTCAACATGAAAGAGGAGTTTCTGAAAGCAGTGGCATCCAATCAGGTAAGTTGTCTCCAATGTTTGTTCTACTTCACCGTTGCGCCAATGTTGTATTTTTGCTGTAGTAACTATGATCTGAACATTCTATCTGTACAACCTGTGGTTTATAGCCTTAGTAGCCAGCATATTCCATTTTATGCTTTATTGTTTTTAGTGGCTACTTGTTTCCCCCTTCGTTCAAAAAGTAATTTGTGAATTGATGGACATAATCATACAATTGATATGTGTTCTCAGTGTATCTTATGCATAACTGCTGACATAAGTGGTGATTATCCATGCTTGCTGTGATACTGATTGCACATTTAGGTTGTGTATCTGTATAGCTCTAGAATTTCTCTTATTAGTGTAGCCGTTTGGTTCTTTTTTCCACTCTTAACTTGTTGAGTTTTCCTGTATCAGGTTCTGGTCATTTCTGGCGAGACAGGCTGTGGTAAAACAACCCAGCTTCCACAGTTCATACTAGAAGAAGAAATAAATAACCTCCGCGGTGCTGATTGCAGCATAATTTGTACTCAGCCTCGCCGTATATCTGCCATTTCAGTAGCAGCAAGAGTAGCTGCTGAGCGAGGTGAAGAACTTGGCGAGGCTGTTGGATACCAGATTCGCCTTGAATCAAAACGGTCTGCACAAACACGGTTGCTGTTCTGCACTACTGGAGTTTTGCTTAGAAGACTGGTATGCCTTCATTGGTAGAATAGTTTGCATATTTATATCTTGAGATGTCTTGGCCACATGATCACTGCTTGTTTTCATTTATCTGCTTTCAGAATTAAAATAGAAGTAGATATTTGCTTTTTATTTTTTGGTACTCCCTCCATTCTCGTACACTTGTCCATCGCTTTGGGAGAAAACATTCCACAATACTTGTCATTGAGGATATTAAGAGTGTAGCCATTCTAGTATTTCCACTCTACCCCTGATTAAATGCTCCAGTAGAAGAAAAATGGCTATATTATTAGATTTAATAGGGTTCTATAGATGGTCATTTCACATTGACTTTTTCGGGACTAGTATTTCTTTGGTCTGTGCACATAATGTGCTGTGGATAAGTATATGAGAACGGTGGGAGTAGTGGACAGAGTTTTTTGCTTTTTGTTGTGTAGGAGCACTGGTAGTTTGGTTCTAAATAAGTTATGTGGAGGCAGGTCCAGAATTGATAGTATAAACTTTCTTGCAGAAGTTGCAGTACTGAGTTCCTTCGTATCCACCAGTGAAAAAAATTCTGTGCACTCTAGCACTGTGACTCATCTTTTGCAGTAGCTGATTTTGTAAAATGCGCCCATGAATTTTTAGTTACCTGATGACTAATATCTCCACCTAGGAATACCATTGCTGGTATATTTTGCTTACTTCAGCCTACCTTAACATATATAAATTGCAGGTTCAAGAGCCTGACTTAATTGGGGTGAGTCATTTACTAGTTGACGAAATTCATGAACGTGGTATGAATGAAGATTTTCTCATCATAATACTGCGTGACCTTCTACCAAGACGTCCAGATCTTCGCCTTGTACTGATGAGTGCAACTATAAATGCTGAACTATTTTCCAAGTACTTTGGAGATGCTCCAGTGATGCACATCCCGGTACTGTAATGTTTCATGAACAACATCAAATTGAAGACATGATTGATTGTGTCTGTATGTTATATATTTACATTGAGGTGTTCTGAGCAGGGGTTCACTTTTCCTGTCGCTGAGCTGTTTCTGGAAGATGTTCTGGAAAAGACTCGTTACAGGATCAATTCCGAACGTGATAATTTTGCAGGTAGTTCAAGGAGGAGGAGGTTTTCATCAGCTAAGAGTGATCCACTATCTGATGTTTTTGAGGTAAACTTCTATTTTCAACTTCTTCTCCCCTTAATTTACTACTGATGAGCTTGAATTAGTCTAGCTGTGTACTCTATATGCATTCAGGCACACTGATTCAGCACTTCACTTGTACAGATGGATAAAAAAATCTGAACTGTGAAAACAACCCTTTCAGAAATCATTTTGCTTAGTTTTCACACTAAGTGCATTTTTGTTGCTCACTGGGTTTTTTCCTCAGGATATTGACACTAATAAGGAGTATGGAAATTACAGCATTACAACAAGGCAGTCCCTTGAAGCTTGGTCTGCTGCTGATCTAGATTTGAGCCTTGTAAGTACTGTGCATTTTTTGCATAATTGAAACACAAACATTAATTCCTCAAGTAGCTGGAACTGGAAGTCATGTTTTTTTGTATAATCCTTGATGCTACACTTGCTTCACACATGTAAAATTGCATTCAAGTGAATATAAGTCACAGTTATTGTTCAAAATATCATGGGGCCATTCACCACATAGTTAATAGACTGTATGCTTGTGAGAAATACTGGAGTAATTGATGAAAAAGTTGATGTGTACACCCTCCATGCTTGATTTTTTTCTCACTTTTTTGCTTCTCTTCATCATGGAGGATACATTTCCGATTTCCTGTTTTGTTATTTCATCCAGTCTTGCTCTGACATACATTATAGTATGGTGCTACCATATCACTATGTCAATAAGTTCTCATCCAAGTATTGTCCTGTGCTAATGCCTAAACAGTAATTTCTTCTGTTCCGAGTTTCATTTATTTCATGTTGTTCCTTGTCACATTAGTAAACTGCATGGCTGTACTGTGTTCACATTTGTGCACCAGAATTATTTTTTAAACCTAATACACTGGCAACCATATCTAGGAAAAATAGTTGCCGCTAACACATCTATGTTGACATTTTAGGTGGAAAGTACAATCGAGTATATTTGTCGCTATGAAGCAGAAGGTGCAATCCTTGTGTTCCTTACTGGCTGGGATGAAATTTCAAAGCTTCTGGACAAGATTAAAGGGAATAATTTCCTTGGCAGTCCTAATAGATATCTTGTTCTTCCTTTGCATGGTTCCATGCCAACTTTGAATCAACGTGAAATTTTTGACAGACCACCAGCTAATATGAGGTGAGCCACTTAGCTACCCATTGAGAAAATAGTTGTGTTAGGTTCCTGGGACGATGTGGGATGAGATGGGTCAATCCCCTTTCAGCAAGTGTTTGGTTGAGGGTTGACGAGGGATGGGTCTGTCTCCTAGGGGAATATTCCCCTTAGATTTGGGTTCTCCCTGTCCCCTGAAAAGGAGCAGATGGGGAATCCCTTTTTGACACTGTTGTCTTCTGTCTCGGGGTATGTCTCGGGGTAATCCAGAACACAGGCTGGGACGATCTCGAAAAGAGGGACGGACCACCCCATCCCCTCTACTCCCCAAACCAAACATATGAGCAAATCTTCAGTGTGTTCTGGATATGATCATGCTACATAGCCTTAATGTAGACAAGGTTTTCGTCTTTTTTATTTGCATACCTTTGGCATCTTTCCATTACTATATGTAGATTGTAGACGGGTTGTGACCCTTATCATTGTTAGTATGTTCGATTATAATTTTTTTGTATGCTGCATATGTAGGTCATAGATGAGCTATGGTCAGAAAGTGAACTGTTGAAGTTACAAAATTACTTTCTTTTTTTGTTACTAAGCAAGAATTGACTTCTGCCATGTCCCTTCCAGTCTTTGAGCAATGTGCGCTACTTCATAGTATTTGTTCTTTTCTACAATATTGTTTTTTTTCATTTCTCATTATTTCTGAGTTTTGTTAAATACCTATTCTGTTTGTTCTGATTTCTGAATGTTTTCTCAATGCATATTGTTTTATTTGAACTAATTGCAGCTCTTTATAAATGGTTAACAATTTTTTTGAGACAATGTTGTTCTTATTGAGTAATTTTAGATCCTTTTACTTTTCTTATTATCTATTAACAATTTGTTTGTTTCAGAAAAATTGTTTTAGCAACCAACATTGCGGAGAGTAGTATCACTATTGATGATGTTGTCTATGTGATTGATTGTGGTAAGGCCAAGGAGACAAGCTATGATGCCTTGAATAAGCTTGCATGCCTTCTTCCGTCGTGGATATCAAAAGCTTCTGCTCATCAGGTATGTTACTGCGGACAACATATAACTAGTCTCTTCGCAGACACGATAAGTGCATTAACAGATGTTGGTTTCTCTCTCTATTTTATTCCAGAGGAGAGGTCGTGCAGGCCGTGTTCAACCAGGTTTTTGCTACCGGCTCTATCCAAAGATCATTCATGATGCAATGCTGCAGTTTCAGTTGCCTGAAATACTCAGGACTCCTTTGCAAGAACTATGCCTTACCATCAAAAGCTTACAGCTTGGATCAGTATCCAGCTTTTTAGCCAAGTCACTGCAGCCACCAGATCCACTTTCTGTTAAGAATGCAATTGAGCTTCTTAAAACCATTGGTGCACTGGATGATATGGAGGAACTCACCTCTCTTGGTACGAAAATTTTCAGCTAACCTGCGTATAATATTTTTGCCTATTTGTTTAGTTATTCCAAGCTGTTTACATAAGCCTCTCAAATCTACTTTGGTTTTGTGCAGGGCGACATCTCTGTACTCTCCCACTGGACCCAAACATTGGGAAAATGCTGCTTATGGGATCTGTATTCCAGTGCCTGGATCCAGTATTGACAATTGCTGCTGCTCTTGCATATCGTAATCCATTTGTGCTCCCAATAGATAGAAAAGAAGAAGCTGATGCTGTCAAAAGATCATTTGCTGGTGACTCCTGCAGGTAATTGTTATAACAATTCTGCCACTTTGATATTAATATTAAGGATCGAGAGGGAACACATAAAGATGCTTTTGGGGTACCTGAGTAGTTGGTATTTCTACAACCATAGATAGCCATGGCTGTGATTTTGTTTGTCTCATGCCTACTTGAATATAAGAATTTGTTTACTACTCCCTCCGTTTCAAATTGTAAGTAGTTAGCTTTGCTAGATACATAGCTTTTCCTATGCACCTCGATAGATAAATAGTAAAAGCTACATATCTATAGAAAAGCTAGAATAACTTACAGTTTGGAATGGAGGGAGTACCATTTTCTTGAGTGGAACACTTGGGTAAACACCTACTATGGTAGCTATATTATTGTATGTACAAAAACTAGAGACTAAAGAAGAGAGAAACAGAGATGCTGTATCTGTATAGATACAAAGGATAATTAGGGAGTCTATCTAGCCAAGCCATGCCTAAGGTTCTATAAGTATCTATCAATCTGCGTCATCAGAGAAGCCTTTCTTCCAAGGCAAGGCTGGGCTGCTTATTACTCTCTCTGTTCCAAACTGTATAAGTTGTTTTAGTTTTGTGTTGGTCAAGCTTCTCTAACTTTGACCAATTTTAGTCAAGTATGTTAATATTAACAGAAATAAATAAATGTATTGTATTTTGATGTGCTAGATGTTGATCCATTCTCCAATAAACTAGGTGAAAGTCAATCTAGTTTGACTTGGACAAACCCAAAAGACCTACAATTTGGAAGTATCATTGTTTTGGTTCCAAGTATTCCCAGCTTCTATGATGAAATCATGAAATTTTTCATGGAGTGCTCGAAATCCTGCTTTGCTTGATTCACCATGTCAAAGGCCCTGTTTGGATACTCTAGCTCGGCTAGAGGCTAGAGTTAGTTTCTAGCCCAGGACTAGCCCTGAACTAGCGCTAGCCGAAAACATGTTTGGATGCAAGGGTTAGAATGACAATAAATGCACTTGATGGAGATTTTAGTGGACCTCACCAAAACTAGCTCAAAAAAAAGAAATTTCAGTGGACCCACCAGAACTACCCCAAATAATCACCTCTTGGAGGGGTTAGTTTTTTTAGGTGGGCTAGTTACAACTAGCCCAATCTAGCCCTCCTGTTTGGATACTTTTGTGCTAGTTAAGCTCAAATTAGCTCTAGTCCCTGGATCCAAACAGGGCCTAGAAAGGAAGGGACAGATCCCAAGTGATTCTTGTATATTGCTAGCATGCTTTACTGAGTACTGCTGATGCTGCTTCACTTATAGCACATGTAGGGTAGTTCCTTTGGTTGCTAGCAAAAAAATCAAAAAAGAGCTAGGTGCTAAGCCACCGATTAGCGTCGATTAAACATGATTAAGCGTTTATACACTAGCTACATATCAAGAGATTTATAGTTGCATAATTGTGACAAAATAAATAAAAAAGAAGGAGCAATGCCATAACAGCCCACTAAGGGAATGAAGCCCTCTAGCCTGTCTGTACACCATAACACTCAGCGATACCCTACCAACACCGATTCCCAGTGAGTAGACAATCCCCATTCTCACGCAGCTGCGCCGCCTCTCCTCTGCCTGTGCGTCCCCATCCGTTTCTCCACCTCTCATGGTGCACCACCTCTTCTCTTGCTCTCACCCTGTTCGATCCTGCATGCGAGGGCCTCTACTCCACCCATGCGCACCTTGTCCTCTCCCCCTTTCATGGCACCCCTGCTTTGGCTGCACACGGCACACATGGCCCTTTGGAGAAATCGAGCAAAATGGACTAAATCTAATAGAGGGTGAGTGAAATCGAGCATAGATGGAATCACAACAACAAACTGTTCTGATATCATAATCTTCTCTTCCTTCACCATCCATGGGTTATGACATTTTATGCTAATGGCCTACGCGGCGTGCTAGGTCTCTGCTTAGTGCCTAAGCAAGCATTTAATGACGTTTTTAACACTGGTTATGTCATGGGCAGCCAGTGGGCTGCCACCGGCCCAATAGGCCCAAGAATCAGTAGCGGCCCAAGAGGCCCAAGAGTAATTAGCTTAGCCGCTAAGTTAGGTTTAGGGTTAGTCCCCTCTCTATATAAAGAGAGGCAAGGTCTGTCATTAGGATTAAGCAATCAATTATGAAGAAACAATCTAGTCCCCCTCAATCTCTCAAGCTCTAGGCAAAGCATAAGGCCAAGCTCAGGGGGACTAGATTGTTTCTTCATAATTGATTGCTTAATCCTAATGACAGACCTTGCCTCTCTTTATATAGAGAGGGGACTAACCCTAAACCTAACTTAGCGGCTAAGCTAATTACTCTTGGGCCTCTTGGGCCGCTACTGACTTTTGGGCCTATTGGGCCGGTGGCAGCCCGCTGGCGGGTTGCCCATGACATCTCCCAGCCCTTGGAGACCCAGCTCGTCCTCGAGCTGGATAGTTGCCGCATGCTTATTCGACGCGACCTAGGGTAAAGCCTTTTACATCTCGGCCTACCATTTTTATTTAAGACTAAAATACAACTATATCCTCCTGGATCCCATGGGAAGAGCGCCTCTGCTGGCTTCACGTGGGCTGAAGGATGGAGCATGAACCAGCCCGTTCCTATGTTGGATTGGTCGAGCACCACCGCAGGAACGAGGGTGTTGCGCGTTCGCTGCACTGGAAGTGCCCATACTTGGACCTCCCCTTCAATTGGAGCAGCAGGACGTACTGGTGAGGCCGAGTGGAGGAACACGCACGACAACGATGAGCTGAGGAGCATGCGCATCTTCTGCATCACACGGCGGACAAGGAAACCTTGCCCTGCAGCTTGTAGTCGCACCGTTGCTTGCTCCGATGCTTTGATGGCATGAAGAGCCTGCTCTCGACGGCGGGCCAGGAGTCCCCGTGCTGCTACCTGGAGGCGTACAGTCGCTCGGCGTTCACGGTCCTCCGTTTCCTTTGCCTCGAGACGCACTCTGAGGCGATCCAGTTGTGTGGACACCTCAGCAAGGATGCGCAGGCTGTTGTCGACCTCAAGATCCACCCGAGTGAGCGGGTCGGGGCACGGAGTCGGTTTGAAGCGCAGACGCAGGAGCTCGGTGAAGCGACGCCACGCCGGGGTGCCTTCCTCCTCCTGGACTTGGAGGAACCAAATCCGGGCGTCACCTTCCAACTTGTGGGAAGCCATCCATACCTGTTCTTCCACCATGATGCGCTTGCGGCGGAAGTAGAACTCACAGTGGTTGACGAAGGCCACCGGATCGGAGGTCCCATCGAACGGAGGAGAATCCATCGAGGGGCCGGGGAAGACGACTGCTCGCGACGAAGTGCAGCCGGCGAGGGAAAACCCGCCGTGGTGGTGGGTGGCGGCTCAGAGACCGCACGGGCGCAGAAAATGCGCGGGCGGCGCGACGAAGGGCCGCGCAGACGGCGTGGAGAAGACACACGCGCGGCGCGAGGGAGACCCACCGATGGCGCGGACTGGAGTCGGCGAGGGGGACCCGCCGTGGTGGTGGGGGCGGCGGCGGCGCAGAGGCCTCGCGGCGCAGAAGATGCGCCGACGGGTCGACGACGGAACACCGCGGAAGAACGGTGGGGCGGGCCGGACCGGGCGGCGGTCTGGACCGACGAGGCGGTGGCTGATGGCGGCGGCGCGAAGGTCCGCGCTGACGGCGCGGAGTGAATCCGGCGAGGAAAACCCACCACAGAGGAGTCGCGCGGCGAGGAGGCGCTCGGCGGCGCGGGTCGTGGAAATCGCGACGAAGAGCCCCGACGCGGCGTCTGTGGGATCGATCCGCGGCGGCGGGGACGGATCCGCGGCGGCGGTGGTCGAGGCGCGGGCGGCTGCGGGGAAGGATCCGCGGTCGGTTGCGACGGTGTAGGGCGCGGGCGGCTTTGGTGGTGGCGAGGCGGCGGCTGATGGCGTCGGCGGTGACTGCTGGAGGTTGGCCGGCGGTCTGGATCGACGCGGCAGCTGTGGTGGATGGCTCTAGGGTTGCGAATGGATCGGCTGGATGGGGATTTTTTTTTGTTTTTTTTTGGAAGAGGATCGACAGGACTGATGATACCAGATGCAATGTACGTGGATATATTTGAGGGATATTAGGCGGGATAATTAGGCCTTATGCTTTGCCTAGAGCTTGAGAGATTGAGGGGGACTAGATTGTTTCTTCATAATTGATTGCTTAATCCTAATGACAGACCTTGCCTGTCTTTATATAGAGAGGGGACTAACCCTAAACCTAACTTAGCGGCTAAGCTAATTACTCTTGGGCCTCTTGGGCCGCTACTGACTCTTGGGCCTATTGGGCCGGTGGCAGCCCGCTGGCTGCCCATGACAGGTTACTAGAGACAATAGCGCAGATGTAGATAGCTGGGAGCTATTCTGGTTACAACGATGACATTCATTAACCTTCATGCAAAAGTAGCTTATGTCTGGCTGATAATTTCTTGCAATTTCTTTTCCCAGTGATCACATTGCTCTTCTTAAGGCGTTTGTAGCATGGAAGGAGGCTAAAAGGAGTGGTAGAGAACGCACTTTCTGTTGGGAAAATTTTCTGTCCCCTATGACCCTGAAGATGATGGACGACATGCGAAATCAATTTTTTGATCTACTATCTGATATTGGGTTTGTTAGCAAGACAGCAGGAGTGAAGGTTATGCGCTCTCTTTTATTTCAAACATGTCATTGATCTAATTGTACAGATGTATTCATTTGAAACATGCAGTTGGCTTGTTCTGCCATGCACTTCTATTTTATTTCAAACATGTAGTTCATGAACACTAGTAGCATAACATGCCTGAGGTAGACATGGAGGAATGAAACGAAAAGTGCATTGGAGTTATGATGGACTTGTATTTTGTGCGTTTGAGAGAAATGTAGATGGGACTTATATTTGGGTCGAAGGCATACCCCCCAACAAACTGGAATGGAGCAAAACCTCATTTTCTCATATTTTAATGTCTGGGGCATCTAGGGGTTTTTATGTGTTATGTGCATCCTCTGTTACCACCTACTTCTACTTGTGTCTTGAAAAGCCAAAAACATCTTATAATTTGGAATGAAGGGAGTCATAACTAAATCTATTAAATATTTATGGATTGTGGGACATAATTCTCTACATTTTTTAAATAGTTCAGGGTAGCTTCTTACTTCCATACTATAAATTCAGGCATATAACCACTATGGTAATGATCTGGAGATGGTTTGCGCTGTCCTATGCGCTGGGCTTTACCCAAATGTTGTGCAATGCAAAAGGCGAGGCAAGAGGACTGCTTTCTACACCAAAGATGTGGGAAAAGTGGACATTCATCCGTCATCCGTCAATGCATTTGTAAACCAATTCCCATTACCTTTCTTGGTTTATAGTGAGAAGGTGAAGACCGCTAGCATTTATGTAAGGGACTCCACAAATATATCAGACTATGCCCTTCTACTTTTTGGTGGTTCGCTTAGTCCGAGCAAAACTGGAGAAGGCATTGAGATGCTTGGGGGTTATCTTCATTTCTCGGCTCCAAAGCGTACCATAGAGTTGATTCAGGTATGGCCAACTCCACTCCAATATATTATCTCAACTTTGAAAAAATAATATCTTTAATTGATTGTGTTTTTTTTTGTTCCTCACACTTTTGCATTGAAGTTCAGTGTGGAGTGAGGGACCTAAACTTTACAATTCTTGGCCCTGTTGCCTTTTGTTTAAATATATTGTTGGTACTCGCTAAGTGTCTAAATTTAGAGACACCCCTCCAACTGTGAATTTTCTTTTTTTCTTTTTTGCATTTACTGATATCATGACATTTTTAGTATTTCCAAGTTCATTCTAGTGAATGTAGCAGACGCTACCATTCATTTTAGTTGGCACATGCACCTGTGCATGAACATACTTGATTTATACCCTGGTCTTCATCGAAAATTGATTGGCGCATAAAGTAGTTCAGGATCAGATTATACAGCTGTATATTCTTCTAATTGGGATTATTTGCATTTAACAGAAATTAAGAGGTGAATTGGACAAACTCCTTCAGAAAAAGATCGAGGAACCTGGACTCGACATCTTTTCACAAGGAAAGGGTGTCGTGGAGGCAGCTGTAGAACTGTTACACAGTCAAGATTTCCACCATTAAATGCCAAACATTACACGTTATTAGGACAAGTTTCACAATAAACGAAAGTGGTACCAGCGTATTCTTTTGTTAATATCTGTTGCAGTTTGGTTCCTAAGATGATTGAGACATTGCCATAATACAAGGAGGTATATCAGCAATTTTTTATATTTGACACCGAATCCACAGCTTCATTGTTTTTAACACCCAGTTTGTGTGCCTTAAAAAACGCCTAGCCTCGGCCTGTTTGATTAAGCTTCAGCTTAGCTGTTGAGTTTTTTTTTCCTGAAAAGATGGTATCTGAACAGATAAATATTTACTCTAAATTAAACGCTGAAACTGTCTTTTGGTGAGTTGAGAAGCTAAAAACTTATTACAAAAGTCTACCAAAAGCTAAAGCCAATCAATGGTATTCAAAAGCAGTCCAAATGAATTATTCTATTCGACTGATGGTTAAGCGGCTGCTAAGCTGACTAATGCTGTTTTGTTGTGAGAGAAACACTATACCATGTCTAATAAATCACGCTAATAAGCTCAAGCTAACATGACTATTAGTATTTGGATATTTGGAGGCGCAGCCAGAATTTGGACATATGGGGGCATTCAAACAACTAAATAAATATTTGTGTTACAATGCCCCTCTCAAGTGATCCCTCTTCAATCTTGAAGATCTCTTTCCTTCTCCCTCCCCCTCTCTCCTCCTTCCACTGCCCCCTCTCCCTTTGGCTCTCATGGTGTGGGGACTCTATGAGGCCTTTTGGAAACTCAAGAATTCCTGGCTTTTCTATGGTGAAAAATTCATGAGAATATTATTTGAATATCAATTTAGTTAATTATGAAGGGATTTCTCTCTGGGTTTGCCTACCCCTTGCTTCCAAATTAGCCCTGAGAGAGGGTCTTGCTCACGAGATCTAAGTGCCTATGTGTAAGTTCTTCACATATATCCCCCTCAATTTTTGTATCAATATCATTTCTAGCATGGATCACACACCTTATCTTGTAAGGTTGTCACATATATCACTCTCAATTTTTGTATCAAGATCAATACTAGCATAGATCATGCACCTATCTTGTAAGTTCTTCACATTATTTCTTCACATCTCGGGTGGCATAGCGCGCTTTAGTGTTGTTTGAGGACAGTACACCCTGGTTGCATGAACAACTCGGGGCCATTTCTCTCTTCTGCGCACTAATTCTTTTTGTTTGATTTAGATCGATTTGATATGTTGTTTTTTAGAGTAAATTTCACTGACGGTCCTCAAACTTATCCCGAGTTCTCATCCAGGTCCCGGTACTTTCAAATTGCATATTTAGCTCCCTAAACTTGTCCTGAGGTCTCATCTAGGTCCCGATACTTTCAAATTGCACATTCGACTCCCTAAACTTGTTCCAAGTTCCCATCCAGGTCCTGGTACTTTTAAATTGAATATTTAGCTCACTAAACTAGCTCCAAGTTCTCATATATATGTCCCGATAATTTTAAATTTCACATTCAGATCCCTAAAGATGTATTGATGTACCATTATGGTCGATCCACTCCTATACCATCGTCCTCACGTTCACCCAATCACACAAGTCTGCCTTACCCGCATAGCCACAGATAATGCTACACCATGCTCGACCTCCTACCTTGCACATATCTATGTTGCATTTGTCAGTGCAGTGTCACACCTATGTTTCCATGCTAGTCCATGTTGTCCCCACTGCACCGCCATGTTGCATGCTTCGCTCGCCCTATTACACTACAATGATGGTGAGAATGAGCATGAGTGTAGGGTTGAGATGGCAGACTAGAGGGGGGGGGTGAATAGTCTTTTCTAAAACTTAAACGTTCCGGCTAACCGAATCAAATGCGGAATTAAAACTATCGGTCTAGCCAAGACTACACCCCTCTAACTATAACTCTAGCACCTAGCAAAGTATGTCTATTATGCTAACTAAGGTGCCAAGCTAGGAAGCTCCCTAAATAAGTCTAGGTTGCAAGGTCACACAAACCTAAGCAACTAGTACTAAGCAAAACACAAAGCACCTGAGCTCACTAGCAATGCTCTCTAGCAAGACTACACAAGTCAACTAGAGAGCTCAACTTACTTAGCTTCACAAACTAAGCAATGTGACTAACAAGGCTACACAAGCCAATTAGCCACTCAAGAGATACTTCTATGCTACACAAGCAAGAAGGTAACTAGCAAGATACACAAGCTATACTAGTTACTAAAGCAACCACTAAACACTAGCACAAGTAAGAAATAATAAGTACAAGCTAGTGAATAGAGAATGCAAACCACTGATTTGTACTACCGGTAGTAGGACCGGTACTACCGGTGGCTGACCGGTACTACCGGTAGGAGACCGTTACTACCGGTGGCTCGCTGTAGCTCCGGGATCTCAACGTAATGAGCTTTGAATCCAGATCCGAGCTTTTCCCCACACTCCTAGAGGTTGAGGGTGATGATGTTGAGCTTTGCTTGGATTGCTTCCTCTCCAATTTGTAGATCGGGGCTTCCCAACCTATGAACTTGAGGGAGAGAGGAAGAACACGAAGAACACAATAGCAAAGGATAGTCGAAGCTATCTCCACAACATCAAGCACACAAGACTCACAATTTATATCGAGGTTCGGCAACTCTACACTAGAGTTCCTACTCCTCGTTGTTGAGGTGACCGCAAAGGTCGGAGTCTCTTTCACCTCCTTGCCTCTTCCTTGAGGCCCACACAAAGAGTGCCCAAGGTTTTCACTAAGATCGAATGGGGATTACAAACACTTCGATTGCCCTCACAAATGAACAAATCATGGGCAAGCACGAAGAACGCCTAGCCGGCTAGGATTCCAAGAATCCAAGAGCAACAAATGCAAAACCAACCGGCAAGAAGAGGAATTCGAATGCTCAAGTCGTAGATCGATCCTCTCCTCTCTCTAATCTCACTTCTCTCTCATAAATCCACCATGGATTGAAGCCTAGGAGCAAGGAGGAAGAGAGAGGCACTTGGGACCCTTTTTCTCAGGTGTAGGAGTGGAATAATGGGGGTGACCACCGCCCCAAGGGAAGGGGCGGCCTATTTATTCCCGCAGCTCCCGACGCACTACCGGTACTACCGGTGTCCCACTGGTACTACCGGTCCAAGGAATCCGACCGTTGGAGCTTCTCGACCGTTGCACAAAGTTAGCCAACCGGTACTACCGGTTGCTCACCGGTACTACCGGTAGTTCATTTTTCAGCACATCTTCAAAGTGCCCTCGCGTGCGAGAAAACCCCACCGGGAGCTGAGCGGTACCACCGGTGCCCATCGGTACTACCGGTGGGAGACTAGTAGTACCGGTGGCTCAGTAGAGAGCCACCAAAGCACTCTTCTACGTAAACGATTTGCACCGCTTCTCTCAAATGTCTCTAGACTAGTAACTTGAGCACTCTTATCCTCATCAAGCTAGTCTACTATGCATCCCTCTTGATAGTACGGCTTTTCCTATAACTCAACCCAGTCAAACACTTCTCTAAACCTCTATGACCGGTGAAATGAAATGTTCTAAGTTATACCTTTGCCTTGTGCATTCTATTTCATCTTCTTCTCCAATGTTGATGCAACATACGCACCAACCTATCACAAATGATATGATCCACTCCATATCATCACGTGACCGTGTTGGTTCATCGATCTTGACCTCACTTGCTCTTCACCGTTGCGTTGGTCCATCGGCGCCAAGCATCACTCGCTTTCCCTTCACACTTGCAACCGGTCCATCAAGCCAAGCCTCATCTTGATCTTCTCCACCTTGATCACATGACTCCATGTCATGTACCATGTACAATAAACTCCTTCATCACCAAATATGCACAAGCCATCTCTCCACCATGACTTTATTGGTTGCTCACACTTGTGTACCTAAGGACTAAATCACATGTGTGTCTCACATTAAACACATATTAGTCCATCTAAGTTGTCACTCAATTACCAAAATCACACAAGGACCTTTCAATGTCCCCTTTTTGGTAATTGATGATAACTCTACAAAGATATGAAAATTAAGATCATTTTGGACATTATGCCATTTATCCATCATTTAAGCTCTATACCATGATTTGGATAAATGCCACAAGATCTGACTTGGTAGTGATAGCTCCCCCTACATGTGTGTTCACAAAGGTTTGAATTAAGCTTTGCACACAATCATGAATATGACATTGTAGGAGTGCTAGCACTACTAAGTGATGCTAAGGGATATAGGATAAACCTTTGAAGATACTCATTCTAGTTGTACTTTGAAGTCCATCCTTAGCACCATGGTTAGCTAGATACAACAAAAACACTAGAAACCCTGTGAGATCAACATTATAAGAACGGTTTCTAGATACCACTTATTAGATTCACTATCTAGCTTACCAACCTATGCATGCTAGTTTATCAAGTCATCATTCAAATCCTATAACTAGCATACACCACACAAGCATGCATATAAAGATAAGACTTATGCAATATGTAAGCAAGCACATGAACATGCACATATCAAATGCAATCAATCAAGTTCATGAGCTTGCTCCCCCTACTTGTGTGCATCTCTTAGTCCAAGACTTTGATCCCTTGGTCTTGTTCCCTTGTCCATGTCCATGTATCTTTCCCTTAGTGCATGCCCATTCACTAATATATCTTTGTTCACTAATCTCTCCCCCTTTGTCATCAATTTCCATAAAAGGTATGCTCATATTGATGCAAAGGTTGCACTAGGGTAGATGGTTGATACTTTTTGATGGACACTAACACATTTGTATTGGAATGACTCTTCATGTAAGATCATTGACCATTATACCATTAAGTAGGGCAACTCCCCTTTGGTCACTATCCAAATGATCTTTGCAAGTAAGAGAAATATGATTTGATCACTTAAAGTTGAGGATCACTTGTTAGCTTGTAGGATATCACTTGTGAGATTACCACTTGTAGAATTATTTGAATTAACTCAATGTGGATCATCACAAGTATGCTAGAACTAGACATCTTTTGCAAGTACCAATATGAAAGTTGATACTCTTTGAAATATTAGCATAAGTCTAGATACCATTTGTAGATTACATCTTGATATCCATTTGCATATTTGTCTTGTGCTTGAACTAGATTCATCTTCATGAGCTTCTATGTTGGATTTGTACTAACATGCATAGCATAAGTTTTCAAGTCCGGTTTAAACCCTCTCTAAGCTTGTTCATACGCATTAAGCGGTTATCTTATAGACGTTGTACTTATCACTTATACAATCCATGAATAGATCAAGTACTTGGGTTTACTAGCTCATGAACAAACTCATATACTACCACTAGATCACATAACTCAATCAAGCAATAGTGGTAGGCTATAAGCATAAAATTCATTTGATTTTCAATGAATGGTCACTATATATGACTATATGCACTAAACATGTCCTAAGAAATGGATGTATGCATATGTCAAACAATTTTACCTTTGCTATGTTGGAGTAGAGGATAGTCAATTTTCATCTCCAATTAGCAATGTGAATTCCCATTAAGAACATGGTGAAGACCAATGAATATCACTTGGAATGTTAATCTTCACCCATATGTTTTGAGTCCCACTAATGATCAAGTGCACTTTCTTGTTGCGGTTGACTTGCTTCTTTCTTGATCTTTGCCTGCATGAGAGAGTACCACTTTGTAGAAGATAATACTACTTGAATATCATGATACATATGTAGGATAAATTCATAAATCTCTCTCTTTTGGGTGTTGCTTGCTTTTGTTTTGATCAATCCTTTTGATAGCTTTCAACTAAGCATCTCCACATGATTCCTAGATCACCACTTCCATGTTATCCTTCCAAGTAACCTTGGTTCACCTACAAAAGGCGGCGAGCCCCTACAAAAGAGAGAAGTGACCTCTCTCCAAGAATCACCCTTGACACTCAATTGAAATGACTTTGTTTAATTGATCTTCATCTTGAGCACTAAACATGTGTCAAATACACTCCACAATCAAATATACTTGTACTAAATTCTAGCATAGGTACCTCAATCACTTATAAGCATGATTCCAACTTGAGGACCTTTCAATTTGAGTGACTCTAAATCAATCCAATGTTTGTCACTTTTCTGGCAGATTTTGTACTCTTCAAAGAATATATCATATCTCACAAAGTACATATCCAATGACCTTGAATTTTGGTGGAGATGTGATTCACTGAGTCATCTAGAAGCCATAAAAGTTTTAGCTTCATTGGACCACTAGATTGCTACCAGATTTCACATCTTTCCACCTAGGTACATGCTGAAAACTGCTGCACATGTGTTGACAAGATCCACTCCACAACGAAGTATCCCTTATCCAATACCCATGAAATTTAAACAGCAACTAATACCACAAATGTAGAGCATGCACAACAAATTTCAAGCCAATTCAATTAGATTTGAAGTCTCAAACATGGCTATGATCACAGCTAGCTCAGATTTTGAAAGATTGACAAGAGTTGACAAATTGAGCTATGCTTCTTCAAATTGAACCAAATTTGAATCCAACTTGTTTGAACACTCTTACAAGACATATATCCATTCAATCCTCTTACTAAAAGTAGTCTCATGATCATATTCATTCAAATCAACTCAAACTTGATCACGAAGCATTTAATCCATTCAAACATCTTATAGCAAGCAACTAGTGCACATATATATCCAATTCAAGCAACTCATATGCAATATGTGTATATCCAATTCAAATATCTTATACACACCCAAATTAACTTTATCAACAAGAAATATACCTTATTTAGACCATGATCAATCCATTAGCAAGCTTCAACTTGGATAATTGCAAGCCTTCAAATAATCCAATCACCCACCACAACTTGATCATGCACTTGTATGTTGTAGCATTTGGACTTCATCTTTTGACTTGGCATTGGGATAAGGATATCACTAAGCTTCATTACTTGACTCAATCATATGATGAACAATATGCAATCAATTGAATCAAGTCTCCAATGCCCATGGTACCTACACACATTCATCCACTTGTTGATGGTATCCAAACTAGTTTGGGTCCTCTCAAGTTAGGTGCAACATACTTTGGCAATACCTTAGTATGAATAGCGGGATGTTTTACAATAGCAACCATAGAGGTACCACTACCATCCTTTCTAAGCATATGATCATTATCAATTGAAATGAGCTTAGAAGGCATACCTAGGGGACATGAATTAGCCATGTGTCCCCTTTCCCGACATGAGTAGCACACTCTCTTTGCTTGAGCCTTTTCTTCCTTGCTCATGTTGTGCTTCTCATTGTCTTTCCTCTTCTCTTTTGCTTGAATCTTCATCTCAATCTTGGTAGGACACTTTGAGGCAAAGTGTCCCATATCTTCACACTTGAAGCACTTGATGTGAGCCAAATGATTCTTCTCTTGATCTTTGCTCATCATCATCTTGTTGGCATCCTGAATAGGAGTTGGATGCCTTGCTCTTGCTTTGCCACCTCTTCTTGTTTTCTTCTTCTTTGTCATCCCCAAATCACCATCTTGATGGTTGATCTTGTATTGCACTTGGGGCTTGACTTGTGGCTTAGCTTGAGCAATCTTGGTTGGGCAAGCATTTGCAAGATGTCCCATCCCATGGCACTTGAAGCACATGAAATGAGATAGCTTGTTTGGTTCTTGCTTCTTCTCTTTCTTGCCCTTGCCCTTGTGGAAACCAATTCCACTCTTGTCACCATAGCTTCTCTTGTTTGTCAACATACGCTCAAAGGTGACTTTGGAGTTGTAGCACCTCTCTAACTTGTTGCTCATATTCTTCAATTCACTTTTGAGCTCATTGTTCTCCTTCAAAAAGTTAGTCTCACAAGACATAGAAGTAGAACAAGCATCTATATTTGAAGAACATGGCATATTAAGTAAATCATCACATTAAGAGCATATTCTTCAATTTCACCTCTCTAACTTGTTGCTCATATTCTTCAATTTCACCTTTGCTATGTTGGAGTAGAGGATAGTCAATTTTCATCTCCAATTAGCAATGTGAATTCCCATTAAGAGCATGGTGAAGACCAATGAATATCACTTGGAATGTTAATCTTCACCCATATGTTTTGAGTCCCACTAATGATCAAGTGCACTTTCTTGTTGCGGTTGACTTGCTTCTTTCTTGATCTTTGCTTGCATGAGAGAGTACCACTTTGTAGAAGATAATACTACTTGAATATCATGATACATATGTAGGATAAATTCATAAATCTCTCTCTTTTGGGTGTTGCTTGCTTTTGTTTTGATCAATCCTTCACCTAAGTTTTGCACATGCAATGCAGTGTGTGAGGAGGGGATGGACCGAAATGATACAATAATATAATTTTAGGAAGTTGGCGTGTATTTTTGAAGTCCTAGGACTGGAATGAGAACTTAGGACAAATTTAGAGAGCTAAATGCATAATTTGAGACCAGGATGAGAACTTGAGACAAGCTTAGTGAGCTAAACATGCAATTTAAGAGTATCGGGACTAGGATGAGAACTTGGAACAAGTTTAGAGAGTTGAATGTGCAATTTAAAAGTACGAGGACCTAGATGAGATCTCGGGACAAGTTTAGGAAGCTAAATATGCAATTTGAAAGTACCGGGACCTGGATGAGAACTCGGTACAAGTTTGAGGACCGCCAGTGAAATTTACTCTTTTTTTATATATATAGTTTCAATCCAACATGGATCCATCCCTCCCTTCTCGATAAATATATATTGCTATGGGTTGAGGATATCCAGTTCAAGAAAAAAACCAGGACTGTACCTTTTTACCTTTTTCTGAATATGTATTTTCTAACCATCGTTGTTTGTTTGTCGTGTTTTTTTGGGTTTATGTAATCACGTGTTGCCGAGATAGGATTCGGACCATGCCACTTGAAGGCAGGTTGTGGCACAATCTTTTGGTACAGGACGGCGCGAATACTTTTTGGTCATGCTTTACATAGAAATCTCAACATTATGAGTGACATGACAAGACCCATATTTTACACCGTGATTCGACAGGCACAACACAAAAATGGCATGTAAGCAGGTCTATAACACATTAACACTATAATGTAATTGCCTAGAATTATTATCATATATTTACTCATTCTTGAATAGATATGAAAATCATTGGAACTTTTTATTAAAAAATGGTGCATGCAAAATATTCTTTTTATTAAGTTACGAGTACACGAACGAAACAAACAAAAATATCATTGAGGACGTGTTTGGACCGACGTGGCATAGAGGTGGCCGGCGGGCGGGAAGCGACACAAAGCACAAGAGAGCCGAGCCGAGCCAGGCAAACATAACATACGTGTTGGCATACTCTTGAGGAATTTGAGCACAGCCAACAACCACAGCGATGATCACTGATATTAGGAGGGATTTCATACTTTCAACCACACTAAACCCTAAAGTCTGATGAAACAACGATTTGTTACCCAGCAATGACAAGTGATATGATAATGTCATGTCTATGGAAATGACATCTTCTGGAGCCGGGAATACACGGTAGATGCTTTTCTAGGACTAAGCTATCAGAGGCAGAATTCCTTTCAGGAATTCGATTTGTTTCATTTATTGTCTTTTTATCTCCGCATCATCCAATGCAGTTCAACAATCATGGTATTATTATTGTCGGATACGAGTACCCTGTAAGGCTAATGGTAGAACCGTGACTTTAATGTGCCTTTTAACAGTTATCAATACAGGTCTGTTTATTGTGCTGACCATTTGGACCCCCCAAAGAAAAGGCATGCTGGATCCTTTCTGAGCCCAAACACTACGAAGGCAGTAAGGAAGCTACATCATGTTTCTCTTCGTCATCAGCCATATCAAGATGTCTTGCGGGCTGGCCTTGACATCATATGTTCAGATTTCTGCACATGTGAAACGACATAAGTATGTGCTCATATGGGCCTGCAGGTGATAATATTATTGACTATTTCTAATTAAAGCACTACCCTGCCAACCCATTCAAGGACTATTTATTTGGTACAAGTTCAATTGGTAGCATACGAGTATATATTAACCATCCTAAAAGAACTATATATGTTTGGTATTATACAGGTAGCAAGCAGATCAGAAGTTCAGCACCATGAGCTAACAAGTAACAGAGTGGCAGCTGAAAAACAGGCAGAAGACACAAACCTGTTCAGTGTATGGCAGATACTTTCCATCAAACGTGACCACCACACGATCTTTTCCATCAGCCCCTTGAACCTTGTCAACTGAACAGTAGAAATCTATGGCTGACATGCTGCAATAAGAAGCAATGGTAATATGATAACAGTCATTTTCGCAAAGATGATATTGTTTTTCAACATTTGATAGATCATTCAATTTTATCTTTTAAAAAAGGGATAGATAATTCAATAGAGCTTGATGACAGGATTTCTAGTTTTCCACTAATATATTTGCAAATTGGACATACTCAAGTGTGTGTTTACAGAGGCTTCGTCAGCCTCAGGCTTAAATGAAGCTGCACAAAATTCAAAGCATTCCAAGTCCTAACAAATGTCTACAAGCAAACACCACAGCAACACCATACATTGCACAAAAAAACTCAAATGTGAATCCAGGTGTCCATGTTTTTAAAGAATTATCCATTCGTAATCATAACTAATGGATATACTAACTATATCACACAATAGGTCATGTCAGATTACCAGGAACGAGAATTTATGCAAAAATGAAGCACCGGTATCTCTTACATTCCATCACCAAACTCCTCATTGATGATTTCCTTGATGCTCTCTCCAAAATGCATAACAGCTTCATTCAATCTGTGTGCAATATATAGTAACAATGTTGATAAGAAGGTTATTCTCATATCTGATTAGTACTGATAAACTGGAATATGCTAACGAAGTTCTGGATAAAAGCTACTCCCTCCATTTCAAATTATAATTCACTTTGTCTTTTTCCTAAGTCAAAGCTCATTAACTTTGACCAATTTTTTTTAAAAATATACTGAAATCAATAGGTTCAAATAAATGCACTCTCAGAATATATTTCATGAAGAATTTTGGGGGTGTTTGGTCCAACCACACTTCTTAGTACTTTACCTTAGACAAGTTCGACCAAATCGGCAAGTACTCGGTTGGCAACTAAACTTACGTAAGATTATAAGATTCTTTTTGTGCTCCACATGTCATAGAGTAAAAAAGTGTAGTAAGATTCCCTTAGGCATGGCATAGTATGACTCCAAATTTCTAGGAACATTTTTTGTGGCTTTCCACAATTGACTAAGGTTAGTTATAGCAAATAATGGGTTGGAACGAAACAGCCTCTTAATGACACAAAATTGATGTAGATATTGGTGTATTTTACTGTAAACTTGATTAAAGTTAAAAAGTTATCCTAAACCCACAAGGCCAAAGTGACCTACAATTTGGAACCAGTTTCTAGTTACCAGGCTGTCCAAAAGAATATTATTGAAGACTTGCCAAGCTCAACATGTGAACTTGCAGAATCTGAAAATTCCAAACCAAGGATGGGAGGCATTGACGCATTGTCTTGAGACTCGGGGTTACCTAACCTAGTATGTGGATTCTGGACTGCAGACATTTTTTTACACAAATTCAGTAATTCTTAACTCAATACGGAGAACATCTTAAGACTACTATAGTTCAAAATTCAAACTTCACTAACTCGCAAGAAGTCCTGGTCCTGTAGCAAAACTAGATCCCTTTCTAACTAGACCCTAATACTAATAGTGCTTGGAGTAGCCGATTAAACAAAGATTTCGCTGTGCTTACTTAGCGAATCACATTCCGGATCAAATTGAAGGAGTGCAAGAGGCATCGTCGTCGTCATTTGCACAGGGGATGGGGCGCGACGCACCTGTAAATGGCGGGCTCGTGGACGATGTCGGGGTTGTAGGACCGGAAGGGCGGCTGCATCATGAGCTGGACGAGTTCGTCTGTGAGAGTGGGCAGGGCCGCCCTCAGCGCGGGCACCGTGTCGGCCTTGAGATGCGCCTGGCGCCGCAGCAGCTGCGCCACGTAGACATTGGTGAGACCCGTCTCGGCGGCGATTTCCGAGAAGGTCTTCCCGGACGCCTCCTTCGCCTCCATCAGGCTCCGCACCACCGCAGCCCTCTCGCCGCTCGCCTCCATGCCCGACCCTCCCTCCGAATTCTTATCCTGATGCGCTCGCTCGACTGCTCACCGGCCACTGCGACTGCGCTGCTCAGTAGGTGCTCGGCGGGAGGAAGGGGCCGCTGCGCCGCAGCTTGGTGGGGATTGGGGAGTGGGGAAGTGGGCAGGGAGGCAGAGGCACGGCTGAGGTGTGCAGCGCGGCGTGTAGCGGCCAGGTGTGGCTCTTGGCTGCCGCTCGCGATTTTTTTTTTTTTTGACGAGTGAGCTCGCGAATTGAGACACGACTCTCCCGAGTACCGAGGCCGACTTAGGGCTGAAAATGATCGGAAACGATCGGCAGGAGTTCAAATCATTTTCAGTTTCATATTATTTTCTGGAAAACAAAATCTATATGATATTGTTGGTAGCGAGAACGGTGTCGATATTCCGATAAATTCGGAAACGAATTTATTCGATCAAAAGTACGCCGATAACGATCGAAAATTATAAAAACGGTATCTAAAATACAATAATAATTAATTAACACACCAATCTGCAGAGCGTGACATACTGAGATCAAAGACTTAAGACAATAATAATAATTATGTCTCAGAAACACACAAATTACACAACCGTAGTCACAACCTCACAAAGTCAAACGTACCAGTATACTAGTGACTAAAATACTAAACCAAGGTCTTAGTTCGACGCTTCGATAATTCAACTTAACAAAGGACAAAACGTAGAATGGATGCTAGAATTATGATTTATGATAGACCGTTGGTACTTCTTCACAGCAGGCCTCCTATAACTGAAATTCTGGCATGTCATCATCTCCAAGCACATATTCACCACCCATTTCTGAGAATTCATCCTACAATTTATAATAGAAATAACATGTCAGTACTGAAAAATGAATTATATGCTACTGCAATACGCCAGTACATATCAATATTTGTACCTCGATGAGCAGACTATTTTTAATAGCTTCAAGAACCTCAAGATCACTAGGCAAAGAAGAAATATTCTTAGAACCTGAAAATTAGAAGGTGGCAACATGAGTAGAAAGAACATCAACACATTGTTAATATAAATCAAAAGATCAATTTACACTTCACCTCTTTTAGCTGCAGTTATCCAATCCTTAGTGCAAACAAGTGCTTGTACCATGTCTGGATCAAGGCTACTTCGATATGGGTCGATGACCCGTCCACCAGCACTAAATGCAGATTCAGAAGCCACAGTCGACACTTGCATTGCCAACACATCACGTGCAATCAGGGAGAGGACAGGATATTCATCCCTCTGATTTTTCCACCATGCTAAAATATCAAAAGTATTATGGTTGACCTTAGCAACCTTCAATTGTGGTTCTGCTAAGTACCTCTCCAATTCACTTATTCCTTCATCATTACCACCCACATCACTTTCATAAAGGAATGGATCAAGCTCATCTTCCGCACTATCCATAAATTGATCTATAGCTGAAGTTGATGAAAGTGTTGTATTCTTGGAAGGTGCAGAGGAAACATAGCAATGAAACATGTTCCTTAGAACACCATTGAATTTATCAAGTTCTGCTTGATAGGAATTTGTATACAACTTTCTCAAGTAAAATTCTACAATTCTTCTCTTGAACCTAGGATCAAGCACATTTGCAACAGCTAGAGCAACATTTGACTTCTTCCAATACTTGTCAAACTTGACACTCATAGCATTTGCCATTTGGCAAAGAGTGGCATCATTACTATTGCACCAATCTGATAGATATAACTTAATCTCACAAAACCCTCTAAAAAACATGTTTGTTGTTGGATATAGAGTACCAGAAAATATCTCAGTGAGGTCAAAGAATTTTTTTAAGAAAGGAATCAGAACTTGTGCCTTCTCCCATTCCTGACTTGAAGGAGCAATACACTCATACCTCCGGCGGTCGATGGAAGTGAGCCTCGCAAATGCAAGCTTATAATGAAGAGCATCCCTCAACATGAGATATGTAGAATTCCATCTCGTAGAAACATCAAGTGATAGAGAACGCTTTGTATCTAGCCCACATTCAGTAGCACATTTCAGGAACTCCTCCCACTGAACCGTCGATCCCTTAACAGTAACTACAAACGATCTAATCTTTTCAGTTGTAGAGCCAATCACATGCATACCATCTTTAATAACCAAATTAAGGATGTGATTGGCACATCTCACATGAAAAAACAGCCCATCACATACTAAAGGACCATGCCTCTTCAGTTCTACAATGACATCTTTAACTGCTACATCATTTGCCGTTGCATTATCCAAACTTAGAGAGAACATCTTTTTCTCCACATACCACTTCAAAAGAGAAGAAGTAAGTGTATATGACAACCTCTCACCAGTATGTCGCCCTTGAACATGGAAGAAATTGACAATTCTCTTCTGAATTTTCCAATCATCATCAACCCAATGAAGAGTAACACACATATAACCCTTGTTTTGGTTGGATGTCCACATATCCATAGTTGCACTAAAGCAACTTTGAACAATTTTAAAGTATGCATACAATTTATCCTTTTCAACCAAATAATATTCCATTATTTCCTTTCTAACTGTTACACGAGACTTTAGAGGATAATGTGGACGCATTGATTTGACCCACTTTTGGAAATATTCATGCTCAACCATATTAAAAAGGTACTTGTGAACTATCATAGCCTTATAGAACTTTCTCAAGCTAGCTTCTTGATCATACTTGTAAGGTTGGACAACTGCGACGCCAGTATCTTTATCAGTTTTTGTTGTAAGTTGTTGTTGTCCTTTCTTGATGCTGTGATAATTAGCGAGATGGGTCCAAAAGCCAGTTGTTCCAAATCTGCTATCAGCTCTGTGTTTGTTGGTCTTGTTTACACAACCTTTGACATTGCACTTAGCCCAAAGCTGAGTTTCCTCCTTGCCATTAACCTTCACTGTTACTGTGTACTTGGTGAAGTACTGCCACACTTCAGATGTGCTTTTCTTGGCCCTTTTGCTGGTAGGTTCATTTCCATCCTCGCCGTCGCTGCTTGCACCCACATCGATTGGATCAACACCATCTGTTTTAGTGCCACGAGTACCAGTACCACCACTTGGCACTAAAATTCTCTCAGATGAAGGTGCTGTTGCAGAAGAAGCAGACATGCCAAGATTGCGGCTAGCAATGTCACTTGGTGTTGGCCTTGCACGTTGATGGGATCCTATCACAGATAATGAAGTGCAAACGTTCTCATATAGTTGAAATAATTCTACATAGTGGAATAGTGCATCAGTAATATATACAAATAAATGTATATTAAAGCCTATGGTCCTACACTTACAGATATGGCATAAGCATAAATCAGTGAATGAGTGATATATAAATATATACGTATACGGTCCTGTGCGCGCTTACCAGACGAGGCTTGAGAGGCAGCGAGTTCGATCGGGAGTTGTGCCTCCATCACTCGCCCTCGAGGGCCTTGGAGCGGTGCATCTGCATCTCCAGCCGGTGCCATGAGATTCAGATTGGTGATGAGGCCGGCGGCTAGGGCTAGGTCTACCGTCTACGTACGTGCTGTGGTAGGGTGCTGGAGTCGATCGTGATCGTGAAGCAAATATACTGATCTGCAGCGGGCAGCCGACAGGTGCCTCGTAAGGCTAGGGCGCTTAGCGGGCTTGCCAAATGGGCCTGTCCCGGGGTGCTACACTGCTAGCTACATGCTCGAGAAGTGGAGAACGCTGAACGCTGACCCATGGACTCCAATTTTATCGGCAATTACCGACGAAAATTACCGGCTGTATACGGTATTTCTCGAAAACAATCGGAAGAGTGCTGAATCACTTTCGTTTTCATTATCGAATTATTTTGCTGTTCTCGTTTCCGTTTTCTCAGTTACCGTCGCTGTTTCCGTTTAGGGAGAAAAATCGGTGATTTCTCGAAAACGATTTCCGATAATCGAGAATTACCGTTTTCGTTTTCAGCCCTAGGTCGACTCATGAGAGGAAACCGAGGCGTCGCCGCGTCGGTGGGCTGTGGCCCGTTTCACGTAGTGTCAGATGGGCTGATACATCCAAAAACGATGGCCTGAATTACGTTTGGTTATCGGGTGTAGGAATACAAACTTACGTCACACTTTTTGGAAACCATTTAAATTACCTCTAAGTCCATGTTAGAATCGTTTTTCAAAGCGATTTCATATTTTTTGTTAAAAAATTAAGTAAATATTTGATATATAAAAAGGTTTTTAAAACAAAAATGACTACAAGCTTAAAAAAATCCAAAACACATTCTAAAAATAGATTGGGTCATTGAAAGGAACAAATATCATGAAAATATCTATAGAAGATTCAAAAGTATTGGTTTATCTATATAAAAATTTGAAAAGTTTCCAAAACATTTGATTGATGTCTAAATGTGTTTCAAAAACTTTCCACGACAAAAGGATGAGATCCAACCGACAAGACTGCATTTAACAGTAAATGCATGTTTCATTCTTGCTAGTTGCGTCTCGTGTTGATGCTATGAAAAATTCCAAAAATGTGCTTAGACACCAATTATTATTTTTTTGAGAATTTCTAGTTTTTTTAAAAAATTATCCCATTTTCATAGTGTTAAATCTAGTTTTTTTTAAAGAAACTTCTATAGATACTTTCATGAGCTCTGAATATTTTTCGTGACTCCATCTATTTTTTATGATTTTTTTAAAAGGACGATACCATCTTGAAAACCACTTATAATCTAACCGGGATAGAGAGATGATTTAAATGACTTTGAAAATTAAGGGATCAAGATGTCCGATTTTTTTTATTAATTAAAGTTAAAGTAAGGAAAATCAGACCACGACGATATTATTTAGTTCAAGGAGTATAAAAGAGACTTTTTTTTATATCAACTTGTATATCGTTGAAGTTTGGCCCATGAGAAGCCGTGTGTACAGCTACAGCCCACGAGAGCCCAAGTAATCTATGGATGCATAACGGGCACTTTGTTTTTTTTTAATCTTTTTGATCCGTCATGATTTAACCTAGCATAAGACTCGAGTGCTATTTTCAATTTACTACTTTCTTCATCTATATAGAAAAAATCTTATTTTTTTATATAATCTTCTTTGTATATGTAGCCTCAATTATATTTCAACACCACTTAATTTGTTTTACTGTGGAAACAGGGTAGAGTATTCCAAGAGAACACCTCGTAGGATCCATCCGGCAGGTATACTTTTTTTTCAGCGGCTGCTTAAGCCGCCGGGGCTGCCTCACATGTGTACAAGAGCACTGTGCTAACAGCAGCAGCAGGTGCAGCGAACGCAATGCATGTTGGTTGCCGGATCCGATGGAGAGTAGTAGTTGAGGAGCCCGACGGTGAAAGCACGAAAACGCACAATTTCTACGGCGGTGAAGAGACGGATGGGATCCTGCTCCGCTTACTTTCCAGGAGCAACCGGATCCGAGTGCGCAGTTGAGGACAGGACGAGTACTCCCCTGTCCTGCCACTGCCAGCACCACTGTTTCTGTTTCAGTTTCAGTTTCAGAGGAGGCACTCTTGTGATGGTGGGCGCAAGGCGCATCGAAGAATCCCTTGCTTTGCTTGCTCGGCGCAACAAATGCCGTAAATGCATGCATCATCTCAACGACTCAATTAGCGGAGCTACTGTAGGCTTGGAGAGTTGGAGTAAACACTGATTGAGAGGCCTCTCGGGCAGCATGGCATGTGAGCGTTTGTTGCGCGCGGTTCTGGAGCCTCCGATTGAATTGGTTGGAAGCCAGGACGCTAGCTAGCTGATATCGTAGCATTATTTTTTAAGACTGTAATATTATATGAAATAAAATAAAATCCGAATAAAACACCCAATTTTAATGGAGTTCATCTTATAGTTTTATACTCCCTCCATCCCAAATTACAACAAGACATTCCAAGAATCTTGGAGAGTCAAAACATCTCAAAATTGACCAATAATTATAGAGAAAATATAAAAATTCACGCAATCAAATAGTTATACTATGAAAATATAATTGATAAAGATCTAATGATACTTAGTTGATATTATAAATATTATTATATTATTATATAAGTTTTGTCAAATTTGAGATATTTTGACTCTTCAAAATTCTTAAGATGTCTTATAATTTAGGATAGAGGGAGTAGTTTTATATGCATTTAGGTGTTGTTGGTTTCGCTCAAATTTAGTTTATACTAAACACTTATGTTGATTTGTTACTATTGTTTGGTGCAAAATATTGATAAAGTGACGCTGATGAATAGAGCCTTAATTTCATGATTGATAAAGAAATTAATATTTATGTCAAGAGAGTTTCTTTCTTGACCATGAATACAAATTTCGTGACCATGTCAGCCGCACATGATTGCGACAAGTTTCTTTATTTTCTTTTTTTTTTTTGGTAGTGACAAGTTTCTAGAATCCATATGCATGAGTGAGCTGATATTACCATTGTAGGGAAGTGCATGTTTTCCTTCGACTGAACCGGAACCATATAGGCGGTTGATCAGCAGGAAGCCGGGAAGGTGGGAGGACACACGCATTCACAGTGCAGTGGTCACAAAGGACGATGAAAATAGATCGGATATCATTAATATTATATTTGTTTTTATTATATTTTTATTCGAAGTTAGATCTGAATACAAATAGTACAATCATGTCGAATAGGATATGATTCGATATCGGCATCATGGATATGTTATTTGAGTATTCGAATGCGGATACGTTATCGGATGTTAAATATTCGGATGCATGTACATCTAAATCCCTCCAAACGAATTCGGTCTCGAATATGGTCGGAAAAAAATTTATACCGTTTTCACCCCTAGTCATAAGAGGGGCAAACTAGAGTCTAGAGAGTACTACAAGAAATACTCCCACCGTCCTTAAATAAATATTTTTAAAGATTTAAAATTAGTTTCAAAATGAATAACATTAATCTAGGAGATATCCTTCAAAAAAATGAGAAAAGAGGAGGAGGGTACATACGTCTTTTGCCAAAGTAAAAAATTTACAAAAACTCCCGAAACTTCTCTGAATCGAGTTTCGTAAAAAACGGAAGTTGTTCCATTTGATCTCAGGGCCAATCTAGGGTCACTTAGGGCTATGTTAGACAAGTGTGTACCATACCTATCACATGAGACTCGCCTAAGTCAAGCTACACATTCTAACCCCTCCTTTATAGTATGGTCAAAGGTAAAAACAAAGACCTAATCTACTCTAAGTGTCTCTCAACTCCTTTGACACTTAGACCTAGATCAATATACGTCTTTGCCGCCTTCCTTTGAAATATGAAACGATAACCATCTTGGGGCATAGAAATCCATTGGTTGCCCATTCATTCACTGTTATCATAACCTAACTCAAATTTGCCTCTGCAAAACACATGTTAGTCATAATAATCTTGCATTGTCGTTAATCATCGAAACCTTAGGGCCTAGATGCTTTCAGTATGCCTGTTAGCGGTTCCAGATACGTCATTGGGCCTTCACCTTGGACTGTCCTGCTTAAGTTGGTCTAGTTCCCTCCATGAGAGTACGGGGGTATTATCCCCCCCCCACCCCCCAGTTTCTTTCAGTGGAATTGCCTATCCGGTTCAAGTCTCTCGACTTGGCACGGGTCATCGCATGTTTTTAGATTTATTTCAGGATTTAATGGCGTTATACTTTCAGTGGTAGGCAATGTGGCGTTATACTTTCAATGGTAGACGATGTTCTCGTTGACAATGAGGTGTCTGTGGTGATCTCGTCAATCTCGAGAAAAAGTTAGGTGGAAATCGTCCGTACGCGTGCTCTGTGCGATTTGTGCTACTGACGGTAGACCATAATATCAATTCGACCATCTACATGATAAATCATCCTTTCTTAGGACCACACGTCAATCATAGATCCACACCAAAACACAGTAGGGACAGTATGCACCTGATTTGTTTACCAATCTCGAGATGTGCCGGCATAGTCTTTCGGATGTAGTCATAGGAGTAGGGTTCACATAAAGTATGTTCATAGGGGTAAGTGTACATACGTATTGAGCGTCTATGTCTGTACTTGTATAATTCACAAGAGAAATATTAGTTTGGAGTCATAAATGTGAATAACATTCATTAGAAATTAGAAATTTAGTTAAACGTAATCTATAATATATTTTTTAAAGAATGTTACCATTAGAAATCTGCATCTGTACTTGTGTGCTAAAGAAGACAACAAGCAGGGCAGGCAGATGGAATCGACCCGGCGAGTGAAAACATGTCATGCTGCTGGCATCGTTTTGGTGTTTGGGTTGGGGGTTGGGGGTTGGAGCAGCAGTGCAACACCGCAGCATCCTCCATTACTCGGTCGTGTCCTCTGTCCTGGGTCTCCCACGTACGGCTGTGTGTTTAGCATCACGGATCGCAAATTGGACGAGACGACGAGTACGGAGTAGTAGCGTGTGTAGGAAAGCTCAGTGGACAGTGGTTGGTACTCCGTTTCGGCCGAACAGCTAAGTTCTCATGGATCATCCTTTGAACAGTGTATTTGCACTGTATGCGTAAGAAGAAACGCCATTACTGGCCTAGTGGCGTGTAGGAAAGCTCAGTGGTTGGTGCTCCGTTTCGGCCGAACATCTGAGCTCTCATGGATCATCCTTTCAACAGTGTATTTGAATTATATTCGTAATAAGAAACTTCCAAAATACTTTATCTGTCCCAAAATAAATACATGTACAGTATACTGTGTCAGTTTGCTTCCAAAATACTTCAACATCCCAAGATTCTGATGACAATACATGCTGCAGTAGGGCTTCTGGCACCCCCTGATTTTTCAAAAAAAAAAAAGATTTTGATGACATTTTGCAGGAAACTTCTCGCTCAACAGGTCACCTGCTGACCTGCAGCCATTAGTAACCGCTTCGATCGGTTCCATGTACAGTACTGTGTCAGTCTGCACATGGAGTCTATCCTGCCCTGGCCGGCGTCGCCTGCTGGTGGCCGACCGACCACCTTGCACCTGCAGCCAAGCCAAACCTCCGGCCGGTCCAGGCCGCCCAATTACACCGAAGCTGCTTTCTGATGCAATGATCCATAGATGATCAACTTGTACTACGTGCTTGCTTCCTACGCATGCACTAGTTACTAACCCGACGAGGTAGCTAGATGGTTAAATGCCTGTAATACGCTAGGCTAAGCTACGTACCAGCATTCCCGGTGATAGGGGCTAGGCTTGATGATGGATGATACAAACATGAATGCCGGATGCCGAGGTGCAGGCACGGCGCGTGGCGCTGATTTTTTTTTATATTTTTTTTTCCTCACGAGAAACCTCTATTTCCATCATAGCATAACGGAAATACAAGCATTCAGATCAGACAGAGCCAGAAAACAAGCCTGCACGCAACTTGTTTCAGAACTGCTCTAGCGACCAACTACAAAGGACCTGAGCTACTTGGCGCTCACACTAACAGAGTTTAACCCAACTTACAAAGAACGTACTAGAGAAATCTCCATAGGGACAGAAAAGTACACCATCAAAGAAAGGCCAAAAGCATCTAACAACTAGGCAAACCCACGTAACATAACACCAACACAAGATGACCCAAACCATCCCATCAAGCTGGAGTCATCATCTTGCTAATTGCATCTCCCCATCTTGTACCAAGCCTGTTCGCATGTGTCCACTATTGATTTATCGCAGCGTTGGTATTTGACGTCCCGCAGCGCACATCTTAACCGCCCGCTGCGGTAAACCGATGGCCGGCTTGGGCAGCTGGCCACTGCGTTGCCCGCTGTGGTTATTCCATTTACCGCAGCGGGCCACATAACCCGCCCGCTGCGGTAAATGACCATTTATTGCAGCGGACAGCATAATCCGCCCGCTGCGGTAAATCGATTTACCGCAGCAGGCGGATTATGCTGCTCGCTGCGGTAGACTCTCATTTATCGCAGTGGACATATTAAGTTATCCGCTGCGGTAATCCTCCGTCCTATAAATAACAGCAGCCCTCCCTCCTTCTTCCCCACGACTTCTCTTCCAAAACGTGGGGGGGGGGGGGGAGAGGTTTTGCCCGATTTTTTCATCTCTTCAAATTGAGTTTTACAACTTTGATTTAGGGGAGTAGGACACGATAAGAGGTACATGATTGCTCTCCCACCCCTCTTTCTCTCGCTTTCTCACTTTTTTAGTGCAATTCCCCATGTGGATCTAGATCTAGATCCATGGGATCCACCATGTATTGATCTAGATCTAGTTTGTGTTTTTTAGTCTAGATTCTTCATAGATCCATGTACTAGATATATAAAACCTGTGTTTTTTAACCTAGATTCACCGTGTGATATATAGGTGCGCTAAAGTTTTGTCTTGATCTCTCATCTTGTTGGGGGCAGAGTTTTTGCCCGAATTTTCCACTAAATCATCAAATTGAGTTTTATAGCTTTGATTTGGGAGGAGAGGACAATAAGAGGTACATGATTGTTCTTCCACACACCTCTTTCTATCTTTTTTTCTCACTTTTTAGTGCGATATGTCTCATCATGTGTGTCTAATTATCTAGATTCATGAAGTAGATCTATTTTTTATATAACACTTCGTTGTTTTGTCGTATGTTAAGCTACGATGGACAGGTCCGAATGGATGTACCACATCGATAGAGTGCTTGATCTTCGGTACCTTAGCGAATCGAGGAAGTTTATGGCAGTTGCGAAAACTCATCATGCTAGTTTGAAGCGGACGACAACCGTATGTCCATGTTCTAAATGCTGGAACCTCAGAGGCTACCCAGATGGTATGGTGCAATCGCATCTGATTGTCAACAGTTTTATAGAGGGTTACACGGTTTGGACTTCTCATGGTGAAAGTCTCGATGTGAGTTGCGGTGTATCTAGAGTGAGCTCGTCGACGGCGACGGTGAACAACCAAGATCATGTTCGACCACCACCACCTTCCGTGCCAGTGCCAGCCGCCACCGGCGACGGCAACAATTCTCGTGACTACATCACAGTGGATGAACTGCTCGAGAACATTCCAGATGATGGTGCCGATGACGGTGACACTAGTGAAGATGCTACTCTGAGGGAACCCGAAGATGTCCAGCTCTTTGAGGATCTAGTCAACCACATCGACGAGGATGATGTTATGTTTGGCAACCCAAAGTGGTTGGAGAATTTTAGAGAGATGAAGAAGGTGACAATTGATCCTCTGTACCAGGATGGTGGAAAATGTCCAGAGGGGTGCACGACGCTCCGTTTCAACCTCCATATGCTGATGATGAAGGCTCGCCATGGTTGGTCAGACATTGGCTTCAACGATCTGTTAAGTTACCTTGCTACGATGTACCCTACGGGAGGTAACAAGGTGCAAGCTAATACATATCGAGCGAAGAAGCCGATCCGTCCAGTGGCGATGAAAGTTAGACAGTTTGATGTCTGCCCTAACCAGTGCATCATGTACCGGCTAGGGCGAGAAGTATGAGAACATGACTAGTTGTCCACACTGTGGATTCAGTCGGTACAGGAGGAATGCCGGTTGCCGCATGGATGCAGACGACATTCTTCCGAACAACAACAAGAAGAAGACTAGTGATGCGGCCAAGCAGATCTTGGCTCAGCAAGACGAGGAAGAAGAGGGTTACACGTAGATGAAAAGCCCCGCGCTATCTGTGTGGTACCTACCTGTGATCGATCGTCTGTGTGCACTGTTCGGGAATCCAGAGGATGCGAAGCTGATGTCATTGCATGCATCTCCTGATCGGGTCAAGAACGATGGAAAGCTACGACCCCCTCCGATGGACAGCAGTGGAAGGATTTCGATAAGGACTACCCTGAGTTTCGTGACGAGCCCAGACATGTCCGGTTTGCGCTGAGTACCGATGGGATGAACCCGTTCGGTGAGCTAAGAAGGTCACACAGTACTTGGCTAGTCGTCCTCAGCATCTACAACCTACCTCCCTGGGTGTGTCTGAAGTGCAGATACCTTATGTTGATGATGCTTATCTCTGGACCGAGGCAGCCCGACAATGATATAGATGTCCTCCTAGAGTCGGTCATGGAGGAAATGCAGATGTTATTCGATGTTGGTGTCAAGATGATGGATGCGTACAAAAAGGAAGCTTCACACTTAAAGCCATCATCTTTGTCACCATCACTGATTACCCCGGTCTCTTCTCACTATTGGGGCAGATCAAAGGGAAGACTGGATGTGTAGTTTGCATTGAATGGACTTGCTACACTTACCATTCGAGCTCCACCAAGATGGTCTACACTCGGCATAGAAGGTTCCTTAAGGCCAAACACAGGTATAGAAAGAAGTGGTATGAATGAATACTTTGACAATAAGGATGAGTCACAACGACTTCCAATGGCGTAGACAAAGTGGGGGCCAAAGGTGTATGAGATGGTGAAGGATATGAATGAGATCGAGTTCGGCAAGAAGAAGAAACCATCAGAGGAAGGGACAAAACCGACTAGGAAGCGAAAGCGCAACAAGCAGGCATCTCTTGATGACGACGTCCCAGTCATCCCTTTCAAGAAGAAGTCGAGCTTCTTCAAGTACCTGTCGTACTGGAAAACACTACATACACCCCATGCAATCGACTGCATGCACCTCGAGAAGAATGTGTTTGAGAGCACGATCAGTGTTCTGCTAGACATCCTAGGCAAGACGAAGGATGAGATCAAGTCACAGACCGATCTTGTCAACCAGGGCATTAGAAAGGAACTCCACCCTGGAAAGCCTTAGAACGGTAAAGTCGATATCCCATTGGCTTCATACAACCTCACGCATGCCAAGAAGGTGACATTTTGCAAATTGATGACGGGTATCAAGGTGCCGACCGGTTTGTCTTCCAACATCAAGAGCATGGTGTCCATGAAAGACCTCACAATGACCGGCTACAACTCACATGACTGTCACATCATGCTCACGGTGTTCCTTCCAATATTGATAAGAGCTATAAGTCTAGAATATGTGAAGATGGTGATAACACGTATGTCATACTTCTTTAACTGCATCACGCAGAAGGTCATTGATAAGGAAGAGTTGTCTGCCTTAAAGGAGTTCATCGTGGATACCCTCTGTCAGCTCGAGATGTGCTTTACACCGGCTTACTTTGACATTATGCCACGCCTGGTGATGCACATGGTTGACCAGATCGAGCAATTGGGCCTAGTGTACCTACACTAGATGTGGACGTACGAGCGCTTCATGTCCACCTTGAATAGGTACATCCATAACCGTGCTTACCCTGAAGGTTCTATGATCGAGGCGTGCACAACCAAGGAGTCAATCAACTGGTGTATGAGGTACATTAAAGACGTGAGGGCGATTGGGTTGCCTGTTCACCCGCACAAGGGTAGAACCATAGGGACAGGGTGTGTGGGCCGGAAAGTGCGCACTGATATACCTAACAAAGAGGTAGAAGAAGCTCATTATAGCATCCTCCATCAGTTGGTGAGCATGGAAAAATACGTTGAACAACACCTAAAAGAGATTCACACCACTCATGATGGAAAGCGCACGGAGGAATGGGTCCAGAAAGAGCATAGGAACAATTTTTTTAGAATGGATCAAAGAGCAAGAAATATCGCTTGATGACGATGACAGTGACACTGTTAAGAAGCTTACACAAGGCCCGTCCACCCAAGTCACCACATGGCAAGGGTATGATGTGAAGGGGTATAGGTTTCACACGAAAGACAAGGACAACAAGAGTGTGGCACCGAACTACGGTCTTCGATATGAGGGCGTAGACGAGTTGACACAAAAGAGGACACAATTCTATAGGCAGATCAAAGAAATATGGGACCTTGACTATGGACTCAACTTACGCACAACCGACTTCAAGTGCCATTGGGTCAATCCGAAATCAGTTTTAGTGGACAATTATGGGTTAACCACCGTGAACCTCAAAAGCACGGGCTACAAAGACGACCAATGGGTACTTGCAACCAATGTAGCGCAAGTGGCGTACTATATCTATCCACCGGATACAGATAAACACGTGGTCGTGTCCGGAAAGCAACGAATCATGAGAGCTGATGGGGTGCAAAGCCCCGAGCAGTACAAAGAAAATCAAGGTAGTCGAGGTTAGTTGCAAGCATAGTGAAAGATCTCTAGTGTTTTGGGTAATTGATGAAACCTAAGTTCTAACCTAGCTCTAAGTGTGAGTAGGTTTAGAACACTATGAAGCAAGGAGGAGGTTAAGGAGAAAGCCAACAAGAGTTCCACACTTGGAGAAGAAGAGAGAAGGAGGAGACCCTAAGAGCTATACAAGGCAAAGGTATAAGCTAGGGATTTTTTGGTTTGGTGATCAAGACACCTAGTGGGTGTGATCACATTTAGGATAGATAACCGTACTATTAAGAGGAGAAAATAGTATGTGGTTACAACTATCGAGTGCCATTAGGTTGATCATCTTTGCATTGCATCCAAACCTAATGAGCAACCCTTGAATAACTTGATAAAATATGACAACACACATGCACAAGTCCGTGAAACACTTGGTGGTGGCACATGAGATCAAGGGAAGAAAAGAGAAGAAGATTATGACCAAGACAGGAGCTCCGGACCAGTTGCAGAAAAGCTCCGAACCATTGGTGAGTGGTCCAGTGGTTCAGTCTCAGGCAGAGCTCAGTGGAAGAGCTCCGGACTCGAAGCTCCGGACTAGTTCGACGGTGGCTTAGCAGAAGACCAAGGCAAGCTCCGGACTAGACGGCATGGTCCGATGGTGTGGACCGGAGAGGTGGTCCGAAGCTCGGGTGCTCCCTGCGTGGTTTTGTCGAAGCTCTGAGGAGGCTCCGGACCAGAGGATATGGTCCGATGGTGACCTCCGGACCAATGGTCCTAAGAACGGGTGCGTACTGAGTGAATTTGTTGAAGCCCTGGCAAGCGCCAGACGAGGCGTCGGACTAGGCCTCCGGACCAATGGAGGTGGTCCGACGGTGCCCAGAGTTGCGCGCCAATGGTCGGAATTCAAACTGAGCGTGACGCGTGTCAGACGGAGAAGGCTCTGGACCAAAGCGTCGGACCAGACAGTATGGTCTAACGGTGCTGAAGGTGGTCCGACGGTCACGTTTTCAGCAGCCCAAGTGCATAACGACTAGTTCCTTTGAGGGGGCTATAAAAGGGTGTGTGGTAGTTCAAGGTGTCTCTTCTTGCTCATTCTGATATTGCATACACTTGAGAAGCTTGTGATACACACTCCCACTCATCTCTTAGTCATTTGATCATCTATTTGAGAGATTTGAGTGTTCTAGTGCATTGCATGAAGTGAGTTTATCTTAGTGGCACTTGGGAGTTGATACCGTTGCTAGTTTCTTGTTACTCTTGGTGATTGCCATCACCTAGACGGTTAGAGCAGCGGAGTGGATTCGAGAAGCTTGGTGATTGTGCTTCGTCGACCACAAGTGGTGATTGTGAGGGGTTCTTGTGCCTTCCCCGCGGGAGATCGCAAAGGTAACTCTAGTGGATTGCGCGTGTCTTGGAGTGCCCTCATCTTGTGTTGGTTGTTGGGCACCCGGTGACGGGTTTGGCGTGTGATGCCAATTAGCTCATGAACCTCCAAGTGAGTGAGTCGACACAACTAGGACATAGCTAGTTGGCAAACTAGTGAACCTCGGGATTAAAATCAAGTGTCAACCTTGTATCCCATTGTGTGATTGATTGGCTATCTTGGAGATACTCATTTGATTGGATCAATCCTATACACGGCGGTATAATCACCTTTCCCATCTTTGCATTACCTCTTTCATACTTGTCTTAGTATATTAGGTTGTGCTTGTGGGCTACTAGAACTGTGTAGGCATTGAGTGATCCTAGAGCTATATTAGGATAGCAATTGTGGTTAGGAGGTTTCGCATCCCTTAGTAGGCTAGTGCTATCCTAGCTTCGCCATCTTGTGATCTAACTTGTTGTTGAGATTGTTTTTAGATTTCGATTTAGGCTATTCACCCGCCCCCTCTAGCCTTGGATAGGACCTTCACATAGCAATATGAAGCCCTCGGCACGGAGTGGTAATGAGAAGAGGGTCGTGAAAGCTCCCGCACCAAAATGAGATGTGTGCCACACTTTTTTGTAATAATGTAGACCAATACAAGTTTGTGACATGTGAACCTGGTTATAAATATAGGTGTTGATGAGTTTGACAAACTTTGTATTCTTCACTTTTCTATTTGAATCCATTTACAATTCCAAAACTTCAAGTCAAAGCTTGTAGAGTTTGAAAATTTGAAGTCAAAAAATAATTACCACAGCGGTCGAGATACAACGCTCGCTGCGATAAATAATTACCACAGCGGGCAGCCTAAAGGCCCGCTACGGAAAATGATTTACCGCAGCGGGCATGCTTAAGGGACCGCTGCGGGAAATATTTACCGCAGCGGGCATTTAGGTTGCCCGCTGCGGTAAACAGATATGTATATAAAGGCCATTGTGCCGCATCGAAAATTCTAAGTCCACGGTTTCTGGTGCTCTACCCCGAACCGCTGCCCATTTTTTTACCCGTGCCACCGCCGCCATTGCCGTCTCTGCTCCTCCTCCCCCCTCTGCACCTCCTCGTCGTCCGCACGCCCTCCTCGTCGTCCGCCCGCGGCCGGGAACCCTAGCTCTGGGTCGGGCGCCCACCGCCGCCATCGCCACCACCGGCCAGGCCTCCTGTGCTCCTACCGGCTGGCCTCGGCCGCACCTTGTCGTCGTCCCCACGTCGTCCTCGTCGTCCGCCCGCGGCCGAACCCTAGCTCCGGGCAGGGTGACCACCACCATTGCCACCGTCGTCCTCGTATACCGCCGTCCTCGTCGAACCCTAGCTTCTCCTCTGCTGGTGCTCCTTGCTGGTGCTTGTGCTCTGCTTGTGCTGCTGTGAGTTGCTGCTGTTGTGAGGTGCTGGTTGGCTGTGAGGTGCTTGCTGCTGGTTCTTGAGGTTGTGCCAGTGCTGTGAGGTGCTTGCTGCTGGTTCTTGAGGCTGTGCTGGTTGTTGGTGGTGCTCTGCTCTGCTATCTAGTGGTGGTGTTGTGCTAGCTGCTGGTGGTTCTCTGGTTCTGCTGGTTCTCTGGTTATCTGGCTATTGTGGTGCTGTGCTCTGCTGGTTCTGTGTTGTGCTCTGCTCTGTGCTGGTGCTATTGGTGGTGCTCTGCTCTGCTCGGTGATGTGCTCTTGCTCTCTTGCTGATCATCTGCCTTCCGAGACCCACATAGCATTGCTACGTGTTGTGAGTTACCCGATGCCTTACTCGATTTACACTAGTGTGCAATCTGCTAGTTTATAAAACTTGGGTGTGATTGCAGTATTGGACGGATTTATTTATTGCTCGATGATTGAAACCGGTGTAGTGAGACAACTTGACAGTCTTGTTAAACTTGAATACTACTTGCTATCTTGTTATCATGCTATCTTGTTATCTTGCTTATCTTGCTAACTTGTTAAGTTTCTAAAACTTGAATACTACTTGAATACTACTTGCTATCTTGTTATCTTTCTATCTTGTTATCTTGCTAACTTGTTAAGTTTCTAAAACTTGAATACTACTTGAATACTACTTGCTATCTTGTTATCTTGCTATCTTGTTAAGTTTCTAAAACTTGAATACTACTTGCTATCTTGTTATCTTGCTAACTTGTTAAGTTTCTAAAGCTTGAATACTTGTGCTCTTCAATACTACTTTCTATCTCTATACCTTGAGTACTACTCTTTACCTTACTTGAATAACTTGTTACTTTAATACTATACTTGAATACAACTTGTTACCTTGAGGTCTACATTTTGGTAAGACGATTGTCACGTTAGTCGATGATCCGTGATCACCACGTAGCGTTGGATGGCTGCTTTGCAGTAACTCGCTATTTTGAGAGCAATTTTAGCTTAAACATGTTTATGCTTTTAACTTGTCTTGCTTTTGTAACTCCAATAAGGCTAAACTAGCAAAATTCATCATAGAATATAAGCGGAGAACTCGAGCGAGTGGAAAACACCTACCCCAAGTCCCCTTCAATCTCACTGGAGAGCCAAGTCTCTATTACCCCTCCGAGGCCAAAGAAGAATCGCACAGAGGAGGACGCTGATCTGACTTGGGAACCATGGGACAAGGGTGAAAGTGTGTCCCGGGTTCTGAGTCGAGATAACATCCACGTCAAGGTACTTGGAGAAACTAACATGCTTTTTGCGATTTATGCTAAAGCGGTTGAAAACTTGAATGCAAGTTTCTCTGAACAACAGGTACCAGGTTCTACTCGGATGCTGGATTTCGGTGTAGTCGTAGAAGAAGAGGCCCCAGCTCCCTCCACGGGGACCTCGACATCGAAGTCTAAGGGAATTAAGCGGAGGAGGGGTGAACATGGGAGGCACAGGATCGACAGGAGCGAGGAAGTCCACGAGATCCTTGAGGTGGGGCCTATGGGAGAGCCGCTCAAGCCTCGCGAGGTGATTCCAGTGTTCAGCAACCAGGTCGTTGTGATTACAAGGGACAAGGTGGAAATCACTTGGCCTGATTGGCACTTTGTCCCGGAGGATTACAAGGGCATGATCTGGACTGTGGTGAGGAGGAAGTTCAACTATCCCAAGAACGTTGATTTGGCCAATGTGACAGAACCTTTTAACAAAGGGCCCACTTGCCAGGATTAATAGTCCATCCAACTTAATCCCAAACAAATGATTCAATTCTTAATTAGTCCGTTAGGTGTCACCACTTTGCAGCGGGTCATTCACCTCTTTCCGAACAGGATCTCCTCATTACAAACATTGCAGAAGTAATACGAGAAATTTATATTACATCAAAGTAGCAGAATTTAAAGTCATATTACAAACCATAAGTTTTGAAACATAACTTAAGTGTCATAAGATAACATAGTATCAAGCTGCTGATAGAGTATATACAAACAACCGAGGTACTCTTGCCCAATAGTCATGCAAAGACAACTACTCTTCATCCTCATCAATTGAAACAACGGTCATGCAGCACGAAGCCACACAGACCGGACTGGGACCCTCATCTGCAACAGGGGTTAACAAACCCTGAGTACGGGGTACTCAACAAGACTTATCCGATAAAAGAAAATATTTGGTGGACAAAAGATATGTAAGTCATAGGATTTAAGGTGTGGTTTGCAAGAATCAAGTATTTTGCATAAATGAGCATTTATAAAAAGAATTAAAATTCATTTAATTCGTTTAAAAGATTACTCAAGTATCAATCTAAATTTATGATCAATAACATGGTAATAAACCATCCATTAAAGGAACCAACAAGTATCCAATTTGAGTTTCATTAACTACGATGTAAAAGGTAGGGTTATGTTTCCATATCCGAGGAACACGACGATTCGAACCGATTTATCCCAGCTGGGGCTTCCCTATCACACGACATATACAACCTCTTAAAGCACGCATATGACTACCTTTCCCTGGATCCTCTCGCCAAAATCGGGGTTCCGCCACCCGAGAGCACAGTACACCTCCATCCAGTTCCCTAACTTGGAGGGTACACACTACTCTCGCCATCTCTCCACTCCCAGTGCGGTTTGACCGTTCTTAAGACGAGAATAGCCAGAGTCCGGCTTCCAAAAGTATGTGATAAGTACTCCAAAGTCACAACCCTTCTACTTTTTACAACGGCAAGGCCTGAACGACACAGGCGGAAAGAACCCGCTCACCAGACACCGCTGATGACTCTCAAACACCGTGTCTGCCCGGTCACGAATTATTACTTCCAACAACATTCCTTTCTTAAAATAGCATAACCACTTGCCGAAGCAACATGCTATGTGTAAGTGACCGAAAATCACCTACTAGAAAACTCTAAGCATACTAAGCATTTTCAGCAAAAGTTTTCATCTTTAAACAAGTGACAAGGTAAAGGTTCAATTAACAGAAGGAGAAGGCTATGCATCAAGTAGGAATTTAATAAAGTAAGAACCATGCAATAATAACCATAAGTGTATTTAAATAAAATATTTTAAATACAAGGAAGGCTTGAATGCACCGGGGCTTGCCTTGGTTGGAGGGATACACAAACTCGGGCTCCGATTCAACAAGAGAGAAAACCTCTTCACTGGAGGTATCCAACCCAACCAACAAACAATCTACACGATAATATGCTATACTTAGATGATGCTTGAAATGATAGACATGATGCTTTGCAACACATAAACAAACAATACGTAAAAGATGAACAAAATAGATTACAACCTTGAGTACAACTTTCCTTCATGAAAGAAAAGTTAAACTAAAGCATACATCAAAATAATTAAACCATAAGTAATCTAGTTATTAAGTTTAATAATTATGTCCAAAAGAACTGAGTAAGCAACATTTCATCAAACATGTCCAACATGTGGTTGTCACTGGACAAATGACCATTAGCATCAAAAAACCCAAAATCACTTCAAACCTAAAGTTATTAGGGTTACTAATCATTTTATAACTAATTGTATAAATAGCCATGCATATCAGTTCATCCAAAAAATTCTAAACTTTTTTTACAGCAAGATATCAGTGTATAAAGGTTACACAAAAACTTCCATAATTTTTGGAACAATACACAGAGCATGAAAAATCATGAAAAAGTCATTTTTCAATTACTTTGAGCATTTTTACAGGATTAAAAATGTACTGAACATGAACATATTATATTTTTATTAAATACTACACATCACAGAGAGTATACACAAATTTTTACAGAATTTATTTATGCACAGAAATAAACATACAAAAATAACAAAAAGCATTACTCTGTAAAACAGGAAATAAAGAAAACCCTACATGAAACTCACTGACACCTGGGTCCTGCATGTCAGTGGCACAAAAACAGGGCAGCGGCGCCTGTGACCACAAAACACGGCGGCGCGTCACCGGCGGCTACTTAGCGGCTCAACAACTCATGCGCTGGACTCTACTCGTCATCCCGAACCCATCGAGGTACGGTAGAGTCCTTTCCATCCCTTAGAACTCCCTCGCCGGCGACATCCACGGCGGCCCGAGCTCGGTCGCTCGAACGCCGGCGAGCACAAGCCATAAATGGCTCAAGCAACAACCCCAGCATGCTTAGTGGCCCCCAAACAACGCGGACCGCAACAAGAATGAAGCAAAACCTTAGCGGAACGACCTCGCCGACGGCCATGGCGGACGGCGAAGATCTGAGCGACGCGTGCCGGCCAAAACCCGCATGCGCTCGATCAACCAACAATGCGAACAGACTTAGGACGGCTAGGCGAAGCTAGCGCAAGACTCCGACTCGAAAAAGATCAACTAACGCGAACGACCGACGAGCACACCGTCGCGACGGCCATGAACCGCGACGGCGCTCGTGGACAGAGCACTACGACTCGATTCAAGAAAAACCAAGCGCGGATAGTTCGAGGTGCTCACCCTGGTTACGGAACACTTGCTATCGTGGCCGGAGATGAAGCAGAGGGAGCTGGCGACGATGACCGAGCCGGCGGAGAAGATGAACCGAGCGGCAACGTCGACGTTCCCGGAGCTACGGTCCACCATTTGCAAAAAGGAGGATAGCAACGGAATCAGTGAAGAACAAGGAAGATGAAACAAGAACCAGAAGAACAATGTGGCTCCTATATAGCCGGTGAGACTGCAAACCAGAGCGGCGGCGCTCTCGCCGGAGCCGAGGAAGAAAGCTTCGCGCCGGGCGATTCACGCGTTCGCAACTTCAACCAACTAGTGCGGGAGGTGTACTAGACCCAAGCGAAAGCCATTGCGGAGGATTGGAAGCTTGGTAGTGACTGGAAAGCTCGTGCGAGCTCGGCGACGCAAAGTGTTCGCGCGGAGGAGCAGAGCCGAGCAGAACGCGCGGCGTCGAGCGTGGAAAGAGAGGGCAGGGGTGGACGGCGTCCCGTTTTGAAGACGGCAACGGGTTCGTGGTGATGCCACGCACGCGATGGAACACGCGTCGTGGGCAGACGGCAAACGGTGGCGTCGGCAGCTGGCCGGACAGGTGTCGGCGCCATGGAACCGTTCGACATGCAGGTGTTCGGTGAAATGCCCAAACTGCCCTGCGACTGCTTTTGCAAAAAGCTAAACCTTCCAAGGGTTTTCATGAAAAACTTAGAACACCAAAGTTTCTCCAAATTTCATGATCTACACTTTTGGTAACATGCACTTTTTCAAATTCGGACTAGAAATGAAAATGCATTTTTAGAAATTTGAAAACCTTTTTAAAAGAATTTACCCCCTTTCTAATTACTTTAAAAACTTGAACAACACTTGAAAAACTGTAAACACAACAAATGCAATTCAAACAGAGATCTATCACATTGCTTAAACAACCATATGCAAATTATTTATAGAGTTTGAAAATCATGATTAGGGTTTAATCCACCCCCTCTAGGAATAGGGTTTGGATTCAAATTTAAATTTTTGGAATTTGAAAAGATGACCCTGCAATCACACCATGGATCAAACATAAGCAAGTAAACTCATTTTAGTTCAATGCATATCCAGGTTTTCAAAAAAATGAATGATGCTTAATGCATATGATGACATGATCAATTTTTAATTAAGTGCTTAAACACCAGGGGTGTTACAGCCAAGTGCAGGGATTGGGTCATGCACGTGGCGGGGATTTCCCTTCGTAATTTCAAGTCAATGCTGGCGAGAGATTGGTTGAAGAAGGGCAAGAATCCATGTACCAAATACAATATGATCAAGGATCATCAGTGGGAGGCTTTTTGCAAACTGCGAAACTTAGACGAAGCAAAGGAAAAGAGTGTCAAGTACAGCGCACTCGCGAAGAAGAACAAGTGGCCCCACCACTTGGGAATGTCTGGGTTTGCCGCAAGAGGAAAGAGTGGCAAAGACAATATGAAGCTATGAGAGAGACCGAGCAACCAGATCCGTACCAGGACGTCGAACCTAGGGCTAAGAACTTCATCAGAGCTCGAATTCCAAAGAAGCTCAAGGAGGGTGCAACCAAGTTCAACGAGTCCGGGTTCGAGGAGGTGGAGAAGGTTGTCATCAAAGCCTCTAAGGACAATGGGTCCTATGAGGTTCAGAGGGGCCATGACCTACTTACTGGGGTCCTAGGAACCCCCGAGCACCGCGGTTGCGTACGTGGAGTGTAGTCAAAGATAAATTGGAACGCGATTCAGGTGTGGCAATCCAACGCTTCCTCATACAAGTCGAGGCACAGGTACAAGGCGGGCATCTTTCAAAAGGGCTATGAGCTCGGCATGCCTGATATGATCAAAGCTCGATAAAGGAAGCCTTCACGAGCAACGATCCCGAGATGGTGGCGATGAGGTCACACATGTTCCGCCAGGCTGGCGTGCCCATCCCTCCAGCTCCACAAGGGGGGAACGTTCCTCAACTCGAGGATTTCCCTTGCCACCCAATCGATGACATCAAGGATATGACACTTGTGCGGCTTCTAATTCCATTTGGCAGGAGCAAGAAGATTGTCGTGGGAGAGGGAGTTGTATATCCGATCAACGAAATTCTAGAAGGATATCGGGCCCGGTTACCTAAGAACTATGCGCTGGTGACTGTAACGTATGTTAACCCAGAGCATAAAGAATATGAACTAGATGTTCCCCACCTACAACGTGATCGTACCTTTGAAGGAGCGGAATGTGATGACATCTTTTGGATGAAGGACAACCTTGAGATCATAGCAATGACAACCTCTGTTGTTGGATCTTGTCCCCTAGAAGGCGACGATGACGACGATGGCGAAGGTCGTGACAAGGAACTGCCTCGTTCACCTCTTGGCAAGAGCCCTCCTCAGAGCTCGAAAAGTCCGCCTTTGGACCCGACCATTGAGGCAGGAGGTTCAGGGGCCGCTTCTGGGGGCAACACAATGCGTGCAAGCCAGACGAGCCCGAGCGGGCCATCTCCCGACACTCATCCTATGCCCCCGACAAATGAGGAGGGGTTCAAGGGGATGCACCGGGGGAATTTACGGAGGGGGAACAGCGGACACAGACAACGCCAGGTGCAACAAGCCAACAGGGAGGTATAGAGGCGGACAACTCGAATGACGACTCTACATCGCTCCCATACTCGACTACATTTCCAAGGTACATTACAGACGAGCACACACAACGTTCAATTCACATTTGTACCTCAATTTACATTCGTACGTTCTATCCCGACTTTTCCAGGTCTGAAGATGATCCTCATCATCTATTTCCGGAGTCGGGTGACTGTCCCGGCCACTTTGAGAACGGGAAGTTCATGATAACCAAGCAAGCACTCCTTGATGAAGAATTGTGGGATACAAGGAGGTTTCATCTTTGGTACATGGAAGCGGCAAAAAGAGGTATGTCATGTTTCACCGTGAAGATTGTAGAGGATTGCTTCCACTTGCCCGATATCGACGATTTCATTATTCCGGTGGACTTCTAAGACATGTATAGGTTGCTTCGGGGAGAAGACCTAGACATCGTCCAACTCACCCTGTTTGCAATGTAAGTGACGACTTGCGAGTTAATTCCATAGATCTCTCCTGTTGTATACGTCAACTCTACACTTATTAGACTCTATGGTACGTTGACGTATCTATGCAGGATGTCTGCCACCGTAAGCAACAAAAAATATCATCCTACTCTTTTTCTCTCTCCAATGCATATTAATGAGAATGTCATCAAGGGTCACATGCCAACGGATAAAAAAACAATCAAACAGAGAGAAAAGGAATATAGAGAAAATATGAGGAATCAGAAGAAGAAATTGGCAGACTACATGTGCTAAGTAATGAAGAAGGTCAAGGAGGATGGGCCACAGTGTATCATGGCTCCATACCACTTTGGGTAAGTATGAAAACATGTTTGTAGAGATCCGAAGTGGGTAGGATCAAGCTTTGTAATCATCCTAACCAATAGTATGTTTGAATCGTGCAGCAACGACCTTGAGAGGCATTGGGTTGCATATCTCATCTATCCTCAAGATGGCAGAGCAGTCGTATTTGACTCGTTGAGGTCACAAAACAAACTAGGGTACAAGATATTTGAAGATTGTTTGAAAGTGTAAGTCAATAAACATTTTTCATCTTTTACGGTTATCGTTATTATTCAAAACATGTCTAACTCTATTACATTTTGTGCAGGGCTTATAAGTCATACTTGAAGGATCCCGAATGCTGGGATCGCAGGACCGATAGTTGCAAGGCGAACAATACCGATCACACCAAAATCTGACACGACTTCCCGGTACGTAAAGTAATTGCAAAGTTCATTTGTGCTTTGTTTCCATATGTGTTAGCTTCTATAATGATCGTGCAGTGCGTCAAACAACCGGTTGGATCCAAGGCATGTGGCTTGTACACATGAGATCACCTGAGGCAGTGCAGGGAGTACACTCAAAACTAGAAGAAGCTCAATGAAGGAGTAAAATATTGGGTGAACACCTACAAGCCATCTTTTAAGAAAGTTAAGGCGGAAATCTGAAAGTTCGTCATAGAGAAATATGTCCTCGAAGGAGAACAATTCTACGACGAAGAATCTCCCTTAGCTACCGAACCTAGGTACGAGAGGCTTAGGAAATGGCTGATTATGCTGTGCCCAAGTGATTACAAATGGCCCGTGGACTTTGCTTAGAGGATTTTATAAATGTAACTCAAAAGGACTTGTTGGTTTGGTGTGATGTGTATATGAATGTTGAAAACTGTGTATTATGTCATGTGCAATGCTTGGATGATTTATATTTAAATGTTTGGTGCATATATATGAAATCTGAAATCTGAAAATGTTTTGAATTCAAATTCCGGGAATGATTTGAATTCTGTTTTTTATTTTTTATTTTGAAAACTGAGTGGACCGTAGCGGGCGCTGTAAGGTTGCCGTTGCGGTATATACATTTACCACAGCGGGCAACACAAGGCGTCTGTTGCGGTTAATGGTAGTTAACCGCAGCGGACACCTTATGTTGTCCGCTGTGGTAAATGGATATACCGCAGCGGGCAAAAGCCCCTTTTGCCCGTTGCGGTTAAGTGTTTCTTTACCGTAGCGTGGCAGCGCAAGCGGACGCTGCTGCCTGGTGCGGTAAATCTCTTTTGACCGTTGCGGTAAAGATTTGTATAGTAGTGGCCTGTGTTGCAGTCTGAGAAGCCAGGATCATCAGCATGAGATTGGCGCCTTCCACCAGCAGTTTGACACACGGAAACGGAGCAAAGCTGTAGCTTCGTGGGATTCGTGAGGTTCCGATGCGCAGCAAAGCTGGTTATCCATTAATTTCCCGCGACGTGGACGCACGAACCGACCGGTGGTGAACTCCGTTGTACTGCACATGGGTTCATTGAACCGGCGCGTACTATGAAAGTGACGTTGACGTGACCTTGTTCAGAACGACCGGTTCTTGCTGTTCTAGATCCAATTTGATTTCGACTTGAAATAACTCTAAATTTATTCTTCGCCTACGTTGAGCGTGCCATGGAATTAATTAGAGAATGTCCACCAGTCAGGTTGTTCGGCTGCTGATATTATTTTGTTGTGAAAGAAAAAAAAATATATCATGGCTAATAAGTCAGACTAATAAATTTAAACAAATTACACTTTTTTTTGTTAAACTGTTTCAAGATTAATTATAAGGTCAAACTTAAGCTGGTTAGACTTCTCTTGGTGTAGCCTATCCATCATGTACAAGTCTCCAAACTTAGCACTAATTAATGCTTGTGGGTTGTATGTACAACTAACTATTCTTTCAAAAGGATAATTAACATAATGTTCTTTTTTTACAACGAAGGGTCTATAGTGATTTTGTTAATTTTAAAAATACCTATCTATTTTGTATATAATTGTTTGTCTATAATACTGTTTCTATAATCAAGCTCACATTAACCAGAGTGGAGTGTGGCCTCTAGAAGGCACAGATGAGGAAGAAGGGCATAGAAGGCGAACGACATTTACTTTGAACGTGGTGATAGGGAGGTCCTTGCTAGGATTATTGGAGATTACATCTAGCTGGGTACCTTTGATATTGATTTTGATCGACTTCAAATGAATTGGGTCTATTCCCACATATACCTGCCCCGTTGAGTGTGCCTTGAAATTAAATGAATGGATATGAAACTTTGTTAAACCGGCATAGAGAAATTGAGGTCAAATGCTCATAATAAAGGAGAACTAAGCATAGCTTAGCCGATTAGGCTTCTAGTACGTGGACCTGTCTAGGTTCATACCTGCAACTTAATATGATTGATTGTACGTACAACTAATTATTTTCAAAGGTTGGAGACCTGCTATTGACAGTAGGGGTGTACGTATGTGATAACTCCATTAATTATAAAATATATATGTTTGTCATATATTGTCTTTCTAAACAACTCACATTAATGAGAAAGGAGAGTAGTGGAGGGCTGGAGGCTAGAGGAGAAGTATATAGAGGAGGAAGGAGACTAAAGATGGAAGAATGACTCGGAGGCAATGAGGTTATAGGGAGGTCCTTGATAGGGTTAATGTGGGTCTCAAGTTAAAGTGAGATGTTACAATTAATATATGGAAGCTAGACACTTAATTATCAAGCGAGACGTGACAATATATGGAGAAGTACCCAAGGTAGCATGGGAGTGGCCCTGTTTGGTTACAAGGACTTAAAAAAAAATCCTTGTCACATCGGATGTCTAGACACTAATTAGAAGTATTAAATATAGAGTATTTATAAAACTAATTTGTCAGACGAAGACTATTTTGCGAAACAAATCTATTGATATAAAATAGTCTATGATTTGAAAATATTGTGCTACAGTAAACATATGTTAATGATTGATTAATTAGGTTTAATAGATTTGTCTCGTGAAGTACTACATGTCGTTATAATTAGTTTTATAATATAAATTATATTTAATTCATTTAATTAGTATCAAACATCCAATGTGACAAGAAACTACAAAATAGTCAGACAACCAACATAGAGAGGTCACAGAACTAGCAATCACCGTCGGACGGTTGTTTTAGAACCGACATTAACAAAATATCGACACCAGTTCGTGACTTCAATCGGTAGTGATAGGCATGATACTATCACTGCTGGTTTAGGCCACGGATATATCTGTTCGTAGCTTGAACCGACGATAGTGCTAGCTATTTTGCACAAAAATCATAACTTTTTATATAAGATCAGATTAAGATAAATTTTGTATCAAAATTGTAGACGTTAAAGATATCTAAAACTTTATGGTTGAAAACTTTTTAATTTGAGATAGTTTATAACTCTAAATATTTAATATAAGTTTTTATATCAGATTTAATATAATTAACAATGTCAAATAGAGGCAAAGTCTGACATTAAAGTTGTAGTACTCGATCAGATCTATAACTTTGCAATTAACAACCTTTTCATTTAAGATCTTTTTTAGAGATGGAAGGAGTACTTTCTTTCCTTTTATCACCTATGCTCGCAGTGTGACAGGTCTGTTCGCCACCAACCATCCTCTCTCTGTTATATTCAGCTATATATATTGCCCGGGAGTTTTAAAAGAAGAAATGATTCACCTTTTTCTTCGTTTTAAATAAATTCAACTACCTATACCCTCTGTAAGATTAAAGAAATTAGAAATGAATTCAACTACGTATACCCTCTATAATATTAAAAAAATACTTAAAAAATATATTTGGGCTCACAACCCAGACCCACAATGTAAATTGAGGTCATGGTAGGGTTGAAGCCACCGACCCGACGACAAGTATCATACTCTCGATGCCTGTTAGAAATTAAACTTGACTCGATGACGATAATGACCTTTGTCCTAACAATGCAGGGTCTAGCCTTGAGACCTGTCAATGATATTCTCCTATCGCTGCTGGGTCTGAGAACCAATAGTGATAACAAAGCACAATCGATGTCGTCTGTCAATTACCCTCTGCTCAGTCTGATTCCAGCAGTGTTGCCGGCCCCAATTCAATTTGCGTGGGCGCTCGCTAGATTCTTATGCGGTGAAGGATTGGCTGGCTCGTGTTTAGCTCGCCGTTTGTACATATTAATTAATCTATATCTATATCTATATATCTATTAATAAAGAGGTAAAATTTCAGCCTTTTTTTGGTCCGGTTTTTCCTAAATAACTCTATAAATGTTCGTCTATGTCTATTTTTATATGAATTATGTTCTACCCCAATACGAGTTGTCACTATACCTAAAAAGACATGTTATGAACCGGAAGGAAAAAACTAAATACCGGACTCCATATAGAAAAAGAAAAAAAAAGTAAATACCGAACTCTTTATTGAAAAAGTAAAAAAGTAAATATATAGAGAGAAGGAAAAAAAAATAGGACACGATGTTCGTCTGACCAAATCCTTTCACGGGTCTCCTATGTCTAGGTTTCGTGTTGATTTCAGATAGGAAATCCAAAAAGAACACATATTTCCAGCTATGAAATCTAAAAGAAAATAGACTACCATAAACCTAATTAAATCATATATCAACCAGACTATAAAACTAGACATCCTATGCCACCGCAAATCAAAGCCACGACCAATTAGATCAAAGATCAAAAGGATCAAATCAAGCTCAGCATGAAATCGAAAGAGCACAATGGGTTAATTCGAGACCACCAGAGTACCACGGGCCTACACCGCCACATTGTGACATCGAGCGCGGACCGCACACACCGATCTGGCCGGACCACGCCGCCCAGACGTTGAGGCGACACAGAGGAGCGGCTCGGCGGCGGTGTGCTGCAAAACACGGACGACGAGGCACTGGCCCAGTTGCCTGAGCGACGCGGCGGAATCCGAGTTGATCGGCGTGAACCGGTCCCCTCGGCCAGCAGCCCCCGACACTACATAGATTGGGTCTGTGTATGCCGATTGCGCTGCAGCCTGGCCAGATTTGGTGGAAAGATGTGATCTCTAGCGGATTCGGGTGGAGCTATCAGTACATGCACGGAGGAGATAATGGAGGAGCCTACCGCAGATAGACGCGCAAGCACGGATGCGTGCAGATGGACTCCGTGCAGTCGTTGAGAGCATCAGAGCAATGCGTGCAGTGCGCCAGTTTTTTCTACTAATATTTGGAAAAAAAATCTCATGTTGCAACGCACGGGCAAGTTTGCTAGTAATAAAATAATAAAGAGATAAAATTTCCGGCCATTTTTTTGTCCATCCATTTTTTTATCCGTCTCTTCCTCTAACTACCGGATAATATATAACCCGTACTCATACATGTTTGAATAGATATTCTCTAACGTGGTGTAGAGTTCGATTCCAAAACCTATTGGGTCGTGTATGTGATCCGGACTCAAAAACAACCGACTTTCCATATGAGTCCTATTTCAACATGGCTCGATATATTATATTTTTCCTAGGAAAAACAAGCAATATCATATATTCACATATAGAGAAAAAATAGTAATAATTAGCAATGGACTCCTTGATTGGTTTGTAGGGCAATGGCATATATTATAGAGAAAATAAAATACAAATGAAAAATAAATAGTAATGGACTCCATCGCGGACTACTCTGAAAAGATCATGTATAAAAAAGGTAAAATATGAATAAATATGCAACAACTACTCATATCCATGTTTTTTCTTCCGTTGCAACACACGGACACGTTTGCAAGTTAATTAAATATTATAAACATGTTTGGGCCAGGCTAGGATCATGACGTGGTTTCACCGGATCTTGCGCGGCAAACCGCGTGTAGTTTGCTCACTCTTTTTATTTTCTACTTTTTCTTTACCTTTTTTTTGTTTTTATTTTTTATATAGTTTTTGTTTTATGTCTTTTTATATTTATATTTTTATATCCTTCTTTAGTATATATTTTTTTCTAATTTACTTGTAGAAGCATCGGAAGTTATTTAGAATTAACTAATGACAACGTATCAAGTGCAAACCATAACCTTCGTGAAAACTCGTGCAAACCATAACAAAAAATTCATCTAAATTCACCAAAAAATCACACATGTAGATGATATGATGATACACAATCTTGTAAAATATCTTGTCTAGACTCGGCTTCATTTGTGAGATATAAAAATAACAAATTTCTATTTCTTATTTTTATATCTCGCAAATGAAGCCGAGTTTGGACAAGATATTTTACAAGTTTATGTATTATCATATCATCTACATGTGTGGTTTTTTTGTGAATTTAGATAACTTTTTTTCCATAGTTTGCACGAATTTTCACGAAATTGTGGTTTGCACAGGATACATTCCCTTAACTAATGTACATAAGTTGTATATAATAACTTATGTTTAGTAGTTTTGTACATAAGTTGTGCTTCATAGCTTTTATATTTGTAAGTTTTGGTACAAGTTATAAGTTATATATGTTATAAGTTATGTGGTATATGCTATGTGGTATAAGATATAGGTTATAAGTTATAAATTATTTTGTTTCTTTGTGTTTAATAACTTTTGTGTTTTCAAGTTTTGACATAAGTTAATTCGTTCATTTATGTTGAATAACTTTTGTACATAAGTTGTGATGCATAACTTTTGGTTTTCTAAGTTTTGGGATAAGTTATAAGATATAAGTTATTATAAGTTGTAAGTTATACATTATAAGTTAGTACACATAAGTTGATTCTGAAATAAAACTATTTGAAACATATGCAAACATGGTCTAGTTGTATTTGTCTTGCCGTGTAGAACACACAGTTCTAGACGGAATTGGAAACAAATGCATCGTTCAACAGTTATAGCATTTTAAAATAATTTTCTTGCTTTATTTTGGCTTGCATCAACTGACATCACAGCTTAGATTCTATTTCCCATCGTAAAACAAGCCAACCAAACATCGCAATAATCCTAAGGATCAAGCTAACCTTTGAGTGTGCTAACTTGATGACATAATTAAAGAAACTAGCGATGAGAAAAAAATAGAACAATTTATACTTCCCTCCTACCTATGAAAACATTAAACTCAGATACGACATAAGACTTCGGTGGGAGTTAGAACGACAAAGACATGCCTTTTATTTAGCCAAGATATTGATGGGCAAGCAACCAACGACAAACATCACGACACTAGAAGGCTCCGTTTGGCAGGACTCCAAACAGTTCCAGCTTTTCTAACGTATTCATTGTTCATGCACTATTCACATGAGTTATTTTTATCTCTCCTTCCTCTCCTCTCATAGAGCCAGAGTGAGGAGAGAGGGAGAGAGGAGAGATAAATATGGTTCCTATGAGTTTATGAACAGTAAATACATCAGAGAAACTGGAACTGTTTAGAACCTGTTAAACGGGACCTAGACATTTAAGGTTCATTATTTGACATAGTATACTTGAAAGCTGTCCATCTAATACCGTACCTAGCTATAGTTGTTGGAGGCGGCGAGATGGTTCAAACCATGCAGTCAAGATCATATGCTTAACTAATTTGGTGCCAAACGCCCACCAAGAACGACAAGTGTCAGCTCCAATAAGAGATGTGAAATTGCTTTGTGACACCGTTTCCACGAGCTTCCAGCAAGCGAGCTAGAGCGCATCGATCATTGCTATATCTTTTGGTTCCACCTCCTGTTCCTGCCATATCAAATTGAATGTTTGATATTAATTTAGAGTATTAAATATAGATTAATTACTAAACTAATTGTATACTTGACACTAATTTATGAAACTAATTGCATAGTTTGACACTAATTTACAAGGCGAATCTATTAAGTTTATTTTTTTTTATTTAATAATAATGTGATACAATAAACATGTGTTAATGATAGATTAATTAGACTTAATAGATTCGTTCCATGAATTAGTCATGACTTATGTAATTAGTTTTATGGTTAGCTCATGTTTAATCCTTTTAATTAGCATCGAAATGTGACATCTCCTAAGTGCGTGTCAGGGCGTTTCCAATGGTATAAGCTAGTACTAACTTTAAGCTTGTGTGGCTGATAAGGCAGGTTGATGATGTTTTTAACTGTTTTGTGTGAGATAAAAACATTGTATCATATTGTATCATGCCTGATAAGTCAAACGTATAATGATGAAGATAGATTGTCCTGAATATCTTGCTTTGAGCGAAAGAGTGTATCGTGAAATATAGTAGAGTATCTCATAAGTCCACGCTAATCTCTTATCTTTTATATTATTTATTTAATGATTTAAAAAATTATTAGCTAGCTCTAAGGATGCCCTCGTTAATCGGACAACTAGCATCAAGGAAGTCCACGTACGCAGCAGCTCATTTATATGCCCAGAAGCTGCCACCTACTTTGTGATGATGCATGATTTTTCTCATATCTGGCGGCACTTTACACGCGCTTACGAAGAGTCACGGCTGGTGACTGCGTTGTGCCGGAATTATTCTACTTTCAATTAGATTTTTTTTACAATATGGTTAAGGCAGTTTCAATGAAGAATTTATGGTGGTTTCTATCTCTATTAATTAGCTTGATAACTCAGCTTTTTGCTGATGTGGTGGAAGAATTAACGAAGAGAGAGAGAGTGCAGAAGGAAGAAACGGTTTCTATCTTACGAAACCATGTCGACTCTGGAAACGAGGCAGATAGACGCGGCTAAATCTCCGTTGGGGAGACTCGACTGGTTTCCAGTGCACTTTTTCCGGATCCCGTGCTCCTCGCCGCTGTGCCGATGGCCCTGCTCGCTCCTGCCTCCGCTTTTGGCGAGCGCTCGCTCCTGCTCTCGGCCTGCACTTTCCCGCGCTACTCTCTTTGCCGTGTTCAGGGAATCAGGGCTTGGACAGTCTCGTATCGTATCATATGGCAGTACGTGACGTACTAGACCTGCACTCATATATAGTAGTATATTCTTTCTTATCTTAATTCCAAAGTACCAGAAAGAACCAGCAAATGCCTCGACCATGCATTATTGCCCTTCGTGCTTTGTGACCTTTTGCAAACGATGGCATGTTTGGTGCTGGAAAGTGTGTTTGAACAACAAAAACTCTGATTTTCTTTGCTGGTGTCGGATCCTGAGATCCAGGAACAACGAGACTGTCGAAATAGTTGCCACAGTCAATCTAGATGTTTTTTTACTGTATTTAATTTATTATTTGTATGGATAGTGTTGTAGAAATTATAGGTTGGGAGGAGTAGTTTCTTGGTACGGCATCCTATGCTATAGAAATTACTATAGTTTTTATCATTGGAACTGCCCTTATGTATGAGGGACGTAGCGAAAAGAGGCATGGACTCTCTCTCCCGTGCACCGTGCTGGAGCTTGGATAAAGATGACCTGCCATTGCAGCACTGCGTCGCAACTACACGATCTCACTAGAGTTACTACGACGTCTCTGAATCACTGCTACGTACTGCTCTCAGAGTCAGGGATCTGTTATATTTTTTAATTAAAAAAGTGAGAGGTATGAAAAAGAAAGAAACTTTCGATCTTCAGCTTTGGCTTAATTATGAGCATGTAAGACTGAGAATTAGCTGAAAAAAATCAAGGCAGGAGTGGATACGGTATGGCCTGAGACTATGTCCAACCAGAGATGCATTTGAATACCCAAACTCAAAATAGGTCTCCAGTAGAATATCTATAATCTTCAACATGGATTTCAGAGTAGACATAACCCAAATCTGAGTCTTTTGGGTTATGTTGTTGGAGAAGATTAAAAATAGATATAGAACCTTTTACCTGTAGCGCTACTCAAAATATAAATAAGACTTGTATTATGAGTTATGTTTGTTAGAGATAGTGAGGACTCAAGCATCTGACGACAAATAGGAAAAGTGAACAAGAAATTTTGCTCCGATCGGTCCTCCAAAAAGAACAACTCTGCATGCTTCCTTCGTTTGCGATACAACTTTTACCATCGCGCACAATGCATTATGATCGGTGAATATATATAGTTGCAATTTCATTTTCACCTCACCTCGAAGCCGTTTTTTTGCCGGCTAGTTGTACGCCCTCTCTCTATTCGTGATATACCCGTACATCCACTTATATACATGGATGCGCATTCTCAATCTCTCTCTCCACACCAAAATCTCAAAGGTCGTACGTCAATTGACATTGAAGTGAGTGTGTCTTTGGCCGGCATTATTGTCTGGCCGACGCGTCACAAAAAGTAGGGCACGTAACCTAATGAAGTCGAATGATTGTACTGATATGATAAGACCGAATTCCCTGTATGTGTTTCTCGACTACTCACTCTATCCCAAATTATAAAGATATTCCAAGAATCTTAGAGAGTCAAAACATCTCAAGTTTAACCAATAATTATAGAGAAAACTATAAAGATTTATATTTATATAAGATATCAAATAAGCATATTATATATGAAAATAAAATTGATAATAAATATAATGATGTTTATTTGACATCATAAATATTATTATATTATCATATAAGTTTGATCAAACTTAAGATACTTTGACTCTTTACGATTTTATGATATCTTATAATTTGGGATGAAGGGAGTACTATAATATAGACTGAGTTCTTTCTGAAGCGCTGCAGTGCAAGAGAGAATTGATGAGCCGAAGGTTATGATAGGATCGAGTGTGTTTTAGTAAGTAGCAACAGTAGTAGTTATTATTGTACTTTCCAGCGGGGCACTACTGTTCTCTGTTCTCTTCCCCCGGCCGGCCGGCCTCCCCATATACACGTAGTACATCAAGCGGCCGGGAGCAGCTCCATCTATAAGTTGAGCTTCTCCAAGGACGACGGTTCAGTTCACTGGTGGGTAGGACTAGTTCATCACGCAAACCACAACTCCACAAAGGAAGCTCGCAATGGCGACGAACCCGGGCCTCTTCACCGAGTGACCATGGAAGAAGCTCGGCAACTTCAAGGTAGCTCCATATCCTGCCTACACGGTTCACACGTACCCGATCTCGTAGCCAAACGTCGTCCTTGGCTGATGCGCGCATGGATGGCACAGTCGCACACTACACAGAGCGGCAGCTCAAGCAAGATTAGCAAGTAATACTAGTTCAGTACGTAGTTGTCTGTTCACCAGTGTGTGCCATGCCCTGCCTAGCCATGTTCATGCACTGTGAGTCTGTGACTGTGTCTCGGAACATGCATGCGTACGTGGACATGCACCTGTGAGACCATGCATGCATCCTACAGTTCGAGATCGAGATCGAGCAGTGTCGTCATGCTGGTGCTACCTGACGCTCGTACGCTACGTTGCTGACGCTAGCCTCGCTGTTGGTGCATGCATGCAGTACCTGTTGCTAGCGCCGTGGGTGGCGCACGGCGGCTACGTCGCGGCGACCAAGGGGTGGAAGAGGGCGGACCTGGGGTACATGGCCATCTTCCCGTCGCTGCTCTTCCGGATGCTCCACAACCAGGTGTGGATCACCGTGTCCAGGCTCCAGAACGCGCGCAGCCGGCGGCAGATCGTGGTGGACCGCGGCATCGAGTTCGAGCAGGTGGACCGCGAGCGCAACTGGGACGACCAGATCCTCCTCAGCGGCATCCTCCTCTACCTGGGCTCCCTGTACATCCCCGGCGGCCAGCACCCGCCGCTGTGGCGCGCGGACGGCGCCGTGCTCATCGCCCTGCTGCACGCCGGCCCCGTCGAGTTCATCTACTACTGGTTCCACCGCGCGCTGCACCACCACTTCCTCTACACCCGCTACCACTCCCACCACCACGCCTCCATCGTCACCGAGCCAATCACCTGTAAGCCAGCCGCTTCATCACTTTCAATACGCCGGCAAATAAATTTGCTGTCAGTAATAATCATGCATCTTGCATGCAAAAATTTCCTGACTGGATTTCGTCTCTATCTAGGAGTATATGGAAAAGTTATGTAGGAACCGTCCGTACGTGTGCTCCGTGCAATTTGTGTAGTAATTCCACTCTATTTGTGGTAAATCACCTCGATCTCTTAGGACTACACGTCAACCATGTGGTAAATCACCTTCCTTTGGGATCATACGTCAATCCATACCAAAACACCGTAAGGACGGTCCGTACCTAATTTGTTTCGCTAGTATAATATATATATATACTCCTTGCATCACCTCCATCCCTGAAAAAGATGCATCCTTAGTCAAACCCAAACATCAAAATTTTGACCAATATTTAGACCTTATTTGGCACGTCTCACTTTGCAAGTGAAGTCATTTTGTCTTTCTTTTTTCTATAACTACACAAGCAGCTTGAAGCTGTCATTTGGTAAAAACGACTCTACGTGTGAAGCTTTTTAAAATATGTTGTTACAAAATCCCACCAAAGCAAGTGGATTTTTTGAGATTACACAGTACAACGCAGACGCTCAACACGCACGCACACTCACCCCTATGAACACACGTACGTAAACCCTACCCCTATGAGCACCTTCGAAGAATTGAGCCGGTAAATCTTTTTTAAAACAGCAAAGAGTTGTTTTTCCCTGTCCTACAAAACAATTTTGAAAAAAACACTGTCCTGTAGACAACTTTTTAAAGAGTCTAGGTCTAGGAGCTTAACATGACTCTGTCATGGTCCCGAAGGCCGGACATCGACATCCAAAGTTGCATTTACTCCGTATGAGCTTGCAAAGTTGGTTCTTCTTTTTTTCCATCACTGTACATTTCAGTTTGGTGCCTACTTGGAACAAAGACCTTTCCAAAGGACAGTAAAAGCCTTCCCTTTCAAAGGACATTTGCTGACTAGAGACACGGCACCGCCAATCGACATCACGTCTCCTATCATCTTGATGCCAACTTTGAGCCCCGGAGAGCGACACTGGCCGATTTAGGACGAGCATATCTGGGACCATGCGAAAGCCATGCTGCACAGTTGCTGCATGCCTACAGCTTCCACAACCGAACAGAATCGAAACATGATTGCGTGCATTGCCGGTCACCACGTACACGTACTTATTACCACCGAACCACTATCTCCATCGGACAGATTGAACCCAGGGATAAATTTTGAAATTATCAGAGATGAAATTTTGAAGGGAAACAGTTAATCAATTCACATGTAACACAGGGAGGTTACGAGAGGAAGAAAAAGTAGGTAAAACAGAATTAATGGCAGAGTAGTTTTGCAAACTATTATTATGGCACTCAATCAAAGGTGCAAAAACAGAGAAAACTACATGAACTAGACATGCCTTAGCCATGGAAATCATGTCACAAGAATTCACAATTTAATAGATAATGAATATTAGCCTGGTTTTCTTCTTCCCGTCTCCATTGGTTTCCATAAGCAGTAAGATAAGCTGAAAAAGAAAAGCTGTAACTCAAACAAGAAATGTTTTAAACAGAGAGATAAGTCTGCAGCATACAACCAGGAGATTAGAGCAGTCCACACGGCAAATAAAAACATTGTCAGACTTAGAGATCAACAGATTTCTGTGGGAATATACCTGGTTCATGATCCTGATACATATTCCTGTGACCTAAGAAAGCAGAAAGACAGCAACAATTAAAATAACATAAACCTTGAAATGTTATCATATATCACAGATCATTTCCTTAAAAGAATTATCAAACAGCCCTCGTATGCACATCTAATGGTGCTTTTTTTAATTCCTTTTGCAGCAACTAGCACATATTAAGATCAAATATTGTTCTTTTTTGCAGCCGTCATCCATCCATTTGCTGAGCTCGTGGCATATGAACTACTGTTCTCGATCCCATTGATTGCGTGCACCTTGAATGGAACTGCTTCCATTCTTGCATTTTTTATCTACGTGAGCTATATCGACTTCATGAACAACATGGGTCACTGCAACTTTGAACTGGTACCCAATTGGCTCTTCAAATGGTTCCCTCCTCTCAAGTATCTCATGTACACACCCTCGTAAGTATCTCATATAACTGTTGCTCTCCACAATTGATATGATTTGTTAACAATGCAAGTAGGCTTAACTCAATAACTTTTATTTTGTAAAGTAAGTTGTTTCCTTGATTCCATATGTTATTCTGGGTATATAATTAAACTTTTATGACATAGGTTTCATTCTCTCCACCACACTCAGTTCAGGACAAACTACTCCCTGTTCATGCCATTCTATGACTACATATATAACACCATGGACAAGTCATCAGATACGTTGTATGAGAAATCACTCAAGGGCAAAGAAGAAACAATAGACGTGGTTCATCTTACCCATCTTACTAGCCTGCACTCCATCTATCATCTGAGGCCTGGGTTTGCAGAATACGCTTCTAGACCTTACGCTCCCAAGTGGTATGTGCGGATGATGTGGCCCATGTCATGGCTTTCCATGGTTCTGACATGGACATACGGTTCTTCATTTACTGTTGAGAGGAACATCATGAAGAAACTCAAAATACAATCATGGGCCATCCCAAGATACAGTTTCCATGTAAGAATCATGGTTAACACAATATACAATATCTGCTTGATATTTTTCACAAGGAGTAGGATTCCAGTGTCAACCAAATCATCTTGTTTCAGAGAAGAATCTAACAGAATCACCAACTTTCTCTGTTCTGCAGTATGGATTGACTTGGGAGAAGGAATCAATCAATAGGCTGGTTGAGAAGGTGATATGTGAAGCTGACAAGAAAGGAGCTAAAGTTATTAGCCTCGGACTCCTTAATCAGGTATGCCATTTATTCAGTTATTAGAAGTAGACAACTCAAAAAGATGATCTCACATTCATATGGAAGTCACATGAATATGCATTATTAATCTGGAAGTATGGAAAGAAAATCATTAGTGTAAGTGGACAAAAATGGTTTAGTTGTATGTGCTGGAATAGGCAAAAACCTAACAATAAGAAAAGAATGCAGATTTGGTGCCCAGGGGGGGGCTGGCGCCCTCGTTGGCTTGCTAGTCAAAATACCACGTTGCAATGATTCAAAAATCATGTATGTAGCATACATAAAGTTAAGTATTGCCACAACAATTCAGTTTGAAATTCATCTTAGATGCCAAGAAAAAAAAAATAGACAAGGAATGAACCTGGCACTGTTCATCAAGTGCTGACAGTGACACTTCTGTTTTTTAATCTCAGCATCAATAATGAATTTCAATCTGAATTGTTGCGGCTACACTTAACTTTAGGTTTACTACATACATGATTTTTGAAACATTGTAACATGGTAATCTGAATTATTCCAATGGTGCTTACATGCTAATGAACTATATAGAAATAGCATAGCATGGTCTCAAAGTTATCTCAAGTCTAAACGAATATCCATCTGAGTCACAAACTCATGAAATCTCTTTATAATTTGTTCATTTGCTAATGATAGTTCTCATTTAGTGTAATTACCATCCACAGGCAAGGCAATTAATGAGTTATACTAGCAACAGACTGCAGAATAGAAATAATAATTAACAACAATATATTTGTCGGCGGGCACATAACCTCAATGGAAATGGAGAACTTTATCTTCAGAAGTACCCAAAGTTGGGGGTAAGACTTGTAGATGGCACCAGCTTAGCTGCTGCGGTGGTTATGAATAGTGTTCCTCAAGGCACAGATCAAGTTGTTCTCGCAGGAAATATTTCAAAAGTTGCTCATGCTGTTGCTGCAGCATTGTGTAGGAAGAATATCAAGGTAAGAAATAAAAAATGCACATTTGCTTCATGCTAATCACCTGCATATGCACTAATATGTAATCCCAATGCATATTGCTCAGGTAGTAATGACCAGCAAGCAGGATTATCATTTCCTTAAGCCCAACATGGCAGAAGATGCAGCTGAGAACCTTTTGTTTTCAAAGACAGCTACTGCAAAGGTTAAAGAGACTTCTGACTGTGATACATTTTCTTAAGAAATGGATAGGAGATATCATATAAAAGGCCATCAAATCCAATTATCAAATAATAATATCACCTGTTGGCCTCAAATTTTGTAGGTGGAAGGTCTAGATGCTTCAGAGCAGTTTAAGGCACAGATAGGGACCCAGTTTATCCCATATTCACAGTTTCCACCAAGAATGGCACGCAAGGACACCTGCACCTACTCGATAACTCCTGCAATGGCTGTGCCTAAAACACTAAAGAATGTGCACTCCTGTGAGGTAAATGAGGTCCCACTGAACTGAACTCTGCAGGCACTTTAATGCATAATCTCATTGAGTCTACCAATTTGAAAACTTTGCAGAATTGGCTGCCAAGGAGGGTCATGAGTGCATGGCGCATTGCTGGAATTGTTCATGCATTGGAGGGATGGAACGAGCATGAGTGTGGGGACATCGTGCTAGACATGGAGAAAGTGTGGTCTGCTGCTCTTCTGCATGGATTCCGCCCTGTGGCTCAAGTTTGATTCTCCGGTTGCAATCGCAAGGCAGCACAATAAGTTCTTGAAAGTTGTCATATGCTCACGAGAACTATGCTACAGACATAGTAGTATGTTGATGTTCTATTCTCCATGCTCTGCCTCTTATCACATAAGACCTTCAATATCTAACATTTAAGATGAACTCCTTTCGTGTAAAAGCATTCTGTGGAAGCAGGGTAAAAAAAATTGCATCTCTATAATGATAAACAGGGATGGGATGTAGCATATAAGTGTTCTGGTCTACAGCTAGATGTTTACTACTTTATTTGCACCGTACGGTCAAAGACCGCGATGAGTTAATTCTGCATCCGTATTTCTCCATGCATTAATGCATGTTTCAACAAGAAACAGGTATGGGAAATACTGTTCACTCTCCATGTAGAGATGTGGATGAAAGATCTGGTTCAATGCTTCATTTTGTTCATGGTCCAGAGAAAGTAGAGATGGCATGTAACAACTTTTTCACATAATCTATTCAGTAATAGTGAGTAGTGACACCATATTGCCCAAGAAAATGCAATAAACCATGACCAACATATGCTACTATGCTCTGCTGACATAGAAATGGAGTAGCATTACATAAGTTGTTCTAGAACCTACTTCCTCTATCCCAAATTAAAAACTATGGATCTATAAAAGACAAAATATCTTATAATTTTGAATGGAGTGAGTATAAGATACCATAGCACTGCATAGTAATCATTGAAACCAAGGATTTTTTGGTATCTTATCATACAAACAAGATTGTTGAAATGGGGACTTCGAAAACCCTATCACAGTGTTGTAACCCTAGCCATTTATCAACTGCTTGCCAGTACATCCATCTAATTTTGGTTTGCAACACATAATAACTGTACTGCGAAAGCGGTCATTGATAGTAACTCCAAATCCCTACCCTTTCATCCTTATCAAAATCCACATTAAATTTTTCGCCATTTTTTGTTCTCCTTGCCTGAATAGGAACTTGCTGTATTTCTCGGGTTTTCTCATAAGGAGAGGAAGTGAAGCTAATAGAAGTAGACCAAACAAACTCGCTTATAGCAGGGGAAAAAACATAGAATGCCGAGAGCGAAAACATCTCACTGTGTCCGGCGGAGCAGGCAAGGCCGCGCAGACGGTTCGAAGGATTCCACGAGCGGCGCCCTAGATGCACGGCATCTCCCCTCCTCCACGGTTTGCGGGCGGCTTGCGGTCGAGACTCGAGAGGGCCCGGATGTCACGCAGGTGACGTTCTATTCCGTCCAATTGGACACGCAGGTGACGTTGGATCATCATTTAGAAGCGAATGGGCTGATGGGCCTTGTATTTCCGGCCACACAAGTAGTCTAATACTTACGGCCCCTTTAGGGCCTTTCAACTTCTGTGGAGCGGCCAGCGTAGAAGCAAGGGAAATCACAGGATTTCATTTCGGAGGATGATGATTGAGTTCCGGTTCCGGCGATTTGAACTGCAAAACTCCTCTGCTGCCGCACCCGTACAGAAACAAGTGTAACATGCGATGCAGAGCCTGCCTTCCGTTCCGTTCCTCTCGAACGCGAGCAACACTGTTTTCTTCTATGCGATTTTCAGCAAGAAAATGCGAAAACACCAATCTAGTGCTCTCCATCTTTCGTGCTCCTCCTCCAAGCTACCGTGTTGCCTCACCGCCGCATGGCGAGCTGGAACGTGCGCTTCAAGAACTGGTTGGCGGCCTCGTCGTCGCGGTGGCACAGCACCCGGAGGATCGTGTTGGGGTCGGCGGTGTCCCACCTCCTTGTCGTGGGCGGCAGCGGCGTGCAACCGCCGCCGCCGCCTTCGTCGGCGCCGGCGGACCCGATGGAGACGCACGTCGCGACGCTGAAGACGTCGATGAGGTAGTCCGTGGAGCGCGCCATGAGGTCTACGACGGCCTCGGCCGTCTCCGCCTCCCTTGCCACCACGTCCTCGGGGACCAGCCCTTCCCCGCACGTGGAGAAGGCGCGCTTGAGGCTCCGGAAGTCCTCCTCCACCGTGGCCTGGTCGGCGCGCGCGAAGCTGCGCTCGTTGCCGCCCGCCAGGAGCACCATGAGAAAGGCCTCGAAGGAGGCCCGCATCACCTCCCGCACCGCCACGGGCTGCGCGCGGTCCGCCAGCACGGACACCAGGAACGACAGGTTCTGCTTCAGAAGGCGCAGCGCGGGGCGGATGCGGGCGTCGCCCACGCTGCGGGCGTAGAGGCCCTGGTAGAAAGAGTGGCGGGAGTCGAGGAAGATGAGCCGGTGCGCGGCCACCTCGAAGACCGTCGAGATCGACGACTGAGCCGCGGCGCGCGCGCGGCCCAGCGGCGAGGAGGAGCACGACAGCGACGCGTCGAGGGCCTCCACGTGGGTCAGCACGTAGTGGAGCGTGTTGAGGCGGACGTAGAGCCGCTGCGTGCCCCGGCTGATGGACAGCCGCGGGATGTGGTGCGACCCGCCGCCGCCGCGCGGGCTGCCCTCCGGCGCCTGGCACGTCGGCAGCGCTGCCTTCTTCCAGAGCCGGAAGAAGCCCGAGGCTTGGTTGCACCTCGTCAGCGGCGGCAGCGGAGGGAGGTAGTTCTGTTTTGAACCTGTGTCGTCGTCGTACCCATTGCATTGCATTGCATCATCAGCCACGACGTTCCAATCAGAAACAAACTTGTACACAGCCTGAGCTTAGTAGCTTACCGCACGACGCCACGAAGGAGATGTAGTCCTCGAAGATGCACTCCAGGCCGTCGACGAGATCCTGAACCACCTCGTCTTTCGCGCTCGCTGGGATCTCGGAGAATTCATCGATGGTGAACCTAGCCAGCTTCATCAGCTCCATCGCGGACCCGGCAAACGGTTCTTCCTTGGACTTGGGTATCCAGCTCTAGAAAACACCACGCAGACCATGCAGCCATGCAGGGATCAGTAAGTAAGTAATTTGGTCCAAACAAAATTCGTGCCGTTCAAGTGTATACCTCAGTGTCTCTGGCTCTGAGGAGGCAGTCCCTGGCAAGCCCAAGCTTGTCATCCATCCAGGCCTTGAGAAGTCCCATGACGACGGACTCCACCTCGAAGGGCTCCATGTCGCCCACGACAGCCTTGGCTCGGCCGTCGTCGCAGTCCGCCGCGTCCTCGGCCGTCATCTGCGCCAGGGCCTTCTCCAGCCTGCTCGCCGAGTGGAGCACGCGGACGAGCTCGTCGGTGAGGATGGTCACCTTGGCGAGGTACTGCCTCAGCACGACGCCGAAGCAGCCGTGCAGGGTGACCGCGGCCACCGCCACCGTCTCAGCACCGGGCTGAAGTTCCTGCGCTCGAACATGGCTAGCTGCTCCGTGTCCCTGGCCAGCTGCATCAGGACGGAGCCAGGGTCGCTGTCGCGGTCGATGATCACGCTGTCAGACTCGCCGAGTCCGTTCTCAAGTATCTGTAGTAGTATAATCAGAGTTTCAAATCTGATACCAGTTGCCATGATGATCGATCGATACAGTAACATCAACTCTGCTATTAATTATTACGTTGGTGAAGGCGCTCTTCATCGAACACCTGACGTAATAATCGACGCGGTCTCCAGCAAAGTTGGCATCGCCGGCGCCTTCCCGGTCAGCGATGATCTTGCCGGCGGCGAGAGCCAGGGACAGCAGGATCTCCATGCCTTCCGTCGCAGCGCTGCCACCGATGGCCTTCTCGTAGCTGTCGTGGTAGTCCAGGAGGCGTTTCTCCGACCACTCCTGCATCCCACCCAGCGCGCTCAGGAGCACCTTGGCGTAGAGCGGGTCACGGCTCCCCTGCCTGGTGTCGGCCGCCACGTCAACGAGCACGGTGAGCGCGGCGGCGACGAGGTCCGGCTCGACCTGGCCTGTGATCACGTACTGCTGGAAGAAGACCCACGCCAAGCACACGCCGTGCAGCATCCTGTTGATGCCCAGCGTCGGCCACGTCTTCTTGATGAGCTCCAGGAGCTCGTCGACCTCGTCGAGCACCACGGTGCACTCCCTCAGGTCAAAGATGGCCTGGAGGAGGGAGCAGTAGAGCAGCACGTTGAGCGGGTACCCGTCGGCCCAGTGGCTCGCTTCCACAGCGGCACCGGCGGTGCCGGAGCGCCACGAGAGCGCGTGCACCGCGTTGCTGAGGGCGCGCATCACGTCCGAGTTCTTGCCGGTGTCGATGGCGCGGATCTCGGTTGCGCGCATCACCTCGCGGAACCGGAGCACGGCGGCGTGGAGACGGTCGAGGGGGAGGGACGGGTGCAGGATGAGCCCTGCCTCCAGGAGCTTGATCTGCCGGAACTGCCACTGGTGGTACTCCTCGGCGTCGACGAACTCTGCGGGTTTCAGCTGCCGGAGGAGTTCCAGCGGGAGAACGATCGTCTCCGCCCTCCTGCCCACCTGACCGAGGACGGTGCGCATGAGGGTGCGGCGCAGGCGCGCGTCACTCTGGTCGGTGACCCGCATCTGCTGCCGCATGATCTCCGCCGACGTCATCGGCCGCCGAGCGCGGCCAGGGGACGCCGGGCCCGACGTCTGGCTCAGCGTGCGGGCCATCATCGGCTGCGCCCCCGACGGCAGCCGCCTCGGCCTGAGTCCGAGTGCCTTCTTCACTCGGCTGCCCATGACGCTGCCACTCCTCGTGCCGCCGGCAACGGGCGACGACACCTCCCCTTCCGCGCCGCCCCTGCTGGATACCGCCGGGCCGGACGAGCGGCAGGACATGAAGAAGATCTCGTACGCGGTCTCGCGGAGCTCGACGGGGCCGAGTGCATCGACGCGGCCGAAGGGGCAGTCGAGGCCGACCGCAGCGAAGTCGAGCTCCGTGATGTCGGACCGCGTCGCCGTGGAGCTCGCGGAGGCGGAGCGCGAGCGCTGGTGGCCCCCCATCTCGTCCCGGCACGGCCCAGCCACCGAGACAGACAGCCGGGCTCGCGCGCGATCGGGAGTTTGGGAGATGACGCCGCGCGAGGACTCGGGGGACGAAGTGTGATCAAGAATTGCAAGGGAAGAGACGGCCGGTGCATGCCGCGCCCAAATTGAGACAACTATTTCCGCGCCGCGTTTGCAGGGTAACCGAGGGGAGGGTTGGACTCTGACAGAATTTCATTCTGCTGCGTGCTTTGCACCAGGAAAAAAAAAAGAAGAGGAAGGAAGCTGCATATTATTCTACCAAAGTGCGAGGAACGTGTATCAACATCTAGAACAACAGTGTTTCTTGTTATAAAACAACAACAGTGTTTCCACTTTACTGAAAAGTAGATTGACGGCCTTAAAAAAAAGGAATTTGGTATTTCAAGAGCTATCTCTAATCAACATGAAATTTTGTAACTCCTAAAAAGATTAATAAAAGATAATAGAAAGAACAAAGAAGGTCATTTTCAAGAGTATTGGCAGGATCTCGCGCCACACGCTCGTTGACGGCACTGCGCTGCTGCTGTCGGAGCTCGCCGGCTGCTTTGTGGCCTCCTGCACAGACGTCACGATCTCCTGGAGCCGGCGATCCGCATCCCCCACCGTGCGCACCAACACGCGTTGCTAATCTCCCCTACTATTGGATTTAGATCCAACAATCCACGTGCGAGTTTCTATAGTTTTCATAAGAATCTGGTTTCCATAGCATACATTCCCTGTATGTATATGCTATGTCTAGATATATAATAAATATACTATGTATATAAAAGGTCAGAATAATTTGTAATTTGAAATGCAGGAAGTAGCACGGCACATCCCAGCAGTTTACAGATAAGACACCCTAGAACAGCAACCTCTCCTTTTCTCTGTCAAACTGCACCCAGCCGTAGAGCCAGAAACCTCCGCAAGTAAGGTAAGCTCCAAAACCTTGGATTTGCCTAAAGAAACCAACGCGTCAGTATCTAGCCAAGGCGCATCGAATTTGTTGAGTGCCGCCGACCTACCAAATCCTTCGAGGGCCTAGTAAGGGGATTCTTCCTATGACATGATTCTTTGTTGTCTGAGCTAACCAACACTATTGGCGTTCATTCTGTGATAGCAGGTGAGAAGAGAGACAAGACTCAAGAAAACATTATTTATCTTTTTACACACCATTTGTGTTCTTGTCATGCACCAACTGCAGAACTTCGATCTACCATCTACACTTCAGCGCTCCATTGTTCAATTAATTACCTACCAAACTAATCTCAAGCTACCAAGTTTAGCAAAACATGCACATCACTAGCCTAAACAAAATGAGATTCTTCTACTATCTCATTCCTCCGTTCCAAACACACCATTATAAAATTCTTGTTCTTTCTCATTCCTCTACTTTACTACTGCGTTCCTATATTTTCAATTCCATCGTTCCATTTCAATTCCTTCATTCCAAATAGACCTAAATGCCACAAGAACCGGCGCCTCTTGTTCCATTTCAATTCCTTCGTTCCAAACAACCCTAAATGCCGCAAGAAACAGCACCTTGAACCCATCAACCAATCAATAGGAGAATGACACTGGGAAACATTGGCAGCCTTCCCAGCTGATTCAATAGAGGAAATCATCTCCAGCACCAATCACCCTCAGCTCAAGCAAAGGTTGTGATGAGTCATATACTTCTGCATCAGTTGGCAAAGAAACTGATGGCCCGAAAGCTCAACCCACAGAGGAGACAGGGACAGCTTCTAACCCCACCCATCCTCAGCAGCAGCAGCACCAGCACCAGCACCAGCACCAGCACCAGCACCAGTGACAGCTTCGGAGAGGATCCGGTGGAAGCCAAAAGCCCCAATCTACACCAGATCGAGAAAGAAACTAATCAAACCAACCTAGATGTGGATGCTAGAAACTAATCAAACCAACCTAGATGCAGGATGCTAGGAAGATGATATACACCAGCCACCAAATCCTGGTTCCCCTTTGCTCCATCGCCAGAGGCACCAGAGAAGCTGGAGATCACCAGAGAAGGGAAACGGTGAGCAGCAAAGCCACCCAATATTAAAAAAAAAAAGTCAAACAACCCATTCAGTGTTTATTTTTCATGAAATTGAATCACATCAAAGAGTTTACATGCATTTCATTTCATTCCATTTACAGAATTAACTGGAGTGTCGAGTGTGGTTTAGCAAAAATTGAAAAGTCAACTCAATGTACAATTATATGGCAATTAATGCTAAACAAAAGGAAAAGCATCAATGGCTACTGTACCAAGGGGTAGAAACTATAGAGTATAATATGTTGTAACAAAAGTTGCATCCACTTATAGGGGATACACATCATGGCAACAAAAGGAAGCCTCTAGCACTACAAGTTTACCTATACATTGGGGCATTGCTATATCACAAGCATCCACGATCACCAGTATGCAGACAAGCCGCCCCTTGTGCCACATAGACGAGACCCTGCCCCCCCACCCACACACAGACCCAGCCAAAGTGGCTCCAGCCAACATGTTGCATTTTTGTCTGTAGACAAAAGTTTTGCCATTAAAACATACACTTTGGGAAGGGAGTGTAAGCTTGCACCTAAAACTCAAATTTAAGTTTAACATCTAACCACAAATCTGAACTAGATCATACCAAGAAAGGTACCGCATGCACATAAAGCCATAACACATTTGTTTCAAGATCCTTGGTATAACTTAGCAAAACTTGAAGGAAAAAAAGGATAACTAATCTTCAACTTATTAATGATAACAAGAACCTTCCTTTATATAAATATACCTATTTCCAAGAGAAGACAAATTCATGAACCTGTGCTAGACATGCTGAAAGAATCCAACCAATGTATCCTTGAATATCAAGTTTTAGGGGAAACACATCTAATAAATAGGGATGCCAATACTAATCCATCTGGAAAATTCTAGAATGACACATTTTTTGGAACGGATGTAGTACTATGAAAAAGAGTTACATGATGCATTCTGGTATCAGAAACATAAAAGGCACAGTGGGATAAAAAATACATTGATTCAGATTGTAGCAATTCATCATATTTGAAGTTTTCTCAACCTTTTAATGAGCATCTCGAGTTTTGATTACGGGTTACAATCGTCTCTACAACATGATGGCCCTGTTTGGTACTGCACTTCAGATAAGTGCTTATCAGATAAGCTGCACAAATATGGAAAATGCGCTTATTTGAGAAGCGGGTATGATCCCGCTTTTGCTTTTTAGTACAAATGAGAGCTGTGGGAATAAGCGAGGCCAGAATAAGCTGCTGAAAAGCATAGTGTTTGGCTGTTGACTTCAACTTATAAGTTGTACCAAACAGGCCCGATATAACATCACACTAGATCTAGTGTTTAGAGACAAGTGCTCATGCAAATTAACCTAGGCCTCTATAGTACATAGAATAAGCTATTTGAACAATTACAATGCTAAGGGATTCCGTGCCAAGGTAAGTGATAAAAGGCATCATTAACAAAAATAATAATAATAATAATAACAATGCGGCCAACTGCTCATCAACATTATAACAGATCAAAGGGAAAATAATTATTTTGTTGGGCCCATCTGTGTATGCCTGATTATAAGCAGTGATATGGGTCTATTTGATAAAACAACTATGAAACCTACTCTCTCTCTCTCTCTCTACACCCCCCCCCCCCCCCCCTGAAACAGCTGTAAAACATCTCTATTTCCACCCATTTAGAAAGGAGAAAGCTGCTTCCTGAAAAGCAGGTACTTTTTTTTGGTAGTAGATGCACTCTCAAACCAAACACGGCCTTTAAGTAAACAAGCAAAGCTAACCCTCCTAATCACACTACCACATCTGGCAAGTTTCTTTACTTAAAAAATCAATAATTTCGCCCAAATTGTAATAAGGAAAGCAAATATAACATTTTTCATGATAAATACATTGAACAGTGTTTGTGTGGTCAATCTAAATGGCTAGCGCAATAATTATTGCTCAAAAGTTAAAACAGACACATTTACAATCAATTTTTCCGTCACCGATGGATATGGTACACAGTAAATCTGAATGAACAAAGCTAAGAATTGTAGAGTTTCGCTTTGACAAATACCAGAGTCAAAAAGATTTTGCCAAACAAAACGTGAATATAGAATCATTGATTCCACATACCCACTATCTTGTAGCACAGCACAAGACCCTTCCAAAAATGAAGCACTTAAGCTGGTATCTTGCATTCTGTCAGCACCCCGGTATTGAAACTTTTCACCAGCTCGTCATGCAAATCACTGTGTCGCATGCCTTTTTCAGATGCCTGATTTCATAGACCTTGCTTGGGCATCTCTAAAAAGGAATTGCCATCCCATTCAACCTGTACATAAAGGAAGGTAGGAGGAAGGGCAATTACTTTACTTGCTGAGCCTTGGCTGTTCTACAATACAATTCTACGCCTAAACATTCACGTAGCTTCACAGATAACCCAGTTATCTATACTACCTCAGAAACTTGGCGCTACAATCTTGCTGCTAATAAGCTTACTGCTGCTTGGAAAATATCGAAATCTAGGGCCAAACGGATGGAATTCATAGCTTGATGATATACTTGAAGGATGTACCATTCCAGCTACATAAAAACACTTGCACTACAGTTGTACATACTGTTAGAAGCAGCTACAGCATCAAGCAACTATGACTGCATATTTCAGCATTTGCATCTGTTTCAAACCATCAATGTTGATAATACCACATGTCAATACAACCACCAAATATAGAACATTCCAGAATATAGGTAGAGCAAGATCCAGCATAAATACTACCGTCGAACACAAATATATGATCTGTAGAATAGAGATACAACTAGATAATTTTGTCCATAAGCAGTCAAGCTACTCTAGCTTATAACTAGAGATGAAGCAACCTGAAACTCCACTCATGGCAAAGCACACAGATGGATAAAGCTAAATGTAAAAATTAATAAAAAGCATTCGGCAAGATAGTGCTACTCCACATTATAGCTACTTATTGACTAGAAGTTCTAGTAGTAAGCCACTAAAGGATCAAGCATTCCAACCCGGAGAAATACTGATTTAACCAGCAAATGGGCAATCTTCAGAATGCTGAGAGCAACCAGAGAGACTGGAATAACAAATCAATACATAGACTGCCCAGATGCGCCGGTTCATTTCACAGACACTCAAAATGCCTCTCTTTACTGAGCAACCCTAGGCTGCACACTGCCATAGCCAGTGCCATAATTTGATTGCCCTTCCGCACCTCCATTGACTGAACCACCAAATCCACCACCTTGCGAAGGATCACTCCAAGCACTTGAATAGCCAGAGTTGGCACCCCCACTTCCATAGCTTGCACTGTATCCAGATGCTCCACCAGTAGCAGGATTGCCAGCACCATCACTACGTGCTCCATAAGCCCCATATCCTCCATGACTAGCGTACGATGGATCCCCTCCATATCCACCATACCCATAGCCCTGGCTTCCATAGCCTGCAGGTCCACCAGGGGTTTGACTACTGGGAGCATTGCCACCACCAGAAGAGCTGTTCCAAGCACTATAGCCAGCACTACCACCGTACCCTCCAGTTCCATATGCAGATGGAGCTTGACTGCCCCAAGGTCCTCTATTGGAGCCTGGAGGTCCACCTTGGTAACCAGAACCAGCTGCACCTGGGTTTCCATAATGTCCACCATAAGCAGCAGGAACACCTCCATATCCTCCAGCCCCATAATTTCCATATCCAACTGCAGGGTTGGCACCATATCCATATCCAGTTGCCCCAGCACCATAGCCTGCTGCACCGTAGCCAGGATAGCTACCACTACCCTGCTGTGCCTGCCCGTACCTGCCACCATCACTTCTACCATCATAGCTACCAGAGCTTGTGTTATGGCCATTGTTGCTCTGATAACCCCCACTTCCCCCAGAACGCCCATTACCAGAGCCGCCAGGGTTCGTCTCACGGGGCAATGCACGCTTCACCTCAACCAGCTTCCCACCAAGATCATGGAAGGTCTTGTGCAGCACGCGGTCAACCGCATCCTCAGAGTCAAAGGTGATGAATCCGAAACCACGCGGGCGCTGCGTGCTCTGGTCATACATCACAACAACGTCAGTGACACTGCCAAATGTCTGAAAGTACTGCCGAAACCCATCCTCAGTCAGAGTAGAGGGCAGCCCGCCCACAAAGATCTTCTTCGTCCGAGCACCACTTGCATCACCGCCCCCACCACCGCCTCCTCCTCCTCCACCACCGCCAGTGTTCCTCCCAGCGCTAGGGTTCGCGGCCTTGGAGGCCTGCTGCTCCTCCCGCGAGAGTGCCCGCTTCACATCGACCTGAGGCAATAAAAGTACCAGCAAACCGAGAGAAATCCTGGTCAAGCTCGGACGGTGAGGCAGATCAGAAGACGACCGAAGCGAATATTCCGCTGGTTTGCGAATATTCGACCTAGGGTTTCGAGTCAGGGAAGAGGTGGGGTTGCTATACCGTGCGGCCGTCGAGGGTGTGGGGTCCTGCAGCGCTCGGTCGACCACGGCGGGGTCGGCGAAGACGACGAACCCAAAGCCGCGGGGGCGGCCGGTGATCTTGTCGCGCATGACGGCGGCCTGCGTAACCTCGCCGTAGGCGGAGAAGTGCTCGCTCAGCTTCTCCTCCGTCGTTTCCCAGGAGATGCCGCCGATGAAGAGCTTCCCCTGGTCGGACTCCATCTCTCCTCCGCCTCCGCCTCCGCCTCGCGCTCGCCTGCTGCTGCGGTGGGTAGAGAGGGAGAGAGGAAGAGAGCGGAATTGGGGATTCGGGGTGCCGATTTGGGTTTTGGGGCCGGTTGGGTGGTTTGGGGATATTTTAGGTCCGGCGCGTGGTGGGGACCGGAAGGAGCCTCGGGCCGTAGGGTTTTCGGGTTGGATTGGAATTTGGATCTTGGAGAAGTTTTTACACGACTAGAGTCCGAGGGTTTTCGGGTTGATTGGACTTTGGAAAAGTTTTTACACCACCAGAGTCGGAACTTCCTACAGTTGGTCATGCCAATAAAACCATTTTTGTCCGGAGAAGAAGAATCAACACTAGGAGCATCTCCTAAAATATTCTTTTTTTTCTTAAAAAAATTAGATTTTTGAACTTCCAAATATATTAAGAGGAATAAAGAAGGTTATTTCTAAGAGTTTTGAATATTCCACTTTCAAAAAATCAAAAATTAATCGGCCTAGGATCTAAGTGTTTTATATATTTTTTTTGGTTATATAAAAAAGTATTAATATTTACAACACAAAAATATTATATATTATAATATTGTATCTCATGATAATTCTAATAATGCTTATTTGATACTATAAATATTGTTGTTGTTTGTATATAGCTAGTTGATTTTAAAATACTTTAACTTGATGTTGTCTTAGAATTGTATTTCTTTCTACGAAGACAATGTTCCAAATATTATCATAATGTCATCATTTATTTGTTTTATTTTCCACTAGTCAAAGATAGAGAGCGGTGTATATAAAAGATGGAGGAACTGTTGAAAGGTGAAAATATATTTAGAGCAATTTTTATTTAAATATCTCTATATACGAGGATTAAGAAAGTAAGTTTAAGAAAGACTATGAGATGCTCGTAGCATCCTTCCTAGCATTTGTTTCATCTCGATTATTACAAGAAAGTAATAGATTTGCAAAAAGAATTGATAGCTATAAAATGAGAATTTTGTGGTTATTACCTATCAAGGCCTATTCAACTGCATAGATATGGTGAGCAATGATCGAGACATCGCTCCTTGTATAATGTAGCCTCCTCCTTCAGTAATTTAAGCTGATTCATAACAGATGTACCTGGTGAAAATTCTCGGGCTTCCAGTACTATGTATGGGCACAAGCCGCACAGAATTAGTCAAGCAGAAAAAAGAGCGTAGATAGACTACTACAATGATCAGATGTTGCTGCAGGCCTTTTGATCTGCACTCTACAAGAAACTGATGAATCTACCAGTCACTGATGAAACAATGCTGGTCCTGATGAACAGGGGACAGGGGCACGTCCTCCTCCTGGAACCACCGATGTCTGAGCGCATCCGCCGCAGTGAGTCTCTTCTCTGGCACCAAACTGAGCAGGCCTCGCAGGACCTCGTGCCCGGCCTTGGACAACTCAGTCAGCATCACGGATTCCTTCTCCATCTGATACTCCAGGTCACGCGCCCGGTGGAGGACGTCATCCTCCGTCTCCGCGCCCTTGAACAGGGGCTCGCCGATGAGTAGCTCGATCATGACGCACCCCAGTGCCCACATGTCCACGGCAGCGCCGTAGTTCCGGGACCGGCTCATCAGCTCTGGCGCGCGGTACAACAGCGCGGCAACGGTCTCCTTCGGGTACAGCTCACCCGCGGGCCTCGTCCATGCCGCCATCCCGAGGTCGCAGATCTTGAGCGCGCCGTCGGGGCCGACGAGGACGTTGTCCGGCTTGATGTCGCGGTGGATCATGCCTACCCTGTGTAGCGTCTCGGCGCCGCGCAGGAGCTGGAGCATGATCGCGCGGATCTCGGCGTCGGAGAAGTGCCGCGGGAGGTGGCTCTCGAGGCTAGGTCCCACGAACTCCGTCACGATGAACACGTGCCCGGTGACCTCATCAGCGACCACTTCCTTCATCTGAAGTATGGAGGGGTGGCCTCGGCACGCCTCCAAGCAAGCGGCCTCGTGGAAGACGGCGTCGAGGTCGGTCACGCCGTCGTCGTTGGGGTGGATCCACTTGACAGCCACCGTTTCGCCGTTGCGCTGGTCCTGCGCCTTCACCACCGTGCCGTAGGTGCCTTCCCCGAGCGTCTCGAGCTTCGTGTAGTTGTAGATGCTCTCCAAGTCGTAGTTCTTGCCGGACACCGTGGGACAGCAGTTTTCCATGGCCGCCGGGCACTTGTGGGTCACCGCCGCCATGAGATCGGCTCCAGGCTTCAATCAATCTGGCCACACGCGCCAGAAGAGAAGAGGGTTCTTGAAGCCGAAGGAGAAAGGCGTGCGGCGTTGGGAGTCTCCAAAACTATATACCCAGCATAGCGAATTCGTATCCCAATCGGAGTCCGATCATTAGATCAAATCGATGCAGCAGCGGCGCCGCCGTCACATCTTCCTGAATAATCCAGCCCGGACAAAAACAACATATATAATGAGGAAGAAATCGAATAATGGACTGGATCTGGGATGATGTTGGAGTGCGTATTGATCTCTTGGGAGGAGAAGCCGAGAAGAGAGCTTGCGATTGGGATTTCTCACGCCGCATCCTGCCCCTGATTCACTTTCTTGGCCATCACGATTTGGTGCCATGGCCGATTCTGCAAGACATGAAGACAAGAAGGGATGGCCGGGCGCCGCGTGGCCTGCTATATGAGTGAGGAGGTGTTTGGATGCATCTGAAGTTCAGATATTAATTAAGATGATTAAATATAAACTAATTATATAAAATTAATTGCATAAGTCGTGACTAATTTACAAAATGAATCTATTAAGTCTAATTAATCTATTATTAGCACCACATGTTTACTATAGCACTATATTATCAAATCATTGACTAATTAATTTTAATAGATTCATCTCAAAAATTAATCTTAATCTGCATAATTAGATTTAGAATTAGTTCGTATTTAATAGACTAAATTAATATCAAATATTCAATATGATAGGAGCTAAAGTTTAGCAGGGATGAACCAAATGCCCTTTTAATCATCGATGCTATATAACGCTTGCACTTCAAAACTTTTTTGGAGAAAAAAATATACAATGTTTATGATTTCACATCTCCTATATGTGCATTTTTTATATGTGCCTGATTTTTTATTGTTATATTCTAGTAAAATGCAATTTTGTTATTATTTGGCTATAGAAAATTATAAATTGACTCTTGTAAATTGTATTGTTATTTAATCATACTAATGGATTGTGTAAGATTGTTGCCTAAAATATTGTAAACATCCAGACACTTAAAATATAGCAACTCCTCCCGTTCAAAACACATCTTTCGTGTTATTTTCTTTATCTCTAAACTAAATACTTTATAAGAGCTATTTATAATGTCTAAAGTTCCAAAATAAAGTTTATCCATATTGTTATATACAAGCATGCCAAGAGTAATCCAACTTTATATAAAGTCAGCTAAGCTTGCTTTTTTAATACAAAGCAAAGCTTACTATAGGGATATCTAGAATTCTAAGCTTGCACAGAAGGAGAACATAAGTCCAAATCTAATTAGAAAAAAAGAAGTCCAAAGCTAATATCATCGTTGGTTAATCGATACAAATACACACTACTATAAACACAATCTATGCCAATAGGAAAATATAATAGTGTTGACACAAAAAGTGACGTACTGCGTCTCACACACAGCAAGCCAAAAAGCGTGACTTCAATCGGGTGTCCGGGTGCTTCAAGAACCGAAAACGTGTCAGTCAGTTTGACCTGAAACTAACAAGGGATGAAAGTCATTAGATATAAACTGGAACATGTCGGATAATACCAGACAGTTCCATATGTATGGCCCTGAAGCCACTTACAACGACATACAGCTATGAAAGCTATCTGCCAACATATTTTATGGAACATTCGGCTAAAACAGACAGAAAGCACGTAAACTAATGATTGTCGAATGCGCGTGCATGGGAAAAAGACGTACAAACGAATCATGGTTGAATATGAATTGAAGAATAACCAAGCTCGGCAATCAGCCGAATTGGGGTCCATGATGAAGGAAACACGTAAGCAAACATGATTAAACTAATCGAAAGCCTGCATCTGCCGCACGATACCTAGCGTCACCAAAGTTTAAACATGGATGACATGCATGAATCCGCAACATGTAACAATCTAGATTTGAATTGATTCGGCTTATTATAGATGTAAGATCTATTTGCAGGAACAACGCAAAAGTAATAGCTCATTATAACATGAATAGATCTATATAAGTTAACAAGAGTCGAACCGTATTAATCTAGATTGGGCAAAGGTGTATTTACACATATGTAAAGATTATCCAACACATGCAACACGATATGTTAATGAATCCAATAGATCTTGCCAAATCTATGAGAGCCGATAACTATCTCGCTTATGCTAAGCATATCGAGTAAACACCCGCCGCACGGTATTTACTTGTAAGCAAAACATAAGTGAAGACTTCTTGATCATCAATCAAGGATCCGCCGCACGATCAATGATAACAAACAAGACTAAATCCACCGCATGATACTAGACATGATAACAAGGTTGTCAAGACTTACGGAGGTCGACGGATCGATGATTCCTCTTGAAGAACTTGACGACACGACAAAGGACTCGAAGTTGGCACGGGGCCGGTTGTATTGATTTGGTTGTGAACACCTTTTACAATAGCTAAGGACTTATATTTATACCCTGGCTATAACATGAGTCCTAAGAGGACACGGTTACAAAATATTAAAGTAAGAAATACAATATTTTGACTTTGGTTTCCTTCGGAGTCCTTATTGCCTTAATTATCGCAACCATTGTTACTAATTCGGCTCTCACTTGCCGCCTTTATCGCTCCGGTGGAAACTGCCCTTCTTCTGATTAATCGATTGCAATCGACTGCCGAATCTGATAATTAACCGACCGCACGGATTTTGCCGAACGCTTCTGGGCATCTACCTTTGCCGACTAATCGTGCACTGACCCACTTGTCATTGTGCAAAAATCCGTTGTTAACACATGCCCCCTCAATTTCGGGATAAAAGTCGTTCTATTCTGAAATTGACTGCAAGCTTCCTTTTTTCCCCTTAGGTTTATACTGTTCAATACCGCAGCCGCCACTTAAAAAATCCACACTTTAGCATCCTCAAATCCGCATCGAATCCTCAATGGCGACCCAGGATGAGATCCCAGAGGTAAAACTCCAACTCATTTTCTCGTGCATTCGGCAATCCCTGATCGGTTTCCCTGCTTCTCTCTCAACTCATCCGCTTTCTTGATTCCATTATTTTTGAAGGAATACAAGAATGAGATTTTGATTCCTTATGCCGCAAACCCCGATTCTTACCTCCTTGGTCTCATGGGCAATCCTGACCCAACTGAGATCATCGAGAAGGAAACTTTGAGGATCCCTTTCAAATCCGGAGTCACCCCGCCAAATCAATGGCCAAGCACCTTCAAGACTTGGACGCTTCCTCCAATAGCCGGATGGTGAAATTGGTACCGCAGGATGTCGGACAAGAACAGCAGCAGTTGGGACAGCCAAGACATCAACCACTATCTAGAGCTATCTTTATCAGAAATGCCCAGAAACGAGCCCCTCCTGATAGCAGCCTCTCATTTCTGGTCCAACGCCATCAACGCCTTCGTCTTCGGCCATGGTATGATGACTCCGACCTTGGCCGACGTATTCATTATGACTGGCCTAAATGTATCTAAACCAGTAGACCCTTGCCAATATAAGGGTAAAAGCAACCAGAGAGCTGTTAAATCCGGAGGTGGATGGGTTGGATACATCCAAACCTACATGGAAGCAACTGGTATCATCTCTAAAAAGGAAAGCAGAGCCTTTATGAACATGTGGCTATGCAGGTTTATCTTTTGTGGAAAATCCAATGAGCCAACCCTGAATCACATGATAATGGCTGAAGACTTAGCCGCAAGCACACTAATTCCCCTAGGTAAATATCTCTTAGGGGTTGTATACCACATGATGCATCAGATTTCTACCCAAATGTACCATGGCAAGGGTATCTCCTGTGTGAGTGGGCCCTGGTGGTTCATTCAGATGTGGTTGCAACTTTATATGCATCAAGTGGTGTCCATACCTCTTCACAATCTAAGCTTCCCTTCGGTTAATTATGTCGAGGGTGATCCAGCAACAACCAAGAGCTGTCAAACTTATGGAGAAGCATCATCATCCATCAGCATTGACATGAATATTGATCACCTCTTCAAGTTGTTCTTCAAAGGTTTCAATAATGTGCTCTGGCTTCCCTACAGAGAAAATGATGATCTGACCTTCCCTGGCAAATTCAGCTATGAGTTTGGCTGTTCTGATAAGGTATCTACCGAAATTTTTAACTCCTTCATCAAGCCAAGCATCTTGCCACCCGAATTTCATCATGGAAGAATGGTGCAGCCTACCTATGAATTTTACAATCCCAATGTGGCATCCAGGCAATTAGGATGTGGACAGCTGCCCCCAAGACTTTTCTTTTCATCAATCATAAGATACAGGGAGCTGATCACCAATGAAACAGAAGCCAAAAAAGTCTTTGAGCTTGGACAAGACTTACCAATATATGAACCTTCTCCATTTGGATTAGTGGATGATGTCCATCCCCTTTTCTCTGTTTGGTGGCAAGAGTGACACAACCACATTTTTAATATACCAGTCCACCCTTTATGTCAAGACTTATATTCTCCATTTGCTCGTGAGAGTGAGGTAATCTCATTGCATTAGTTATTTCTTGTTCTGCATTCATCTCCTATTCTGAAATCTGGCCATGTATAGGATTTTGAGTCTATCCCTCCCAATAAAATAGTGGAGTATTACAAAGCTGGGCCTAAACCTGCCTTGGGCTACAATGACCCCACTCTAACAATCTTCATGAAGATCCCTACAATGCCAGCTACTGCTCCTTCAGAAGAAAAAAGCAAGAGGAAAATACTTGAAGACATTCATGTGACCAGAAAAGTGAGGTCCAAGAAATCTCATATATCTCCCAAGGTATGGGTTTTATCCAGTAGTAAACTCCACTTTGGAATAAAACTGCATGTCCTTATACTAACCATCTTCATTGCAGCCACATGTTAATATCCCCAGATCAAGCATTGCTCCACCAACAGTAGACATTCCTCTTACTGAAGATGCAGAAACCCAACCATCGGCAGAAGTTCATGAAACTGCAGACACTGAAACTGATGAAGCCAAAAACATTGACGCCCAAGAAACTGCCGAGCGCATTGGTAATATTATTCGGCTAATCACCTTCCTCTTCCACATATCATTCAACTCCTGCTCATGTATCTGTATTGTCGGAAATAGACAAAATATTGTACAATTTGGCAGGAGAACACTCTTCTGGTCTAGTTCCAGATTCACCTCCTTAGGGCACCCAATCAAGTCAACAAGGCCAAGGCACACCACATCTTGAGGCTTAATCAACCCAGCAGGTAATACATTACCTCAAACCATCTGTTTTTTCATCAATTTTTACCCAATCGGCTAACACTCATTCTTTCCACAAGAATACTGCCAAGCCGACCACCAGCTTCTCCTTCACTGTTGAAGATTTTATCAATGAAAAAGGGGAAGAAGCCACCTCCCAGCAGGTTCTATCAGAGGAAAATCAAGCTTGGCTGCAGGATATAGCCCATTTGCTGAACAAGGACATCAACATCCTGCTACAAGATTCAGATCAGATAAAGGATATCCTTGAGCTCATTAATCAAGATCTTCTAACTACTCTCAAGGCCTCTTTGGAATCTGCAGCTAGACTTGATGATTACTTTTGTATGGTGAAGAGAGCAAACAAGAATATAGTTTCCAAGACTGTTCTGCAGGACAGCAAGCTCCTGAAGAAACAAGAGGCCAAAGCTTTATACTCTAATCTTCAGGCTACTAAAGATTCGATGATGACTCTGGAATTCGAGTTGAAAGTCATAAAGGATGAAAGAGTTAGACTAGAAGCTCAATTATCTGCACTGAATGCCAAAATCCAATCTCATGAAGCCAAGGTGACAGATTTGCCGAGTTCTATAGAGGCAATTTCATCACAAATGTCAATTGCCTTAAAAGAAAATGCACAACTTAGAGCAAGGCTATCCAACATCCAAAGTTCTGAGGATGAAGATCAAAAGGTGCTAGCTGATGTTAACCGAATCAAGACTGAAGCCTTAGATGCCATCAATCAGCTCCTGCATCGGTAGACATACAGTTTTGTAATAGATTAAGAGCAACATGTTTCATGTTTTGACCATTACTACTGTCTGACTTCTCAATATATATATTTGTTAGTACGATAGCATAATTGGCTCCACCATTCTCTCTGATTAAGGTATAGCCGAATCATCTCTGGCTCTCAGATAACCGACTGAATTCAGCATAGGGATATAGCCGAGCAACCTTTGACATAGCCGACCGTATTGGTATAAGGATATAGCCGAGTGACCTTTGATATACCCGAGCCTGGCCCATTCCACTAACGGCCCATCAAATAGGAACAGCCTCAACTCGCCTCTTGGTATTCTTGTTCAGCCTATAAATAAACCTTCCCTCTCCTTCCTTTTTCAACGGTTCAGTCAAACTCTTGCCTTCGTCTTCTCCTTTTCAATCCAGAGGGAAAACCCTAACCAAGCGCCCCGCCAAAGGGGCACCGAAGGGAACCGGACATTGCGCAATCGGCAGCGCGGGTAAGAATCAGTTCCTTGCCCCCTTGTATTTTGTTCTCTGTCCATTACGCTAGCCCTGAATCTCCGTTCTTGTTCATCAGGATTAACTCCATCTCCAGAAGCCACAACATCCCTCTTCCTACGGCGGTAGCTGATCAGCCGGGGAGCCCAGCGCCGGCCTCCTCTAGGTCTTCGGACTCTTACCACTCTCAGCCTTGGACCTAGGTTCGGGGTCGGATGAGGATGCCCCCTACACTCATGCGGAGGCGGCCAACTTCAGGCGCGAGAGGGACGAAACCCGCGGAGAACTGGAGAAAATCTCCAAGCAGTATGGTATCAACCAACTCGAGTAGGAGGATCAGCGGAAGCAACTCTGCGACGCCATCACGGGTTAGCCGAAAGCAGTTTTGCTTTACTCTCTCCTTTAATCCTACCTGCTCACCCGACTTGTGTCTCTCTCCAGCACTTTCTGCAGAGAATGATCGTCTGAAGGCCGCGGCGAATAGGATCGCCATCAAGGTCAACGCCAAAGGAGAGACCACCGAGGCACGCCTCGACAATGTGGACGACCGCGTTGATCAAGTTGTCATCCACGGCGTGCACCACGACGTGGCCCTGGGTTGGCGGCCATGACTACTCAGCGTGGCGAGGACTTCTCCATCCAGCCAACCGGCTTCCATGGTCAAGAGTCTCCAGAGAATGTCAAAAACATCGATGACCTTCTGGAGAGTTACGAAGACCATGCGACTGCCCTCGCCGCAGTTACAGACGCTCAGTCGGTTATTAATAGGGTGTTTGATGAGTAGTTTGTACATAGGTACCCTATGTAAAGAACTTCCTTTGTGAAATATCCAGGATCTCCACTGTTTCCTGAGAACAATCAATCTGGAAATGCTTGTGTTCTATTTTCTTTATTATTTTTTTACTCTAAAGGCGACACATGCCTTGTAGGCTATTCTCCGAGTTGTTTTCAAAGTATTTTTTGGCTAAAGGCGATATCTCCGTATCGGCTATCTGTGCATCAGGTCCAAATCCTCTTATGCACCAACTTCAACACTGGGATGAAACTTCTTCAGAAACTTTCCATTGATAGCCCTAGCAAATTCCTCTCCCAATAAAGTTTTCAAGATATATGCGTTGCCTGGCGCGCTCCTTACCACTTGAAAAGGTCCTTCCCAATTTGGAGACCATTTGCCGAATGCTCTATCCTTAGTCCCGATCGACAATACGGTTTTCCAAACCAAATCTCCCTCTGAGAATTGTTTTTCCTTAACTTTCTTGTTATAACACCTAGCAACACGCGCTTTATTTTTTTTCAATATTCTCCAATGCCTTGAGATGAACTAAATGTAAATCTTCCAATTCATCCATCATTAGATGTTTATAATCTTCTTTCCTCAAATCACTCTACAACGTAACCCGTCTTGATCCTGATTGCAATTCCCATGACAGTACAACATGATGCCCATAAACCAACTCATAAGGAGATGCTTGAGTAGATCCATGGCAAGCCATCCGGTAAGCCCACAGAGCCTCATTAAGAACCGAATGTCATTTCTTCGGTTTTTCATCAATCTTCTTCTGAATGATTTTGATCATGATCTTGTTTGAAGCTTCAGCTTGGCCATTAGCTTGTGCATAATAAGGAGAAGAGTTGTACAATTTGATTCCCATTTCCTCGGTAAAATCACAAAACTCGGATGAAGTGAACTGAGTCCCTTGATTTGTTGTTATAGTCTGAGGAATCTCGAACCTGTGTATTATATGCTCTTTAACAAAGTTGATCATGTTTTCTGACGTAACTTTTTTTAGGGGAATAGCTTCAACCCACTTTGTGAAATAATCCGTGGCCAACAGCACAAACTTATGTCCTTTGCTAGAGGGAGGATGAATTTGACCGATCAAATCTATGCCCCATCCTCTGAATGGCCAAGGTTTGACAATTGGGTTTAAGGCCGACGCTGGGGCTCTTTGAATATTACCAAATCTCTAATAGTCTTGGCATCCCTTGTAATATTCAAAATAATCTTCAAGTATGGTTGGCCAAAAATAACCAGTCCTCCTTATTATCCATTTCATCCGGTAAGCCGACTGATGTGTACCACATACTCCTTCATGCACTTCATACATCAGCTTTCTGGACTCCTCTTGATTCAAACATTTGAGGAGCACTCCATCTATGGATTTGTAGTACAACTGGTCATCAAGGAGCACGAACTTGATAGCCTTATATCTGAGTTTTCGGGAAACTCTCTGTGATGGATTGTTTAAATAATCGGCAATTTCGTTTCTCCAGTCATCAATTACCCAATCTTCATCCAAAGCATAAATTTTCTGGTCCTCTCGGTACCCCGAAGCACTTTGAGCCAGCCTGTTTGTTTCTTCATTCTGCCCCCTAGGGATATGATGCAAGGTGGCCACTTGGAAACTCTTTAGAAGCTCTCGGCACTCTTCATAATATCCCTTTAACATATCACTCTTGCATTCATATTGGCCGATCAGTTGGTTAATTACCAGCTCAGAATCCTCAAAAACTTCAACAGCCACGGCCTTTACCTCGACAAGCAATCGGAGCCCTCTAAGCAATGCCTCATACTCTGCTTGATTGTTAGTAACGAGGAAATCAATGGGGATCGCATACTCAAAGGTCAAACCTCTAGGAGAAATTAAAAGAACACCGGCTCCACCACCTTTGCCACAAGACGAACCATCAAAAAACAAAATCCATGGTGCAATAGTTACTATGTCAGCAGAGGGATCACGATGTTGGGTAACAAAATTAGTAATAACCTGACCCTTTACTGCTTTTGCCGACTCGTACCTTAAATCAAATTCTGACAGAGCTAAAATCCATTTGCCAATTCTTCCATTTAAAATTGTCATCAACAACATGTGTTTTATTACATCGAACTCAGAAACTACCACACATTCGACATTTAACAGATAATGCCGAAGCTTGGTACATGAATAAAACTCACACAAGCAAAGCTTTTCTATAGCCGAATACCTTGTCTCTGGATCTAGTAGTTTTCGGCTAAGGTAAGCTATCACTCTCTCTTTTCCTTTGAACTCTTGAATGAGGGCCGACCCTATCGTCAGGTTGTCGGCCGCCACGTACAACTTAAACGGCTTGTCAAGCTGCGGAGGTACCAATACGGGTGGTGCCTTCATGTACTCTTTGATTTCATCGAAAGCCCTCTCTTGTACGTCACCCCACACGAACTCTTGATCTCTTTTAAGCTTCAACAACGGAGAGAAAGGTAACACCCTTTCTGACAAGTTAGAGATGAATCTTCTCACAAAATTAATCTTGCCCAGCAATGATTGTAACTCTGTGAGATTGGTTGGAGGTACCACCTTGTCTATTGCTTCCATGCTCTTCTTGCCGACTTCAATCCCTCCTTTATGGACCAGAAAGCCTAAAAACTCACCAGCCGAGACTCCAAAGGCACACTTATTCGGGTTCATCCTCAAACCATGTTTCCTAGTGCATTCCAAGGTCTTCCTCAAATCAGCCAAATGACCCTCATGGTTTCTAGACTTAACTACCACGTCATCAATGTAGATTTCTACAATCTTGCCGATCAACTCGTGAAAAATGTAGTTCATAGCTCTTTGATAGGTTGCACTGGCATTCTTCAAACCAAAAGTCATGACAATCCATTCAAACAAACCAATATGACCAGGGCACCTGAAGGTTGTCTTTGAAATATCCTCTATTGCCATGAAGATCTGGTTATAACCGGCATTACCATCCATGAAGCTGATGACTTCGTAACCAGCCGATGCATCGACGAGCAGATCGACAACTGGCATTGGGTAACCATACATGGGAGTAGCCTTGTTGAGATTTCTAAAATCAATGCAGACCCTCATCTTTCCATTCTTCTTGTATACTGGGACTATGTTTGAAACCCAATCTGCATATCTGCATGGCCGAATGAAGTTTTCCTCCAATAATCTTTCAACTTCCTTCTTCACATCGGCTAATACCTCCTCTTTGTAAATCTTTCAAGGAGGTTGCTTGAAAGGACGGTATCCTGGCTTGATCGACAATTTATGCTCAACGATGGAACGATCCAGTCCGGGCATCTCTGTATAATCCCAAGCAAAACAATCTTTAAATTCTTTTAGCAGGTCTATCAATTTTAGCCTATGCTCATGGTCTAAATTTGCACTGATAAACATCGGCCTTGGTCTATCATCATCACCAACATTTATCTCCTCTAGCTTATCGGCCGACATGAAGCCGCGTCCCAGCTTCCCTTCGCTATCATCGATCGTGTTCCCCATTAAAAATTACTCTTAGAGCCGATTGCTTGGATCGGCTGTTGGCCCTTGCCCGAGACATTCACAGGACCTTCTCCCCAAATCTTTCCAGAGAAACAATCGAAGCCATCATATTCCCAGTAGACATGCTCTGTGGCAGTAACACTTACCGAATCATCGGCCTGAACAACCTCCACATCATCTCCAACCCATTGAATGAGAGTCTGATGCATGGTTGAAGGTATGAAGCAGTTAGCATGGATCTAATCTCTTCCCAATAGTAGCCTATATGCCCCCTTGCCATCTATGACAAAGAAGGTAGTGATCAGAGTCTTGGATCCAATCATCAATTCGACGTGCACCGCCCCCTGAGTGTCGGAAGGGTTGCTAGCAAAGTCTCTGAGTACTAAATCGGTCTTCAACAGTTCCTCATTTGTCATTCCGAGCTTTCTGAAGGTAGTATATGGCATGATATTGATGGCAGCTCCTCCATCAACCAGCATCTTGGTCAGGGGCTTGCCATTGATGTACCCCTTCACGTAAAGCGCCTTCAAGTGTCGATGTCTAGCTAGTTTGTCAAACATTGCTTGTTGAGTCAGGACGAGCTGGGCCATCAGGTTCTGATACTCGCCCTCATCATCGTCTGAAGACACTTCCTCTTGGATATCTTGGCCTTCGGGAGCTATAAATTCTGATGGAATGAAGAAGGTCATGTACGTATCAGCCGAACGGTTGTGTCCATGGGGCCTTCCCTTAGGGCGCCATGTCGGCTTCTGTTCGGCAGTTACTTGTGCTAGTTCTATGTTCCTCAAACGTTGCACTCTCCTTTTCTGGCTTTTCTTCAGTCCTGGTGGACACCACTGCCCGTTCTGCCATGCATACTCTCGGTGTTCTCGCTCATCAGAACGAACCCACTCTTGATCGACAAACCTCTTACCTTGCCGATCCTCTGAGTCGCTTATTTTTAAACGCCGATCATCCCCAGGAGCATGTGCTTGTCACACCTGGTTTTAAGAACAAAACCAGATATACACTATATGTGAGCCCAGGAAGTCAAATCTCACATATAGCCATAAATTAAGGTGATATCAAAAGACAATACTTAAATACATAACATATAAGGTCAAAGGATAACCTCAGCACAGCAAATAGCGGAAAGACGGCTCCGAACTTCGGGTGAAGACTCCAACTCCACAGTGACCAACTGACTGGTTGATCACAAGCCTATCTCTTCCAACTCTTGCAAACTGGTACCCATCCGGGATTTTTATCCAAGTATTGAAAATAAAGCAAGCGTAAGTACATGTCGTACTCAACAAGATAACATGGGGTTCATGAGGCTCAAAAAGGATAGACACGGGTTTAACTGCATCAGCTTTTAATAAGTCATAATTTTAGCAGTTGAGTAGCATCAAGTTCACTTCAGCCCACATAACCACATGATCAGGTGAACAAGATATAATGCTTGTATGAACAAATCACAATAAACAATAACAAATAACAACTGATGAGCCATGACATAAGGACATCACACAGTAAGGAGCCCAAGCCGCTCGTAACCGTGAGCACGGCTATTATAATAGTTTTTAACTCTGCGCAGAGGTGTACATCTTTACCCACAAGTCGTGAATTGCCCTTTCGCCCAAGGACGCGACCCTCTTAACCCACTTCCAAGGTAGGTCGGCAGGGTTCACTACGAGACCGTTCACAGATTCCACTAATAGGTAACAACCCACTACAAGTTTTCTTTAACGAGATCGTAAGAACTCCCCTCCCAGAAGTCTCCGCAGCGCACCTTCCGGCAGGCCAAGTCCCCACTTTCTCAGAGCCCTTCTTGCGCCCTCTCGGGTAAGTTGCCACAAACTAGCAAAAGCCTAATACTGAGTCAAGCCAGAGCCCATTAGCTTATGGTAGTACTGTTTTCTTGGGGTAATCTCTTACAGAAATATCCCTATGAGTGAGAACACAGGTGTGAGTTCCTGATGTTCCACCTATAGTCCACGTTGCTAAAAAGTCATCTTTTATCGTTATTGCATATATCATCAGTCAGATTACAAGATCATGGTTATTCTTTATGAGCACTAGCATAAGCTACCCATATGCAAACCCCCAAAGGTGACAAGGCACAGGATATCAAATCTAGGTAATCCTTACAGGAATCAAGGTAGACATATGCATATGAATTAATGACATTCAGGTGTGTAGGTAACAAGGAAGATCCCATGCTATACTTGCCTTAAACGCTTAGATCCTTTCTTCAACTGATTCTCAAACTTCAGATATCTTCTTCTTGATTTCCACGTAATCTCACCGATTGGACAAGATCGTAAGCACCACACAAGCAGCTGAACAAACATGCATAACATACAATAGATCTATTTAGAACAATACACCAATCAATGAAAAGAGCTTTAAAAGAAATCTACGTCTTTCTACGATCACACAGACGCGAGAACCACGCTAATCGGATCTATAGCGGAAAAGAAATGACTACCGAAAGATTAGCTTTAAAAAGAAAACTAGGCTTCATTTATTTTATCTATAAAAAGCATGTATTGGATACTTCAGAGAAATACCCAAACTGAATTAATTCACATTATATTCTCTTGGAAAACAAGATTAAACTAGGTATATATTATTTTATGAAAAGCCGAGGTGGAAACCCGAATTTGTTTTAATTGGAAAAACCATTGCTTATAGATTAATCAATTATCATTTTACTTGAAAGAAGAGAACATGTTTTATACTGTTACTACCACATAGATCTTATCGTTACGAAACCAACACAACTAGAACGGGACAAAACGGATCTAGAACGTAGAGGTTATAAATTAAACAAGATTTTCTATATAAGATTAATTCATTAAAAAGGATTAATAGAAACTTTATTTTCAAAAGTATTTAACATAGATGAAAACTGTACCATTAGATAGATCATGAAATTACGAAGCTAACGCAACTTGTTTGGGTCAAAAAGGATTTAAAACGAGAGAGATATAGGGTTTTGAAATCAAGTGGCAATTCTGTAAATATAGATTTTCTTTTTATTTTGAATAAATCAAACACCGAAAGGAAATACGCTTTACGAAGGAGAAAGCATAAAGAGGAACTACGCCTCTGGACTGCGGGTTGAGAGGGGAAGAAAGCCAGGGGCTCTTTAGCAAAACGCCCAACCGAAGGGGTATCAAGGGTTGTGGGTCGTTGGATCGCGGATGGATGGATTAGATTAGACCGAAGGGGAAGGGAGAGGGTGAACCGGCAGGAACAGGGTCAGGCGCAGCGTCTGCCATGTTTTTCGGTGAGGGGCTCACCGGCTTAGATGGTACAGGTGACTCGGAGCACGATTCGCAAAGAAAATAGCACGGGAAGAGAAGGGATGCTCCTGCGAACTCACCACAGCACTTCACGCGGATGGAGGAGCACCAGTGGTGACCGGCGGCTCAGTGAGACTAGGTCGGATCCCCTGCGTATGGCGGCGAGGCGGTGAGTGCGAGCAAACACGAAACCGATCATAGGAGAAGGTTCACGGGGTCCTGAACCTTGTTCCGAAGGAGATGGAGGACCTACAAGCAGCAGAGGAGCTTCGAGGGCCCTTCAATGGCGGCGGTGGCTCTCTACTTCACGGCGAGATGCCATTGGCGAGCGCTGAGGGTGGCGAGGGCTTCAGTTCGAGGAGAAACAAGGGGGGTACGCCCGCTATTTAAAGGAGCCAAGGAGGGGGAGGAGTCCCGGTGCTCCACAACGGTGGGGCGGGGTCGGTTCTCTGCTTCGGCAGACTTCGGGACGGATGGGGGAGGAAGAAGCTAACAGGGCAGGGCCCGCATGTCAGAGAGAAGAGAGGGGGGGAGCTCCTGCTCGGGCTGCAGTGCTCTGGGCCGAGGGAAGGAGAAGTTGGGCCAAGCCCATGCGGGGAGAGAAGGGGGGAAGAGGCCTGGTCGGCTGGGCCTCTTGGGAAAAAGAAGAGCTAGGCCTGGGGAAGTGCAGGCCGAAAACCAGAGAGGGAGAGGGAGAAGGTTTTATTCTTTTTCCTTTTTCCTTTAAAACTGATTTTGCAAATCATTTCACAAATCCATTTTGAAATTCTCTTTTTATCTTTTAGATAAAACCACTCAAACAAAAATATGCAAGGGCATGAATGCACAAACATGTTTCTAACTCTAAGGAAAATTTTAATTTTATGAAAATGTTTTTTTTATTTTCCTATATGAGCACAAAACTTCGAAATTAAACCAATTTCACTCTATTTCAAAAATTCAAATTTTCGGGTGTTACAGTGCTCCAAGTCTTTCATGGACCGGACGACGGTTGACCTGGGACTGCCTATACCCTGAATATCGATCACTGCATTCGGGGCAATTATCTTTAGTAGGCAGCTTTAGGCCTTCATTCCAACAGTGTTTGAAAAACGAGCATCCCCAATGAGACTGCTCCTGCTCTCTCAAGCGCTCTCGTTTCCTCTGATACACTTCTTCCTCATGCCTCTGACGTTCCTCTATGAACCTCTGCTCTTCGTGATGCATCCGTCTCTGATGCCACTCTCGCTCCCGTTGCCACTTGTTTAACAGGATCCGCGTTGTGACCCTAGGTTTGGAAGTCTCCCCTCTTTCAGTTCGGCTACTCTGGAACTGTTCTCGTTGTCGAAGCTCCTTTTCTGTAATCTACCGATCAGGGTCAACAACACCAGTCTTTTTCGCTCTGTCTGAGGTCAGCACTTTCATCTCGCTCTTGCCCTTGGAGTCTTCCACGACAACCATATTCATAGAGAAAGATACTATGTTCTGTGCAAAAGGGTTAGCGTCAATCTTCATCTTGCCGTCAAACTTCAAATGTCCTTCCTGAATAGCTTTCTGGATTTTCATTCTGAACACCCGGCAATCGTTGATGGCATGGGAACTAGTGTTGTGGTAACCGCAAAACCTTTTATCCTTTACTCCTTCAGGACGCAGCATGGGGTGCCCTTCAGGACGCAGCATGGGGTGCCCTTCAGGCAGCTTGATGCGTCCTTCCTTGAACAATAGCTCGAACAGTTTGTCTGATTTGGATACATCCAAGTCGTAAGTGTCCTTCTGCTGCCTCAACCATCACTGATTGACTTGAGTTGGCTCTTTTGCCCAGACCAGTTCGGCCGCCGCGACTTCATCCTCATCTTCAAAATCCATTGCCTCCTCCAAGAAACTCTGATACACCGCACCAGCTATATCACCTTTCTAGAAACGGTTATCCCTTCTGAACCCCTGAGCTTGGTTATTCATCACTGCTAGTCGCTGTGACAGTTGACCAAGGTCGTCGAAGTCTAAGCCGAACAGCTTCTCTCTGACATTCGGCTGCATGCTTGCCATTGCCATACCTGACAACTGGTCATCCAGTAAATTCACAGAGTAGCAGAGATTTTTAGTCTCTCTGAACCTACGGAGGTATTCCTAGGGCGTCTCGTTAGGCTTCTGTCTCAAGTTCATCAGATCGACTAGCTTCTTCTCATTGGTGCCTGTAAAGAAATATGCGTGGAATTTCTGTTCCAGGTCTGCCCAGCTGATGATGGAGTTCGCTGGGAGAGATGTGAACCATGTAAAAGCTGGCCCCTGTCAGGGACATAGGGAAATACCGAATCTTCCAAGCATCATCTGTAGATGCTTCCCCCAGCTGCATCAAGTATCGACTGATGTGTTCTATAGTGTTGGTGTCATCCTAGCCTGAAAATTTGGTCAAATCTATCGGGGCTTTAACCCTTGGGGGAAGAGCCACCCGGTTCTACCATTCTGGATAAGGGGATTGGTATGCGTACGACTGATTCTTTGTTTTCAAGCCAAACTGATTCTTCATCATGTCCGCCATCCTATCCATAATCAGGTCGACACTGGGATTCTGAGCCCCACGCATGTGCCCTTCAAGCGGCAGCCCTGCTGGGTTCCCGTATCCAGGATTCAGGAGGGCATTAATGGCGCTGTAATCGGCAAATTCTTGATACCCCTGCCCATACACGCTCTTTTGCAGTCTGTCTGTTATTGGGGATATCTTGTGAGCCGAATGCGGGACGTTCCCTGACATGCCGAACGCAAGCTAACCGTGAGTCACGGGATATTGCTACTTCTGATGAGACTCCATCCCGGCTTGGGCCATGTCAGATACCCCTCCTTCCTCAGCAGTCTTCTCCTGATACTTGGGCACGGGGAACAGTGTTGCCCCATGTATTGGGCCATAGTCTCCTCAAAGAGCTTGTCGGTGGCTGGCCCGAACGTGCTGACCATGATCTGGCGAAAAGTATTCAGGAAAGTTGAGTGGTGATTTGTCATAGTTTCACTCATAGCTTTATAGATCACGGCATCGAATCTGCGCTCTTCCTCCTCATTCGTGTTATCAGATTGATTCGGAAGGAGGGTTCTCGGGAGCGCCTGTTTCTGGATAACCTTGTTGCTTTTGTTCTTTGAGAAAGACATCAAGCATTTGCTCTGGAACTCGTCGCATGCCTGCTGGATCAGACTTCTCATGTCTGCCGGCAATTCATCCATAGTTACGTTCAGAACCAGGTTGTTGTCGATTTCAACCATCTTGAGGTGTTAGTCCCACCGAGCGTGCCAAAAAGTGTGTTGACACAAAAAGTGACGTACTGCGTCTCACACACAGCAAGCCAGAAAGCGTGACTTCAATCGGGTGCCCGGGTGCTTCAAGAACCGAAAACGTGCCAGTCAGTTTGACCTGAAACTAACAAGGGATGAAAGTCATTAGATATAAGCTGGAACATAACGGATAATACCAGACAGTTCCATGTGTACGGCCCTGAAGCCACTTACAACGACATACAACTATGAAAGCTATCTGCCAACAGGTTTTAGGGAACATTCGGCTAAAACAGACAGAAAGCACGTAAACTAATGATTGTTGAATGCGCGTGCATGGGAAAAAGACGTACAAACGAATCATGGTTGAATATGAATTGAAGAATAACCAAGCTCGGCAATCAACCGAACTGGGGTCCATGATGAAGGAAACACGTAAGCAAACATGATTAAACTAATCGAAAGCCTGCATCTGTCGCACGATACCTAGCGTCACCAAAGTTTAAACATGGATGGAATGCATGAACCCGCAACATGTAACAATCTAGATTTGAACTGATTCGGCTCATTATAACATGAATAGAGATATATAAGTTAACAAGAGCCGAACCGTATTAATCTAGATTGGGCAAAGGTGTATTTGCACATATGTAAAGATTATCCAAAACATGCAACACGATATCTTAATGAATCCAATAGATCTTGCCAAATCTATGAGAGCCGATAACTATCTCGCTTATGCTAAGCATATCGAGTAAACACCTACCGCACGGTATTTACTTGTAAACAAAACATAAGTGAAGACATCTTGATCATCAATCAAGGATCCGCCGCACGATCAATGATAACAAACAAGACTAAATCCACCGCATGATACTAGACATGATAACAAGGTTGTCAAGACTTACGGAGGTCGACGGATCGATGATTCCTCTCGAAGAACTCGACGACACGACAAAGGACTCGAAATTGGCACGGGGCCAGGTGTATTGATTTGGTTGTGAACACCTTTTACAGTAGCTAAGGGCTTATATTTATACCCTGGCTATAACATGAGTCCTAAGAGGACACGGTTACAAAATATTAAAGTAAGAAATACAATATTTTGACTTTGTTTCCTTCGGAGTCCTCATTGCCTTAATTATCGCAACCATTGTTACTAATTCGGCTCTCACTTGCCGCCTTTATCGCTCCGGTGGAAACTGCCCTTCTTCTGATTAACCGATTGCAATCGACTGTCGAATCTGATAATTAACCGACCGCACGGATTTTGTCGAACGCTTCTGGGCATCTACCTTTGCCGACTAATCGTGCACTGGCCCACTTGTCATTGTGCAAAAATCCGGTGTTAATAAATAGCCAACGAGTTGTCACCAGGACGAAGCTAGAAAAAAATTTAGGACGCGCTGGACAAAAGTCTACAACGACTTAACTGTACATATATGACACCACACACAGGCAATAGACAAATACTCAATTCATTTCAAATTATAAGACGCTTAACTTTTTTGACCTGAAGTTTGACTGTTCGTCTTTTTTTTTAAAAAAAATTATATAAACTTAGTCAAATTGAATTTAGTATTAAAAAAACTTTAACTAATAAAGCATGCCACAACCAAAGAAGTGATAGTTTATATAATTTTTTGAATAAGACAGACGGTCTAACTTAAGGTTAAAAAAGTCAAACGTTTTATAATTTAGAATGACAGAGGTATATAATAGCTTGAAGTAATCTTATATTGAAAACAATACTGGAAATATTGTTAAAAAATTATTGCGCGAGGTTCTTTGTATCTATGTTTTGTTAGCCAATTAGCAAATAATTATCTTTTTCTTCCATAAAATTCCATCCCTTCATCCCTTAGCTATACGGCTCAGAGATTAAAGGGGAGGTTCTAGGGGCTCCATGTACGTGACGTCCGTAGGGGGGGGGGGGGGGCTCGATCGCGGGCCGCTCGGGCGCTGGCTTCGTGCCTGGTTGTCATAGAGATTGTGAATTAATTACCACTCTAGTGCAGAAAGGGACCATACATCACTATAGAGTAGAAGGGGCCATACATCACTCGACAAAACGGCTAAGCAAAATGGCCCAAGCATTCTCGTTTTGAACATGTGATGATGATCTTCGGAGTGCTCATTGGGATCGTATGGATGAGTAACTAGACTCAAAGGCCTACGCGTTTGAGTCTACTCTCAGCTAAACACGTGTGCTGATGAATTTGTAGAAGATCATAGCTAGTGCCTCTTTTGTAGCGACCATGATCCTTATATTTACACCCTTAATGTGCCAAGTGCCAAAAATGAGACACTATGCGATGAAGATACCGATAACGTCGGGCCCAAACCTCCCAAGGAGCAAAACACGGGTGACAGTAGGACGACATGCACCTGACAGGATACAATGATGTTTGATTTTACTACCCTACCCCTATGCGGGCCCAAATGCCCTTTACGGATTGAGTCAGTAACATGAGAAGGAGATGACGGTTTTTTCTACAATACAAGAGCTATGTTGTATCATTAAAGCAATTCCACAAGATCACATTTCCCTTTCCCCTTTGAAATCTTCTACAGGGGATTAAGAAAACATGTTTTCAGGTTTCAGGGGAGGCGTGTTACAAAAAATAGAGAAAATCCCATCCCCTGTAATGCAAGGGACCCACCTGTTATAGACTCAAGGTAAAAATATCCTCTCCACTACTGTCATCCCTCGAAGCGTCATAGAGCGGTGGCAGCGGCTGAACCCAGCTTGGTTGCCGAGCGCACAGCGGTTGGCGGTGGCATGCTTGTCTTGTCACAAGGCCAGTAGATCTGCTCGCACCATGCGTGTGCCTGTCATGAAGAGGGAAAGGGAAAGGCGATTGATTTGCCCTCCCCTCTTCATCGAGGGATTGATGGAATACACACAGAGCTTCATGTTAATCATCACGTAAGTATGTATATGAGTATGGCAACTACGTACGTACGTACATTTGTAATGGAACGACACTAGCTAGTACACCTAGAAGGTGGCGTCCACTGCGCCCACGGACGCCGGCGCCGCCATCGCCACTTCCCGCTTCTGCTGTTTGCTGCTCCCGGCGTCGACGACGCGGGATACCTCGGCGTTGTAGACGTAGAAGCGGCACACGAAGAAGAAGGCGACGAGGTTGACGCAGTTGAGAAGGGCGAAGAAGGCGTAGTACTTGTCCAGGCGCGAGGCGTTGAGGTTGTTGATGATCCAGCCGGTCCGGCCGTGTCGCTCCGTGATGTGCGACACCGTGGAGAGCAGCGCGGTGCTGAGGAAGTTGCCGATGCCGAGGCTGGTCATGGCGTACGACGTGCCGAGGCTCTTCATGCCCTCGGGCGCCTGGTCGTAGAAGAACTCGATCTTGGCCACCTCCAGGAAGGCGTCGGCGACGCCCATGAGCACGAACTGCGGGAGCAGCACGAAAATGGTGAGCGGGATGGTGGTGCCCTTGCTTTCGTAGATCCCGTGCTCGTGCGCCACGGCCAGGCGGTGCCGCTCCGTCACGGACGCGATGCCCATGATGATGATGTGGATGACGAGGCCGACGCTCATGCGCTGGAGCAGCGAGATGCCGCGCGGGTTCCCCGTGACCCGGCGCGCGAACGGCATGAACACGCGGTCGTAGAGCACGACGGAGACCAGCATGGAGATGGTGACGAACCCCTGGAGGCTCGCCGGCGGGATCGAGAAGTGCGGGCCGATGTGCCGGTCCAGCGTCGTCCCCTGCTTCACGAACAGCGTGTTGATCTGCGCCATCATCGCGCTGGGCACGAAGGTGATGGCCAGCACGGGGAGCATCTTGAGCATCTGTTTCGTCTCCTCCACCTGCGTCACCGTGCTGAGCGACCACCGCGACTCCGCCCTCCCGGTGCTGGTGCTGGTGGTCGTGGTCTTCACCGCCGCCTTGCTCAGGACGCTCAGGTTGGCCGTGTGCGGGAGCGGGGCCGCTTTCTTCTTGGCGTAGTGCTCGTCGTCCAGCTCGTGCAGGTCGCGCGGGTCCACGGGCTCGGAGACGCCAAGCTTCCTGGCGGCCCCCACGATGACCCTCGCCATCTTGGCGAAGGAGCTCTCGGAGGTGGGCTTGTGGCGGTACAAGGGCGTGCCGGCGGTGAAGATGGCGATGGAGACGGCGAGGCCCAGCGTGGGCAGCGCGTAGCCCACGGTCCAGCCGACGTTGTCCTGGATGTAGACGAGCACGGTGTTGGCGAAGAGCGTGCCGAAGAAGATGCTGAACATCCACCAGTTGAAGAAGGAGAGCTTGTGGCGGCGCTCCCGCGGGTGGTTGTCGTCGAACTGGTCCGCGCCGATGGTGGAGATGTTGGGCTTGGTGCCGCCCGTGCCCACGGCCAGGATGTACAGGGCCAGGAAGAAGACGCCCAGCTGCGTGCTCGTCGCCTGCTGCAAGCAGTTGGGGTCCGCCGTGTTGGCGCCGCACTTGGGCGGCCGCAGCGCCGGCACCGACACCGCCAGCGTCAGCAGGATCATGCCCTGCGTGCGCAATAATGGGCTTCAATTCAGTTCGAGTTCGTTGACGGCCCATATAAACATCCCTCCCAGTGGTGGTGGGCTTCAATTCCGAAGAGGAATAACGAGCAGCAGACTCAGTGACTCACCGTGAGGTAGATGACGGAGGCGATCATGAAGGTCCGGTAACGGCCGAGGTGCGCGTCGGCGATGTAGGCGCCGATGATGGGCGTCATCCAGACGGTGCCGACCCAGTTGGTGACGTTGTTCGCCGACGGCACCACGCCCTGGTGCAGCTTCGTCGTCAGGTACAGCACCAGGTTCGACGAGATGCCGTAGTACGCCATCCGCTCGAATACCTCGTACACTGTGTACACAGTACATGCGCGATTCCAAGACAAGAAATCAGATACCAGCAGCAGCATGTGGAGGCTCTGTTTCAAATGCAGCATGCACATATAACTACATACTACTAGTACATTGTCAAGTGCGATATTCAAACCCCCTATAAATTTGAAATTTCCACTAATTTTTTTTAAAAAAATATTATTACTGGCCTCTTGTAATAACACTTCAAAAATCAACTTGATATTGCTGGCTCCGTCATTGTATGTCATGCGCGATATGCTTATAATAACAAACTTTGAGGCAGAGTTTCTGGGTAGACAGACCTCTTGCTTTATTTTATTTATACTTGTTTATCTCTCTGCATATACTGTTTGCATTTGATTACTCTGAACAAAACCAGAAGGGATCGGCAAAACAGGAGCAAAACTTGACGACACATACGAAAGAGACGGCATGCAAAAGAGACTGCATACTACTCTTTATTTCTTCCCGTAGATGGACCCCAGCCTTAGCCGACCTCTTCAAGCTCCAACGACTCGATCATGAGCTTAATCAGCGTTTATTAACAAACCATAGACATGACACACCACACACACACCACAAGGGATATCTTTCATATAACTCCGTGTTAAAAAGATACGGTACTTCCTTCCTCCTAAACTAAAATAAAGTACGTCTCCATCTCGTATTTCAATATATATGCCAAATAAATACTAATATTTATGATAAAAAATAAACATCACTAGATAATCATGTTATATATTTTCATAGTAAAACTATTCGAAGGTACAAATATTGATAGATTTCTTTTTTTATATAAATCTAGTTAGAGTTTCTCAAAGTGCAAGATTGACGAAGACTAGTTGAATTTGACGACAAAATCACTGAACAAGTCCGCCGTGTGACTCAGCCTCGCAATTGTTAAAAGAGGTTTCGTGTTGGTCTTCAACCTTTTCTTTCCCCGCATATAAATTTTGTATGTAAATAGCAACCTAATCTACGACAGAAGCACACGACATCTATATGTCTGAAAATAAGTGGAAATGGACAAACAGAACGCAAGTCGAAATCTGATGGAAGCACGGCAAAGCCTCGATGATGATTCCAAACGCTTGGTGACAGGACAAGCAACCCCCAATTCCACAGCAGTTACCTGTGCTTTTCCTCAGCAAGCCTGCCGGGGGAGGACACTGTTGTTTGCTGCCACAGTTCCAAAAAGGGCATCAATGTTTTGCCCATGTGTCGACCCAGATTCTTCGGGGGGCATGATGCTAATTACTCTGACAATGATAGGTAAGATCTAAAGAATGGCCTTTCTTATTCGTACTATATGCTTAATTTGACCAAGTATAAATAAATAAAAATATAATTATAATATTAAAATAAGTATTATTAGATTTATTTCCATATATACTTGTTTGTTGTCATAAGTGCTGCTATTTTTACTTATATATTTGGTTGAACTTTAGACACGTTATAAAAAAAAGGCACCTAGAATTGTATTATCTCGTAGTAATAAGTTCAGTGGGCCTGAACTATGTATATGTGATATTTAGTATAGTACTATGATAGTAACAGTGTGCTAGCGCTAGGTGCTAGTTTGGCTGGTGGCTTTCAATCCAAGTCTCAGGACGCATAGATCTTCTACGATGTACGTACTCTGGCTCAGCATCAATGGAGAAAGTCAAACTCTCATGTGTCACGTGGAAATGAAGAGACTGTTGCATCGGTGACGGGTGAGCTAGATGCAAGTACTGGTCCGATGGCAGCACAGCAGCTAGTCCGACTCCAACCAATCGGTGAAGATCCAAAGGCGGCTTGCAGGCTTCAGCGCGGTGCTACCATCGATTCTTTTCCTACACCGTCCGGGCCCCAGCTAATTTTGTGTCATGTGCATGTGGTCGATCTCCAGAGCTAAACTACAAGCTTGACACTTTAACATTAGCCTGCTTAGTTTTCACCCAGACCCAACCTGGTTTAGTGGGTGAGGAAAACAGAGTGTAATTTCACTTCGCATCCATCGAATAATCTGATAATATAATTTTTCAAACATGAATATATATGCTAGCTTCTCCATGAGACCATGGCATGCAGGTGTGTTTAGATAATGAAGGCCGGCCGAGCTCGCTATCGCTTTGAGGAGCTCGACGGGATGATATATAGGGTCACTACTACTCGCGTACCTACGACGAAGCCGCAGGCTTTCCAGCCTCCCCGCTTGGACCGGAGCACCGGGTTGCCATGGAGGTCCACCGTGCCGTCCTGCGTGTACTCGTCGTCGGCAGCGGCCGCCTCCAGCCTCTCCGGCTCCGCCATGGGTGTGCGGGTGGCCGTGGCCTCTCCGGAGACCTCAAGACTCAGATAGAAATGGATGGGTTTGACAGGCTCGGAGGCTCTAGCTCCCTGGGCGCCCATTTATAAGCCGGGTCCTCCACCGGGTCAACGTTCCGAGTGGACTGACAAAGTGACAAGAGACCTTAAGTAGAGTACTGTACTTTTGAGTTTTTTTTTTCCGTTCAAGTTTTTGTTGAGATCAAATACATAAATCATTTATTTATAGGTTATAATAATAATACATATTTCCTCTGCTTCCAAGATATAAGGGATGTAATGTACTCCTCCGTAAGTTTGGAGTGGAAAGATCAGCTCGATGGATCGATGCAGTAAGTATAGGTAAAATACATGATAGAGCCGGCAGAATACATCTCTCCTATCAAAATTGCTGATTCCCCCACTGGTTATAGGTTCATCTTGCGTAAAACACTCATCTTCTTATTAATATAACCAACCCGGATCTTTTTTTTAAAAAAAACAAATGTATAAACATTTTTGGGTATTTGTATTTTTTTCTGAAATTATGATTTTTTTTTTCAAAATTTTTGGTATGTTTGCCTTGTGAATGAGTCTCATGTTCGTTTTGTTATTTACATTTCATAGAAATATTTAGGTATTTGTATTTTTGTTTAAATTATGTTTTTTTTAAAAAATAGTATGTTTGCCTTGTGAATTAGTCTCAAGTTTGATTTCTTTTTTTAGTATTTGATTTGTTTGCAGCAATTTATAATTCATGTGATAGTATCCTTATTTTCACTCAAATTTTGGTTTTTCATTTTTTGTGTGATTTGATCCTAACAATTACGTGTGTGACCATAGGACATGAATCACACGAATTTTGCTTTATCTTTAATTTGTGTGATTTGTGTGCTCAAATCGCTTGAGTGATTAAATAGCTCAAATCACCTAAGTACTAAATAGACAGACTCTAAAAAAAAGCAACAACTGCGAAAACTAGGATGCAAGCAAAAGATGATGCCAGAGGCGCCACATTTTCAGTGGGGCGCTCCCATCCTAAAAGGCTCGGGCAGCTTACATCTTCTTCATCTCGAATTTTAGATGCCTGCCACAACTATGTTCCTCTTTCCTTCTTTCTATATATGTATATATACTTACACAAAGCGACTTTTGTTGCAACACTGCTGCTAGTACAGTATTTCTTAAAAAAAAACACTTGCTAGCATCTGGACCCGGGCGCGCGGGCGTGCTAGGCTGGGCACCACCAGTCACGTACGGTTACTACAAACAAACGGCGAGCAAAGCAGGAAGGAGAAGGACACGTCACGCTCACGTTCACCTTTCGTGGCCCAGCCGCATGCATGCGTCTCCCGGCGACTGTCCACCTCGCGGTCACGGGCCCTCTTTTTCTCTCGGCATCACGGTTCACGGACAGCTGCGCGACGGCGGCCGCGCGCATGCCCCTGCCCTGCCCTTCCCACGCAGAGCAGGCGCGCACTGCATCGTCGTCCAAGCCTTCCGCGGTTGGGGGACTGGTAAGTCCACGCACATGGGAGATGGGACAAAAGATGAGTCGCCAGGATTTTAATCGGCAAGAAAAGAAAATTCAGCGCCGTTTCCAACAGTACTCATGCGCTTGCAGTTGCAGTTGGGTGGAGTCAAGTCCACGACCTACAGTAGTAGTAGTAGTAGTACGGTAGTAGGCTCACCTACCCGTGTTGTTACCTGCTCCTCCATCATATCCAAGTCCTCCCATTGACGGTTGCCCAAAGTGATGGAACTTGGTAACGAACAAGAATCAACATCTTTGCCCATTGTAGTGCAACTCTGCCAAAGCTTCGGCGGGGAGACGTGGCCCTGCACCCGTGCTCGTCGTCCTGTATCGTCAGCATGGTACCCACCGATCGAGATTTGGCCATGCCGCCGGCGGCGGCGGATCGAGGAAAGGTGGAGTCTGATCAGCCCAACAAGTTTTACAAATACAGAGGCTAATTGCCTAATTGGTAGTATTAATTATGTCTGGATCCGGATTTAGGTACAAGACAGCGATATTTAGGGCCTGTTTGATACAACTTATAATATCTTCATGAAGTTGTTATAAGTTGTTTTTTTTTGTCAAACACCTCTTTTAAAAACAGTTTTATCCCTAAAGTTGTTTTTCTCCCCCTCTCACAAACACATGAAGTAGGATGAAGCTGAAAATAATAGCTTATCACAACTTTCTCTCTTCTTTCTCTCTCACATGTATGCATAAAGTTGTTAGTGAAGTTGTTTTGTCAAACACTTTTTTAAAAATAGTTCAGCTTTACCTAAAAAGTTATTTGTAAAATTATTTTCTAAAAAAACAGCTTCACTAATGAAGCCGAACTGTACCAAATAGAAGAAGCTGAAATTAATAATCGCACTACTGCTTGTACTCCGTCAAGCACATGCTTGCAAATCTGACAGGTAACAGCTTTGCGTTTTCTTGATTTCATCTTATTAGTTTGTGTGTATGTATATCACGGAGACCAGCGAGATTACTTATCATTATTTTAATTGTGTATATATATATCACCAAACATGAGTATCTTATTAGTTCGTCAGGGCGAGGATTTCCTACCGCGTGTTGTCTTGCTGCACAGCTCAAGACAGAGGTGGCTTGGATGGCATAACAGCTCGTCTTTTGGTGGGCATGCTTACATCTGCACCAAGTGTTTTGTGTTGTTGCCTTGGAAAAAGCATTCAGTCTTCAATGGTGGTTGGTGTCCAACGTTTTCAATATCTTTTTAGGTTTGACAAACGTATTTTTAGCGGCTTTTGTCTTGACGCTGGTGATCTTATTCTAGTGGAGTTGTCATCACGTTGGTGATCTTATTCTAGTGGAATTGACATCACGGAGCAAGCCTGTTTATCGCGTGGGACTACTCGAGCTCCTTGTTGGGGATGTAATTTTTGCATCAGTTTCTTTCTTTTTAATTTTTCTATTGTAATAATTTGGCCTGACTCTACCCACAGGTAGATGAAGCCGGATAGTTTCTATCCTTTATCTAAAAAAATAAGTATTAGATACTTTTGTATCATGTAGTATGTTTTATAATGGTGTAGCAGAGTACATCATGTGATTCTAATTACTATGATTCTATCGTCCCGATCTCATGCAATGTTTACATTGTTAGTATTGATCTCTCTAATCTAATGAGCCCAACGGTCCATTAGAACCTTGACTCGCTCCTGATCGGGGAGCCCAGCCCATCTATGGCTGGAGGGCCCCTGTCACACAGCGTACATAAATAGGAGGTGAGGTCAGGGCTCTAATCACCGGTTGATTATCGAGCTACAGTACCCACCGACACATAAACCCTAATCCGATCCAAGGGACGCTGCAAGTGACGGGAAGACCTCCGCCGCCGCTACTACGACTACCACGACTCCAGCGCCGTCCCCGACTCCGGCGACGTCCCCGACGACCACGCAGTACACTCCAGGCGCCATGGCGGATCAGATCAAGACTCCGGGATCTGCTGATGGTGGTAACCTATCACTAATCTCCTCTTCCTCCCTCTCTCTTCTCAGATCCGTCAAACTACATCTATTCTAAGTATTACAACCCTGCTAATCTACTGTTAGTTGATCCCTAAGTTTTATCAATGGTATCAGACGCCTAACGCTAACAGTGGTTAGTATAAGGTTCCTAAGCACTCAGATCTAGCCGCCGAGAGACATGTCTTGAGCATCGTCTCGGGCTATACCCCTCAGATTTGAACCCTAACCCTAACCCTAAGAACCGTGACTCAGATAAGAGAAGCTCAGTAAGAACAGATCCGGGGAGGAAGAACCTGTTGGGGATATAACCTCGGCATATCCCCAGTGACCTTCTTGGGCCTGCCGACCAGGAGACGGCCCAGCCCACGAGGGCTTGCGGCATGGGACCAGTCCGTCGTGCTCGCTAAGGACTCCTAAGAAGACTTGCTCGCCAAGGAAGATCCTAGTAGATAGACTCGGATCCCTTGCCATAAGGGACCGATCGTAATCTGTTAGGATATGGAAATTGTAACCCTGCTCCCTGGCTATATAAGGTTAGACTCAGACTACCGGCTTCATGAAGGCCGTGCGCATCTTCCCCATATTCGGAGGGCACCCAGGTGATAACGGTAAGCGTCGCCACTCCTTTTACAACTGCAACATCGTTCATGTCCCTTCTCCAGACTGGACAAAGCAGCGGATCGACTTTTCGAGGGACGACCACCAAGTACGTCACCACTACCCTGGTCGCTTCCCACTGGTCGTAGGCGCGGCTATCTCAACCGGTCTCTTCAAGAAGATACTTGTCGACGGTGGTAGCTCTGTCAACGTCATATTCCCAAACACCCTCCATTGTCTTGAGTATCATAAAAGCAATCTCCGACCTGTGAACTTCTCCCTTCACGGCATCATCCCTGGTGAAAAGTCGTCACCGTTCGGACAAATCACTCTCCTGGTGCGATTTGATTCCGACAGACTAACCCGCGAGGAGCCCGTCGACTTTGTGATCGCCGACATTGATACTCCATATGACGCCATCCTCGGGCGGCCCGCACTCTCCAAGCTCATGGTGATACCACATTATACGTATTTACTGCTCAAGATGCCGACACCGCAGGGCATCATCAACATACGCTCTGATCTACAAATCTCCTACGAGTGTGAACAAGAGGCGATCGAAGACGCGGTCAGTCGTGAACACCTACATGGCACCCAGATCTGCCTGTCCGATGCGGCCAAGCCTCACGCAGGGATTTCGACATCCCAGAACCTCCAACTACACGCGCCTCGAAAAAGTCCAGGGAAACAAAGACTATGGCCCTGGTCGACGACGACCCAGAGAAGACCGCTGTGATAGGCGCCGGCCTCGCCCCCGAACAAGAAAGCGCGCTCGTTAGCTTCCTGCGGCGCAACATCAACATCTTCGCCTAGAAACCGGCCGATATGCCAGGTTTCCCCCGGGACCGCGCCGAGCATTCGTTGAACGTGGTTGAAGGAGCCAAGCCGACTCGACAAAAGCTTAGAAGGTTCGCACCGGATCGCAAGGAAGCCATAAAAGCCGAAATAACTCGGCTCCTAGCCGCGAGATTTATTAGAGAAGTAAATCATCCAGACTGGCTGGCCAATCCAGTTCTTGTACAAAAAAAGTAATGAATTGAGAATGTGTGTTGATTATACGAGTCTCAACAAGCATTGCCCTCCCGACCCCTTTCCTCTGCCGCAAATCGATGAAGTCGTCGACTCTACTATGGGATGCGAACTCCTCTCCTTCCTCGACTGTTATTCTAGTTACCACCAAATAGCCTTGAAGGTCGAAGATCAGATCAAAACATCGTTTATAACGCCTTTCGGCGTCTACTGTTACACGACAATGTCCTTCGGGCTAAAAAACGTCGGCGCCACGTACCAACGTGCCATACAAGAATGCTTGAAAAACTCATTCCAGGAAAAGTCGAGGCCTACGTAGACGATGTAGTCGTAAAAACGCACTCCGTTGAAACGTTGATCGCCGACATAGAGGAAACCTTCAAAGCCCTCAACGAGTTCACATGGAAGCTAAACCCAAAGAAGTGCATTTTCGGAGTACCTTCAGGGAATCTCCTAGGCAACATCGTCAATCAGTCCGGCATTCGAGCCAACCCGGAAAAAACCACCGCAGTTCTCCAAATGAAACCTCCATCCAATGCAAAGGATGTACAAAAACTAATAGGGTGCATGGCTGCCCTCAACCGCTTCATCTCTCGCTCGGGAGAGAAAGGACTTCCTTTCTTCGGACTCTTGAAAGGCGGACAAAGGTTCGAGTGGAACGACGACGCAAATCGCGCATTCAATGATCTTAAGCGGTACCTAACTGAGCCACCAGTCCTGGTCGCACCAAAGAAAGACGAACCAATGTTGCTTTACATCGCCCCCACAAATCGAGTCGTCAGCACAGTCATGGTGGTCGAGCGCAACGAAAGCGGACGTGTATACCCGGTCCAGCGGCCGTGTTATTTTGTAAGCGAAGTACTGAACGAGTCAAAAACGAGATACCCCCAGGTCCAGAAGCTACTATACGCAGTCCTCATAACAGCACGCAAGCTCCGGCATTATTTCGAGCGATTAACCACAGTGACAGTCATCACCGAGTTCCCGTTAGGCGACATACTGCGTAACAAGGACGCCACTGGGCGAATAATTAAATGGGCGATGGAACTGGGAACCTTCAACATAGCCTTCCATGGGAGGAATACGATCAAATCACAAGCACACGCTGATTTCATCGCCGAATGGACCGACATACAGGTCCCTATAAGCACCGACGTCCCTGAACACTGGACCTTATTCTTTGATGGGTCACTATCCATCCACGGGGCTGGCGCTGACCTATTTTTCATATCACCATCCGGCGATAAGCTACGATACGTCCTACGGCTATTGTTTCCAGCCTCCAACAACGCCGCCAAATACGAAGCAACCCTTCACGAGCTCAGAATCGCAAACGAACTCGGCATAAAGCGCATCATCGTCTACGGCGACTCAGCCCTAGTAATCAATCAACTCAACAAATAATGGAAGTGCTCCAATGAGAATTTGGACGCATACTGCACCGCAATTCGAAAGATAGAAGGCAAATTCTTCGGGATCGAATACCACCATGTTCCGCGAGATCGAAACCAAGCTGCAGATGAAATGTCCAAGTTAGGATCGTCACGATCGCCCATCCCGGCGGGAGTCTTTATCCAAGACCTACATGAACCGTCAATCGCCGACGAGCGCGTAGCTCCACCCGAGGAAGTACCACCACCGCAGGCCAGCATACTCACTGTCGCAAACACCAGCCGTCCATTCGACTGGCGAGATGATTTCATCCAGTACCTCTCCAACAACGCAGTGCTATCAGACAAGACAGAAGCAGAACGATTGACCCGCCGAGCTCACAACTATGTCATAGTGGATGACGGGATGATGAGGAGAAACTCCAAGATGGAAGTGCTACAGAAATGCGTCTCCAAGGAAGAGGGCGCGGCGATCCTACAAGACATCCACGCCGGCACCTATGGGAATCATGCCGCCGCAAAGACACTAGTACGAAAAGCTTTCCGACCAGCACTGGCAAACTTTAAATGGATCTACGTGGTCGTCGACAAGTTCTCCAAGTGGATCGAAGTCAAACCAATCACCAAGGCATCAGCCGGAACCGCGGTAACTTTCATTGATGAGATCATACACCGATTCGGCGTCCCAAATTCAATCATCACAAACCTGGGATCAAATTTCACCAGAACTTCTTTCTGGGATTTCTGCGAAGATAATAAAATACTGGTCAAGTACGTCTCCGTCGCCCACCCAAGAGCAAACGGCCAGGCCGAACGCGCAAACGGAATGATACTAGATGCACTCAAGAAAAGACTATACCAGGAGGAAGAGAAGAACACAGGTCGCTGGTTACACGAACTACCCGCAGTGCTTTGGGGACTACGTAAGCAACCCAGTCGAAACACCGGCGTCTCCCCATACTTCATAGTTTTCGGCTCGGAACCAGTAATGCCAACCGAGGTCGCCTTTGGCTCTCCACGTGTGGAAAACTACGACAAAGAAACATCCGACCAGGCTCGCATCGACGACATCGACCATCTAGAAGAACAAAGGCTAACTTCGTGCATACGCACGGCCAAGTACGTAGAAGGCGTTCGACGATACTACAACCGCAATGTCAATAACAGATCATTCATCGCCGGAGACCTCGTACTCAAGAGGAAACTCAAGACCGAAGGCATGCACAAACTCTCATCACATTGGGAAGGCCCCTACGTTGTCAAAGAGGTAACCCGACCAGGGTCTTACCGGCTCGCCGACCAAGAAGGCATCAACGTACCTAACTCATGGAGCATAGAACACCTCAGACGTTTTTACGCTTGAATACTTGTATGATTTCTCCCACCGATATCAATAAAGATCCACGATCTCGCCCATACACGTTCTCCCTTTTTGTCATCTATTTCGCGACCACAGCGCCCGACGACCACTACAAAACGCATATGGTGATCGATGACCGGGCAAAACACTCCCACAGTGTTCGACGACATCTCCAAACGCATCGCGGCGTTCTCCAAACAGCCTGGCCGTAGCCAGAAAACCCCCGAAGCTGGTCTGCCAACGGGTCATAGCGAATAGAAGTAGCTACCCTACTCGTTACGACCATAGTGACAGAACTCCCAACTGATATTTCCCCATAAATCGGGTGGTATCATTTGGGTCGGAGGTCATGAGGTTATGCGCCCAGAATCTGTATACGACCACGGAGAACGGTCGACGACTCTACAAGCAGCATGGCTTTGCGCCCAGCGTCTGCAGGAACGGTCTCCACAGGCCCTGGTCACGCCACGATAGAGCCTCTCGGAAAAGGGCCCTGACTCTGGTATCATTCAAAGTGTGCATGAGTTGTTCGCCCTCCGCGCCGCGGATTGCCAGCAGTGTGCCTCCTTGGGAGTCCTTATGTATCCTACGCGTGAAGTGGTGATAGCCCTACGACCTGGACCATTTAAGACCCAAGGCAGAACGCTTGATTCGCTACGGCTCACGACTCAGCAGGCATGAAGGGACATACAAGTGAAATAAAAGCTCACCGCCCGGATAAACAAAAGCTTTGACACATTTCACTTACACGTCCATACCAACCCCCCATCATATACAACAACAGCTATCTGGTAGCAAAGAACTCCATATCGCGAAGCAAATCCTTAGCTACCACGTCGGCTTCCCTCTCCAAACGACTAATATCAGAGTCCGAAATACCGGCCGCATAACCAGTCTCCAACCTTCGAAGTTTGACGCACGGGTAATGCGACTGCAACATCGATAACCCATGGGAAAGCATCTCCTGTGCCGCCAAAGTCACAAACGTTTTGAAGCGACCACAGAAGCCTCGCGCCCTCGCCACAAATTCGCCAACAATACCATCCGACGCAGGAGCGGAAGTAAAGGCAACATCATCCACACAGGCCACCACCGGGCCTACCTCTTCAATCACATCCCAAAACCGACGACGCCAGGCAACAACTTGATCCGCCAGTTCTACAAACAACAAAAGGTGTAAGTATAAAAGCAACAACTAGAGGAACTCCATAGACCACTACCTTTCTTCGCCTGTGAAAGACGATCGATGTCGTGATCCTTCTCCAGCAGAGCCCTCTCCAATTCATGCGTCCGCGCACATTCCCGCAAAGACTTCTCCAAAGACGCAATGTGAAGCTTACGTTCCCGACCAGTTCTCAGCAACACCTATGAAACAAGCATAAGCATGCGGCCAGTTCATGATGAGAACAAGCTGACGACTCACCTCCACACCACTCAAGATGCTCCGACCAAAATCAGAATCTTCATCACCGACAATACCCTCCGGCGGGGGAGACACTCCGACAAAATCATCTTCAATTATAACAGAAGCTCACTTCCTCCTCTTCGAATGATGGGTAAACGCCAGTGGCACATCGTCATCATCAGTTTCGGCGGCAAAACCCGAAGGTATCTCGGGACTCCCCGAAGAAGCAAGTCCACTATCAAGTCCCGGGGGATCTACAGCCCAGGGCTCCGACCTCAAAGGCTCTGGATCGACAACAGTTGTCCCAACGCTGGGAAGCTCTTCGCCGACATGCCCCTCATCATCAACCCCCTTAGAACGACCAGATTGGGGGACTTCGTCCAGTTCCACATCGAGCAAGGCTCGGGGACTGCGACCAGGGCACCAGAGAACAATGCCTGGAAAGACAACACCCGGGGACTGACGCCTGGGGACTGCGAATAAAAACCAAAAGACCCCGATACAAGAATCTCTCCGAGCTCCTTCCATCCGACTCGGGGACTACGGGTATTCGCAGTTGTTTTTTGCAAATTTATGCTCGAATCTCTATTTAGTTACTTTATGCACTACTTTATAAAGCATGGCACCACGTGCATACTTCACCTGCTACCATGCTTGGGGACTAAGTGGGTACACTTCACCTTGCGGTGAATGTACTGATCTTTTTCACAAGCAATGCTCTACTATTTTAATGTGCGGTTTTTGCAGAACCTAAGTGGGTACACTACATCAGGAAAAGACCTTTCAAAATTTTTTTCTTCTTCAGCACGTCACATTCTTCCAACAAGCAGCCGCAGCATTAGGCAAGGCGACCAGCTCCCACGCCGCCATTCTGGTCGGGGCTCTACGACCAGACCACCCCGCATGATGGCAAACAATTGGACGCCTCTCAGGATGACACCACGGGCTCGCCAGAAGAATATAACGTGCTCGGGGACTTGTTGGGGATATAACCTCGGCATATCCCTAGGGACCTTCTTGGGCCTGCCGACCAGGAGACGTCCTAGCCCACGAGGCCTTGTGGCATGCGACCAGTCCATCGTTCTCGCTAAGGACTCCTAAGAAGACTTGCTCGCCAAGGAAGATCCTAGTAGATAGACTCGGATCCCTTGCCATAAGGGACCGATCGTAATCTATTAGGATATGGAAATTGTAACCCTGCTCCCCGGCTATATAAGGCGAGTAGGGACCCCCCTCGAAAATCCCAGACAACCTCTCTCAGATCATCTACAGATCTTGTAACTTGATATACGAGATCAATCTAGCCACCAGAACATAGGACGTAGGGTATTACGGCGTTTTGCCGGCCCGAACCTGTCTAAATCGTCGTGTCTATGCTCTCTGTGTTACGCTTGATCGCCGTCGCCACACCTCCGCCTAACAATCTACTACCGTGGGATACTCCCTAGGTAGACTGTGACACATATTTCGTCGACAGTTGGCGCGCCAGGTAGGGGGTGTGTGCATCGACTCCATGGCTCATCAAGCGGTCACCTTCCCCGGATCCATGGTTATCCCCGCAGGTGGCGCCACCCTCCAGATTGGATCTATGATCTGGACCATCCATGGCACCGTCTCCGTCACCGAAACGTTGAAATCAACGTAGCTTCTCGCGCCGAACTCTTCTCCAAACGAAGACCCAGTCGCTAAGGCGGTTCAAAACACCCCTGACCGTACTACCCGTGATGACTGTGTGAGCGCCGTCGACCAGGTTGATGAAGACCTCGCCGAATGCATCAGCCTCATCAGCATCGCCCGTCGCTGACTTCGTTCACACGCATCGGCCTCACGAAAGACCAAATCCGAAGCACCACTGCAGCACTCGGCGCCCGGCCTCGTCCACCACGGCACAGGGCGAAAGTGCCGACGTGGTAACGGGTACAAAGAGGTCCTCGACGGTCCCTGCCCCCTTCACGGATAAGGAAAAACACCATGCGGGAGTGCATCGCCCTTAAAGAAGGTTTCCAGAGCAAGGAAAACTCAAAGTGATCTAAGAGTACTCTAGCGAAGGGAGATTTAATGGAAACTCAGACTACCGGCTTCATGAAGGCCGTGCGCATCTTCCCCATATTCAGAGGGCACCCAGGTGATAACGGTAAGCGTCGCCGCTCCTTTTACAACTGCAACATCGTTCATGTCCCTTCTCCAGACTGGACAAAGCAGCGGATCGACTTTTCGAGGGACGACCACCAAGTACGTCACCACTACCCTGGTCGCTTCCCACTGGTCGTAGTCGCGACTATCTCAACCGGTCTCTTCAAGAAGATACTTGTCGACGGCGGTAGATCTGTCAATGTCATATTTCCAATCACCCTCCAGCAGCTTGAGTATCGTAAAAGAAATCTCCGACCTGTGAACTTCTCCCTTGACAACATCATCCCTGGTGAAAAGTCGTCACCGTTCGGACAAATCACTCTCCTGGTGCGATTTGATTCCGACAGACTAACCCGCGAGGAGCCCGTCGACTTTGTGATCGCTAACATTGATACTCCATATGACGCCATCCTCGGGCGACCCGCACTCTCCAAGCTCATGGTGATACCACATTATACGTATTGACTGCTCAAGATGCCAACACCGCAGGGCATCATCAGCATACGCTCTGATCTACAAATCGCCTACGAGTGTGAACAAGAGGCGATCGAAGACGCGGTCAGTCGCGAACACCTACATGGCACCCAAATCCGCTTGTCCGATGCGGCCAAGCCTCACGCAGGGGATTTCGACATCCCAGAACCTCCAACTACACGCTCCTCAAAAAAGTTCAGGTAAACAAAGACTATGGCCCTGGTCGACGACGACCCAGAGAAGACCCCTCTGATAGGCGCCGGCCTCGCCCCCGAACAAGAAAGCACGCTCGTCAGCTTCCTGCGGCGCAACGTCAACATCTTCGCTTGGAAACCGGCTGATATGCCAGGTGTCCCCCAGGACCGGCGCGAGCACTCGTTGAACGTGGTTGAAGGAGCCAAGCCGACTCGACAAAAGCTTAGAAGGTTCGCACCGGATCGCAAGGAAGCCATAAAAGCCGAAATAACCCGGCTCCTAGCCGCGGGATTTATGAGAGAAGTAAATCATCCAGACTGGCTGGCCAATCCAGTTCTTGTACGAAAAAAGAATAATGAATGGAGAATGTGTGTTGATTATACGAGTCTCAAAAAGCATTGCCCTCCCGACCCCTTTCCTCTGCCATGAATCGATGAAGTCGTTGACTCTACTATGGGATGTGAACTCCTCTCCTTCCTTGACTGTTATTCCGGTTACCACACAAAAGCCTTGAAGGTCGAAGATCAGATCAAAACATCGTTTATAACGCCTTTCGGCGTCTACTGTTACACGAAAATGTCCTTCGGTCTAAAAAACGCCGGCGCTACATACCAACGTGTCATACAAGAATGCTTGAAAAACCTCATTCCAGGAAAAGTCGAGGCCTACGTAGACGACTAACAATCTACTACCGTGGGATACTCCCTAGGTAGAATGCGATGCATATTTCGTCGACAGAACCCTACCTCGCGGAGTTAGCCGCCGTCGGCGGGATTAGAGCCGCCACCGAGCAATCGGCAAAGGGCATCAGCGCTGTCGTTCCGAGCCAAGCGCTCGCCGGCCGCCTTAGAACTTAGCGCGGGCAGGGCACCGGCCGAGAGGCCGCTCGACAGCGGCGACGTTGTTTCCTTCTTCTTCCTCCGCGTTGCGTCTCGCCATTGCGCGTCGCCGTCGCGCCGTCTCAGCGGTTGCCGCGGCTCAGAGAGAAGAAGGGGAGGGGAGCAGAATGGCTTAGGGTTTCGGGGGTGTGCGGTCCGAACGACGGTTTTTGATCCCGCGAAGAGCGCGGCCACCCGTCCGATCAAGATGAAGGGCTGAGATTAGCTGGGCCGCGAAGGCCCAGGCGGGCGGTGGAACGCCGAGGCCGCAGGCCGTATGCACGGCTGGGCTCAAAGTGAGCCACCGGCCCGCTTAAGTGCACAGTACTATTTTTTTTGTTTTTCATTTAATTTTTCCAGAAAATCAGTATTTAGTAACGTGATTAGATCAGTTTCAAATTTCTGCCAAATTTTGACCCAATGTGACAAATTTACAGAGAAAATATTAGCAAAAGTTCTGGAAAATATTATTAGAATTTTTAGAATTGTGTTAGTCACGTTTTTTCCGCTGCTAAGTATTTATTTTGTTCTCTAATTAAATTGAAACCAACGAGCGAATTTAATTTTGGAGCAATTTTAGGTTTAGAAATTTTTGTAATATTGTTATTATCAACCAACGTTGCTGATATCAATATTATAATTACTTAGTCCATAAGTTAATTCTGCATTATTTCTAATTTTACCCAACGGTAATATAGTTTTAATGTTGTAAGGGATTGTATGTATTAATTCTGACCAACGTTGTTTTAATACATGCAATTTTTTCATGTTAGATATTTATTTTTGATTCAGTTTTCTCACCTAATATTATATGAATTTCAGGATTTAGCAGTTGGATCTCGATGATTCCGCCGCTCACCGGGACCAACTATAAGCTTTAGCGTGAGCAGTATGAATTAACTCTTGTCATGACAGAGAACGACTTAGCTCTCACCTCACCATGCCCTAATGAACCGGTTGCATCGGTGAGGGAAACTGGTGAGGCAGATGAGGCGTTTGCTACACGCAACCGCAATCATGCAGATGTGAGGATGTCCTATGATCTTAACAAAGCTTTATGGGACAAATCAAATAAGAAATGTCTCACATTAGCTAAGGCAACTATCTCAGAGCCAATCAGGGGCTCACTTCCTGAGTGCACTACCGCCACTGAGTACTTAGGAAGAGTTAAAACTCAGTTTCATGGAACTACTAAGAGTCAAGCTAGCACGCTTATTAGAGAGTTCGTAACTAAGAAATACACTGGTGGTGGTATTAGAGAGCACATACTGAGAATGAACACCTTGGCAGCTAAGCTCGGATCAATGAACATGGTTCTTCCAGATCCATTTGTCATTCATGTGATTTTTACGTCTCTGCCAAAGGACTATGAGGCTTTTGTTGTGAACTACAACATGGCCCCTGAGGATTGGACCATAGATAAGCTCATTGGTCAGTGTGTGCAGGAGGAGGAGGAGAGACTTAAGAATTCACGTGGAGACTCTGCTCTCTATGTGAATTCTAATAAGAGAAAGTTTTACACTAAGAATGCCAGACCACAAGGGAAACCAAAGTGGGATGGCAGCTCTTCCTCCAGTGCTCAGGGAAACCAAAGGGAGGGAAAGGCCCCTATGAATGAGAATAAGCTTCAGGGTGAAATTAGACAACCTAATGGAAACCGTGGTGGCAAGAAGCCTTGGCTAGATGCTGATCAGTGCCTCTTCTGTGAGAAGCGAGGCAATATGCAAAAGGATTGCATTGGTTTCATGAAGTTCCTGAATAAGAAAGGTGAGGACTTAGTTACATTTGTAGATGAATCTCTGTATATTAGTTATGAAAAATCTACTTGGTGGATTGACTCAGGTGCAACAATTCATGTTGATAATTCTTTACAGGGATTCCATACCAGGAGGATCCTGCAAAGAGGAGAAAGAACAATTAAGGTGGCTAATGGAGTACAAGCCGAAGTCGAAGCCATTGGCGATTTATCTTTAGAATTGTTAGATGGTTATGTACTTAGGCTATCAGATGTACTTTTCGTTCCTTCTTTGCATCGAAACTTAATAAGTGTGTCTAAGTTAGATGATGATGGATTGGCCTGCCATTTTGGAGATGACAGATGTAAGATATTTTTTAATAATCAATGTGTTGGTCTTGCCCTCCGACAAGACAAACTTTATTTATTATCAGTTTCTGAGAGTGTGAATGCCATATCCACTAAGAATAAGAATTGTTCCTCGTCTACAAATGTAAGTAGAAAGCGTAAGAATATTTAGGTTGACTCTTCGAAATTATGGCATTGCAGATTAGGCCACATTTCGAGGGGGAGAATTGATAGATTAGTCAAAGCTAAAATTCTTCTGCCATTACAACTTTCAGAATTAGATCAATGTGTTGATTGTGCTAAAGGTAAGTACGTTAAGAAAATTAAGAAAGATGCCAAACGAAGTGTATGAAATTTAGAAATAATTCACACAGATATATGTGGACCTTTTCCTGTTAAGAGTGTGGATGGTTATGATTTATTCATAACTTTCACTGATGATTATTCGCGTTATGGCTACATTTATCCAATAAAACAAAGATCAGACGCCTTAGATAAGTTTAAGATATTTAAGGCAGAAGTAGAAAATCAGCACAATAAGAAAATTAAGATAGTAAGATCAAACCGTGGTGGAGAATATTATGGGAGACATACCCGTATGGACAAATTCCGGGACCTTTTGTAAAGTTCCTTCAGGAAAATGGTATAGTTGCCCACTACTCCATGTCAGGTGAGCCTCAGCAAAACGGAGTGGCTGAGAGAAGAAACCGTACCTTAATGGATATGGTAAGAAGTATGATTGGCTACTCTACTTTACCGGTAAGCTTATGGATGGAGGCATTAAAAACCACTATTCATATTCTTAATCGTGTACCAAGTAAGTCGGTGCCTAAAACACCGTATGAGTTATGGACATGCAGAGTACCCTCACTTAAGCATTTAAGGGTGTGGGGTTGTCCAGCTGAGGCTAAACTATTTAACCCAAATTTAGGTAAGTTAGATCCTAAGATAGTTAGCTATCATTTCATTGGTTACCCAGACTGGTCAAAGGTTACCGCTTTTATTGCCTTGACAGGCATACTAAGTTTGTGGAAAGCAGACATGCTGAGTTCTTAGAAGATCTTATGATCAGGGGGAGTAAAGTAGAACAGGAGATTGGTTTAGAGGAGAAAACGGTTCATGCACCTACTCCAATGTTTCAACAACCATACTTCATGCTACCTATTTCTGTGGGAACCACAGTGTTAGACACGGTGGTGCCAGCACCTGTTGTTGATCCTCCATTGCCGACACTTAATGAGAATCAGGAACCTGTCCTTCAGGATCCATTAGAACCACCTGTCGTGCATCAGGAAGAACAACAGCAGCCCCAAATAGCGCCAAACAATGAGAATGTTAGAAGGTCAGAAAGACTTAGAAGATCAGCTATATCAGATGATTATGAGATTTATGAAACCGAAGAATTTCATATGGAGGATGATCCCATTACATATGAACAAGCCATGAAGAGTGAGCACTCTACAAGGTGGTTAGAGGCTATGAAGGATGAGATAAAATCCATGGATTCTAATAATGTTTGGGAACTAATGGAAATTCCTAAAGGAGCTAAGAAGGTAGGTTCTAAATGGGTTTATAAAACTAAGTATGACTCCCAAGGGAATATTGAGAGGCATAAGGCCCGACTCGTGGCAAAAGGTTTTACACAAAGAGAAGGAATCGATTATAATGAGACATTTTCTCCTGTCTCTTGTAAAGATTCGTTTAGAATAATAATGGCGCTAGTAGCACACTACAACTTAGAGTTACATCAGATGGATGTAAAGACGACATTCCTTAATGGGGATCTTGAAGAAGATGTTTACATGGCACAACCGAAGGGTTTTGTTGTGGAAGGAAAAGAAAACATGGGATGTCGCCTAAGGAAGTCCATTTATGGACTAAAGCAAGCTTCAAGACAGTGGTATTTGAAGTTTGATGAAACAATTAGAAAGTTTGGGTTTAAAGCGAATGTAGAGGACAACTGTGTTTACGTTAAGTTTAAGAATGCTAAGTTTATTTTCTTAGTTCTATATGCGGATGACATTTTGCTTGCAAGCAATGATGTCAGTCTACTAATGGAAACAAAGAAGTTTTTGTCCTCACATTTCGACATGAAAGATCTCGGTGAAGCCTCTTTTGTTCTGGGTATTGAGATTCATCGTGATAGAAACAGAGGGGTTTTAGGACTGTCACAGAATGCATACATAGATAAGATTCTTAAGAGATATAGTATGCATAAGTGCAGTTCATCACCCATTGTCAAGGGCGATAAGTATGGGGAACATCAGTGTTCCAAGAATAAAGTCGAGCTCGAGCAAATGAGATCAGTACCTTATGCTTCAGCTGCCGGAAGCTTACAATATGCTCAAATTTGTACTCGCCCTGACATATCATTCGTTACCGGGTTACTTGGCAGATATCAGAAAAATCCAGGAGTAGCACACTGGACTTTAGTTAAGAAAGTCTTGCGTTATCTGCGAGGCACAAAAGGCTTCATGCTATGTTATAGTAAGACTAACTCACTAGAGATAGTGTGGTTTTCAGATTCAGATTGTGCGGGAGATGAAAGAAGATCCACATCAGGTTATGTATTCACTCTCGCAAATGGGGCTATATCATGGAAGAGCTCCAAACAAAGCCATGTGACATCATCTACGATGTACGCGGAGTTTGTAGCATGTTATGAGGTCTCAGGGCAGGTGAATTGGTTTAAGAAATTCTTGCCCGGATTAAGAGTGGTAGACAGCATTGAGAGACCACTTAAGTTATACTGCGATAATAATCCAGCAGTTGAATATACTCACAACAATAGGTCAAGTGGTGTTGCCAAACACATTGACATTAAGTATTATGTTGTGAAAGAGAGAGTTCAGGATCATCTTATAAGTCTAGAGCATATTAAGACAGACAATATGTTAGCGGATCCGTTCACAAAAGCCTTACCACCCAACGTGTTTAGAAAACACGTAGCTGGCATGGGTTTAAGGGTAAGCTTGTGATTCCTGAACACTTAGGGCCCTTAGTTAGAACTCTATTTCAAATTAGAGAGATGCACTGTAGCTGTCAAGTCCAACATAAATTTTCTTCTGTGATGATGAGACGAGCTCTATGTTTTTCTTTATAATGAGGTGGAGTAAAATAGTTAAGTTTTAAGATAAGATTAAGGTAAGATATTAGAAGAGATCAAGGGGGAGAATGTTAGTATTGATCTCTCTAATCTAATGGGCCCAGTGGTCCATTAGGACCTTGACTCGCTCCTGATCGGGGAGCCCAGCCCATCTATGGCTGGAGGGCCCCTGTCACACAGCGTACATAAATAGGAGGTGGGGGCCAGGGCTCTAATTGCCGGTTGATTACCGAGCTACAGTACCCACCGACACCTAAACCCTAATCCGATCCAAGGGACGTTGCAAGTGACGGGAAGACCTCCGCCGCCGCTACTACGACTACCACGACGCCGACGCCGTCCCCGACTCTGGTGCCGTCCCCGACGACCACGCAGTACACTCCAGGCGCCATGGCGGATAAGACCAAGATGCCGGGATCTGCTGATGGTGGTAACCTATCACTAATCTCCTCTTCCTCCCTCTGTCTTCTCAGATCCGTCAAACTACATCTATTCTAAGTATTGCAACCCTGCTAATCTACTCTTAGTTGATCCCTAAGTTCTATCATACATTGCTTTTTTTTCAGGATCGTTCACTCTACTTTTTTTATATATATCGAGACAATCATTCACACAAAAAAAGGGCGATCAACTTAATTAAAAGTTAGACAAATAGCATTGCTATCTCTCTCATGTCTCATTTTAAAATATCAGCATGGTGTTAAACTATTCGCCACATTTTGTAACTATAATCTTGAAATTTAAAACAAATAGGATTCCGTCCGACCCGGCACATGGCATCAAAGTCGGTCGATCCAATCCAGTGACACTGACACCTACATTAGCCACCAGAGACGCAGCGAGGAGTAACGAAGGACTCAAGGAGAGGATAGTAGTGTGGATCAAACTAAAGGCAGCACCAGCGACGGTCGCTATCGTTCAAACGAAGTTACCCCAGCCTTGTAGTCTAGAAGTAGAAATCTGTTGGCGACCGCGTGTGGCAAGGCGGCGTCGGCGTCACTCACACCGGCACAGCTGGATGATTGATCCCGTTTCGTTCCTTCCAGCAGGAAGTCGGCGCCGGGCGACGGGAGCCGCACCGCACGCACGAGCGGTGGGCCGGCCGTGGGGGTAGGGTCCGTGCAGACAGACGGTCGAATGCGGCGGCTTTCCATCGTTACTTTCCCCGCCTCCCGCACCGCACACGAGAAGTCCAAAGAAGAAGTGCAGCCAGGAGGCTCGCAGGCTGCTGCGTGCATCCAGGTTCAGGCCGACTCCGGATTGGCTTGGGACCAAGACTTCTCAGCGCATGGCACGATCTTTTTGGCAAGATTCTCCGCCTTTGAGATCCAGACGAAGAAATTGGTGCATGCATCCCGGGGCGCTTTTCTGCTGCTGTCACGCCCGGGCGTCGGCATGCTCACAACACTCTAGTTTTATTTCAACGGAACCATGCAAGTGGGAGTAGCATAGTATGCGTAATTGGTGCGTTGCATGCATGCATGCATTGACCTGCTCCCCCCTCCTCAGCAATAATCCTCGTCGTCTACATCTCGTGGGTCCGGACTCCGGGGGCCTCGATCAGTATATACTATACTAGTACGTGGTAGCTCTACCGGTACCATTACAGGAATGAGAGCATTATTTCAGTATAACCAAGTGGATGCATATCATATGCCCCTGGTCCAAAACTTAGCTTAATTTGCGAGTCGCGGGTACGAGGGTTGCATGCATTGACCACTCTCGCTCGCGCGTTCCAATCCTCATCCACGTCACACAAATTAAACCGGCTTCAGCTGTCCCTATTGATTGATCAGCTAATAAGGATGATCAAAGCTTGTAGTAGTACGTCCTGCTTGTATCCATATTCAATATACGTACGTACGTTAATCTTGTATGACGTACGGGAGGGAACAGCAACAGGTAGCGCTAGCTGCTAAAAACGCTGAATTTCTTTTAGACTCGAATTCAAGTGGATATGCATGTCCACCACGACAAGTTTAACAGCTGAGCTACTATTAACCAATACTCGTGTACTCTCTCCGTCTCTAAATATAAGTCATTATCACTTCTCAAGAAGTGTTGTTTTAACTTTGACCAATATATAATTAATATTAGGTCGTTGAATATATTTTTATAATAAATTTATTTGGATATATAAATGTTGCGTATTTTTTTATATAAATATAATAAAAGGTTTAGATAATTTGATCTGCACGCATCCTATAATAACCTTTTATTTTGGACGGATGAAGTATATACGTAGGAGTACTAGACATATATTAATGTAATACAGTAAGAAGATAAATTGCTCATATGTGTTCGCGTATCGACAACAATCAGTACCCGTTTTCAATTGATGGTTGGTGGGGTTGTGTTTTAGATACATGCGTTTGGACAATTAGTCTAATACCCGTGCTAACGCAACGGTTATCTAAAAAAATACTCCCTCCATCCCAAATTGTAAGTCATTCTAAGAATCTTGGAGAGTCTAAACATCTCAAGTTTGACCAAGAATTATAGACAAAACTATAAAGATTTATAACATCAAATATGTATACTATGAAAATATAATTGATAACGAATCTAATGATACTTATTTGACATCATAAATATTATTATATTGTTATATAAGTTTGGTCAAACTTGAGAAACTTTGACTCTTCAAGATTCTTGAAATGACTCACAATTTGGGATGGAGGGAGTACTAAAGCATCGGGATGGACAAATGACAGGTGGGACCCACTTATCATTTTTTTTCTTTTTCTCTCCTCGTCACTTTTCCCCAACCGCACGGGAGCCTCGCCGCGCGTGATCCGCCGGCTCGTCCTGCGCGTGACCGCTTCCTTCCCCGACGAGCTCGTCGCAGCGGCGGCGGGGCAGAGCGGGATGGATTTCGGGCGGAGCTCGCCCGCGGCGACCGGCGAGAAGCTCCCGTGCAAAAGCCCGCGCCCGCGGCAGCCGGGGTCGAGCTCGGCCGCGGCGGTCGGCGAGGAGCTCCCCGCGCCCGCGCTCGCGCCAGCCGGGCCGAGCTCGGCCGCGGCGGCCGACGAGGAGCTCCCCCGCGCCCGCGCCCACGGCGGCCGGGCCGAGCTCGCCCGCTGCGGCCGGCGAGGAGCTCCCCGCGCCCGCGGCGGCTGGGGCCGAGCTCGCCCGCGGCGGAGCTCCCCCCGCGCGCGCTCCCGGTGCTCTACGGCTTCCTCGGTGGCGGCGGCGTGCTTGGCAAGCTCCAATGGTGGAATTTTGAGTTTGGAGAGGCGGTTTGCGTGCGGGGAGTAGCGGTGCGGCCGTGCGGGTGCTCCACCGTCCGATCTAAGTGAGTAGGGAGAGAGAAGGTTAATAATAAACTAGGACTGTAGATTTTGAAGAGGTGAGCCTTCTAGGTACATTTTTCGAGGTAAATGGATGAGAGACTCCTCAGTTGAGGGTTTGTTTTGTATGTGGATCTAGAAAAGGAAAGATGGTGAATTAGTAGTTGGGATCTGGAGGTAGTATCGGCTCAGAGTATCTTATACGGAGTATGCGTTAACACGGCAGCTAGCGTTGAATTTTAGCTCTGTACAAAGTTTATTATCACTCGCTTTTACCAGCAGAGCTTAGGGAGAGCCATAAGTCAGTGATATGACAGCGGCAGTAACACAAGGGAAAGGACGACAAGGACGGCTTGTTCCCCCTAGTGATTTTGACGTGTTCTAGATACTTGACGACACTAAGGCCTCTCAAAGGTTACTAATAACTATCCGATCAGCTAATCAGATTGAGACACATACAGTATGTGGTTTGTAATTTCCCAAACCGATTCCATTTCTAGATGGATGCATCGATCAACCAGTCGTCCTCGGGTCGGTTGGTATTACATTATATATATATCTATATATAGGATTTGTCATCTGTCCATGGAGCTAGCTAGCTAACTAGCCCGGCAGGATCGGAAAAATCCATCGTGTGGAAGCGTCGATTCCGGATATGTTTGGCACAACTCGGTTTTATGGATGAAGCTTTTTTTTTTTAAAAAAATAGTTTTATGAGCAATTTACAGGTGAAACTGAGCTATTTTTTAAAAAATATTTAACGAAACAGCTTCACCAAGAGAGAAATTAAGGAGAAAACTGAGATGAGCTATTTTTTCAATTTCATACCACTTCATATCTTTGTGAGAGACGTGCATGTCATGTGTAGGCTATATAAGATGTACTTGCTCTCTTTCTAAATAAGTATTGGTATTAGTGTGCATATCAAAAGTTTGTCTCGATTTATAGAAAGCATAGTCCTCCATCCCAATTTAATTATCGTTTTTGATGTTCATGCCACAAGTTTAACTTTATTTATACAAAATATGCACAACATTTATAACTTCAAATAATTTTGTTAAAAAACTAGACTTAAAGATCTTTCCGATGATACTAATTATATAGAATAAGTATTAATATATATTTAATCTAAATTATTTCTCGAGAAGCGAGAATGACAATTATTTTGAGACGGAGGGAGTATGTATCAGTTCTCAATGAATTTATTAAAAAGCTAGAATTTTTTTAAAAAATTATAATGATACATACCGTATATGAGTGGATTTTCTACTACGGCTACGGCCGTCTCTGTCAATGGATCCGGTGAGAAAACTACTGGTAGCACGAATAGTAGAGAGAGCAGCTGCAAACTTTGACGAGACGACTCTGGCTGCCTAGCGTCCGTAGATTTTGGCCCCAACTCCGGGTCTCGGAGGTGCATCTTTATGTACGGTACTATCACGTGTATTTTTCAACTCTAGCTGCCACAAGTCAAACGCAGAGAGTGACCCCCAAAGGTAGTCAAAGTACTACCAGTAGTAGTATCCCATGGGAACCCGGAACCCACATTTGGCACGGCGCGCATGGGAACTACTGTAGGAACTAGGAAGGCGACAAGAAGAGGTCATCAAAATATTCGCGGCCGGCCCCACTGGTTCATTGGTCAAAGAAAACAAGATAGATCATCAAAAGTAGATGCATGCCTAGCCCTCGATGTCACGACGATCTCAATAATTTGATGAGATAAGAATATACTAGATCTAAAGGGTCTTGCATTGGCAATGACACTTTGGCACGCCAAAATTCACGAAAGCTACTAACGATCGCCAGAAACAAGATATGCATGCGATGCGACCTACAGAGTGACTTCAGTTCATCGTCACAATCACGCACGACACGTTCGTCTAAATTAGAGTCCGTTATATGCGTAATAATAACTAAACACGAGCCGAAAACGGTGCATGGAAGCTCTTGTCACGGCGCCACCGGCTCCGAGTGCACTCTCGCCGTAACGCCGATGGCCTCCGTGGACTCGGCCCTGTACGAGTACCTGCAGCTCAGCGCCACGAACGCGGCCAGGTTCGCCGCGGCTAGCGCGGCGAGGAACGCGTAGTAGCAGTCGAGGCGCGACGCGTTGAGGTCGTTGGTCACCCAGGGCGTCCCCCTCCCGGCCGTCACCCGCGCCACGACCGACAGGATGGCGCCGCTCAGCATGCTGCCGACGCCGTACGCCGTCAGGGACAAGGCCGTGCCGAGGCTCTTCATGCTCTCGGGGGCCTGGTCGTAGAAGAACTCGATCTGCCCCACCACCAGGAACGCGTCGGCGGCGCCCATCAGCACGAACTGCGGGAGCAGGACGAAGATGGTGAGCGGCAGCTCGGCGCCGACGCCGCCGTGGTGGCTCCTCGCGAAGCTCAGCCTCCGCCTCTCCACCGCCGCCGTAGTCGCCATCGTCACGACCTGCAGGATTAGCCCGGCGCCGATGCGCTGCAGCAGCGTGATCCCGCGCGGGTTCTTGGTGCGCCTCCGGACGGCGGGGACGAGCGCGCGGTCGTAGACCGCCACGCAGACCAGCATCGTCAGCGTCACCACGGCGCCGAGGCTGGCGGGGGGCACCTGGAACCTGCCGCGCCCGACGCGGCGGTCCAGCGTCACGCCCTGCTTCACGAACAGCGTGCCCACCTGCGCCATCAGCGCGCACGGCACGAACATGGTGGCCAGCAGCGGCACCAGCTTCGCGATCTGCTTCGTCTCCTCCACCTGAGTCACCGTGCACAGCGTCCACCCGGAGAGGGAGGCGTCGTCCTCGGCTTTCACCGCCGCCTTGTTCAGGAACCCCATGGAGCTCGTTGGGTTCACGCGAAACCTCTTCCTGCTGGTGTAGTGCTCGGGCTCCAGTTCGTGCAGCTCCTTCAGATCCCCAGGAACCGCCACGCGGCACTTCCACACGGCCGCGCAGACCACCCTGCCCATTTTCGTGATCGGGCTGCCCTGCGGTAGCTTGTGCCGGTACAGCGGCGTGCCGGCGAGGAAGACGGCGACCGAGGCCGCGAGCGCCAGCGTGGGCACGCCGTACCCCCACGACCAGCTGACGTTGTCCTGGAGGTAGACGAGCACGGTGGTGGAGAAGAGGATGCCCGTGAAGACGGTGAACATCCACCAGTTGAAGAAGGACAGCTTCCGCAGCCGCTCTGCCGGGTGGAAGTCGTCGAACTGGTCGGCGCCGATGGTGGAGATGTTGGGCTTCGTGCCGCCGTGTCCCAGCGCGATGGTGTACAGCCCGCCGAAGTATGCGCCCAGCTGCAGCGCCGACGCGCGCGGGCAGGTCGCGCCGGCGCTGGGGTCGCAGGGCGGCGGCTTCAGTGCCGGCACGGAGACCGCCAGCGTTAGAAGCAGCATTCCCTGCGTTTGATTCGGCAATTCAGACCCATGGAATCTAGGAATGCCGCGTTTTCGTGGTCAGCCCATTTTGCAAATGGCCCACTCAATAGCCCAATAATAATGATACAGAACTTGTGAACGCCGAACAGGTAGTGTTGCGGCCCAGATTCTTTGTGATGGGCTTGAATTACGCTTAGGTTGGGCACAATCTTTAATTCCAAAAGTAGTAGTTATTATAGTCATAAACCTCAAACAAGTTGTTTCACCCCAAAATAAATGTACATCCCACTCGACTTTCCGAGGAGTCAATTTTTTAAAGTTTGATCAAATTTATATAAAAATATACTAATAATTTATATTGTTTATGATGTATGATAAATTGATTGAGCATGGTGTATATTTTCGTAATGAACTTAATTGTATGTAGATAAAAATTTTGATACTAATTTTTTACTAGTAAAATTTTTAAAAGTTGTACTCTTTGAAAGACAGGATGTACATTTATTGTGAGATGGAGTGATTATATATGTTATTAGTAGAACAAAGGCATCTGATGCGTTTTTTTTTTAGAAAATGGATGGCATCTGATGCTGTGTCTTGTGAACCTGTAAATTTCCCCCCAGAGAGTAGTTGCTCATCAACTGGTTGGAATAAATGGATATGTCCAAGAGTAACAGGCATTCAACATGTAATTATTGCGCAAACATTGGGTTTTTTTTCTTCAAATGTAACAGTAGGTTCAATCCCATCTATCACTATATGTTTGTTTAACTAAATACAGTAGCAAATAAAATAAAAAAACAACTAAAAATAACTAGTTTGTCAGAGGGCCGGCCGGGTTAATTATTAGCGATAGATAGTAACGTGCGTCCGTACCGTTAGGTAGACGGCGGAGCCGGCGACGAAGGTCCAGAGGCGGCCAAGGTAGGCGTCGGCGACGAAGGCCCCTAGGAGCGGCGTGAGGAAGACGGTGCCCGACCAGTTGGTGACATTGTTGGCGGCCTGGACGGTGCCCTGGTGCAGCCGCTCCGTCAGGTACACCACCAGGTTCGCCGCCACGCCGTAGTATGCCATGCGCTCGAACAGCTCGTACACTGCATGCATGCGTAGCATATACTAGCATAGGTAGATCTATGGCCCATGGGCATGCGAAGCGAACCCCGGCGAAACATTGCCGCCGGCCGGCCGGAGAAACGGGACAACGCTAGCGCTGAATCTGAATCTCTCTTATATCACGAAAACAATGTGCAGTAGTACGTACCGACGATGAAGGTGCAGGCGGTCCAGCCACCGCGCTTGGAGCGGAGGACCGGGTTGCCGCGGAGGTCGACGGAGCCGTCCTTGGTGTACTCCCTTTCTTCCCCTCCCCCTCCCTCGCCGTTGTCCTTCTCCATGGCTGAACGTAGCAGCGCCGGCGAGAGAGCCCAGCAGAGAGCGAGCTCGGTGGATGAAATGGCGAGCTAGTCCTGCTAGCCGCTGCACTGCACTGCACTGCACCCGGCACCCGCTGCTGTGGTTCTCTGGCTGACTGAACAGCTAGCGAGCGGTGAGCCCGTGCATTAAATTGTGTAGCTACGCGTGCCCTCCTACCGCTGAGCGTTCTGCTCCCGGCTCCTGTATGTTTGCATTCAAGACACATTCACTGTCCTTTCTCCTCTGCGATTTGCACCGGGCATTTACCACGACGCCTTCCCTCTCCCTGTCCCTCCACGATGACGACGAGCAGCGACCAAACGTGCCCGGACAACAACGTACGGTAGTGGAGTAATGATCGATGTGCACCAGTGCAGGGCACCGTGTTTGGACAAAGACACGGACGGAGAGCGCCCTTCTCTCAATCTCCTGTTCTGCGGGGGCTGCGGCTGTGCCATACTCTGTACTAGCACGTGCTTGTGCACCACCGGTTCGCAATGGCTCTGCGGTAAGCTTCGAGAGGATTAGGGAGGGAACTGGAGCTAAAACACAGTTCGCCGCTCAGAAACACACCAGCTGGAACTGGCCAACTGGGAAAGGGGAATTCGAATATACTACCAGTTGGCCATTGCAGTTCGGTGGATGGCTGGATGCGCGGGGCTAGCGAACTGTTTGTATATAATATGTGCCGATGGATGCAGTTCGGTGGATGGCTGGATGCGCGGGGCTAACGAATTACGAAGCAGTATCCACGTACGCATAAACAGAACTAGTAGTTCTTCAGCGACCAGCACTCACAACTTCACAAGCCAATCTTTGTGTCGATAAAAAGAGTTCAGACAAGTTGCATTCAGATTTGAGAATCAAATTAGAAAAAAAAACAATTTTGGACTAATAATATATCTATAAAATTGAGCAAATCAAGTAAAAACCAGACTAGACTCTAGACAGGTTTAGGCTGCCACGACCCACGATGCACATGCTACTAATTTTAGAAAAGATTTGAGTTCTGTTGACCTAGGCTAATTTTTGAAATTGGCGTGTCCCGATTTTGGCCGTCCAAGTCTAATTTGGCTCAGATTCGATGGAAACAACTTTAATCATGCGGAAAACTTAGTATCTTCAAAAGATTTTCTACTTAGATAAAAAACACCCCTACTCTATCATACCAAAGACCAATTAAGGTTAACCACACACAATTGACCAAAAATCAATCTATCACTACTTTCTAGTACCTTTTCTATCTGTTCGTATTTGGTATGCTCATATAGAATATTTTACGTCCGTACGAAATATCATTGTAGCATTTCATATAGGAGCATTGCATGGTATCGTATTTATCCATAGAGAAACAATGTTTTAAAAAAGTTGATAGTTAACTACCACGTATGTACTAACTAGTATATCAACTAGACTAATGTGGAGGCAAGTTGGAATTTATAGATAATGACACATACCGGAGAATTTCATGGTAAGATAGAAGTGTAGTCATGCTAAGTTGAGAGGACAACACGTGAGTACTAAGATTTCTATACACTTCTCTATTACTATGATTGCATTCTAGAGCAGACCAAAGGGAATAGCTAAGAAATGGGTAAGATATAGCAATCACACAATAACATTTCTAGACATCAGAACACTAGTCAGATGAGAAAAGAGAAAGGAAGCCCCGACTAGGTCCTACAAATACCTCCCTAGGGAAGAGAATGAAATAAAAGGATTGGGTGAGGAGAAGGATCAGGAAGCCTCGTTGCTACCCTCCTTGCAGCAGGACCTCCGATCGTCAGCTTCGACGACGGAGGAGGGGCCGTTAGGGTTAGAGGGGCATGAGGGCGAGAGGCTAGAGAGCCACCCAAGCCGCCCGTCTGGGTGACGCAGGTGAAATCTCCATAGTGATTTTAGTAATTAATGAAACCTCGTTACTAACCTATTTTCTAAGTGTGGAGCTAGGTTATTAGTACACATTATGCCAAGTGGTGAAGCAAGTAAGGTGGCAATGAGTGAATAGCTAGCCACAAGATCATGGAGGAAATGAGAGGCTCACACTTGGACAAAGATGGAAAGAATGGAACCAAATTGGATCAAGGCAAATGTATACTTGATAGGGATTACCATTTCGGTGATCAAGACACTTAGTGAGTGTGATCACATTTAGGATACACAACCATACTATTAAGAGGGGAAATGCAAAAGTGATTGCGGTTGTTGAGTGCCACTAGGTGTTATCTATCTTGCATGTGCATTTAGGACCTAGTGGGCTACACCCTGCTAAGCGACAAGTAAAATATGCTTAACACATGCACTAAGGAAGTACACTTGGTGTTTAGCACCTTGGAGCAAGGGTGGAGAAGATAGAGATGAGAAAGAGGCTCTTGAATGAGCACCGAACGCGTCTGGTGGCATACCCTAACTCAGGTAGTGCACAGTGAAGTGCACCGGATGCTTGACGAGTCCGGTGATGAGTCACCGGATGCGTCCGATGGTTTCAGGAGCTCTCTGGATGCTCTCTAGACTGGCATCGGACGCAAGGCCAAAATGTGAAGTGGGTCCGGTGCTATGAGAGAAAAGCGCATCATAGTGTGCATCAGACGCTCAGTGAGTCCGGTGTTGGTCCACCGGACACGTCCGGTGTGATTTCATCCTCTCTGGACCTCTCTGGATTGTCACTGGATGCAGCAGCTCGGAGAGTCCGGTGTAGGCATCGGTTACGAGCGGGAAATAGCCGATTCAAATGGCTAGTACACGTGGCACGACAATGTGCACCGGACGCTAGCACCTGTGTGGTGGTGCGTCCGGTGCAACATTACAGTGAGTCCGGTGACCATGTTTTCTACATAACGGCTAGTTTGCTTGAGGGGGTTCTATATATATGTGTTGGCCGGCTTGGGAGATCTCTCTTGCACATTTCATTCACTTGACATCCCCTAGAGCTGAGCACACTCCCTCCACTCATCTCCATGCTTGATTAGTGAAGATCAAAGTGAGATTGAGTGATCCAAGTGCATATTGCTTGAGAGCTTGCATCTAGTGGTACTTGGGAGCTGTTTTTGCTACGGATTCTTGTTACTCTTGGTGATTGATATCTCCAAGATGGTTTGGAGCAGCAGAGGTGGTTCGGGAAGAGTTGGTGATTGTTCTTCGCCGCCACCCAGTGATTTTGAGGGTTTCTTGTGCCTTCCCCATGGGAGATCACCAAAGACAACTCTAGTGGATTACTCGTAGCTTGTGGATCCCCATCTTGTGTTGGTTGTGTGGCACCCGGGGACGGGTTTGGTGTGTGATGACAGTTAGCGAGTGAACCTCCAAGTGGGTGCATCACTACAACGAGGACTAGCTAGTTGGCAAACTAGTGAACCTCGGTAGAAAATCTTGTGTCATCTTCTCTACCGAGACTCTTATTGTGATTGTGATTGATTCTTCATTGGTTACCTTTATTGACTCACATCTCTACACGACGGTATAATCACCTATTCATTCTCTAGCATTTCATTCTTTATTCTTGCTAGTAGAAGTTTTAGGTTGTCTTCTATTGTAGCTTAGCTTTGTCTTTATCTTGCCTAGTTGTAGCTAGTGGTGGAGCTAGGATTTATACTCAAGGGGCCGGTCCAAAAAAGTCGACATATAAAAACTAAGTGCAAGTTAACTCGTTAGGTTTCATATAGTGATTGTTGGGATTAATTCATTGACTTTAACAGGTGCTGGCAATTTCATATGTATCTAGGATCTAAGAGCCTGTTTGGAACACGAGATTTTTTTTCATGTTCCTATGTTTTTTCTATAAAAATGAACTGATTCGCAAATCCTGTAAAGTTCTTGTGTTCCAAACATGCCCTAAGCACTATTTTTTTAGGTAAGTGGCCGTTAACGTCAAGACATCTAGAGTGACTTCATAAATTTTAAATACTGACTCAGTCTTTTTTATTGTGATAGTTTTATAATTTAGTTGTGTTTTGTATGATTTTTTTTATCTAGAAGATATTAATAGATATATATGTCAAGAAATTTATATAATCTATCTCTTAATATAAATAAAAAATATTAAGTTATACTACTAATTTTGATTTTCGTGAAATGTTAGGGGGGCCATGGCCCCCAGCCCCCCTTGGCTCCGCCACTAGTTGTAGCCCTTGTGTGTGACCTCGAACATTATTAGGTTAGTCTTGTTAGATGGCTTACATCACCTTGTAGGCTAGCGCAACACTTGCTTCACCGTTTAGTTGTCTAACATTTTGCTAAGTTTGTGTTGTAGATTTTTATTTAAGCTATTTACCCCCCACTAGCCGTCTCTAGGACCTTTCAGCAGGGGCAAGAGTTTTTTTCATCATGACATGGTGTCTCCCATGATATCCAAGGCTACACTGCGTTTATGGCCGACCTCGACTTCCATGTGAACACAACTGTGGCTCGCTGGATCCAGGCATCCAACACCACCCCGTCCTCTGGATCCAATAACTCAGCGATCCGCCAACAATCATGTTCAAGATTACTGTCACCTCCATTACCAGCGACAACGTCTCTTTCTTTGTTCGCTTCGACAACCTCTACCTAGTCGGCTTCACCAACAAGCAGCAAGGGCGCATACTATTCTCCTTCCAGTGAGATCAGTACGAAGTCACATGATCCAATCTAAGCCGTTGCTGTCGTTTGGCTCCGGGTAACCAGATTTCTTCGGAAGACGTGATGGATACCATGGCCTACTCAGACTGTTGATGAATAGAAAGCAAGCACTGGCACACCTGAGGACACTCTCTAGCTACTAGGATACCATCGCTTCTTCGTGCTGACTCTGTGCGAGGCGGAGCGCTTCGCTCCCATAGCTCCGGAGTTTTTGCAGATTTTCAAAATAAAACTCAGAGATTCCTTGTATGACTCTCTCAAATCGCTCCTTTGTGGTATTTCTGGATCCTTACCAAGACATTAATGGTGTTGCCTTCTCTCAAATATGTGGTATTTGTGGTATAAGGTATTATGATATTGCCTTTTCTCTCTCCCTACTTCTAATAAGGCTAATATCTAGAGCTAATAGGTGGGAGATAGCGTATACATACTTACAAGGCATATATTGCATAGTCAAACCGTGGATCCAAAGGAACATGTCAATAAGTCAAATCAAGATGTGCATGTGTGGCGAATGGATGGTATATGATAATAATGATGGTGGTGATCTATGTTACACGGATACTCCAAGGGGGTGACGTATCCGTATCCGATACTCGTCGGATACACAGATACTGATACTCGGATACACCATTTTAGTGGGGTTTCTTTTAAAAAAAGTGCGTATCCACGTAACCGGTACGTATTGTATCAGATATCCGTACCCGTACTCGTGTAAGGTAGGTGGTGATGATGATAGTGGTAATGATGGTGATAACAATGGTGAAAGTCTAATTCTACTTTTACTCCCTTTGATGGATTTTTCTCGTATTTGGAATTTTTGAAGGAATGAGATGCTTGATATATATAATTTTTTTAGGTGGGTATCTTGTACCCCTAATTATACTGTCGGACACTTTCCCATTTTTACCTCTCTTCTCACTTTTTTATTTTCCGAGGTTGGCGGACACTTGTCCTTTTTTATTTCCTCGTCTCTTTTTTTCAAAGCACTCATCCTTGTAGAGCTATAAAGCAAAAGTGGCTGGAGCATTTACTTCACAGGGAAAAAACAAGAATAGGAGAATATATGTTTGTTTCTATTCTCTCCTGGATTAGGAGTAGAATATTTTTGGTGGATCTGGAGATGGAAATGAGTGGATGTATGTGAATACGTACTTCTAGAATAGAAGCAGCGCATATGGGTGGAGTGTATGTGAATGCGTACTTATGAGGTGGAAGCAACATGTATGGATGTATGTGAATCTTGATTCAGACCGCATGACTAGTTCCCGAGGGTCACACAGCTTGACCACACTCAATGCTCATAAGCAGTATGTAAATATGTGATTTCCTAATCTAGTAAGCATGTATATATGGCTGTGGTAGGAATTTAAACTCTTGTCATACATGAACTCATCATGCAACATTTTTAAAGTTTTCAAAAGATAAAATTCTCTAGAATTTTAGTATCTCTAGGAACAGATAAATAGCAACTCAAACCTTCCCATATCATATCCGTCAATGACTTAGACTTTAGATCATGTACTCTTCCCACAAGTTCATGTTTAGAGCAAATTTCAAATCATAACAATTGTGCCTAACTTGAGAGAGAGTTCACATTTGAAAACTAGGTACTTGAAAGGTATTACGACAGAGCAACTATTCATCATTTCTATATTAAGAGTTTATTATTGGGATTTATTTTAGCATAGCTACTTTTATTTTATTTTCTCCTATTATTTATTAGCAAACTTCTAACTAATAAAAAACATATATCTATATATCTATAAGCGGGAAAATATTTATTGGGGTTTTATGATTATGCACCTTTTTATTTTAGTAGAGTATAGATATAAAAACTCATAGGTAGTAATACTTAGCTGAGTACGTGGGGGTGCTCTCCCCCAAGCTGGATTTTGACATAATTTCTTTTGATGTGACTGGTACATGGGGGTGCTCTCCCCCAAGCTTGATTTCAACGTAATTTCTTCTAGTGTAGCTGACAGGTAGCAGAGGTGTCCTTGTCTTGTCAGAGTATTCTGACCGTCAGTAGGATGTCCTCTAGTTGATGTTCTTCTTTGATCCTTGAATTCTGTGAAGCTTAAATAGACAACAAAGCTTGTGGAACTGATTAAGTGTTAGTCATAAATCTTCTAGCCTTGATCATGTCAAGCTTCCTCTAATGGATGTTATCATTTAGCAGGATCATAAACTCACTGTTTTTATATTTTTCTTTTATAAGACAAAAACATATCTATTTTTATGCCACCATAGCGAATACACTTATGGGTTTTATGCCACGAGTCTATTCACATGGGGCTTAACAACATTAAACATTTTTATTTTTCTTTTAAGATAGAGTAAACATGATTAACTATTTAGGTAAAGTAAATAATTGAGGGAAAAGGGATAACTACCTAGTGTTACCTCTTGGCACGACACTACTTAGTTGTCCTGGGGCTCGTCGGACGGCGTAGCTGGTGCCTCCGGCTGTGTTTCTTCTTTTGCTACGATTTCTTTTTCTTTCCATACTCATGTTGGTGTCGTGGCCTCCCTAGGACAAACTCTCTTTACTGGATACTTATTATAATTGAAAGGACATACCTTTGTTTCTTCCCATGATTCTCTGCTCTCTTGCCTGTGGTAGTCGTAGAATGATCTTTCATTTCCCAACCTTGGAGTTGGTGGTGTGTTTGGCCTCGAGAGTGGAGTTGCGTATATTGAATCTTCTTCTTCGGGGTATCTTTCTTCATGTCTTGATACTTCTCCTTTATAGTCTGCCCATCCATCCTTGGTGTTCTATTTCTTCTGGTTGTGGTAGCGACGTCTTCTTCTTGTTCTATTCTGCTTAGATTCTTCAATGATGTAGTTAGTATTAAAGTAACGACGTACCTTCTCAGTGGGGAAGTGTAGGTGTACTTCTCCTGTCCCAATGTAGATGATAGCTTTGGTGGTGCTTAGGAACGATCTTCCAAGGATGATAGGTGGATCATACTCATCTTCTCCCATATCAATGACTAGGAAGTGTGTACAGTTGAAGTGATCATAAATTTGGATGGGGACATCTTTTGCTATGCCTTCGACGACACGACATGTCTGATCTGCCATCTAGAGTTGAGTGTATGTTGGATGTAGTGACATTTTGCCATACAGAAACTCATAGGTCAACTTGTCCATAATGTTGACGCCCGATCTGGTGTCACATATTGCTTTCTGAAAGGAGCATCTGTTGATTGTGCATTCAATGGTTGGGACACCTATGTCGTCTTTCTTGATCAAATGAGGTTACTTGATTTGGTGATCTTGATTATTGTGAATTGCATTGACCATCTTTGCTGATTCGGTCCGTACTTTCTTCTTGTTCTAGTTCTAGTTCTAGTTCTTGTTCTTGTTCTTGTTCTTGTTCTTGTTCTGCTTGTTCCTCCTATTGGTCCTCTTTATTGGATCATGTTGGGGTTGTTCAGGAGATTGTAGGGTCTTGTTCTTGAAGGTAAATGTCTCCTTCTTCCCTTTGATGAAGAAACTTATCTTGGCAGCGCTAGCATAGATGACAGCTCCAGGTGTGTTCAAGAGTGGCCTCCCTAGGATGATGGGTGACCTCTCATCAACACAGGTCTCTATCACCATGAAGTATGCTGGGACATATGAGGTACCAATCCTGACATGGATATCTTTTAATATTCCTCTTGGGTAGCATAATGTCTGATCTGTAAGCTACAAACATAGGGTTGTACCTGATAAAGGATAATTAAAGAATTTCTCATAGATTACTCTGGGCATGATATTGACGCTTGCGCCAAAGTCGCAAAGTGCTTCAGGAAAGTCTGTGACTCCAATGGAGATTGGGATGACGGGTCGTCCTGGATCTCCTTTCTTGGTTGGCATAGAGTCACCACACCACTCTTCTGTGGGGTTGTTCCAATAAGCACCTGCATCAAATATGTCTACAAGATTTGCAGATTCTAATCCTTCCGGTTGTGATGGAATACCGGGGTTAGTGATAGGAACAACAACAGCTATTTGGGTTAGCTGAAATTCAATCATTTTATTAAAGCTAATTTGATTCTTGATGTCAATAGAAAAATTATCCATCCTATTATTTATAGTTTCTAGTATTTTATCATTGGATGCTAATTTCTTAGACAGGTTATCCATTAACTTTCCTTGATTAGATACAAACTCTCTCAAAGGTGGAAAACTAGGATTATTGAAAGAATCGTTACCTTGATAATTACGAGTAGTTACATGAGTAGTTAGGCCTTTGTTGATTCCAACCTTGATTTTGCTGTGGACGGTTGTAGTAGTTGTTGTTGTTGATGATGTAGTTCATGTCCTCTTGCAACTATGGACAATGATTTCTTGAGTGTCCAGTGTCTCCACACTCTTCACATGTCATGTGAGAGTCATAAATATGCATAACTTCTTTCTTTTCTCCAGCTTTCTCATCGAGCCTCTTCAGGAGCAGGTCTAGCTTTACAGACAACATGTCTACTTCTTTGACCTGGTGCATACCTCCACTTTTCTTGCGAGTTTGAGTTCTTTCTTCACTCCAACCTTGGTTGGATGCCATCTTCTCCACAAGAGTTGTGGCTTGTGGTATTGTAAGCGATAGGAACGCTCCTCTGGCAGCAGCATCCATGGTTTCACGAGTGCTGTTGCTGAGCCCATGATAAAAGGTATGCATAAGTAGTCAATTCTCCATTCCATGATGGGGACATTCTAGGATGTAGTCTTGGAAGTGCTCTCATGCTTCTGGAACGGACTCGTCATGTTGTTGCTAAAAACTTGAAATCTTCCCACGAAGAGCATTGGTATTACCCATGGGAAAGAACTTTTCTAGAAAATTGGTGGAACATAGTGCCCAGGAAGTGTTGGAGATGAGCACTAGCATATTCATGTGCTTTCCGACAGAACTGGCTTGCTTGCACCATGTTGATGAGCGCAGGCTTGAACTCAAATGACCAATCAATGTTCGCAGCAGGTCCAGTGCGGATGTTGTCCATGGTCGGAGCTGAGAACTCACAGATTGACTTGTCTGCCATGGCTTCGAACTTTGGTGTCAAGTCTCGAACGATGTTTTGATGATCTTCTTGACTGGATGAAGCTTCAAGCTGAGATGTTAATGATGATGATGATTATGTTACTTTCTTGAGCTTGGCTTTTGTCCTTCTGAATAATGCTTCGGGATTTTCAACAAAATTGTCTGGAAGATCAAATCTATTCATACATTACCCTGCATAAAATGATAGGAAAAATAGGCAAGGATCAAGGTAAGGCTATATGAGTAGAGAATTGATGTTTTCTCAATCTCATTAGTGATGCAAGTGATAACTCATGTATTCATTTTGATAGCTAATCAACCTTCTCCGGCAACGGCGCCAAAAATGTTTGTTGACATCTCCTAATGTCATTACCAAAAGTAGAAAGATTTCTATTTCTGATAACGGTGCCAAAAATAGTTAACCACCTCTCATGCCACTTAAGCCAGGTTGTGATCCCCAACATGACAGAGAGATGCGGTATTGAAATATGCAATTGATCTAAATATATAAATGTGTTTCTGCAAGCGCACAGATTATACCGAAGTAGCATTTTAACCAGGAGTATTCCAGGTATCGTTATTTATATTTTTACCACTGAGAAGGGATACTAAGGAATAAATGAGGAATGAGTATCATTGCATGTGTAATGGAGAGTTTCCATCTATCTCCCTCAATACATGATAAGTGTCACATAAGATATTGATAATGAATGAATAGTGACAAAAGATAAATACTGATCAACATATATGTAGCCACATAATATAATGATAAGCACCTCAACAGATATTCTAGCAAGTCATTAGCATGGAATTAGGTTGAACTACAAAGATATTTCCTAAGTCATTCTTAACTATACAGTCTAGCATATTATGATTAGTGCAATTATACTTGGCAATCATGGCGAGATAAGAGATATTCATGTGTAGTGAGTATTACTAAGGAAGATGAGAAACATAGCAATCATTTCCCCATAATAGTACTGCTCTGACTGCCCTATAAACGGGAGGAGGACTACAAAGGACTCAACAGGACTGTCACTTCCGCGAACTACCTCACGATCCAGAATATAGGGTACAATCACAGATAAATATGGTCTAGGCACCACGCCTACACAATATCTATCATTTACCCATAGTACTGATGGATAAATGCTATACGATCGTAAACATGGATATGATTCAGATCTAAGTACACCAAGTATATAATCATAATAAACTAAGAACATAAACGAATAGAGTAAAGTCATAATCAATATAATGAAGTAGAGCAAAGTTATATTCATGACACTGAAGAACAATGATAAATAAATGAAGAACTAGAGAGAGAATTACGAAGAATCCCTTGACATATCCGGAAACCAATCGAAGATTGACTCCTATGTAGCTATGCTAAACTAGAGATCTAGTTGATGTGGTGGCTCTAGGGCTTGATCAGGGACCTCTCCTCCTGAGATGGATCTTGAATAATGAAATTAGGTCAGGGGAGCTCTGGGGTTCTTCTCCTCAGGGCCAGGGGGCCTTCCTTATATAGGCTCCTCAAATGAACGTCAACCGTCGGATCAAACCGACCTTAATGGAGGGCTTAGATGCAACCTCAAAGGCGGCGGGGAGAGGGTCCACAAGGCAGACCCTGATTGGGCCTTGCCCTAGGGCAGCCGCCCTAGGGGGTAGGGCGGGCGCCCTGCCCCTGGGCTCGCTCGGCCTCTCATTTCTTCCCGCGCCTTCTTGACCCTTCTAGAGTGTTCTTTTTCCCGCGGATGATAATTATCTCTATGTAATGCTTACATGTGGGCCTTTCCTCCATATTTCCTGATATCCCCCCTGCAGAAATAGACATTCACTAAAACTCGTGAAATTCTGTCAGTATAAATCCTATTTCTAGGTATTGGTTTCAATTAGATCCTTATCCTTGTTTAGTTGATGGCTGAATTTGGTACTTAAGGACCGTCAACAAAGATGACAAGTGATGGAGCAAGGAGGAGGCTAAGGAGAAAGCCAAAAATAGCTCACACTTGAGAAGAAGAGAGAAGGAGGAGACCCTAAGAGCTATACAAGGCAAAGGTATAAGCTATGGCTTTTGGTTTTGGTGACCAAGACACCTAGTGGGTGTGATCACATTTAGGATAGGTAACCGTACTATGAAGAGGGGAAAATAGTATGTGGTTACAACTATCGAGTGCCATTAGGTTGATCATCATTGCATTGCATCCAAACCTAATGAGCAACCCTTGAATAACTTGATAAAATATGCCAACACACATGCACAAGTCAGTGAAACACTTGGTGGTGGCACATGAGATCAAGGGAAGAAAAGAGAAGAGAATTCTGACCAAGACAGAAGCTCCAGACCAGTTTGCATGAGAGCTCCAGACCATAGGAGGTGGTCCGACGGCTGCTCTCAGCACTGGCTGGCTGACAGAAAAGCTCCGGACTAGTGGTCCGGTGGGGCTCCGGACCATCAGCCAAAGGTCCGGTTGCTCAGTCGAGCAAAGTAGAATACTAAGTCAAGCTTCGGAACAGGAGATATGGTCCAGTGGTAGGCTCCGGACTAGTGGTCTGAAGCCTAGGTGCGTACTGCGTGTTTTGGCCAAAAGGCAGAAGAGGCTTCGGACTAGAGAGATTGGTCCGATGGTGACCTCCGGACCAGTGGTCCGAAGCCAGGGTGCTTACTGTACTGCTTGGTGAAGCTAAGACAAAAGCGTCAGACCAAAGGCTCCGGACTATGGTAAGTGGTCCGGAGGTTAGTAGTTTTGAAAGCCAACAGTCGAATTCAAAAGTCAGTGGACACGTGGCGATCCCAAAAGGCGTCGGACCAGGCGTTGGACTAGGCTCCGGACCAAGCGTCGGACCAGGTGCATTGGTCCGGTGGTTGCAGAGTAGTCCGACGGTCACATTTTTAGGCTGAGAAAAGGCATAACGACTAGTTCCTTTGAGGGGGCTATAAAAGGGTGTGTGGCTGGTTCAAGGAGTCCCTCTTGCATATTTGGCTATTGCATACTCTTGTGAGCTTGTGACACACACTCCTACTCATCTCATCATTTATTGATCATCCATTTGAGAGATTTGAGTGTTCAAGTGCATTGCATGAAGTGAGTTCATCCTAGTGGCACTTGGGAGTTGATACCGCTGCGGTTTTCTTGTTACTCTTGGTGATTGCCATCACCTAGACGGTTGGAGCAACAGTGTGGATTCAACAAGCTTGGTGATTGTGCTTCGTCAACCACAAGTGGTGATTGTAAGGGGTTCTTGTGCCTTCCCCGCGGGAGATCGCAAAGGTAACTCTAGTGGATTGCGTGTGTCTTGGAGTGCCCTCATCTTGTGTTGGTTGTGGCCTGTGATGCCAATTAGCGCGTGAACCTCCAAGTGAGTGAGACAACACAACGAGGACGTAACTAGTTGACAGTCTAGTGAACCTTGGGAGAAAACTCAAGTGTCAACCTTGTCTCCCACCTTGTGATTGATTGGCTATCTTGGAGTTTCCCATTTGATTGGTTCAATCCTCTACTTGGCGTTATAATCACCTTCCCATCCTTTGCATTACCTTACTCATACTTGTTTAGTATATTAGGTTGTGCTTGTGGGATAGTAGAATTGTGTAGGCATTGAGTGTGGATAGAGCTATATTAGGACAACATTTGTGGTTAGGAGGCTTTGCATCCCCTAGTAGGCTAGTGCAATCCTAGCTTCGCCATCTTGTGATCTAACTTGTTGTGGAGTTTGTTTTTAGATTTTTGATTTAGGCTATTCACCCCCTCTAGCCTTGGAATAGGATCTTTCACATGTTCATGGACAAGTTCTGTATCTGTAGCAAATCAGCGGTGTGTATTTCCCCAGCTCTTTCTTGATTACCCTTATTTTTTCTTTGCCTTTCAAATTGGCTTTGTGATAAGTGCTTAGGTATATAAGCCAATCGTTCAAACAAGGTAAGTTGGGCGGCCAATCGTTCAAACAAGGCAAGTTGGGCGACCTTTTCTGCAATCTGAGCTCGTAGAATATCGTCCTTAGTCGGCGCTGGCTTCCACCTTTTACTAGTCGTCTTGGGAGCTTTACCAACCAAAGATGATGACCTCTTCTGTTGCGAAGTTGAACCTGATCTAGCACTAGGCAGTCGAGATCCTAGTCCTGAGGACTTTGAAGCTGGTGGAGGAGGAGGAGGAGGAGTCTTCTCCTTTGGCGGTGGAGAACGAGTCTTATCCTTTTATGGTGGAGGAGGAGTCTTCTCCTTTGAAGGTGGATCTTGATGAGGAGAGAAACCTCTTAGCGGAGGCGACCGAGATGATTCACTATCATCCTCTTCATCCGAAGATGGCTGCTCATCTAGCTTGGTGAAGCGTTTGCACCAGGAGACATGAGTGCCCAAGTTGTGAACTAGACGCGGCCTATCTTCCTCCATTGGGAAATCAACATGTATCTTATTGTACTTCTTGTCCAAGATCTTATCAATGCTGACCCTAGCATACCCGATTGGCACTGGCTTGCCATGAATGATGTTCTCTCCTCTAGGAAATGCTTGTCCGACCGCCACCTTGTCTTTGGTCCACTACTGACGGATGTACAACCTGACATTCACAGGTTCTTTGATGTCGTCCACCGGATGAGGAGCATTGGCCTCTTCGTCGTCAGACATAGGGGTTGAGCCACAACTACTGTGGCCCTTGGCGGGCACTGAACTATTCAAAGCTGGGACTACCTGCGGCCCATGACTCGAACACATGGTTTGCATAGCGCTCATAACTCGTGCATCGACTTGAGCAACTATCCATCCTTCCATGCTCTGTTCGATCTCATGTTGCATCCTTTGGAACTCCTCTTCTCTTTGCGTTCTAGCCCTCGCCTGGCTCCTATAGGAAGTGGATTCCCTTTCAAATGCTTTTTCCCAAGGAACTACCCTGACTCCTCTAGTGCGACCGGGGTGCTCCTTGTTTCCAAGTGCTTGCGTGAGCACATCATTTTCTCTATCAGACTTATGGGCCCCTCTATGCACTTCCTCAGTGATCGTGGAAATCTTCTAGAGGAGATCGGTGACAGGTTCAATGCTGGTGGAAAGGCTCCCGTCAGCATTGTACTGAGCCCCCCTTGCGAGTAGGTAGTTCACTGATCTGGGCTGCCAATCGCTTCTCTGAGGTGTAACGCCGCTCCGCTCTAGTTGATCGACTCGGGCTTCCCATTCTGGAATCTTCCTTACATACCCACGCGATCCTAGACGGTGAGGATTATTTGCCTTAAGGGAGTTTTCTTTATTTCTTTCGCTTGATGCCTTGGCCTCTTCGGATAGCTTGTAAGCCTTGAACTCCTCCCAGAAGTCCCTCTGCTTGTTGAGTTCACCTCTCGCAAAATTTGGTTCTTTTTCCTCCTTGATTAGCTTGTGCAACTTTCCCTTGAAATTCTTGAAGGAGTGACCTATGATTTCCTTGGCCTTCTTCTTGACTGTCGCCTCATCACAATCATTAGGGAAAGTGAAATACCCTCTGAGCTTGTTCCAAACTAGTTCCTTCTCACTTTCTGGAACCCTCCACGGGTCTTGCTCACTGCCATTCCACTTCATGTATTTGATCGGGATGAAGTCCCTTACAAGTGCCCCGATGGTACTCTTGTATGGGCCCAATGCTTTAATAGGCTCCACCGGCTCCCCTACTTGGTCGAACTGAGAGATGTGCCAGCGTCTACTTGTATCAGGGAGCTTTGTTGCACCACACTTAGTCCTGCTAGTACGTACCCTCACCAGTACTTGGACCTTCCGGCGGAACTTGCTTCAAAATTTATAAATAAGTCCCCATCAAACTTTTTTGGCTAACTCTACCGTGTTTTTAGGTATGACCTAAGTTATTACCTTGTCTCCTTGGTCTAGGTCCAGCATATGGCTAGGGTCCATCTTGGATCCCCTTGCTGGTTGTCATCATCTCCTTGGTCACTTCCACCGCCACCACTAGTTGGATCCTATGGCGATTCGGTCGCAGTGCGACGAGTGGTGAATCAATGCTTAATTGTCATGTTTCTGAACATGCATTTCGATTATTGGTATTAGCTCATAGGTAGATAGATAGACTCAAATAGCATACCATATATCATGAAATAAGGGTTTGACATATATATAGCACATACATCTCTCTATCTCTCTCTCTCTATCTCTATATCTCTCTAATCTCTCTATCTATCTATTTCTATGGGAATTTACAAGAATATATATAAGTCATGCTAGCCACTAAATTTATAAACAAGTGTCTATCTCTATAAGGCCATGTATATATGATATAAAAAGTGCCATGTCATGCTATACATCTCTCTAAAGCCATGTATATATGATATATGAAACTTGCCATCTATCTATAAGTCATGCTATACATCTATCTCTCTATATCTCTCTAATCTCTATCTATATCTCTAAAGCCATGTATATATGATATGAAATTTGAAATCTATCTATAAGTCATGCTATACATCTATCTCTCTATATCTCTCTATCTCTCTAATCTCTATCTCTATATCTCTATATCTCTCTAATCTCTCTATCTCTCTAATCTCTATGCGGTTCTCTCTCTATCTATCTCTATCTTTATCTCTCTATATCCCTCCTTCCTCCCTATCTCCATGACCAGCAATACGCTCCCAGCTAGAAGAAAATACCACCTAGGCATTTCGTCGAACACCTCTAGTGCATGGCCATAGAACTCACTGCGTGTGAAAGGTCTAGGAATGGCTAGAGGGGGGGGGGGTGAATAGCCTATTAAAAATTCTACAACAACACTTAAGCAAACTTGTTAGAATAAAACACGGCTTAAGCAAGTTTGTACTAGCACTATGGGTTAGGCAAGCCACCTACCAATTTTAGTTACTAGCAAGACAACAACTATAGCACAAAAACTAGCTAGCAACCTAGAAAGCTCTAAACAAAGCTACACAAGCTAAAAGAGCTAAGCTACTCTACTTTGCAAGAATGTAAGAATGTAATGCAAATCTAGAGTTAGGAGGGTTATACCGCCACGACGAGATGAGCCAATAGATAACCAATCACAATATGAATCCTCGGTAAAGACAAGTGACACAAGATTTTTTACCGAGGTTCACTTGTTTGCAACAAGCTAGTCCTCGTTGTAGCGATACACCCACTTGGAGGTTCACGCGCTAATTGGCAATCACAAGCCAAACCCGTCACCGGGTGCCGCACAACCAACAGAAGATGGGGATCCACAAGATACACGCAATCCACTAGAGATACCTTTCGCGAACTCCCGCGGGTAGGTTCATGAAACCCTTACAATCCACCGATCGGAGCTGGAGAGAATCATCTTCCTCCGCTCAACAATCCTCGTCGCACCAAGCTGTCTAGGAGGTGGCAACCTTAAAGAATAACAAGAGCTTCCGCAATGACGACGATCACCAAGTGCCACTAGTATGCAATCAAAGAGCAATGCACTTGGTTCACTCAATCTCTCATGAAATTAGCATGTGTATCAATGAGATGAGTGGTGGAGGCTCTCACAAATGAGCACAAGTGTGTGAGTGATGAAAATGTGCAAGATCTTAGCCCAAGGGCTGGCCATATCACCTTATATAGCCCTCACTCACAACTAGCCGTTTCCACTCAAAACAGAGCCTCTGCGCGCCCTCCGGACGCTAGCAACAGTTGGGGTTCGGACCATGAACAACGTCCGGACGCCCTTCACAAGTTCAGACAGCTTCACTGTTTCATCCCCCGGACGCGACCTCCGGACGCGCGGAAAGCATCGTCCGGACCAATGGCCACGCGTCCGGTCGCCTTCCGTTCAAACAACTCTTTTCCCGTGCGCACCTCTGCTTGCCACATGGCTCCGGACGCGAGGAACAATCCTACACCGGACCATCACTCGCCCTGTCCGGACCCAACACAGAGAGGCTCTAGAGAGCCCATTTCCTCCGGACGCTTGTCCGAAGTTCACCATCCGGACAACAACTTGCGTCCAGACCTTCTTCCCGAGCGACACAGAGAGCTCCAACCTCCGGACACCACATCCGGAGCTCAGCGTACGGACCATAAACAACGTCCGGACCACTACTCACAACAGGGACTACCTAGGGTGTGTGTCCAGACCCATACGCGAAAGTCTGGACACACCCAAACCCTAGCGTTCGGACCTCTGAAAAGAGTCCAAACTGCCTCCAACTTCTTCCCAAGCTTCCAAGGGCTAACACTAAGTGATCTCAACACTTGTGCACGTGTGTTAGCTTTTAGTTCAACTTTTACTTGGAATTAGTTGGTTGTTTCACTAGTTCAATTGATTTTAATGCAATGCATATGAACCTAGTGGAACATGATAACCGCAATGATTCACAAGAGCTCCCTCCTTGATAGTACGACTATCTATCCTAAATGTGATCACACGCTCTATAGTGTCTTGATCACCAAACCGAAAAGGATTCATATATCACCTTTGCCTTGAATCCCTTTTCCATTTCCTTCACCATGCTAGAGCTTATGAAATCCACACCTTGATCCATCTTGCTCTACCACATGGCATGTACCAACCTATCTCATGATTCACACTTAGAGATCAAGGTTAGTACTTAGGTAGGTTTCATCAATTACTCAAAACCAAACACATGGGGACTCTCAATCTCCCTCTTTTCAGTAATTGATGACAACCTTTCCATAAAGATATGAAATATAATCATTTTGAACTTGAGTTGCTCGTCCAAGCATTTGAATCAAAGATTTTAGATTTGGACAAGTTACACAAATTCAGTTTGGTAGTTATTAGCTCCCCCTACATATGTGCTTCTAGAGTTTGGTTCAAGTTTTGCACATATGCATGGATAAACAATGTGGGAGAGTAAATAGCTACCAAATGATGTTAAGGTATAAGTGTATACCTTTGAAGCGTGATACCATCGGAGTGCGGAATTAGAATCACCCTTAGCACCATGATTAGCTAGATATCAAGTAAACACTAGAAACCCCGTGAGATCAACATTAAGAGCAAGGTTTCTATATACCACTTGAAAGAACAATAAGAATCTAGCTTACCATCCTATGCATGCTAGTTGATCAATCACCATTCATTTTGTATCACTAGCAATCACCATACAAGCATGAGTATTTGAATTAAAGTACTTGTGCAACAATACATATGAGGATGCAATCATTCAAATGCAACAAAGTGTTCATGAGCTTGCTCCCCCTATTTGTATGTTCTTTTCAAAATTGATTTTTAATTTTTTCCCCTTTGTCATTTATTTCTCCCCCTTAAGCATTTCTACCCTTTGAGCATCATATATTTACAAATTCTCCCCCTTTTTCATCCAATTTGACACAAAAAGGTGGGACCAATTATAGATAATCAAGTTTTACTCCCCCTTAGTGTGAGATAGGGTGAAAGATTGTTTTCAACTTTGGTTTGGTCTAGACTACTTGTCCAAAATATTTAACTCGGTTTAAACCATGTACAAGCTTATTCACACATGCTAAGATGGTTATCTTGACCATGTTGAGTTAAACCTTTGAAGTTTATAGTCATAGATCAAACACTAGGATTGAAAGCACATCAACATGTCATATGTTACCACTAGATCATATCAGGTCATAGAAGCTATAGTGGCACCATATAAGCATTAAAATCATTTTGGTTTTCATGAATGAGCCTAGAAATATGAGTGATGTCTATATGCTCTACACAAGTCCTAATAAGGTATGCATGAATGCTCTGATATCAACTTTTACCTTGCATTGTTGGAGTAGAGGCATGTCATATAAGTAGGGGTGCATCAACTCATGTTGGAGAAATCAAGTATATTCAACTCATTCCTTAGCTTGCAAAACCTATTTTCATCTAGTAGCTTGGTAAATATGTTGGCCAATTGATCTTCGGTTCCCACACTTGTTATTGAAATGTTCCCTTTCAATTGATGATCTCTAATGAAATGGTGGCGGACATCAATATGCTTTGTTCTTGAGTGTTGAACCAGATTGTTGGTGAGCTTGATTGCACATTCATTGTCACATAGGAAAGGTACTTGCTTGAATTTGACTCCAAAGTCATTCAAAGTAGCTCTCATCCAAAGTATTTGTGCACAACAACTCCCCGCACTAATGTATTTGGCTTCGGCGGTAGAGAGTGCCACACTATTTTGCTTCTTTGATGACCATGAGACTAGTAATCTTCCAAGTAATTGACAAGTGCCCGATGTGCTTTTCCTTTCTATCTTGCAACCTGCATTGTCCGAGTCAGAGTATCCAAGTAACTCAAAGTTTGATCCTTTAGGATACCACAACCCAACATTAGATGTATGATTCAAGTATCTTAATATCCTCTTTGTGTCCTTCAAATGACTCTATCTTGGAGAAGCTTGAAACCTTGCACACATGCATACACTAAACATGACATCCGGTCTTGATACGGTCACATAGAGCAAGCTACCAATCATTGATCTATATAGCTTTTGATATACCATGTTGCCACTAGCATCACCATCCTAATTTCCATTTGTTCCCATGGGTGTACTAATAGACTTTGATTCATCTAGATTGAACTTCTTGAGCATGTCCTTGATGTACTTGCCTTGACTAACAAAAGTCCCATTCTTCATTTGTTTGACTTGAAGACCAAGGAATTAACTAAGCTCTCCAAGCATAGACATCTCAAAATCTTTGGCCATCATGTTTCCAAACTCTTCACAAAACTCTTGATTGGTTGACCCAAAGATGATATCATCCACATAGATTTGCAACACAAACAAGTCCTTCCCAATCTTCTTGGTGAATAGGGTAGTATCGACCTTGCCCATAATGAATCCCTTAGAGAGGAGAAAGTCTCTCAATCTCTCATACCATGATCTAGGAGCTTGCTTCAAGCCATATAATTCCTTCCTTAGCTTGTACACATGGTTGGGTTTCTTGTTATTTTCAAAACCGGGTGGTTGTTCAACATATACCAATTCATTGATGTACCCATTTAGAAATGCACTTTTCACATCCATTTGATAGAGTTTGATGTTGTGAGCACAAGCATAAGCCAATAGAATTCGAATTGCTTCTAGCCTTGCCACCGAGGCTTATGTTTCTCCAAAGTCAAGACCCTCTACTTGAGTGTACCCCTGTGAAACTAGTCTTGCTTTGTTTCTAACCACTATTCCATCTTGATCTTGTTTGTTGCTAAAGACCCATCTAGTGCCAATGACATTGTGGTTCTTCGGTCTCTCAACTAGCTCCCAAACTTGATTTCTAGTGAAGTTGTTGAGCTCTTCATGCATAGCATTCACCCAATCAATATCTTGCAAAGCTTCTTCAATCTTGGTTGGCTCAATAGATGATACAAAAGAGTAGTGCTCACAAAAGGAAGCCAATCTTGATCTTGTTTGTACACCTCTTGTAAGATCTCCAATAATATGATCCAAGGGATGATCCCTTTCAACAGATGTTTGTTGGAGTCTTGGAAGTTGATTGCTTGTACTTGGTTGATCATTGGATAGAGATGAAGAACTATCTTGTTGATCTTGAGTTGGAGAGGATGAACTAGCTTGATTGTCATTTAGTTTCTCATTGGATGAAGGGTTCACTTGATAGTCATTATCTTGCTCATCATCCACTTGCTTCGGCCTAATGTCTCCAATATCCATGTTCTTCATTGCATTGGCCAATGGTTCACCTCTCACATCATCATGATTGTCAGTCTCATCTTGAGATCCATTTGTTTCATCAAACTCCACATCATGTACCTCCTCAACTATGCCATGAGTAAGATTCCATACTCTATAAGCTTTTTTGTAGTTGAGTAGCCAAGTAGGAAGCCTTCATCACATTTCTTATCAAATTTGTTCAATCTTGCACCTTTCTTCAAGATATAGCATTTGTAACCAAACACTCTAAATTATGCAATATTTGGCTTTCTTCCATTTAATAGCTCATAAGGTGTCTTCTCAAGCATCTTGTGGCAATAGAGTCAGTTGCTATAATAGCAAGCCGTGTTGATAGCTTCGGCCCAAAAAGAATCACTCACATTGTATTCACTAAGCATAGATCTTGCCATATCAATGAGTGTCCTATTCTTCCTCTCAACAAGCCCATTTGATTGAGGTGTATACTTGGCCGAGAATTGATGTTTGATTCCATATTCATCACATAGCTCATCAACTCTTGTATTCTTGAACTCTCTACCATTGTCACTTCTCACTTTCCTGATAGTTGTTTCAAATTCATTTTGACATCTCTTGAAAAAGATCTTGAATGTGTCAAATGTGTCACTCTTGTCACTAAGAAAGAATACCCATGTATATCTAGTGAAGTCATCAACTATCACAAAGCCATATTTGTTTCCACCAATGCTAGTGTAGGCGGTTGGTCCAAACAAGTCCATGTGAAAGAGCTCAAAAGGTTTGCAAGTACTAATCATGCTCTTACTAGGGTGAGTGTTTCCAACTTGTTTGTCGGCTTGACAAGAGCTACATAGCTTATCCTTCTCAAAGACCACATCTTTCAAGCATCTAACTAGATCATGCTTGACAAGTTTGTTCAATTGACTCATCCCCACATGACCAAGCCTTCTATGCCATAACCAACCCATGCTAGATTTGGATAGCAAACAAGTTGACAATTGAGTTTCTCTAGCATTGAAATCAACTAAGTATAGATTCTCATATCTAAAGCCTTTGAAGATCAAGTTAGAGCCATCTACACTTATGATCTCTACATCATCAACTCCAAAGATGCACTTGAAACCAAGATCACAAAGTTGAGCTATGGATAGCAAGTTGAAGTTCAAGCTCTCTACTAGCAACACATTGGATATGCTCATGTCATTGGATATTGCAATCTTACCAAGCCCTTTGACCTTGCCTTTGCCATTGTCACCAAATGTGATAGACTCAACCCCATTACAATCATTTGGCTTGATAGAGTTTAACATTCTTGAATCTCCGGTCATATGTTGAGTGCACCCACTATCAAGCACCCAATGCCTCCCTCCGGCTTTATAATTGACCTACAAAAAAATTCAATTCTTCTTATGTACCCATACTTGCTTGGGTCCTCCAAAGTTAGTGACTAAGGACTTAGGTACCCAAATAGCTTTCTTCTTTGAGCTCTCATTGGGTGTACCCATGTACTTAGCTATCACACATTTCTTGCCCTTGGTAAGCATATCACTAGAATCAAAGCGAATAGATGCATGTGTAAATTTTATCTTGCTTTGGTTTAGTTTGCAATAATGCTCATCATGCCCTACTTGCTTGCAACTAGAGCAAAACCGACCATTGCTCTTCACAAAGCGAGGCTTTGGAGTTGCAAAGGCTGCCTTGCCTTTCTTTGGGGTATATCCCAATCTCTCTTTGCAAAGAGAGAACCTTTGGCTACCCAAGCACTTAAGCAAGCGGGCGTCTCCACCATAGGCATTGTCTAATGCTAGAGTGAGCTTACCAACCTCCTTCTTAAGGTCTCATTCTCAACCATTAGGGAAGCATCACAAGTGAAACCATAACTATTAGAAGAGGTAGAGTTAGAAGTGCTACAAGAAGGTTTAGTTGGGGTGATGATGATGGGTTCATAGAATGATTCATTAATTATGTCACAAGTTATTCCCATGTTACTTGTTGAAACATGCTCTTTCTCCTTTTGCTCAACAAGAGATGAGTGAGCCTTTTCAAGCTTAGTGTGAGCTTTGCCAAGCTTCTCATGGGCTACCTCTAGCCTCTCATGAGAAAGATTGAGCTCATCAAAGGATTGCTTGAGAGCTTGAGGCTCTTTCCGCAATGCTTTGCACTCCTTTCTCTTGATGTAAAAATGAGTCTTAGAATCTTCCAACATGTCAATTAGTTCATCTTTAGTGGGTTTATCATCATCATCATCACTAGAGTCACACTAATCATTGGATTGTACCTTAGTGGACCAAGCCATGAAGCATGTCGATGGAGGGTCAAAGAGAGAGATCTTGTTCTTCATAGCAATGCTTGCAAGAGACTTCTTCTTGCTTGAACTCTTCTCATCATCACTTGAGGAATCACTATCCCAAGTGACAACATATGATCCTCCCTTCTTGCTCTTCTTGAAGGTCATCTTGCCTTCTTTCTTTTCTTTCTTCTTGCCCTTCTTCTCATCTTCATTGTGACTATGATGAGGGCAATCTACAATGAGATGATCATTGCTATTGCACCTGAAGCATCTTCTATCCTTCTCATTGTACTTGAAGGTGTTCTTCTTCCTTCTTGCTCTATAGCCCTTATTCTTTATGAACTTGCCAAATTTCTTGACAAATAGAGCCATTTGTTCTTCATCATCATCACTATTGCTTGAGCACTCATCATTGCTTGATTCATCACACTTTGCTTTGCCCTTTGATGATGATGTGGCTTTGAATGCCACACTCTTCTTCTTTTCATCCTTCTTCTCATCCTTTCTCCTTATTCTCTCTTATCTTGTCCTTGTCTTCTCTAAAGGTGTCATCGGTAATCACCTCACCAAGAACTTGGTTTGGTGTCATTGTGTCCAACCCTCTTCTCACCAATAGAGTGACTAGCATCTCAAATCTTGAGGGAAGATTCCTCAAAAATTTGAAAGAGAAGTCCTTGTCCTCCACTTTCTCACCAAGTGACTTGAGATCATTGACAAGCACCTCAAGCCTATTGAACATCTCCAACACATTTTCATCTTCCTTCATCTTGAAGCTTGCAAATTTTTCCTTCAAGATGTATGCCTTAGCTCCCTTCATTGATTGAGTCCATTCATAAGACTCTTCTAGCTTCTTCCAAGCTTCATGAGCACTCTCCAAGTTCTTGATTTGCTAAAAAACCTCCTTGGAGATTGCCTCATGGATTGCACTCAAGGCAATGCCATTGTTTTGGAGCTTCTCCTCTTCGGCCGCAGTGGGTGCCTCTTCATTTACCACCTCAAACTTCTTGTCGACCACCAACCATATCTTCTGGTTGATTGATTTGAAATATATGGTCATCAAGGCCTTCCAATAGCTATAATTGGTGCCATCTAACTTAGGTGCCCTCTTGGTGTTGTTGATATGAGTCATTTTAACACCATGGGATGTTAAGCCTTTGTATGACGGTGTACTAGCTCTGATACCACTTGAAAGGTCTAGGAATGGCTAGAGGGGGCTGAATAGCCTATTAAAAATTCTACAACAACACTTAAGAAAACTTGTTAGAATAAAACATGGCTTAAGCAAGTTAGCACTAGCACTATGGGTTAGGCAAGCCACCTACCAATTCTAGTTACTAGCAAGACAACAACTATAGCACAAAAACTAGCTAGCAACCTAGAAAGCTCTAAACAAAGCTACACAAGCTAAAAGAGCTAAGCTACTCTACTTTGCAGGAATGTAAGAATGTAATGCAAAGCTAGAGTTAGGAGGGTTATACTGCCGCGAAAAGATGAGACAATAGATAACCAATCACAATATGAATCCTCGGTAGAGACAAGTGACACAAGATTTTTTACCAAGGTTCACTTGTTTGTCAACAAGCTAGTCCTCGTTATAGCGATACACCCACTTGGAGGTTCACGCGCTAATTGGCAATCACAAGCCAAACCCGTCACCGGGTGCCGCACAACTAACACAAGATGGGGATCCACAAGCTACGCGCAATCCACTAGAGATACCTTTCACGAACTCCCGCGGGGTAGGTTCAAGAACCCCTTACAATCCACCGATCGGAGCCGGAGAGAATCACCTTCCCCTGCTCAACGATCCTCGTCGCACCAAGCCGTCTAGGAGGTGGCAACCTTCAAGAATAACAAGAGCTTCCGCAATGACGACGATCACCAAGTGCCACTAGTATGCAATCAAAGAGCAATGCACTTGGTTCACTCAATCTCTCATGAAATTAGCAAGTGTATCAATGAGATGAGTGGTGGAGGCTCTCACAAATGAGCACAAGTATGTGAGTGATGAAAATGTGCAAGAGCTTACCTCAAGGGCCATCCATATCACCTTACATATCCCTCACTAACAACTAGCCGTTTTCCACTCAAAACAGAGCCTCTGTGCGCCCTCCAGACGCTAGCAACAGTTGGGGTCCGGACCATCAACAACGTCCGGACGCCCTTCACAAGTTCAGATAGCTTCACTGTTTCATCCTCCGGACGCGACCTCCGGACGCGCGCAAAGCATCGTCCGGACCAATGGCCACGTGTCCGGTCGCCTGCCGTTCAAACGACTCTTTTCTCGCGCAGATCTCTGCTTGCCATGTGGCTCTGGACGCGAGGAACAGTCCTACACCGGACCATCGCTCGCCCCGTCCGGACCCAACACAGAGAGGTTCTAGAGAGCACATTTCCTCCGAACGATTGTCCGTAGTTCACTATCCGGACAACAACTTGCATCCGGACCTTCTTCCCGAGCGACACAGAGAGCGCCAACCTTTGGACGCCGCATCCAGAGCTCAGCGTCTGGACCGCAAATAGTGTCCGAACCACTGTTCACACCAGGGAATGCCTAGGGTGTGTGTACGGATGCATACGCGAAAGTTCGGTGCGAACACATGGTTGACATGTAACCATGTATGTTCAGTTTTGGTGATGAGTGATCGTCCAACACTTGAGTGTTTTAGTTTGAGTGCCTTGAACTAACCTCTTGCGAAAGCAAATGTGTGCATGTCTATCGGCTTGTGGTGTACAAGTGCTATGCCTAGTGATAGTGGTCAATGCGTGGAGAAGGTCAAGTAGAGGCTTGTCGTGCCGATGGACTGAGAGCGGTGAAGGGAAGAAGTGGGGCTCGGACTGAGGGACCATGGGCGCCAGCGGACTAGCTGTGGTGGCTAGTACTTGGCACCGACGAGCGCGTGAAGACATGGAGGTAGACCAAGTCAAGACGGCGGACGAGCGGGTCGAGCGGAGGCTCATGGGACTCGGAGTCCGACCGGGCGAGGAGAAGGTGGCTCGAGTCGAGCGGTTTGGTGGTTTGGGCCTCAAAACCATCGGAGGAAGATTTCCGAGTTGGGGCCTAAAAACTTGGGGTTCAGTAGTTGAGACGAAAGCTACCGGTGGTGGGTTTCGCGGGTTTGGGCCTCAAAACCCGGGCGGAGCTTCCGAGGAAGCGGAGATGGCACATGGCGGAATCCTGGAGGTTGCGTCAAGGCGACGGCAACTCCGGGCAGGAAGCGGGGCCGTCCATTCAAAATGCGGGAGATATTTTCCGGAGCTTGGACTCCAATGCTTAGGCTAGGTAGTTCACTCATGTATCTAGGGGTCTTTGGGAAATGACCAAAGCCCGTTAAGTAGGGGATGAAGGGGTATCCCTCATCCCACCTCTTGAACACCTTTCATTTTCCCCAACTCTCTCTCTAACCTCTCTCTAGTTCATGAGGGGCCTAGATTGATCTCCTCAATTTTTGTAAGAACTCACGAATCTTTTGGTGGGAATCGGAGGCCCGACTCTCCGAGTGCCATGGAACGTTTGATTTCTTGATCGAGTCTCCATTTGCTTGTGTTCTTCGCGATTTGGTTTTTGCTCTCTCTATCTTGTCTTTGTTTCTGAGATGAGAACTATATATTGAGAGAAGCTTTGCAAAATTCGTTTGAACCAAGTTGTTTGTACTCGTGAGGAGCATCTTTGCACCAAAGGGTTTCTCCTAAAACCTCACGAGCTCACAGATCGGACAATTTCTTTGCCGTGTTCTTCGGTTCTTGTTTTCTCCCCCAAATCTTTGATTCTCGTCAATCGAACCCAAATTGAGCGATTATTTCTTCGGGATAGCTCCTCCACAACACTAGAAACATGCCTACCAAGTTAGGTTACTAGTGGAGATCATTTGGTTAGGTTTTGGGAAGATTTGGCGAAGAGAGAATCATTTTTCGTTTTTACTACGCTCTGCTCGGGGTCGCCGGATGCTAGGTTGTGCTGACGTCAGCATCCGTCAATCGCTTTGTCTGCGCGAGTCAAGTTGGCACCGGACGCTCGCTAGCGTCCGTCGACCACGCGCCAGAGTGTCTGTCGGTTTTTGCGTTTTACACGCTCTCTGTTCGTTTTGCTTCGGACGCTCCTCAGCATCTGTCGGTTTCGCGTCAGACGTGTCTGACGCACAGCCGGCTGATTTCCTCTCTGCAGTGCTCTCTAGAAGCCCGACGGACGCTCTCCTAAGCATCCATAGCCAACGTCCATTGCACTGCATCAGACCGTCCGACGCCCTGTGTCTCAGCGTCCGTCGGCCTCTGCTGCCTGCTTTTTTTTTCCGTTTGCTTCGTGGTTTATTTATCCGGGTTTGTGGCTAGCTCCGCTGTGTTCCTAGGAAATCTCCTAAAACATCCACCCTCTTGTGGGTCATGAGCCTAGTTCCTGTTTTGGGTTGTGTTTGGGACAAGGGTCAAGATCTTCCGAAAGGAATTTTTATTTGGCTCCCATTGACCCCCCCTCTGGTCACCGTTTTTGGTCCTTCAATTGGTATCAAAGCCGGTTCAGGATCAATCCACCTTACACGGTTGTTGATCCGCGAAGGCGACGTGGAGCGAGGTGCTAGTAACCCTCCGTTCTTTGATGAAACAAACTTCGCCTATTGGAAGATGCGCATGTCCGCTTACCTCCAAGGGCTTGATACGAACTTTTGGGATATTTGTGAGAATGAGGACTACGTGGTTCTTGATGCTCGGATCACCGATGCCCAAATTACGCAACATGCATCAAATGCAAGAGCCAGTAGCATTCTCTTCTCGAGTTTGTCTCTTCCTGAGTTTGAGCGAGTTTCGAGTCTCACTACGGCGCAAGAGATCTGGCAAACACTCTTGAGATATCATGAGGGTAACCCTCATATCAAGTCCAAACTCTTCGACATGTACTGTAGAGAGTACGAGAACTTCATTCAGTTGGCCGGCGAATCTGTTGCCGGGATGTTCACTCGCTTCCAATCTATCGTCAACAAGATGCGTGCTAACCAAGCCAACTTGCCTTATGATGATCATGAGATGGCTATCAAGCTTTTGCATGCTCTTGATCAGAAGGTATGGGAGATGATGGTGGCTACCATTCAGGAGTCACCGGGCCATGACGCCCTGACCGTGGACGAGCTATTCAGCAAGCTCAAGTCCTCGGAGATTGACCACCAGACCCGGGCCAAGCTTGAGAACCCGTCGAACCCATCCATGGCATTGGTTTCCGGCCCCGACGGTGTGTCCTCTTCTTCCTCTAACCCCTCACACTCTTTGTTCGCTTTGTCTTTGATCTCTGTGACAGAGGAACAAGTGGAGGCTCTTCGAGATGACGAGTTGGCTTTGGTCATCACTAGGTTCTCACGGTTTCACAACAACCACTTGGACCGACGACGTGGTGGCATGGCCAAGGGGTGCTACCGTTGCGGTGATGAGGATCACTTCATCGCAAACTGCCCCAAGAAAGCTGCATGTGACTTCACCAAGCGCAAGGACAAGCGCGAGCACCACTTCGAGGACAAGCACAAGGCCAAGGGTGGCTACAACCGAAGATCCTCGAAGAAGGTGATTGGCAAGGTGAAGGCTAAGCATCGAGCCTTCCTTGCCTCCCTCAGCGACATCAATGCCTCCTCCGATGGAGGTTCTTCCTCGAGTGATGATGAGTCAAAGGGAAAGGTTGAGGACAAGCTCAACGACCTTTGCTTCTACGCCGATGCCAAGCACGGTGGCTTTTGCACCATGGCGATTGAAGAAGGCAAGGTCGGCAAGCACAAGGATGACTCCGACTACGACTCCAACACACTCGAGTTATCACCCATGGTCAAATCCCTCTCTCTCGAGCTTGAGTCTTTGAATGACACCTTGCTTAGTCAAGATGCTTTGCTAGAGCATGCCGCTTGTGATAGAAACGATTTAAGGCAAAGTATCTTAGCGTGCTGCATGAGCTAGAGTTTGCTAGAGCAGAGGTGGTAGTTACCGAGGAGGTAGAGTGTGATGCTTGTGCCATCCACATGTCTAATCTTGTCACACACCAGGACAAGTATGGCACTCTACTTGAGGAGGTTAGTGAGTTGAAGGCTAGACCTAGCTTACTTGGTGCGTGCAAGTCTTGCTTAGGCTTGCGTTCTGAGCTGGCACAGTAGGATGCTAGGATCACTGTGTTAGAGAAGGTCAGCTCAGATAGCACTAGAGAGTTGGATCGCTTTGAGGCTTTGGAGCTTGATATCACGTCGTACAGACACGATAAGATGCGTATCGAGGAGGAAAACACATACCTTCGGTCCATCTTGAGATGGGTGTCTTGCCGAGAGCCGCAGTTGGGGATGCTGCTTAGCCAATGCAAGCGGGCTGACAGCACAGGAGTAGGCTTTGCTATAGGTGGGAAGGACGATAGCATGTTCGGTAAGATCGGTGAGTGCAGCGATTTGAGCGCGAGTGAAAAACCCACCACAACTCCCAAGTTTACCAAGATCATCCCACCTAAGCCTACCAACCCCTCTGAGTTTCCTGTGAGAGATGGTGTGTTTGAGGAGCCACCCAAAACCACTCCACAGAAGCAAGTGTGGATTGCCAAACCAAATCACCTTCAGAACCCACTTGACACCTTGCCCGATATCTCTAGTGATCCCCTTCCTAAGAAAGCTGGATCCACCCAACCCAACAAGAGAGTGCCTACCAAGAGTGCGGTGAGGTGCCATTGTGAGTATTGTGAGCGGGATGGGCACTTGACTGAGTTTTACTATAGGAGGAAGAGAGATGATCGGAGGCAGTTTGAGTTGAACAACCGGAACATGTACCACCCACCAGTTGGGGTGCGTGAACCGGATGTTCGGAGGCGCACTACTAGTCCTAGAGGTACAATGCCTCAAGGTGCTAGGCCTCAGGAGGCGACACCACGCGGTGGTCGTGCCCGGCGGGGTACCGGTCGTGACCCATACGACTACTGGCCTCGTGGCGGTGGCTTCACTCCTCCCTTCGCTAGTGGATCACGTTTTCCCTATCGTGGTGATAGCTATCCCCCATGGGACATGAGATGTTTGGTTTTTATCCTAACTCTTTCTTTGGGAAAATGGGACAACACTGGTATCCTTCACAGTTTACTAACCCCAGTGTTGCTTCGTTTGCTCACCCTATGTCTTTTTATTGATGTAGGAAGGAGGACTGGAGGAGACTTGGTTTGTGGATTCTCGATGCTCACGCCATATGACCGGAACTGCCAAGTGGTTCTCCAGCCTCGACCCCGTGTGCCACACCAAGTACATCACATTCGGGGGCAAGAGTAAAGGTAAGGTCGTGTCCCGAGGGTCCGTCCGAGTCAATTCGTCTTTTGTCCTCAAGGATGTTGCTTTGGTTGAGAATTTGCATTTTAACCTTCTCTCGGTTTCGCAACTCCTTGATGACAGATTTGAAGTGAGTTTTAAGCCTAATCTTTCTCGGATTTTGGACTCTCGGAGTGAGCTTGTTTACTGGATTTTACCCTTCGGGGAGGTTTTTCATGCAGATTTTTCTATCTCTTCCGGAGCTTCTCGTTGTCTTCTTGCCGGTTCTTCCTCCGATCTTTAGAAGTGGCATAGGAGATTGGGACATCTTAGCTTCGACTTGCTTGCAAGGCTTAGCTCGATGGACCTAATCCAAGGATTGCCAAAGTTGAAGTTCGAGAAAGACTTGGTTTGCCATCCTTGCAGGCATGGCAAGATGGTTGCCGCTTCCCATCCTCCTGTGACTGAGATTATGACCAAACAACTCAGCGAGCTCTTACATATGGACACAGTTGGTCCAGCTCGGGTTAGGTCGGAAGGAGGGAAGTGGTATGTGGTTGTAGTCATTGATGACTATTCGAGATATTCATGGGTGTTCTTTTTTGAGAGTAAGGATGAGGCTTTCCCACTTGTTCAAGATCTGATTTTGAGATTGCAAAATGAGCTGCGTAAGAATGCCATGAGAGCAATTCGTAGTGACAATGACATAGAATTCAAGAATGCTCACTTTGCAACTTTTTGCTCTTCCTTGGGTCTCGATCACCAGTTTTCCTATCCTCGCACTCCCCAGCAGAACGGTGTTGTTGAGCGCAAGAATCGGACCCTTGTTGAGATGGCTAGGACGATGCTCGATGAGCATAGGACTCTTAGGCGGTATTGGGCCAAAGCGATCAGTTCTGCTTGCTAGGTTTCCAATCGCATTTTTCTCCGAGCTTTCAAGAAAAAGACCTCTTATGAGTTGTGTTTTGGGAGACCACCCAAGGTAAGTCACCTACGGGTGTTTGGGTGCAGGTGCTTCATCCTCAAAAAGGGAGGTAAGTTGGATAAATTTGAGTCTCGGTCTTCTGACGATATCTTTCTTGGTTATTCTACACACTCTCGTGCTTATCGTGCTCTTAACCTTGAGACTAACCGAGTGATGGAGACTTGTGAGATTATATTTGATGAAACTATGCCTTGTAGTTCCACTACTTTTGAGCTTGCATGTGAGGATGAGTTGCACTCTAGCATCTTTGTGGAGGAGGAGCAAGACGACGCCGATTGTGGTGATCCCGAGCCGACTCCACCGGCTGCCCACGTTGACCCTGCAACGTCCACTTCAGCTCACGACCCCGACCTGTCTACTTCCTCTACTTGGGGGCGTTCGAGCAGCTTCCTCAGTCGGTGCCTGTTGCACCTGAGGGAGCTCCAGCTACTGTCGAGGGGGAGGCCACTTCGTCCAGGCAAGCTCCCCGCTACATCCAGCAGCAACACCCGCTGGGGAACATCATCGGCGATATTGACCGTCGAGTCACGCTGACAAGACCCGATATGGATCAGAAAGGGATTGGCCCAAACTTCACGACAGTAGGTTTCAAACAAAGGCTAACTTGCTGTGAACAACGGGGGATAACTAGCTTTATACCTGTCCAAGGTTGGATGCGACCAAACGACGAGGAGAGAGGCACCGAAACCGCGAAGACTTCGACTCGATCTCCGAACGACCGCAGAACCACAATCCGGAACTAATCCACACAATACGACATAGACGAATGGAAGCCGTAGAGAACGAAGTAGGGGATCCTAGAGGGATCTCTTTACAAGTCCAAGAAGAACAAGGAAGAACAAAGGTTTGAGTAAGACACTCAACAACTCGGCTGCAATACCATATAGGTTCTTAATTCATCAAAAGTTGACAATATCTTAGTCGCAGGGGATATATATACTAGGAACAACCCTCCTAGATAGGTATGAAAATGAAAATATTTTCTGAAGATAGGCTATGTGAAAGGTCACCGCAAGATGGCTTCCCGAAGTGGCTTCGCGTGACTGTTGGCCTCCAGAGCAGTTTCTACTAAACTAATCATAATTCTTTATTGGGAAGTCCAAATGACGAGCCATTTGTTGGGTGTGAAAGTAGACTTGAAGAGCTTTCTAGAAATGTATACCATACATCACGAAACATTATAGAATGATACATCTTTGCAGGAGAAGTTAAACCAACATTCTGTCCTGTGAAACTGTTGGCCTTCTGAGTAGTCTTGACTAAATCGTGTATATCTCCAGATTGGCACGACCAAAAGGGGTGGGGTTTGTTGCATTGGAAAATAGACTTGATGAGCTTTCCAAAATGTCTTAAAGGGCCTCAAAAGCTTCTCGGAGTGCAGAGATATGGGCATTTCTTTAACTGGTCCGTTTTGGAACTGAACTGGTCCGTTTTTGGTCTGTAGCTTTTCTTCATGTAGAGTAACATTCTCATCTTGATGTGTATACCTAAGTACAATAAAAGCAGAACACTTAGGTAGTATAACATTCTTAGAATTATTAAACTTAATTTCAGCTAGGAATGGATTCACCTCTTGATGTAGTTTAGTGGCACGACTACATGTAATTGGACCATGATTTATATCATTTGTATAAGATGGTGAATCTTCTTCATGTTCCACCACATGACGAGCTGGCATGTCCTCATCATCCTCCCCCTCTTGAAAAGGAGTCGTCCTCGACTCTAATCCTTCCAATCCAAAGAATTGTACTAAGACATCGCTTTGTAGTATTATGATAACATCAAGATCTTCTTCTTCCATCACACCAAGGTGTTTGAATCTATAGTCATATAAACCAAGTAGTAGCCGTATAGGTGGAAGCCAAAAGAAATTAAAATAAAGTGTAGCTTTCACCTTTAATGGATACTTAGAACTAACGGTGAATATTGATTGCCTTGGCACAGTCTCATCATCCTCCATCCCTTTATGAAAAGTCGTCCACGACATTTGTTTACCTGAAAACAATCTAGAAAAAGCAGAGGATGGATGTATATGATAATTCCAATAATCTATTATTTTATTTTGTCCAATTTCTTGTTTATAATTCATATTCACATTATTTACATGTAAGAAATACTCTCTCAACTTTGAAAAACCTACAAATAGTTTTGAACATGGGAGCACACAAATTTCTTCCAACCCAATCATTTGATTCATGTTATCATGTTTCATCTTTGCAAGATCACATATATCAAAAGATAAGAATGAAATATTCTTGACATCCGTACTGCGTGGGTCATAGAAGCACTTGTCAAACTCAATGGTTCCAAAAGATGATGAAATTTTTTCCAGTGGAAGAATTGAACATGTTCGCTCAAGATTTGTTTCTTTAGATAGAAGATATGAACCAAGGAGCAATGAAGACTCATGGCCCTAGTTGGTTTCGGTGATTAACGACAATTAGAGATTATTATGGCTAACGTGTGTTTTGCAGAGGCTATGCGTAGCCTAGCCATGGTGATCAAGGAAAATGGGCTCTAAAGGTCATCACTTAGCCCCCAAGATGGATATCGTTTCGGTTGTTAAGGAGACATGATGAAGACCCTAGAATGATAGGCTAAGTGCCATAAGGAGATGAAGGGCACTTAGAATTAGATAGGGCTTCTCTTTTTACCTTTGACCGTACTATTAAGAGGGGTTGAGACTAGTAGCTTGACTTAGGAAAGCTTCATGTTTAGGTGTGGTGCACACTTGACTTCCTTAGCTCTAAGCAAGCCTATGGTGACCGTAAGATAGCCTAGAACAACTTCCATATTCATCGCGACGAAAAACGGAGTTGTCAAAATCTTTTTCTGGGCGACGGACGCTCCTGGCAGGGGCGCCGGACGCTGTCCGACGCGTCGGACAAAGGCGCCAGACGCTGGGTGGTTGAGTCAACAGCGTCCGTCGGCCTTCCAGAGAGGTTGTTTTCTGGCTAAGTTCTTCAGGATGCGTCGGACGCTGTCCGTCGCCCAGGCGTCGGACGCTGGGAAGAGCGTCCGTCGACCTTCCAGAGAGGGTGTTTTCAAACCCTAGCCAGAATTCAGCGTCGGACGCTGTGGCTGAGCGTCCGTCGCCCAGTGACGTAGCGTCTGTCGCTGGGAACACTGTGTCAGAACTAGCCGTTAGACAGAGGCGTCGGACCGTTCGTCGCCTAGGCGTCGGAGCGTCCGTCGCCTCAATTATGAACAGAAACTAGGCATTGGGCATGCGACGGAGCGTCCGTCGCCTAGTCGACGGAGCGTCCGTCGCCAACTTAAAATGCCAGCCCGAGGCAGTTTTCAGAGGGTCTATTTATAGCCCCTCCCACTTCTCTCCTGCCTTGCCTTTGCTCATTTGAGTTGCTGAGTTCGTTGAGAAGGTTGTGAAGAGAGCAAGAGCCCTAGAGAGAGAGAGTGATTCGCAAATCCATCCATCCTCTCTCTAGTTCATCCAAGAGTTCAAGTGTGCATCCTCTAGTTGTGAAGCTTGAGTGAGTCAAGCGAAGATCGAGGCTTGTTACTCTTGGTGATCGACATCACCTAGACGGTCCGATGGTGTTCGGAGGAAGGTGATCGCCGGAAGATTGTCGGCGACCCTTCTCCATCGACGTGTGTGATCGGTTGTGGGCGATTCACCGAGCCGGAGTGGCGAAGAATCAGCCCGTAGAGAGCACTCATCCCTTGCGCGGGATTGAGGGGAGCTATACCTTGCGAGGTGCTCCAACGAGGACTAGGGAGGAGTGTCGACTCCTCGATACCTCGGCAAAATATCGCCGTGTCAAGCATCTCTTTCCCTAGCTCGTTTTACCGCATTACTTTCCGCACTTGTCTTTCAATTTCTACTAGAATTGTGTAGGAAGTTTTCGCTTTCCTTTGCTTTGTTACCGCTTTCTAGCTAGGACACACAAGCGGTAGGCACTAGGGGGTTAATTGGCTCTTTATAGGTTTAATTCTTGTTTAGAAATTAAAAACAGCCCAACTCACCCCCCTTCTTGGGCATCTTGATCCTTTCAATTGGTATCGGAGCAAGGTTGCTCCAAATTAGGCTTCACCGCCTAGAGCAAGATGTCCCATGGGGATGGACCACCTCCCATGTTCGATGGAGACGACTTTCCTTATTGGAAAGTTCGTATGGAGGCCTATCTAGAGGCCGTTGACGTGGGCGTGCTCAAAGCCGCCACAAAGGGAGGTACTCTCTTCGCGGAGGACCTCAACTTTGAAAAGCACAATGCCAAGGCAAAGAACATACTCTTTCGTGGCATTAGCAAGGATGTCTTCAACCGAGTGCGTAATGCCAAAGACGCATTTGAGTTGTGGACCACTATTTGTGCACTTCACGAAGGCACAAAGAGTGAGCGTGAAGAACGCTATCACTTGGTTATGGCTAAGCTAAATTCTTTCTCTATGCATGCAAATGAAAATGCAAATGAAATGTACTCACGACTCAATATTATTGTAGAGGAATTGAATGGGCTTGGTCTCAACCAAATGGAACCGGCCGATGTGGTATGCAAGATTCTTTGTGTATTGCCCATTGAGAAGTATGGCCACATCCTCACGGTGCTTCACCAAGGAGATCTCTCCGCCGCTACACCAACACAAATTTTGGGCAAGATCAATGCCCATGAGATGTACATGAAGATTGGTGATGGTGGCTCATCTTCCTCCTCCAAGAAGAAAGAAAAAGAGAAGGAGGAAAAGAAGGACTTGGCTCTCAAGGCATCCTCGTTGGAGAAGCACAAGATGCAAGCCATGTATGAGAGCACAAGCGATGATGATGATGATGATGATCTCACTCTCATGGTGAAGAAAACAACCAAGATGTTGAAGAAGCTAAGCAAGAATGGAGTCAAGTTTGACTCAAAGAAGAAGAAATTCTTCACAAGCTCTTCAAGAAAGCCCCTCTCCAAGATGGATTGCTACAATTGTGGCAAACTTGGACACTTGGCTCATGCTTGTCCCGAAGAAAAGAAAGACAAGTACAAGAACAAGAAAACTAACAACAAGTTCAAGTACAACAAGGGCAACAAGGTTGAGTCAAGTGATGAGGAGAAGAAGGATGACAAGCCATTCAAGAAGAAGAAGAACTTCAACTTCCACAAGAAGAAGAAGAATGGCAAAGCCTACATTGTTGGTGATTGGCTCACCGACATTGAAGACTCAAGTGACTCATCCGGAGATGAAAGTGAAGAAGAAAAGGTGGCCGCTTTGGTGATTGGTTCATCTACTCCACCGCCACCCCCTCCGTCATCTCCGGGCTCATCCTCTACACACCTATGCCTCATGGCTAAAGGTGACAAAAAGGTACAAAAAGAGGATAGTGATGATGAGGCTAGCTCTAGTGATGATAGTGATGATGAGTTTGAGGCACCTTCCTATGATGAGCTAATTGAAATTTGCAATAAATACACTAAGCTCATTAGGAAGTATAAAGGCAAAAGTGAATCACTAGAGAAAGCAAATGGTAACTTGCATGCTAAGCTTGATGACTTGACTAGTGCTAATGATGAATTGAAGCTTGAGAATAAATCTCTCTCATCTAGCACTAGGGAGCTCAAAGCCTCACTCAAGCAAGCAAATGAGAAACATGATAAGCTTGAGAGGTCAACACAAGAGCTCCAATCAAGATACAACTTGCTAAAAGATGACTACAACCAAGTTAAAAATGAACATGGCACACTTGTGATAGCTAATGAATTGCTTTCAAATGATCTTGCTACACATGTTGCTATTAACCCGGTTGTTAAGTGTGATATAGCTACTTCTTGTGAGGACTTGCTTGATGAAGTTGCTAGTGAGCAAAATGCAAAGTGCAAGGGCAAGAAGGTAGTTGAGACCGACAAGCATGATGACTATGTGAAGATGGGGCAAGAAAACTCCAAGCTCAAGGAAGAGCTAATCAACCTCAAGACAAGCAAGCCACTCACTATCAAGTCGGCCAAACAAGATGACAAAGATGCAATGACCTTGATCAAGTCTCTCAAAGAGGAAAATGCAAAGCTCAAGGTTGAGAAGATCAAGCTTACAAGTGGATTGGAGAAGTTCACCAAGGGCCACAACCTTCAAAGTGAGCTCTTGATGAACACTATCATGAAGACCGACAAGACCGACATTGGGTTCAAGGAGAACCAAATCATGAAGGCCAAGGTCAAGATAGAAGCCAAGAACTATTACAAGAACAAGGCTATGAGAAGCAACTATGACACACCAAAGCCCAAACCCAAGAAGTGCTTTGGATGTGGTCAAGAGGGTCATCTTCAATCCCAATGCAAGACTCCACCTCCCAAGACCTTGCCCAAGCACATAAGGCCTTTCGCTCATGATGCACACTTCATCATCAACAAGGACTCCAAGGGTAGACCTCAAGTTGTTTTTCTCGGTCCAAAGATGAAGAACAAGCCCAAAGTGCTATGGGTTGCTAAGGAGTTGGTGGACAAGGCTATGGGACCTCGCCAAGTGTGGGTTCCCAAACAACAAGCTTAACGCCAAGTTGCTTGTGTGTAGGTGAACTACAAGACCGGTGGAAGTCATTGGGTGATTGATAGTGGATGCACTCAACATATGACCGGTGACTCCCGGATGTTCACCACACTTGAGGAAGATTGTGAAGGGCAAGACAAGATTACCTTTGGGGACAATTCAAAAGGCAAAGTGCAAGGTCTAGGCAAAGTGGCAATCTCAAATGATCAATCTATATCAAATGTCTTGCTAGTACAATCATTGAGCTTCAACTTGCTATCCGTGGGACAACTATGTGATCTTGGTTTCCAATGTCTCTTCACTCCAAAGGAGGTAGTTGTGTCCAAGATTGAAGATTCATCATTGATATTCAAAGGGTTTCGACACAACAATCTCTACCTAGTGGACTTCACCTCAAATGAAGCTAGTTTGCAAACATGTCTTTTCTCCAAGAGTTCTTTGGGTTGGCTATGGCATAGAAGATTAGCACATGTGGGAATGTCAACTTTGAAGAAGCTTGTCAAGAAGGAATTGGTTAGAGGTGTGAAGGATGTGGTGTTTGAGAAAGATAAACTTTGTAGTGCGTGTCAAGCCGGAAAGCAAGTAGCAAACACTCATCCAACCAAAGCTTTCATGTCAACCTCAAGAGTTCTAGAGCTACTCCACATGGATCTTTTTGGACCTACTACCTATGCTAGCCTTGGCGGCAATCTCTTTTGCTTGGTGGTAGTTGATGACTACTCTAGATACACTTGGGTGTTCTTTCTTCAAGACAAGGGAGAAACTCAATCAATATTCAAGAAGTTTGCAACTAGAGCCCAAAATGAATTTGATGTGAAGATCAAGAAGATAAGAAGTGACAATGGGACCGAGTTTGTAAACACCAAGATTGAAGACTATTGTGATGAAGTTGGAATCAAGCATGAAGTATCCGCCACATATACTCCTCAACAAAATGGTGTAGTAGAGAGGAAGAACCGGACACTTATCACACTTGCAAGATCAATGCTTGATGAATACAACACCCCCGAGAAGTTTTGGGCCGAAGCAATCAACACCGCATGCTATGCGGCCAACCGGCTATTTGTCCAAAGGCTTCTCAAGAAGACCCCCTATGAGCTTGTGAATGGAAAGAAACCGGATATATCCTTTTTCCGAGTGTTTGGTTGCAAAGTGTACATCTACAAGAAGCGCCAACACTTGGGCAAGTTTCAAAGAAGATGTGACATTGGTTTCTTAGTTGGGTATTCACTTAAATCCAAGGCATACCGTGTATTTAACAAAGCCACCGGCTTAGTTGAAGAAACGTATGACTTGGAGTTTGATGAAACTAATGGCTCTCAAGAAGAGCATGAAAATCTTGATGATGTAGGTGATGAACCCTTGAGGGAGGCCATGAAGAACATGCCAACTGGTGCTATCAACCCACAAGAGGTGGAAGAAGTTGAAGATGAAGCGAATCAAGATCCTTCTCCACCTCACACGCCTCAAGTTGATGAAGAAGATCAAGTGAGGGAAGCTCAAGAAGACACTCACATCCCTCAAGATCAAGCCGAGGCCGAAGCAAGCAATGTTGAAGCTCCGCAACCTCCTCCTCAAGTGATCAATAGAAGATCTACACCTATGCTTCAAGCACATCCTCAAGATCTCATCATAGGGAGTCCATCAAGGGGGGTAACAACTCGATCTAAACTTGCTTCTTATGTTGAACATCACTCTTTTGTTTCCTTTGTTGAGCCTTCTAGTGTGGAGGATGCACTTGCGGATCCGAATTGGGTGAACGCCATGCACGAAGAGTTGAACAACTTCACCCGGAACGAAGTTTGGTCACTAGTAGAAAAGCCCAAAGGAGCAAGAATCATTGGCACCAAGTGGGTGTTTAGGAACAAGCAAGATGATCAAGGCGTGGTTGTGAGAAACAAGGCAAGATTGGTGGCAAAGGGGTTCTCCCAAGTTGAAGGCTTGGACTTTGGGGAGACCTTTGCACCAGTTGCAAGACTAGAAGCCATTCGTATCCTTTTGGCATATGCTTCACACCATAAAATGAAACTCTTTCAAATGGATGTGAAGAGTGCCTTTCTTAATGGTTTCATTAATGAACTTGTTTTTGTCTCACAACCTCCCGGGTTTGAAGACCCAAATTGTCCTAATCATGTGTATAGGTTGTCCAAGGCACTCTATGGATTGAAGCAAGCTCCAAGAGCTTGGTATGAGAGGCGAAGGGACTTTCTACTCAAGAAGGGCTTCAAGATCGGGAAAGTGGATACCACACTCTTCACCAAGGTGCTAGATGGAGAGATTTTTGTTTGCCAAGTATATGTCGATGACATTATATTTGGGTCAACAAACCAAGATCATAGCAAGGAATTTGGTGCATTGATGTCCAAGGAGTTCGAGATGTCGATGATTGGCGAGCTAACCTTCTTCCTAGGCTTCCAAGTGAAGCAATTGAGGGAGGGCACCTTCATATCTCAAGAGAAGTACACTTATGATGTGCTCAAGAAATTCAAGATGGAGGATTGCAAGCCAATCAAGACCCCAATGCCTACTAATGGGCATCTCGATCTCGATGAGGGAGGTAAACCGATCGACCAAACTCTATATCGTTCTATGATCGGTAGTTTACTTTACCTCACCGCTTCTAGGCTGGATGCCATGTTTAGTGTGTGTATGTGTGCTAGGTTTCAAGCAAACCCTAAGGAGTCGCATCTTTGTGCGGTTAAAAGAATCCTTAGGTACATAAGGCACACCCCTAGCATGGGTCTTTGGTATCCCAAAGGAGCTCCCTTCCAACTAGTTGGCTATTCCGATTCGGATTACGCCGGGTGTAAGGTTGATAGGAAGAGTACCTCCGGCGGTGCCACATGCTAGGAAGATCTCTTGTTTCTTGGTCCTCAAAGAAGCAAAATAGTGTGGCTTTGTCAACCGCCGAGGCGGAATACATTGCCATGGGATCAAGTTGTGCACAAATCTTATATATGACCCAAACACTCTTTGATTACGGCGTGTTTTTAAAAGAAGTTCCACTTTTGTGTGATAATGAAAGCGCCGTAAAGCTTGCAAACAACCCGGTTCAACACTCTCGCACCAAGCACATAGATATTCGCCATCACTTTCTTAGAGATCATGTGGCTAGGAAAGATATAACACTAGTTGGAGTTAAGAGCGAAGAGCAATTGGCGGATATCTTCACTAAACCACTCGATGAAACAACCTTTTGTAGGTTGAGAAGCGAGTTAAATGTGCTTGATCACTCTAATTTCACTAAAAGATGATCTTGTGTGAACCTTGCATTCATATGTAATATAACATGTTTAATTTGGTAATGCACATAGGCTTGGCTAACGCGGTTAAGATAACCGCCCTCAAAGCGTGTGACAAAGCTTAACCGCGGTTTAAACTTGCAAGCAACCTAGATTCACTCTTCGTATTGCATAACATTTGCATGTGTGTTGTTTGCCCTTTTCTTTTTCGGTTAAGTTTCTTGAGCATCCTCTATGATAGTCCACTTAGGGGGAGTATTCCAAGCTCAAATCACTTCTCTACCCCTATTGTGGCCATACGATGACTCCTTGGCGCTTCCACTTGAATATTTTGAGCTAAAAACTAAATTTAAGCCTATGGCAAAATAATTGAAAATGAGTGTTTGAGATATGGTTCTCATATCAAGTCCAATCAAGTGTTATTTGGATCTTATTGGGATTGGAATTTGGTTGGGAGAAAGATGCAAAAAGAAATTTTGAAAAATTCCTGTTTAGGCGTCGGACGCTGGCAACGGACGCTCGGTCTCAATTGCCTCAGCGTCCGTCGCAATCGTCCGGAGAGCGTCCGTCGCGGTCAATGCGACTGGGCGTTTCAATTCAGCTCTGGAAGCCCGACGGACGATGCCGTCGGACGCTCCCCGAGCGTCCGTCGCATGTCGACGGAGCGTCCGTCGCCTATGCGTCGGACCGTCCGTCGCGAACTAATCGGCGAAATGTTTTTGAAAACTCCCGATCTCCTCTCTGTCTCGCCAGATCTGGTCAGTCCGCCGCCGCGCCGAGTTTCTAACCCTAACCGCCGCTCTTCCCACCGCCGTTCTCCCTGCGCCGCCGTGGCCCTTGCCAGCACCGCCGCGCCTCCTCCTGCGCCGCCACGGATCCCTACTCCCTACGCCACCGTGTTTCTCCACCCAGCACTGCCATCCCTGCCCTGCGCACCTTCCACCATCGACGCCGTGAGTTCATTGCATTCCGCGCCAGAGCCCATCCTCTGCTCCGCCGCCGCGCCAAGTGCTCCTTGCCCTAGCTTGGCCGCTCCTCTAAGTACTTCAAGCCGTGGTGGTCACTCTCTGCCAAGGGGTTCTTCTTCAAGAAGGTGCCAAGGTGAAATTCGTTTTCACTGACTCTTACTCTCTTTAGCAAATCACCTTGCCAAACCCTTTAACCCCACTCTGTGCCTTGGTTAGAGTACGGTTTGCGGATTGTGGTTGGCGGTTGACGGATCGGGAAATCTCCTTTCTAATCCCTTTTTGGTCAGAGGCTCGAGGGTCAGTTTGTCAGTTGATCAGAGACTCAGACAGTGGGCAGTGATAGATAACTCGGGCAAAGCCCGCGAGTACGGATCGAGGCAAAGCCTCGCGAGGACAGTCCAGGGCCGGCGTGCCACTCTCTCAGTTGTTTGGATTGTCAGTGGTTAGGGACAGTGGTTGGTTGGCAGTGAGTTGTTGGTTGGACTCTTGAGCTTGCTTCTCAGTGGATTGATTGCAAATTTGAGGTATGGCAAGGACGAAGAATGCAGGTCCCGTTCCCGGCAGTGGTGGTGACCCTCCACCTCCACCGCGTCCACCCACTGACCGCGGGAAGGGAAAGCAGAAGGTCATTTCGCGGAAGCGCAAGAGGCCAGCTATGGATCCGGATTCAGTAGCCGCGCTTGCCGTAGCAGAGGCAGCTGAGTTAGCAGAGCGAGGAGGACGTCGCGCCGGCTTGAGGCTCTCGCCTCGCCGTGGAGCGCGTCGTGAGTCCCCTCCACCTCCAGTGTCAGAGCCCATCGAGGCTTCAGAGGCACCAGCGTCAGAGCCAGTCCCAGCGACTGAGCCGACCGAGGCCGCGGGTCACTCTTCTATTGGAGAGCTGATGAGCCGTCGCGTTACTCGTTCCCGAGGCTCAGGTGCACCACCCAGCCCTCCAGGACCCCGGCTCCCAGACCCCGTGAGGCACCAGGTCAGGACACTTACAGCGAAGCAAGTTCAGATGCTTCGGTTCGTCGACTTCCAGTCCTGGTTCCCACCTCAGAGGGACCCCCGTGCCGGACCAAAGTTCTATACCACAGTGCACGAGGACTTCTACCGAGCGTATGTTGACACCGATGCTCCCCTCAGGGCCCACAGGGTGTGCCCAGCTACTCAGATTGAGGGGATCGGCGGTCCAGAGATCCTGCAGCATCTCCAGTACATCCAGGGATTGACAGATCTGATGGGTCGCTCAGGGCATATCAGAAGGAGTGGGTCTATCAGTTCTATGCCTCTCTGTGGATCTCACCTGATCACGAGTTCCTTCACTTCGCATATCAGGGACGTGACTTCAGGGTTACAGCTGCCAGGTTCCGAGAGCTCTTTCACCTTGGATCTTCACCTACCAGGATCCACAGTCTTTGCTATGGGGATCAGGAGGCTCCTCGCAGACCTCACGATGGCATAGTGCCATCCACAGACTTTGTCAGTCCGTGCTTTCAGCAGCCGTTCACTGAGGGTTCGAGCCGGACGCCGCGTGACCTCACCCCTTTGGCTCGGATCCTCCACGAGGTTCTCAGACGGACCATTCTACCCAGGATTGGAGCTAGGGATACTATCACTCGACTTCAGCTTTGGCTCCTAGCTCACATTGTCCGGAAAGAGCAGTTCGATCTATGGATCTGATAGTGAGCGAGCTCGAGGACATCATAGCTGCTGGATTCAGAGGTCATTGGCAGCTACAGTTCGCACATTGGATCTCATACTTGGTAGTTGCCAAGACTAGGTCAGGGGTTATGAGAGTCACCCTCACGAGGTCAACTACAGAGTTTCCTGTCTATTCGATGAGCCAACTTGTGGCTCATGGGCAGCTACCTCGCCCCAGCAGAGCTTACAGACCAAGCACGAGACAGGCCGGAGTGCCACCACAGTCAGCCGAGGTCGCCGATGCCACAGTTGAGCAGATTGCTCAGGCAGAGCTAGCTGGTTTGGACGCCGAGATCGATACAGCTGCAGAGACAGTGTTTAGAGAGGATCTCGACTCTGATAGCTCGGACGAGGACTACCAGCCCGTGCACGAGTATACACCTATGACACATGACCACGAGGCTGGTGGGTCAGGCACAGCTGCAGCAGCTCCAGCTCCAGGCTCCAGTTCTTCAGAGGCTACCCTGCTCACCATACTCTCGAGGATGCAGGAGGAGCAGTCTCGCCAAGCAGAGGAGCAGAGACGACAGGCTGTAGACCTACGGAGGCTCACTGAGCAGCAGCTGGCAGCTCAGGTTCAGACACAAGCTAGGCAGGATGAGTTCCAGCGTCAGTTCCTAGCCTATCAGTTGCAGCAGGCAGAGATCCAGAAGACCCAGACTCTTCTACTTGAGCGTCTTCTGGCCTCTAGCTCCGGGCAGACCTCGATGCCACACTTTCAGTTGCACGCAGTCTCTCAGCAGCAGCAGTTCACCTCTCCGCCACCGCAGCCTCCAGTAGTAGTGGTGCCCACTCCAGCGTTACCGTCCAGAGGACAGCAGAGTCAGGCACCAGCTACACCTCCCTTCCAGCCAGCAGCTTCTCCAGAGTACCAGACTCCGAGGACCCAGGTGTCCTCTTGGATAGGTTCACCTGGAGAGTTCCAGACGGGATTCACTCCTACCCGGGGAACTACACTAGCAGAGGCCTCGCGAGATCTGTCTGCTTCGTACCTGGAGATCACGGGAGAAGACTCCCCAGGAGCACCTCAGCAGGTCACACCAGCTCCAGAGACCGCAGTGGATCTTCTGGCGACAGGCACTCACCAGTCCTCAGTTGCGTCGTCGGAGATCGCACCTGAGCAGTCGGCACAGACAGTCACCACACCTCCAGCTGCCGTTCAGACGGATGCCATATCATTAGCAGATGAGGTTACAGTGGCAGTGTCCTCTCCTGGTCAGACTCAGCCTGCAGAGGTTGCAGCGGCAGTGTCCCTAGTGGCACTAGCAGTGATCACGTCCCCCTCGCCTCAAGTTTTCACTCGTCGGGCCCCTAGGCCCGCTACTACTGAGGCAGGACCGTCAGAGGCACCAGCAGAGTCTCAACGACAGTCAGTTGAGACCACAGCTCCAGAGGTGCCAGTGACAGCTTCAGAGGCCACCCCAATTGCACCTACACCAGCAGAGACCGTGTCAGATGAGTCAGACGAGTCTGATCTTCAGGACTTCATTATGCTGGATCGTCGAGCTGCCGCTACTTCGCCTTCTTCTCCAGCCCCAGACTCTTAGTTTTTGGTGCTAGACGCCAAAGGGGGAGAGAGGGTCGAGTATAGAGATAGGGGGAGGGATTTGGATCTTTGTATGCTTTATTTCCCCATACTCTTTCATCATATCTACTTCTATGCATTTGTCTATATGTGTGATGTGATGATGGTTGATGTAAATATGGTTGCATGTGACAAACTCTTGATTATCTCTAATACATCTTGTGAGTTGTCTCATGTTCATGATATATCTCCCTGCTTAACGATATTTGAGCTTCCGCGCTTTACTCCGATACATCCTTTGAGAATATCATGAGGTACTGTTTTTTTTTCATTCATATCCATAAGTACCATGTTTTGTGATTTGGCTTGGGTAAGAAAGTGTACTTCATTACCTTTCTACTAACCCTTGCTCAACCATTCCAATTCATCCTCGATTCTTAACCAAAACTCTTATCCATACTCGAGGTTCTATTGTCGTCAATCACCAAAAAGGGGAGATTGAAGACTCATGGCCCTAGTTGGTTTCGGTGATTAACGACAATTAGAGATTATTATGGCTAACGTGTGTTTTGCAGAGGCTATGCGTAGCCTAGCCATGGTGATCAAGGAAAATGGGCTCTAAAGGTCATCACTTAGCCCCCAAGATGGATATCGTTTCGGTTGTTAAGGAGACATGATGAATACCCTAGAATGATAGGCTAAGTGCCATAAGGAGATGAAGGGCACTTAGAATTAGATAGGGCTTCTCTTTTTACCTTTGACCATACTATTAAGAGGGTTGAGACTAGTAGCTTGACTTAGGAAAGCTTCATGTTTAGGTGTGGTGCACACTTGACTTCCTTAGCTCTAAGCAAGCCTATGGAGACCGTAAGATAGCCTAGAACAACTTCCATATTCATCGTGACGAAAAACGGAGTTGTCAAAATCTTTTTCTGGGCGACGGACGCTCCTGGCAGGGGCGTCGGACGCTGTCCGACGCGTCGGACAAAGGCGCCGGATGCTGGGTGGTTGAGTCAACAGCATCCGTCGGCCTTCCAGAGAGGTTGTTTTCTGGCTAAGTTCTTCAGGATGCGTCGGACGCTGTCCGTCGCCCAGGCGTCGGACGCTGGGAAGAGCGTCCGTCGACCTTCCAGAGAGGGTGTTTTCAAACCCTAGCCAGAATTCAGTGTCGGACGCTGTGGCTGAGCGTCCGTCGCCCAGTGACGTAGCGTCCGTCGCTGGGAACACTGTGTCAGAACTAGCCGTTAGACAGAGGCGTCGGACCGTCCGTCGCCTAGGCGTCGGAGCGTCCGTCGCCTCAATTATGAACAGAAACTAGCCGTTGGGCATGCGACGGAGCGTCCGTTGCCTAGTCGACGGAGCGTCCGTCGCCAACTTAAAATGCCAGCCCGAGGCAGTTTTCAGAGGGTCTATTTATAGCCCCTCCCACTTCTCTCCCGCCTTGCCTTTGCTCATTTGAGTTGCTGAGTTCGTTGAGAAGGTTGTGAAGAGAGCAAGAGCCCTAGAGAGAGAGTGATTCGCAAATCCATCCATCCTCTCTCTAGTTCATCCAAGAGTTCAAGTGTGCATCCTCTAGTTGTGAAGCTTGAGTGAGTCAAGTGAAGATCGAGGCTTGTTACTCTTGGTGATCGACATCACCTAGACGGTCCGGTGGTGTTCGGAGGAAGGTGATCGCCGGAAGATTGTCAGCGGCCCTTCTCCATCGACGTGTGTGATCGGTTGTGGGCGATTCACCGAGCCGGAGTGGCGAAGAATCAGCCCGTAGAGAGCACTCATCCCTTGCGCGGGATTGAGGGGAGCTATACCTTGCGAGGTGCTCCAACGAGGACTAGGGAGGAGTGTCGACTCCTCGATACCTCGGCAAAATATCGCCGTGTCAAGCATCTCTTTCCCTAGCTCTTTTTACCGCATTACTTTCCGCACTTGTCTTTCAATTTCTACTAGAATTGTGTAGGAAGTTTTCGCTTTCCTTTGCTTTGTTACCGCTTTCTAGCTAGGACACACAAGCGGTAGGCACTAGGGGTTAATTGGCTCTTTATAGGTTTAATTCTTGTTTAGAAATTAAAAAGAGCCCAATTCACCCCCCCTCTTGGGCATCTTGATCCTTTCAAGCAACATTTTTGATTCTTTATAGAAATTACTAGACAATCTTTTCATCTCAAGTTCAGAAAAATATGGCTCAAAATAATTATTACAACGTCTATTTAACTTCGAATCAACAAGTTTATCACAAGTTATGGAAATAGCATAAACATAGAACTTACCTACAACATGGTATCCAATCAAATTGAATGTAAACATGTAGCTATAGGGAGTATTAAAAGATTTTAAGGATGATATATTAAAAACATTGTCAAGGACTTTATTAATGTCAACATATTTATCAAACTTGGCATAGCCCACACAAGAAGGATATGATTTTTTTGTGAAGAATTCATCATGAGTATATACTTTGACACTATCGAATCTATTTGCATGCAATGTATCACATATATGAATGCACAACATCATGTGTATTAACCATATCAAAGCATAGAAAAGATCATGTATGTTTGAACATTGGTTATCAACTTGCAAAACTTCAGCACATAGATGAGCATGTGAATCAATCAAATTAGTGCAAATATTTTGTGTATGGTCAATCCCATCTGAACCATCTGCTTTATCACAGTTATTATCTATTTTCATTTGCAAACTCAGATTTGAAATGTTTTCATTACCTTTTATAGTTTCAAATGGTGCAAGTATCATGGATTGTGCCTCTGAAATTTTACCATTTTCCTCATCATGGTTCAGGTTTGGAGCAGCACACAATTGATTCGAACAGATGAATGCCTTCTCACTTCCCTCAAAAAATATGGCGATGTCCACAGTAGCCATCTCTTGCTTATTCTCATTGCAAACCTGCATATTTGGAAAAACAACACTAGGAGTAGAGATAAGAGTATTAGTTTCAAAAATATCCTCACATGACCTGCATTCTAACTCTCTAATTTTTTGTGGTGTATCTCTTACACTCGCATTGTGGATACTCTCAACCTCATAGTGTGTGGAATCACATAACTCACTTTTGGGTTCACTCTCTCTAAAATTGGCAATATGGCTCTCATTCTCACATAGGTTTTGATGCACGATCACTTCAACATCTTGTGAAGCAACATATGCATATGCATCATTGTCCATGACCTTCACTTCATCTTCCTCACCAAATATTGGGGGTTGGTCATAATTCACCACATCTTTTGCTTCATGAGCCTGCATCACACAATGAACAAGACTAGAAGAAGGTATTATCATATTAGTAGTAAACAATTCCTCACATGATTCATCTTCTTTTTCGTTCACTTTTTGTTTATCTCTCTCACACTGAATGGTGTGGGTCTCCTCACATATAGTGGAATCTCTCATATTTTCATTTTGAACTCTCGCACTCAATTTTGGTTGGTGGCACTCTTTCTCACAAGGTCCAGGTCCTATCTCTCTCACTTTGCTCATTCGACTTTTGTCGCTTCTTTTGAGCCCCAAGATGTTGGACACGCTTTGATGGATCCGGATTGGGTCAATGCCATGCATGAGGAGTTAGAAAACTTTAAGTGAAATCGTGTTTGGGTCTTTGTGCCACCACCACCAAGTTGCCACCCCATAGGTACCAAATGGGTTTTCAAAAATAAACAAAGTGAGGATGGGGTGGTAGTGCGTAACAAGGCTAGGTTGGTAGCGCAAGACTTTTGTCAAAAGGAGGGAATAGATTATGAGGAAGCCTTTGCTCCAGTAGCTCGTTTAGAAGCAATTAGAATCCTTCTAGCTTTTGCGGCTTCTAAGGATTTTAAACTATTTCAAATGGACGTTAAAAGTGCTTTCTTAAATGGCTACATAGAGGAGGAAGTGTATGTTAGGCAACCTCCCGTTTTGAAAATCCCAAGTTTCCAAACCATGTTTTTAAACTTCACAAAGCTTTGTATGGTTTGAAACAAGCCCCTAGAGCATGGTATGATAGATTGCGGACCTTGTTGCTTGCTAAGGGTTTTAAAATGGGATCGGTAGATAAAATGTTTTTTCTCCTCAAGCAAGGCAAAGACACTCTCCTAGTCCAGATTTACGTGGATGATATCATCTTTGGTGGTTCTTCTCCTTCTCTTGTTGCCAAGTTTGCAGATCTTCTGAGCAGGGAATTTGAGATGAGTATGATGGGAGAGTTGATGTTCTTCCTCGGGTTGCAAATCAAGCAAACCCCGGAAGGGACGTTTGTGCATCAAGGCAAGTACACGAAAGACATTCTGAAGAAGTTTGACATGGGTGAGGCAAAGCCTCTTTCGACGCCCATGTAGACTACGACTGCCTTGGATGCGGATGAGGAAGGAGAGGCGGTGGATCAGACAGAGTACCGAAGCATGATCAGGTCGCTCTTGTACTTGACGGCGACCCGACCAGACATACAGCTCGCCATCTGCTTGTGTGCGCGCTTTCAGGCGTTTCCACGCACTTCACACAAGCAGGCGGTGAAACGCATCATGAGGTACTTACGCTTCACTCCCAAATTTGGTCTTTGGTTTTCCGCCTCCTCCTCTCTTGTGCTTTGCGGTTATTCTGATGCCGATTTTGCCGATTGTCGTCTTGATCGGAAGTCCACTTCTGAGACTTGCCAATTTCTTAGGTCTTCTCTTGTGTCTTGGTCTTCTCGTAAACAGTCTAGCATGGCTCAGTCGACCTATGAAGCTGAATACGTTGTCATCGCTAGTTGTTGTTCGAAGTTGATTTGGATGATTGCAACTTTGAAGGATTTTGGTCTTGTGCTTACTAAGGTGCCTCTGCTTTGCGATAGCATGAGTGCAATTAGTGTGGCCAAAAATCCCGTGCTTCACTCTAAGACCAAGCACATTGATGTTCGCTGTCACTTCTTGCAAGATCACTACGAGAAGGGCGACATTGACCTCCGGCATGACGAGACCTGCAACCAGCTTGCGGACATTCTCACAAAACCTTTGGATCAAGCTGCGTTTTCTTGCCTTTGGGGCGAGTTGGGTGTTTGCTTCCCTTTTAGTTGAGGGAAGCTCTTTGTGTATCATAGTTCTTTTTGGTTCTTATTTGTCTTTTCTTTTACCTTCTTTCAATTGGTATCCTTTGTGTCATTGCATTTTGCATCTCATTGAATTTGTGCCATAGTTCATTTTAAGCTTCATACCTATAGCTGATATAATGAATCTATGCTTTGTTTGAGGTGCTTTATGTGTCTATGGTGTTGCCTAACTTAGACTCTCTTTGATCTCTAGATATGCAATAGAGCTAAGTTAGAAAAGATTTTAAAACTGAATTTAATTCCCCATGTCACCTTTGAAATGACACTAGCATGTGTAGGCTTTTGAAGATCCTTCTTGGTTGTTTTGTAGATAGCTCGTAACTATGGCTCTTCATTGTTTCATTCACTTCCATTGAGCACCATGATTAAAATTGATCTAAAATGAAATAGCTCTCTGAATAGTGAATTGAAAAGATCGAGTTGGGTTTGCATTTATCAGCACTTCACCGTGTGTTCGAGACTGCTTCCCATATGGGTTGAACTTGAGCGATGTCGTGTATGACCGAAACCGTGTGTGTCAAGCTCTTTGGCTTCGCCCGGTTGATAAGTGGCATCACTTTGCTTACAACCACTCGCATACACTTGTAATGTGCCTAAAACTGAATTTTGGTTGCAAAACTCCGAAACTTGAAAAATTTATTCAGTTGGGTCATTGTCTTGTTGTATGAACTTTGCTAGGGATATTTTTACTTGCTATACATGAGATAGCTTTGAGGTTGATCCTATCTTGTTTGCCATGTTTAGTTGTCTCTAGGAGGTGATACCCTTTCTCTGCTCACACATGTAATCTTCTCTAAAATAGCTTCTAAAGTGATCTTAAGCTCAACTTGAGTCTTTGTTGGGCACGTAGAGCTTTTCCTATTCTCATAGGATCACATCACTTAGAGCATCCATTCATTGTCTTAGCTCTATGTATGAAGCTTTTGCACTCATTTTGCATTCCATGGCTTTTGTGGCAAAAATCTTGCGTTTTGAGCTTTAATGAGCTACATGTGTCAACAAGGGGAGAATCATGTGCATTTCATCATATTCATCCAAGGGGGAGAAATTGTGGCTTTTGTGAAGAACATGCATTTTTGGCTCTTTTCACCCTTTCTTGGTATCTTGAGTATGCATGTGCCCAAGGGGGGGTTCATGCAAGATGTGTTGAGCAGTTGCCTCTTCTGGAGGGTCTAGCTTGCCTTGTTGGCTCCGACAGGTTCCGATTGACATTTTGAGCTATGAGAGCTTTGATTGGTATCTTTGGCTTGCTAGCGGTATTGAGCCCGTTTTCTGCCTCTTCTTGAGGGCTAGCTTTGATTTGCTTGGTTGCGTCGAGTCGTTGCCCATGTCTTTGGGAACCAAGTTTTGGACTCATTTTGCTTCTCTCAAGTGACCCCGTTTTGGCTTTCTTAGCTTTTTGGTCATTTGGAGAGCTTTACCTTGTGGCTCAAATCTGAAGTGCCCTTGTGTTGACAATGCACTCATCAAGGGGGAGATTGCGAACACATGGTTGACATGTACCCATGTATGTTCAGTTTTGGTGATGAGTGATCGTCCAACACTTGAGTGTTTCAGTTTCAGTGGCTTGAACTAACCTCTTGCGAAAGCAAATGTGTGCATGTCTATCGTCTTGTGGTGTACATGTGTTATGCCTAGTGATAGTGGTCAATGGAGTGGAGAAGGTCGAGTAGAGGCTTGCCGTGCCAATGGACTGAGAGCGGTGAAGGGCGGAAGTGGGGATCGGACTAAGGGGCCATGGGCGCCGGCAGACTACCTGTGGTGGTTATTACATGGCACCGGCGAGCGCATGAAGACATGGAGGTAGACCGAGTCAAGATGGCGGACGAGCGGGTCGAGCGGAGGCTCATGGGACTCGGAGTCCGACCGGGCGAGGACAAGGTGGCTCGAGTCGAGCGGTTTGGTGGTTGGTCCTCACAACCATCGGAGGACGGTTTCCGAGTTTGGGCCTAAAAACTCGGGGTTCTGTAGTTGAGCCGAAAGCTACCGGTGGCGGGTTTCGCGGGTTTGGGCCTCAAAACCCGGGCGGAGCTTCCGAGGAAGTGGGGATGACACATGGCGGAATCCTGGAGGTTGCGTTGAGGCGACGACAACTCCGCGCAGGAAGCGGGGTCGTCCATTCAAAATGTGGGAAATATTTTCCAGAGCTTGGACTGCAATGCTTAGGCTAGGTAGTTCACTGATGTATCTAGGGGGTCTTTGGGAAATAGCCATAGTACGTTAAGTAGGGGATGAAGGGGTATCCCTCATCCCACCTCTTGAACACCTTTCATTTTCCCCAACTCTCTCTCTCTCTCTCTCTAACCTCTCTCTAGTTCATGAGGGCCCTAGATTGATCTCCTCAATCTTTGTAAGAACTCGCGAATCTTTTGGTGGGAATTGGAGGCCCGACTCTTCGAGTGCCATGGCACGTTTGATTTCTTGATCGAGTCTTTATTTGCTTGTGTTCTTCATGATTTGGTTTTTGCTCTCTCTATCTTTTCTTTGTTTCCGAGATGAGAACTCTTTATTGAGAGAAGCTTTGCAAAATTCGTTTGAACCAAGTTGTTCGTACTCGTGAGGAGCATCTTTGCACCAAAGGGTTTCTCATAAAACCTCACGAGCACACAGATCAGGCGATTTCTTTGCCATGTTCTTTGGTTCTTGTTTTCTCCCGCCAAATCTTTGATTCTCGTCAATCGAACCCAAATTGAGCGATGATTTCTTCGGGATAGCTCCTCCATAGTACTAGAAACATGCCTACCAAGTTAGGTTACTAGTGAAGATCATTTGGTTAGGTTTTGTGAAGATTTGGCGAAGAGGGAATCATTTTTGGCAAAGATTCGGAGCGCCGAACGCTTCGTCGGGAGGCGCTGGACGCTAGTTCATGCTGAGTCTGCACGAGTCAAGTTTGCGCTGGACGCTCACCAGCGTCCATTGACCACACGCCAGAGCATTCGTCAGTTTTTGCATTTTACACACTCTCTGTTCGTTTTGCGTCGGACGCTCCTCAGCGTTCGTCGGTTTCGCGTCAGACGCGTCCGATGCACAGCCGGCTGATTTCCTATCTGCAGTGCTCTCTGGAAGCCCGACGGATGCTCTCCTAAGCGTCCGTAGCCAGCGTCCGACGCCCTCTGCTAGAGTGTCCGCCGCACTACATCAGACCGTCCGACGCCCCGTGTCTCAGCGTCTGTCGGCCTCTGCTGCCTGCTTTGTTTTTCCGTTTGCTTCGTGGTTTGTTTCTCCGAGTTCTTGGCTAGCTCCACTGTGTTCCTAGGACATCTCCTAGAACATCCACCCTCTTGTGGGTCATGAGCCTAGTTCGTGTTTTGGGTTGTGTTTGGGACAAGGGTCAAGATCTTCCGAAAGGAATTTTTATTTGGCTCTCATTCACCCCCCCCCTCTGGTCGCCGTTTTCGGTCCTTCATCTAGACACACCCAAACCCTAGCGTCCAGACCTTTGAAAAGAGTCCAAACTGCCTCCAACTTCTTACCAAGCTTCCAAGGGCTAACACTAAGTGATCTCAACACTTGTGCACGTGTGTTAGCTTTTAGTTCAAATTTTACTTGGTATTAGTTGGTTGTTTCAATAGTTCAATTCATTTTAATGTAATGCATATGAACCTAGTGGCACATGATAACCACAATCATTCACAAGAGCTCCTCCTTAATAGTACGACTATCTATCCTAAATGTGATCACACCCTCTATGGTGTCTTGGTCACCAAACCGAAAAGGATTCCTATATCACCTTTGCCTTGAATCCCTTTTCCATTTCCTTCACCATGCTAGAGCTTATGAAATCGACACCTTGATCCATCTTGCTCTACCACATGGCATGTATCAACATATCTCATGATTCACACTTAGAGATCAAGGTTAGTACTTAGGTAGGTTTCATCAATTACTCAAAACTAAACACATGGGGACTCTCAGCGTGGAGGTTTGGGTCAGCTTTCGCGCTCCTGTGCTCCTGCGCTCCTATGCTCCGAGCGGCATGTGCTCCTGCGGCGTGGCTGTGGTTGTGGCTGCTGGTGATGTCGTGGCGAGTCGGGTTGTGGCGGCCGGCGACGTCATGGGCGGTGTTGACGGTCCTTAAGTACCAAATTCAACCGTCAACTAAACAAGGAAAAGGATCTAAATGAAACCACTAGCTAGAATTAGGGTTTATACTGACAGAATTCCACGAGTTTTGGTGAATGTCTGTTTCTGCAGGGGGTTATCAAGAAATACCAAGTAAAGGCCCACATGTCATGTTTACATACAGATATTTATATACCGCAGAATTTTCTATACTCTAGAAGGTTCCAGGAGACACCAGAACGAACGGGAAGTAGATCGGGCCCGGAGCCAGGGCGCCCACCCTAGCCCCTAGGGCGCCCGCCCTACCCCTAGGGCCAATCAGCTTCTACTTCGCGGATTATGGTCCACCGCCATTGAGGATGAATCTAAACCCTTCATATAGGTCGGTTTGATCCAACGGCCCACGTTCATTTGAGGAGGTTATATAAGCAAGGGCCCTGGCCCCCCTGAGGATCATCTCATCTCATTATTCTTCTCCAGAGCAAAAGCTAGGGTTTCAATTAGAAGTAGAGAAGGAGAGAGGTCCCTCTAGTTGTCTAGATCTAGTTCTTCTAGTTCTAGTTCATCTAGATGTAATTAGAGGTGAGAGAGAGAGGAGGATAGAGCTAGGAGGAGCCGGATCTGTCGGATCTTCCTCAACATTGTACTTGTGCAACATCTGGTTCGGAGAAATCTCCATGTTCTTCATTTATATTTCTAAGTATCTTATTTCAGTTCTTACTTTATTCTATTTATGGGATCTCCGCTCATATTGAGTGCTCTAGTTTACAGTTGGAATTAGAGTAGTAAGCGATAGTGTAGACGTGGTGTCTAGACTAGAGTTTACCTAAGTTTGTGCCCAATCCTACGGATAGTTGTGGTAGCCCCAGGGGTGACAGCTCTGTAAGGCCTTTGTAGTCCACCATGTTCGGGTTGGTGTTTTCGTAGAGCTTTTGGCAGCCTCCCCCTGACTATCTTTTTCCCAGTCTTTGTCGAGAGTCAGGAAGGTACTGTTGCTCCAAAGTAAGTAGAGTATAGTGGGCCCTTGATTAGATATCCCCCTTAGAAAACTCTAAAATCTCTCTACCCAGTTATCTTATCTATCTTTGGACGCTCTTAGTTCCTATCTAGTACACTTCACATTCCCTATGGAAATCGATACCCTTGGAATACTCACGGGTGAAAGCTACAGCGGTATCCGTGCGCTTGTGGATTTATCTGTTTGCATTAAGAAATACCAACAGGCGGCGAGCGCCGAAGCAACACCTTCGTGGGGTGGCGCGTGGTCCGGCGTGGAGCGGCAACGTCTAGCGTGGAGCGGCGTCGGCGATGGCGGCGTCAAGTGGCGGCGTGGAGCTGTCAAGTGGCTAGCTCGGGCGGCTAAGTGTAGAATGGGCGCGAGTCTGAAATTTTCGGACCGTGCCGTTTCCTTATATAGTTAGCCTCATCACTGCCGGTCCCCTATCACTGCTGGTTTGTAAGAAGAACCGGCAGTGATGAGGCACATCAGTGCCGGTTTTTTCGAACCGACAGTGATTGGGGGGCATCACTGCCGGTTGGTTAGTAGAACCGACATTGATAGTGGTGCATCACTGTCGGTTTCTTACTAACCGGGAGTGATATGGGAATTTTTCCTTTGTCTTAGAATTCAAATTACTCCTGATTTTTTACTAGAACTTGAAAAATTCCAAACACTCCAGTAGCTCGCCACAGGACACTCAAATCGCGCAAGTCCGAGAGCTGCTCGCCAAGCTCGAGGAGGAGCGTCTGCGACTCCAGTAGCTCGAGCACGCCCTCGAGCGAGATCGCGGGCGGCCACAGGGTGGAGGAGACCGCGAGCGGGCTTGGGAAGTCCATCGACAGATCGTCGAGGAGGGGGCAAACGAGCGCCACGTCTACAACTGTACCAGCCAAAATGTCGTGGCGACCGCAATGCTGCTTCGCGACATGCAGGCACCATCGACGCCCCAGGCGCGACGCATCAGGAATGAAATCCAGGGGCTTCTCCAAACCGCGGTCGTTCAGCTGGCGGAGAGCTCGGCCTCGAGGCGCAGAGGTGCTGCTTCCGAGCGACGGGACGTACCCCCTCGACAAGATCAAGAGGTATCTGTCCACCAAGACAAGGCGCCCCAAGGCGGAGCAGAGAGGCAACCAGTTCGAGACCGCATCCTCGACGACCGACAACCGAGAGACGCGCGGTACGACATCAACGACAACAAACGACGCCGACACAGTGACGCTGAGGCTCGAGGTTATAGTGCTCATCGAGGTGGGCGCTACAACAGCGACGAGGATCAACGTCGATCCCCGGAACCACCAGGGCCACGAGTCTTCAGCAAGGCAATCCGGCAAACCGCCTTGCCTGTTCGTTTCCGTCCACCCACCAGCCTGGTCAAGTACAACAGCGAAACCAAGTCGGAGCTCTGGCTTGCTGATTTCAGGCTGGCATGTCAGCTAGGAGGAGCCGACAGCGGCCACGTCATCATTTGGAACCTCCCGCTCTTCCTCTCCGACACCGCTCGAAGGTGGCTCGAGGAGCTCCCCCGGACTTGATCCATGGCTGGCCCGACCTGGTCAGGATCTTCGAAGGGAACTTAAAGGGCACCTATGTGCGGCCAGGAAACTCCTGGGACCTCCACAGCTGCAACCAGAAGCCAGGAGAAACCCTCCGTGACTTCACCCGACGGTTCTCCAAGCAACGTACTGAGCTCACCCACATCTCCGACCACGACGTCATCACGGTGTTCATCGCCGGGACGACCTGCAAGGAGCTGGTGCGGGAATTGGGGTGGAACACCCCCAAGACTGCCAACGAGCTTATGGACATCGTAGCCAACTATGCAGCCGACGAGGAAGCCGTCAGCGCGTTCTTCTATGCATCCCCGAGCAAGGGAAAGGCCAAGGCGGACGAGCCCAGGGGCTCGAATGATGGGCCCAAGAAGAACAATAACAAGAAGAAGAAGAAGAAGAAGAACCAGCCTGGTCGACGCGACGTCGAACCCTACGATCTTATCGCAGCGACAGACAAGAAGAAGCCTCGAGGTCCCCCTCTCGAGGGGGGCGTCTTCGACAAAATGCTGAAAGAGCCCTGCCCCTATCACAAGGGACCGTCCAACCACAGCCTCGAGGACTGTTGCATGCTCAAGAAGCACTTTTGCTCCCTCAGCCTCAAGAAAGACGACAAGAAGGAGGGCCCACGGGACGAGAGCGATGGCAAGAACGGGGGCTTCCCCGAGATCCTCGACTGTTTCATGATCTTCGGGGGACCCTCGACCCGACTTAGCACGCGTCAACGCAAGAGTGAGCGTCGAGAGGTCTTCTCCGTTCGAGCTCAAGGTCCTCGATACCTCGACTAGTCACACGTGCCGATCACCTTCGATCAGGACGACCATCCCGAGCACGTCCCCAACGCAGGGGTCTACCCACTCGTCGTCGACCCAATCGTACTCAACACCCGCCTTTCCAAGGTACTCATGGATGGGGGAAGCAGCCTCAATATCGTCTACGCCGAAACCCTCGACCTCCTCAGGATCCCAAGGGCCATGCTCCTGCCTAGCACGGGGGGATTCCACGGGATCGTCCCAGGAAAGAAGGCACTCCCGATCGGCCGCGTCAAGCTACCTGTCTGCTTCGGCACCCCCTCGAACTTCCGGAAGGAAGATCTAACCTTCGAGGTGGTCGCATTCCACGATACCTACCACGCCATTATCGGTTGACCGGGATAACGCCAAGTTCATGGCGGTCCCGAACTACACCTACTTCAAGTTAAAGATGTCGGGGCCCAAGGGAGTCATCACCGTCGACACCTTCTATGAGCACGCTTACGACTGCGACATCGAGTGCGTGGAAAACGCCGAGGCGATCGAGCAGTCAGCCATCCTTGCGGCCCTCGACGACTTCTCCAAGGAGATCCCCGACCCCAAGCGACACGCCGGCAACTTCAAGCCAGCGGAGGACACCAAGACCATCCCGCTCGACCTCGGCCACGCGGATGGGAAGACGCTGATGATCCCATCCAAGCTCAAAGCCTTGCTCACCTCGCCACCTATCTTGGTGCCCCCAAGCCCAGCCGAGCCCCTCTTGCTTTATGTCGCAACAACTACCCAGGTAGTCAGCGCTGCCATAGTAGTCGAGAGGGCGGAAGAAGGACATGCCCTGCCGGTTCAGAGGCCTATCTACTTTGTGAGCGAGGTACTTTCTGAGACTAAGACAAGATACCCCCACATCCAAAAGTTGTTGTATGCCATCGTCCTGACTCGGCGCAAGCTCCAGCACTATTTCCTGGGCTACCCGGTTACTGTGGTCTCATCTTTCCCCCTCGGGGAGATAATCCAGAACCGGGAGGCGTCTGGAAGAATCGCCAAGTGGTCGGTTGAGCTCATGGGGGAAACCCTCTCCTACGCCCCTCGGAAGGCCATCAAGTCTCAGGTATTGGCAGATTTCATTGCAGAATGGACCGACACCCAACTACCCCCGGCGCAAGTTCAGACCGAGCTCTGGACCATGTACTTCGACGGATCGTTGATGAAGACGGGGGCAGGCGCCGGATTGTTGTTCATATCACCCGCAGGGGTCCACATGCGCAAACGTCATCCACCTCCACTTCCCCGCCTCCAACAACGTAGCCGAGTACGAGGCCCTCGTCAACGGTCTGCGCATCACCATTGAGCTCGGGGTCTGACGCCTCGACGTTCAGGGGGACTCGCAGTTGGTAATCGACCAAGTGATGAAAGATTCGAGCTGCCACGACCCCAAGATGGAAGCCTACTGCAAGGAGGTCCGAGGGCTCGAGGACAAATTTTACGGCCTCGAGCTCAACCACATCGCCCGCCGGTACAACGAAGCTGTTGACGAGCTGGCCAAAATCGCGTCCACTAGAGGTACAATCCCTCCCGATGTCTTTTCGAGGGACCTTCACAAGCCATCCGTCGACCTAGGCTCGGGGCTCCCACCCTCGAGCAAGGGGTCGATCCACCCCCCTCAACCAATCCCCCCTCGAACGAGGAAGAAGTCATGGAGATCGACGAAACGGTCGCAACACCAACCCCCTCGACGGACTGGCGCTCACCCTACCTCGAGTATCTAATATGGGGCGAGCTCCTAGAAGACTGCATCGAAGCCCGACGCATAGCCTGGCGCGCTAGAACCTACGTCTTGTATGGGGATGGCCGCGAGCTGTATCGACGCAGCCCTTCCGGTGTACTTCAACATTGCCTCACCCTCGAGGAGGGGAGGGCACTACTGAAGGACCTACACTCGGGGGCTTGCGGCCACCACGCGGCTCCAAGAACACTAGTAGGAAGCGCCTTTCGACAAGGCTTCTACTGGCCGACAGCCGTTGCCGATGCTACCAAGCTGGTTCGATCTTGCAAGGGATGCCAATTCTACGCAGGCAGACCCACCTACCCGCCCAAGCTCTCCAGATGATACCCATAACTTGGCCATTCGCAGTATGGGGACTCGACATGGTCGGCCCCCTGAAGAGAACAAAAGGTGGCCACACCCACCTCCTCGTGGCCATAGACAAGTTCTCGAAATGGATCGAGGCTCGACCCATCGCCAACATTCAATCTCGACAAGTCGTGCTATTCTTCACCGACATCATCCACCGCTTCGGGGTCCCCAACGTCATCATCACCGATAACGGCACGCAGTTAACCGGCCAAAAGTTCCTGGACTTCTGTGACCACCACCACATCAGGGTGAACTGGTCTGCAGTCGCCCACCCTCGAACTAACGGCCAGGTCGAGCGCGCCAACGGTATGGTTTTACAGGGCCTCAAGCCAAGGATCTTCGACCGGCTAAACAAACACGGCAAGAGATGGGTCGATGAGCTGCCCTCTGTCCTATGTGCCTTAGAACGATGCCAAGTCGAGCCACAGGGTTCTCCCCGTTCTTCTTGGTCTATGGGTCCGAGGCCGTCCTCCCCACCGACCTCGAGTATGGGTCCCCTTGACTAAAGGCCTACAACGAGCAAGCCAACGCAGTAGCCCGAGAGGACTCCCTCGACCAGCTCGAGGAAGCCCGGGACGTGGCCCTCTTCAAATCAGCAAAGTACCAGCAGACCCTGCGACGCTACCACGACAAGCACATACGCAAAAGGGACCTCGACGTCGGCGACCTCGTACTACGCCACCAACAAAGCAACAAGGGACGTCACAAGATGACGCCACCTTGGGAAGGACCCTTCATCGTGGCAGAGGTGCTAAAGCCAGAGACTTACAAGCTGAAGAACGACAAGGGCGAGATCCTCACCAACGCGTGGAACATCGAACAGCTACGTCGTTTCTATCCCTAAGGCCTCGAAGCCTCGTACATTTTCTACATTATGTACAACTATCGCATTATGAATGAATAAAATGTTCTCGAAATACATTTCACATTCGTTCATAAACTCTGAGGTAGCCTCGACTCTGCTCCGGCAAAGTCAAGCCTCCCTCGGGGGCTGACAGGGGGCCCCCCTCCTAAGTCCTCTAAAAACTCGAACGTTTTTTCGAAACTCGGCTTTCTCTTTCCACCTTTTCCCCGAGTACGCTTCATAGCTAAGTAAAAAACGCCTCGAACTCCTTAAGGGTAGAGGGCCGTCGAGCCGGGGACTCTCCTATGCCTCAGGGCTACGGTACCCCCACTCGCTCCCCCCCTCCCCTTCAGGGATACAAGCGTGCGTCGAACACTTAGTCCACAAGCAACGACTCAGGCAAAGAGAAATAGAGACAGCTCGAGAGATAAAAACGCCTAGATGCATCTCGAATAAAATGCATTAAAGTTAAGAAGCCCCCAGGGGCTCGACATCGTATTGTCACAAAAGCTAATCTACTACATGGACCTTTGGTCCAGATTCGGCACGCAGGCCTCGACTACTCGTCGCCATCTCCGTTCACCGAAGGGAGCACTTCAGGCTCGAAGAGCTTCGCCAGCTCGCCTCTGGGCACCTCTGCGGCCTCGATCAGCTCGTGGCATCTCGCCATGTTAGCCTCATCGGTCAACCCCAGGTCGATGACAAAGCCGCTAGCAACGACATTGAGGTCGTAGATGTAGCCCGAGCGGACGACCGCGAGCGCCCGCTTCACGCCCACGTGCAGAGCAGCACAGACTTGCTCCGTCACCTCTCGGGTAATGGAGTAGAAGCGGCGTAGGAGGGAGTCTCCTCGCGCGTCGTCCTCGACCGCCGGCTCCGCCTCGACCCCCATGTCATCGCAGAAGGCGGAGATGGCGCCCTCGAGCCTTTCGTTCAGGCTCGTCTCCGCCCCGAGGAGGTTCTGAAGACTAGTCAGATCCTCGTGGGCTCGAGCCTTGTCCCCTTCAAGTTCTGCCAGAACAAACAGAGGACTCCGTCAAAACCAAAAAAGCATAGGAAGGGTCGAAAACAGGCAAGCTTAATAAAAAACCCACCTTTGGCGTGTGCTTCCAGGGCGACGTAGTCTTGCTCGGCCCTACGAAGTTGGTGGTGGACGTCGACGAGCTCTGCAGCTTGGTCGCTGTTCTTAGCCCGGAGGTCCTCGATGATCTTGCCCGTACCAGCGAGGGCCCTCTTCTGGTCAGCCACCACCTCCCCCAGAGCGACGCGGTCGCGGAAGACTGCGTCAAAATCCGCCTAGAGCTCCTGGGCCCACCCCTCGAGGGAGGTACGGTCGGCAGCCTCCTGCTTCAGGTCCTCCTCGAGCTGCCGGACACTCTCCGTCACTCGAGCCAGTTCCTCCCTTAGCTGGGTGGACTCCTCCTCCGCCTTACGTCGGGCCTCCTGGGCAACGTCCCGCTGCTGCCCGACCTCGGCGACCTCCTTGAGGGCAGCCTTGGCCCTCGACTGTGCCCGGGAGGCCTCCTCCTGAGTGGCCTTGGCCGCCTCCTGCGCGGTGGCCGCCTCGGCCTCCGCCTTATCCAGCGAGGCACGAAGGATGGGGAGCTGGCTCCACTGCTCCTGCGCCCGGAGGATGAACTGAGACTTGTCGTACGACCTCGCCCGCATCATCTACCAGGGATAAAAAGGAAGGTCATCAGAAAAGAGCAGCAAAATAACCCAGATAAATCGAAAGGGAAAGGACGAAACTTACTTCCTTCCCCCGAAACAAATCCGCGGAAGCGACCTCCGCCGACACGCGTACCACATGGGCAAGCCACACCCGGAACTCCTCCAGGTGCTCCCACTCCCCGAGCTCGGCTTGATCATCAAGCTTGAGGAGGGTGCGCCCTGGGTCTTGGGGGTCGGCCAGCTCGAGGGGCTCTTGCCCCCAGAACTTGCTGTGGCGGTCGACCCTCTCCTTGACCTCCCGCATGAGGCCCTGGCGCATCTCGAGGTCACCCCCATGGAGCATCACCCACTCCGCCAGAGTAGGGAAGGGAGCCGCCCCACCGAGCTGGGCACTCCTGACCTCGGAGTCATCTTGCGAGGTCACCGTCGGCCCCTCCTGATCGTCGCCTCTAGGCGGAAGAAGTCCCCGCCGTGAGAATAGCCCTGCGCGTGAAGAGAACACATGTTAGCACCCGACGTCGCAGGCTCACCGCGGTCCCCTCCCTCCACACTGACTAAGTTAGAAGGCGGATCACCTCCAGCAGACGACTGCCCAACCTCGACGATAGGCCGAGCAGCCGCCTCGGACATTATCGTGTCCGCCGTGCTGCTTCCTTGCAGCGCCATGACAGCCCCCTCCAGCTCCGGCCGGGGCCCGTCATCTCCGTCATCTCCGCCATCTCCGCCGCGGGCGCCGCCTTGAGGTCCTCGGCCCGTCCTCCTTCCTGGGCAGGCTCGAGGAGCGGCTCCGAAGCCCCGTCGACGAGGGTGCCCACCGACGGAGGAACCTCCGGCGCGGCAGCATCCGCACCCTTGTGCTCGCCCCGCAGACGCGCCTCCCACGACGCGAGGTTCTCGGGCCACCGCCTCGGCGCCGGGCGCTCCGGCGTCTCTCCCTCGCCGGCGAAGGTCAAGTCGACCACCTCCACCTCTACGGCGGCTGGGAGCTCGACCCCCTCAGCCACGATCGTCGTCAACGCCGGCTCCACGCCTTCCGAGGCTGCGGGCGCGCCCCCTCCGATGGGTGGGTGAGCACGGCCTCGACCGCCACTTCGGCGGACCCCGGCGACGCGACAGGCCGACTCGCCTCTTCCCCCGCTCGAGTTAGCTTCGCAGCGGCCAGCGCATGCCCGCGCCCAATCGCCTCCCGCGCCTCGGCAGCCCACGCCGCACCTGGGGCCGGGGTCGAAGGGGACGAGGCGGCAGGACTGGTCCCGACGGTCATCTTGGCCGCGGCCTCCGCCTTCAAGCTCTTGGCCGGGGTGAAGGTCGCGCCCTCCGACGAGCGCTTCACCCTGAAAAAAACTCATACGCGACAATAAGCACAAGTCATAACCAACGAAAAATACTCGGGATCGGCAGGAAAGCAACTTACCTCAGCGAAGTCGTGGGGTTCCGACCAATGGACCTCGAGCCGCTCGGGGGCTTCTGCGAGGCACGTCGGGAGCCACTTCTGTTGACACAAAAAGCGTCAGAATCTGCGAATACCTCGGGCTATTACCCAAATTCGATATCCAAAGGTGTGCCAGTCGATTTGACCAGTTAATCAATAAGGATGATAACTAGAACAAGATTTGAACAAGACAACGGCGATACGCCCAGATGTCGAGATTTAGACTTGATCAGGATAACTAGAGCAGAGCTGAACGAGACAACAGCGATGCGCCCGGATGTCAAAGCTCAGATTACTCCCACGTGGAACTTGCAAGGGTTTGACGGAGATCAAGGCGATGCAGCCCGTCAAAGCTTGAAGAACTCGTAGATAAACTAAGTCTAATGCAATAAAAAGGGTAAATTGCAGTAAAAGTAAATAAGAGTAATTGATTTGTTTGATAGATTGATTATATTTTTTCTCACGACCCCCAGGTACATATTTATACTCCAGCAATAGGAGTTGTAAACATATACGACTTGTACCTTTCCAAAACAAACTCCTACTTTAAAGAAAATAACTGACTCGCGCAGGAGTCGGACCCAAATAACAATATTATTTTCCTAAACAGACACCTCTATTTTTAAGGAAACAAATGACTCGTGCAAGAGTCAGACTCAGACTTCTATAATGATACTGGCATAAGATCACCAGTTTCCTTATATCTTTTCTTCGATGAAACTTTCCATCGGCAGACTCTTCAATCTGCAACTTCCTTTTATTGCTATCGGCAATCCCTTGCTGACATCAACCGCCACGTTACCCTGTACCCATCGGCATCGGCAATACTTCCTAATCGGCAACCTTGCACTTCTAGTAACTTGTCCACCAATTAATTCTTATCGGCAAGAGTCGTCCAACTCCCATCGGCAACAAACTTATCTTTCTTGCAGCATTCATTCTTATTGGTAAATTTGACCGATGACTTTCCGATGCCGATAGAAAACAGCTACCGATCAATACAAGTCTTAGCTCATTTGACACGTGCCGAAAAACGGTGTCAACACATGCCCCCCCAATTTCGGAGTGTAGAATATTTTACGCGCCAAAATTTTCTCTACTGTAACTGCTCTCTCCAAGATAACTACACAACCTCCTTGATTACCGCATGCAAAACTGCAATTTATTAATAAAATCCCGCGACCACAGCACGAATAGTTGCAAACCTAATCATATCTCCTCGATTGCTGCGCATACCTATTGCATACCTCTCTACATTCCTGCTCAGTGTGAAGAAAATTCCAAAATACCCCTGACCAGGCTTATAAAAGTTACCACCATCCAATCTGTTTTTACCCTGAGCCTACTTTTACTTTCACTTGCCCTCGTCTTCAACCTCGGCGGCGACTCCGAAGGCGACTCCGAAGGCGACCCCGAAGAACAGCTCCGTGAGCTCAAGCAACAGTAATTTCTTCAAGCAGAGAACAAATCGCAAGGATTCCCCCAGCTCCAATGGCGATCCACTTCGACGTCCCCAAGGTAAATCTGTCCCCTTCTCACTTCATCTTCTGCAAGTTCCTTTTCCGTATCAATTTTATAATCCCCTTTTCCCCTTTCTTTCTTTGATTTTTTCCGAAACCTAGGAACTGTACAACAAGGTAGTAATCCCAATTGAGCAATCCAATTTCAACTGCCTAGGTCCATTGGGAAATCCTGACCCCATCAATCTGATTAATGCGGAGACCAACCGCATCCCTTTCAGATCCGAGTGCTTTAGCCTAGGGTTATGGAAAGATGCCTTCCGTTCATGGCCTAAACCCACCAAGGGATGGAAGAATTGGTACCTCAGAGTAATCAGAACACAACAAGTTTATTGGTCAGAGCACAACCTGGACCAGTGCATCAGACTTTCCATTGCCGATATGGAAAAGAACAAAAATATGATGATGGTTGCATCTTATTTTTGGTCCGATACAATGAATGCCTTCTTATTCAGACACAGGCCAACTACTCCCACCCTTGCCGATGTGCACATGCTTACCGGCCTCGATGTCTCCTCTGCCGATACCCCCGCCTTGTTCAATAGGAAGTCTGAGTATAAGGTAAATACACGCAATATCGGCGGTTGGACCGGTTACATCCGGGAATATCAAAAGACTAGATCGGTAGGTCAAAGGGAGCATGCCATCTTTTTGAACATGTGGCTAGAAAAGTTTTATCTTCTGTGGCAAAACAGTCGGACCTACCACCATGTATCTCCTCGCAGCAGAACTTCTTGCCGATGGAACAAGACTCCCTCTCGGCCGATACCTTCTTGGATCGGTATACCATCTCCTAAACCAAGTGTCTAAGAAGTTATTGTTAAGCGAGTCCATCGGCAACCTCGGGGGTCCTTGGTGGTTTATAAACATGTGGTTAAACGCACACATGTACAAGGTCCTTCAATTCAATTTGTTCAATCAGCAATTCCCAAGGGATATATCAGAAGACTATGTATATGATGATGATGAATCGGCAACCCGTCCCCCACTCAATTTTGGGGAGGCTATCATAGTGCTACCAGGAACCGATGCCAATGCAGATCAATTCGGTAGGTTCTTCCAAAAGCTTTACTGTGGAATCCCCGTCGTAGAACGGCTTTGGTGGCCTTATGTCGATGAGAACAACCAATTCCCATTGCTATTCAACCTTACCGATTGGAACGTGCCACAGAATGAAATAATCATGAAGGCCAGCATTGTTCCCCGAGCCATTCCAGTCAACATCTTTGGAACCGGGAAGAATTCTCCTCCATCTTATGAGTTTTATTATCCATCGGTAGCAGCAAGGCAGCTGGCATTCGGCCAATTACCGATCAAACTCAGCTTTGCCAATGTGATAAAGCCAAGAGAAATCATCTCCAGTGCCATGGATTGGAACAGGATTGTCAACCTTTCTCCCCATGCCGATACATCAAACATTGATCTATCCTCCTGGGCACCAACATCGTTCATGACAGAGTTATACAAATCTTGGTGGCAAGAATGGAGAAGTCAACTATTCGCCAAGTCATTGCACTACTATATCCTGCTGAAGAAGAAAATCAAGCCAGTTGAAGGATCTGCCGATGATGATGCCAGGGAGATGGAAGAAATAGAACAAATTTGCCTACGTACGATATCAGCCATTCAATCCTTGTTGTAATTCATCATATCGGCAAGTGTAACAGTGATACTTGATTTTGCTTTGTAATATAATGCCAGTACGCTTTTTACCGATGTCACATAACTTATTCTCTCATCGGCATTCGAACGGGCACTCTATGCGTCTACCCAAATACTAGGGTAATATTTCTTCAAGTATTTACCGTTGATTGCTCTGGAGAATGCAACTCTTTCGAGAGTTTCTAAAATATAAGCATTGCCAGGAGCAGACTGTTTTATCCGATAAGGACCTTCCCAATTAGGGGACCATTTTCCAAACTTAGAACTCTTAGTCCCAATCGGTAAAATCAATTTCCATACCAAATCACCATCGGCAAATTATTTCACCTTCACCTTCTTATCATACCATCTGGCAACCCTTTTCTTATTTTCTTCAATACTGATCAGAGCCCTCAACCGATGACCTGCTAAGTCTTCTAATTCATCCTTCATAAGAGTATCATACTCATCGGCTGTCAATTGATCCTGAGAAAACAATCGCCTAGAACCAGTTTTAATTTCCCAAGGCAGGACAGCATCGTGTCCATAGACCAACTGATACGGCAAAACTTTGGTTGCACCGTGACACGCCATCCGATACGACCACAGGGCTTCATTCAACACTATATTCCACCTTCTAGGGTTTTCTTCAATCTTGCGTTTAATAAGTTTAATAACTCCTTTATTAGTCGCCTCAGCCTGACCGTTAGTTTGGGCATAATAAGGAGAAGAATTCAATACCTTGAACCCCTACCAGCAACAAACTCATCAAACTCTCCCGATGTAAACATGGTTCCTTGATCGGTAGTAATAGTTTGAGGAACACCAAATCGGTAAACAATATGTTCCTTTACAAAATCTATCATGTTTGCCGATGTCACCTTTTTCAAAGGAATCGCCTCAACCCATTTTGTAAAGTAATCGGTAGCAACAAGTATAAACTTGTGCCCTTTGCTTGATGGCGGATAAATCTGGCCGATGAGATCAATAGCCCATCCTCTAAACGGCCAAGGCTTGATTATAGGATTCATTGCCGATGCAGGTGCCTTCTGGACATTACCAAACTTCTGACAATCTTGACACCCTTTAAAATAGTTGAAGCAATCTTCAAGAATTGTCGGCCAATAATATCCATTCCGCCTAATCATCCACATCATCTTGAATGCCGATTGATGTGCTCCACACACACCTTCATGGATCTCACCCATCAACTCCTTTGATTCCTCTCTACCAAGGCATCTAAGCAAAACTCCATCAATTGTCCGATAATATAATTAATTATCAAGGAGCACATACTTGGTAGCTTGAAACCTCAGACGCCTTTCAACCTTCTTAGACAGATCTCTTAAGTAATCGGCAATTTCTTTTCTCCAGTCATCGGCAACCATCATCGATGTCATGACTTCTTGAATCGGCTGATATCTTGAAGCATTCTGTGCTAACCGATTGGCCTCTTTTATTATACAACCTAGGAATATGTTCAAGGCGATACTCTTTGAATTCTTTCAATAATTGTAAACATCTCTCATGGTGTGCAATCGACACTTCACTTCGGCATTCATAAACCCCAATCAATTGATCGATCACCAACATAGAGTCGCCAAAGATTTCAACGGCATCGGGACGCACTTCTCTGAGTAATTCCAACCCTTTTATTAAAGCCTGATACTCAGCCTGATTGTTTGTTGATGTAGCAACAATCGGCAACGAGATTTCATACTTCCGTCCTCGGGGTGAAATTAAGAGAACACCGATGCCTTCCCCTTCTTTGCATGTAGACCCATCAAAGAACAAAGTCCAAGGAGCAATCTCTACAGAGCTTATCAAATTGCAATGCTGAGTAACAAAATCGGCCATCACCTGACCCTTAACTGCCTTAGCCGATTCATACTTCAAATCAAACTCCAAAAGTGCTAGAATCCATTTGTCAATTCTCCCACTTAATATCGGCATCGATAGCATATACTTAACCACATCATCTTTGCAGATAACAGTGCATTCAACCGACAATAAATAATGCCTCAATTTTATGCAACAGAAATATAAACACAAACATAATCTCTCTATGGCCGAATTCCTGGTTTCAGCATCCACTAACCTTCTGCTCAAATAATAAATCACACGTTCTTTCCCTTCAAATTCTTGAATTAAGGCTGATCCGATAACGCAGTCATCGGCAGACAAATACAACCTAAAAGGTTTTTCGTGCTGAGGTGGAACCAAGACTGGAGGGTTTACCAAATATCTCTTCATCTCCTCCAAGGCTAACTGTTGTTCCTCTTTCCATGTAAACTCTTGATCGGCTTTCAGCTTTAACAATGGACTAAAAGATTTAATCTTACCAAATAAGTTGGATATAAATCTTCTAATGAAGTTAATCTTGCCGATCAAATATTGCAGCTCAGTCTTGTTTGTAGGAGCAACTACTTTGTTAATCGCATCAATAGATTTCCTACCAATCTCGATGCCTCTTTGATGCACCATGAAACCCAGAAACTGACCTGCCGATACACCAAAAGCACACTTGTTAGGATTCATCTTCAACCCACGCTCCCTTGTGCATTCCAGGATTTTCCGCAAATCGGCAAGATGCTTTTCAAAATTTCCGGATTTAACCACCACATCATCAATATAGATTTCGACTATCGTGTCGATGTACTTATGAAAGATAAAATTCATTGCTCTTTGATAAGTAGCACCGGCATTCTTCAAGCCAAAAGTCATGACAACCCACTCAAATAAACCAACATGACCTGGACATCTAAAAACAGTCTTGGATATGTCTTCTTCAGCCATGAATATCTGATTATATCCAACATTGCCATCCATGAAGCTAATGATTTGATGTCCAGCAGCAGCATCAATCAGCAGATCGGCAACGGGCATCGGGTAACCATCCATTGGTGTAGCCTTGTTAAGATTCCTGAAATCAATACAAACACGAAGTTTTCCATTCTTCTTATACACAGGAACCACATTAGAAATCCAATCGGCATATCGACACTGCCGAATAAACCCAACTTCGATTAATTTCGTAATTTCAGCTTTAATGTTAGGCAACACCATAGGATTGCATCAACGCGCAGGTTACCGATGTGGTTGGAAACCAGACTTGATAGGCAACCGATGTTCGACTATTGATCGGTCTAAACCAGGCATCTCTATATAATCCCAAGCAAAACAATCTTTGTATTTCTTTAACAAATCGTTCAACTGTTGTTTACATTGGGAATCTAACTTAGCGCTAACAAAAGTAGGCCTATGCTTACTACCGTCGCCGATATCTACTTCTAATAAATCATCAGCCGATGTGAACCCCTGTCCTAGTTTTCCATCATCGGCGAATCGATCCATTAAAACTCTTCTTCAGGACCGACTGCTTGGATCGGTGTAATGCGGTAATCGGCAACTTTGAGGAACTCCGTGTCCCAAGCTTCACCTGATATGCACCTGGTTTGCTCATAAGTTTCCGATTCTGCCGATGCAACAATCGATGGGGCCTCACTTCGGACGACTTCAATCTTGTCTCCAACCCATTGCACAAGGCTTTGGTGCATTGTAGAAGGAATACAACAATTAGCATGGATCCAATCCCTTTCTAGGAGCAAGTTGTAGGTGCCTTTGCCACTGATCACAAAAAATGTTGTCGGCAAAGTTTTACTGCCGATGGTTAATTCAACACATACGGCTCCCATGGCTGGCGACACATTGCCCTCAAAATCTTTAAGTTTCATGTCCGTCTTGACTAAGTCTTGGTCGCCTTTTCCAAGCTTCCTGAACATGACATATGGCATTATGTTTATTGACGCTCCGCCATCCACCAGCATTTTTGTTACAGGCTGTCCAACCACTTTGCCTTTAACGAACAAAGCCCTTAGGTGTTGCCTTTCACCATCGGTAGGCTTCTCAAAGACAGCTGCCATCGGATCCAACACCAATTGCGCCATTCAGCAGCCTCTTCTTCGTCACTGACAGGTGCCATGAACTCCATCGGCAATATGACGACCATATTGATTTCTGCCGATGGATCCCTATCCTTGCGCTTTAGCCTCCACTGCTTTTCCCTTGAAGGATTTTCACTGTCACATAAGTCGCTTTGGCATTCACGTTGGATTCCCCTTTTCTGCGTCTTTGTTAGACCCTTAGGGCACCATTGAGGAAGCTTGGTTTTCCAAACGGGCTGGTGCTGCCTTTCACTTGCGTCGGCACCACTCCTGATGTTTGGATCTCTGGAAAATATTTCTTCATCACGCACTCTTGCATTGGCCATATCGCCAAGCTCCTCTTGATCAACACGCCTGCCAAGCCTGTCATGCGCGCTGAGCTTGCCCCCCAGTCGGTCATGTGCCGATTTCTTTTCTCTGAGCGGCCTAGCATACCTGGATGTCCGATCATCAAAGCAAGGCTTCTTTTCTGTCCGATCGGTAGGGTAGTATCCATTGCATTCAGGACAATTATCGGCAGTAGGTAGCTTGATGCCTTCTTCCCAGCAATGAACGAAGAAGGGACACTTCCAGTGGTCCTTATGCAGAAGCCACTCTTGGTGCTCTTCTTCCTGCCAATATTGCTCCTCTCGCGATTGCCGATACTCTCGCCTTGGCTGCTTATGCGTGATTATAACACCAGGAGCCCTCTTGGCACTGCTACCTTCATCGGCAACTTTCTTGCCCTTTCTGTCATCGGCAAACCTCCTCTCATCACGCTTAGCTACTTGATGGTCAGGATCTACCGATGCATTCTTCCTGGCAGCTTCCGATGTCAGCACTTTAGTATTTCCACTAGTTTCCACCATATTATTTGGAAACGGATGCTGATCAATCTTCATCAGTTTCTGGATTTTAGAATTTTCAAATTTAATTCGTTCAGATTCAATTTCTGACTGCAACTGCTACCTGAATACCTTGCAGTCGTTGGTACTGTGCGAAGTTGCATTGTGCCACTTGCAATACCTAATCTTTTTGAGTTCTTCGGCCGATGGAATTACTTGGTTAGGCGCCAACTTGATCCGCCCTTCCTGAAGTAACAAGTCAAACATCCTATCGGCCTTGGTGATATCGAAAGTGAACCTTTCACACTCTATCTGGCCAAACGGACAAGACACAGATTTCTTATCCTTTACCCATTCGGCAGCGCTGATGTCTAGCTCTTCATCGGAATCCTCTTCTTGCTCAATGAAGGTCACCTTCTTATTCCAAGTTTTTTTAGGCTCAAAAGTCTTGACGTCTTGATCAGCAATTCTCTGCACAAGGTGGCTTAGACTTTCAAACTCTTGAGACGCATACTTATCTCTGATGTGCGGCAACAATCCTTGGAAGGCCAAATCTACCAATTGCCGATCATCAAGCACCAAGTTGTAGCACTTATTCTTCACGTCTCGCAACATCTGGACAAATCCCTCTACCGATTCGTCATTACGCTGCTTCAACTTGACCAAATCGGTAAGCTTCTTTTCATGTACGCCCGCGAAGAAATACTTGTGAAATTGTTTTTCTAGATCGGCCCAAGTAACCACAGAGTTCGGAGGCAATGAAATAAACCATGTGAACGCCGATCCAGATAATGACGATGAGAACAATCTCACCCTCAGTTCTTCTCTACTGGCAGCTTCTCCACACTGGATAATGAAGCGGTTGATGTGCTCCATTGTTGACGTGTCATCTTGGCCAGAGAATTTGGTAAAATCAGGTACCTTGTACCGATTTTGGAGGGGAATCAAATCATACGACGGAGGATATGGCCTTGATAAGAGTATGTGTTAACCTTGGGTTTAATGCCGAATTGTTCTTTCATCACTTCAGCAATCTTATCGATCTAATATGCATCCTGATCTAGCCGACTCATTGGCTGGTTGTTGACTGGTGGAGTCAGCAGATGCACCCCTTCAGGTCTTGGTAGAAGATGATGCAGAGTAATTGGCATGGGCGCAGCACCAATCATCTGGACATTATGCATCGGCTGATTTACCGATGGATAATTTTGCACACTTACTGGATTAGGTTGAGTCATCATATTCATCGGTTGTTGTACCGATGCTCCATTCTGAGTGTTTGGTGGACTTCCATAATGATACATTGGTACGCCAGGCTGTTGAATCGATGGCTGGCTAGTCCATCCAGGATTACAAATCAGTGGTATGTGACTTACCGATGGCTGATAGTTAACTGGTGCCTGTTGTTCCATCATCTTGGAGTAATCAACAAATTGGTTACCTTGATGTGTCATTACCCTGGCCTGAGGATTTACCACCATAGGTTGGATTCCAGTTGCTATAGTGTGTTGCTTCGGCACAGAGTTTGCCGATGGTGGCATCATAGGTACTTTAGGAATCACCACCTGGAGAGCTTCTGATGGCATTTGCACCATTGGAGAAGACGTGGAGTAATGCATCATAGGGACCACCGGCTGTGATTGCATTGCCGACGCCATGGAGCCCTTCCAAGCTGAACTGTCTCCCTGCATCAAATTGGAACCAGCAGATAGATTTGACGGCATACCGTAACCCCACCAGTTGACGGGAGTTGGATGATTTGGACAACAGGTCCCGTCATTGCCGATGCCACCGGATCTGCACTAAGCTTGGTGACGCTTTCAGGACTTGGCCTTGGTGGTGTAGCCACATCGGCAGACGGATCCACGGGAGTGGAAGACGCCATTGGGGCTGCCGATGGGTTTATCGATGTCGATCCAGGTTGATGATACGCTGGACCAACATATTGAGGTACTTGTCCTTCTTTGAAAGATTGCATGACAACATTGTATACAGTATTGGATAGCACATTGGAGTGGCTAATTAATGCTTGATTTAAGGCAGAATTAACCATCTCTTGCAACTTACCAGGATTGGCATCATACGTGACCTGCCGCAGCAACGGCGGATCTTGCTTCTGGATGGCTTCGCCGCTCCTGCTTAGGCTGAAGGACTTCAGATACAATTGCTTGTATTCCTCCATAGCCCGCTCCATAGCCAGCCTCTGATCATCTATTAGATCGGCCTCGGAGACTTCAATGACGTTCCTCTGGTTAACGTCGGAGTTATCACCCATGATAGATGTATAATTTGTCCCACTGGGCGTGCCAAGAGAGGTATTGACATAAAAAGCGTTAGAATCTGCGAACACCACGGGCTATTACCCAAATTCGATATCCAAAGGTGTGCCAGTCGATTTGACCAGTTAATCGACAAGGACGATAACTAGAACAAGATTTGAACAAGACAACGGCGATACGCCCAGATGTCGAGATTCAGACTTGATTAGGATAACTAGAGCAGAGCTGAACGAGACAACAGCGATGCGCCCGGATGTCAAAGCTCAGATTACTCCCACGCGGAACTTGCAAGGGTTTGATGGAGATCAAGGAGATGCAGCCCGTCGAAGCTTGAAGAACTCGTAGATAAACTAAGTCTAATGCAATAAAAAGGGTAAATTGCAGTAAAAGTAAATAAGAGTAATTGATTTGTTTGATAGATTGATTATATTTTTTCTCACGACCCCCAGGTACATATTTATATTCTAGCAATAGGAGTTGTAAACAGATACGACTCGTACCTTTCCAAAACAAACCCCTACTTTAAAGGAAATAACGGACTCGCGCAGGAGTCGGACCCAAATAACAATATTATTTTCCTAAACAGACACCTCTATTTTTAAGGAAACAAACGACTCGTGCAAGAGTCAGACTCAGACTTCTATAATGATACTGGCATAAGATCACCAGTTTCCTTATATCTTTTCTTCGATGAAACTTTCCATGGGTAGACTCTTCAATCCGCAACTTCCTTTTATTGCTATCGGCAATCCCTTGCTGACATCAACCGCCACGTTACCATGTGCCCATCGGCATTCCATGCCCATCAGCATCGGCAATACTTCCCAATCGGCAACCTTGCACTTCTGGTAACTTGTCCACCAATTAATTCTTATCGGCAAGAGTCGTCCAACTCCCATCGGCAACAAACTTATCTTTCTTGCAGCATTCATTCTTATCGGTAAATTTGACCGATGACTTTCTGATGCCGATAGAAAACAGCTACCGATCAATACAAGTCTTAGCTCATTTGACACGTGCTGAAAAATGGTGTCAACAACTTCTCCCGCCAGCACTGGCCGCGGCAGGGACCAACGGCGTCCTCGCCGCCGCCACCCTAGTCTCCTCCTGGGTCGACGGGCTTGATGCTCGAGCGCTCGACCGAGTGGGCGCCGGGGGCGTGCTCGACCGACCCCTCGAAGGGGACCGCGACAAATGGCTACGCGTTCGCCGCGACGCTTCAGCTTGAAGAGCCATTGGGCGCTCACCCCGCGACTCGGCTCCAGCAGTTGGGGCCGACCTCAACGTCGACCCCCCTCCTCCTCCGCTACCTGCGGTCGCCCTCTGCTGCTTGGGCGCCGCTCTTTCCTCCTTGAGCCCGCGCCGCGGCTCAGCCTCCTGCTCCGACTCCTCCTCCTCCTGCACACGAACAATCTCCGTCAGGATCAGCGTAACGGTCACAACCCTGCGCCACAGAGCCATGTCGCCAACAACCTCATCGCCGCTCGACCCCTCATCCTCATCCTCCTCCGAGGGGGACTCCTCCTCGGAGAGGTTGGCCTACCTCTGCCGGGCCCGGCATCGTTCACGTTCCTCCCTCTCTCGGGCCTTCTTGCCCTTGTCCTCCTTGGCCTTGTCCTTGGCCTTCTTGTCCTGCTCAGCCTGAAGGCGTCTCACCTGGGAGTCGCCCTGCTCCTCCTTCACCGGTGGTAGCGACTTCCGGAAGACAACGTTCCCCTGAGGGAACGCTAGGCAGTTAGAACGCAGGCAAAGGAGACGAACAAGACAGACAAGAAGATATTGACGGAGAAAGAGGTGTCCTACCAGCTGGATGTAGCCTTGGTCTGGCATCATGGGGACGCAAGCGATGCCCCCACCTCGAACGCGCCGGCGAAGGAAGCGCATACTCGGCGAACCATCCTCTCGAGGGGTAGCTCGTCCTCCACGAGGCGACACCCCGTGAGGTCCACCTCCGGGCGCATCTCGTTGAGGCATCACGGGCGAGCCATCAGCAGCACGACTCGCCGTTGGTGGAAGGCCGACGCCACGATGGTCGCCGTAAGTCCCGCCTTCTTCAGGCAGGAGATCGCGCCGAGCAGGTGGTCGAGGAGCTTCTGCTTCTTCTGAACGACGTCGTACCTCCAGTGGTCGGGCCTCAAGTCGATCGTCCTCCCGGTGTAGGCAGGGAACAGACCGTCGTTGTTCCTCAAGTAGAACCACCCGGAGTGCCATCCGGAGTGGCTCGACGTGAGCTTCGCCGGGATCCAGCCGTCTGCTCTCTTGAGGGCGATGCTGCAGCAGCCTGCCCGGACCATCCTGCAGCTACCGCTCCCGGCAGAGGCGTGGAACAGGCTCGCCTCGAACAGATGGAGCCACAGCTCCCAATGTGGCTCCACCCCCAGGTAACCTTCGCACACGGCAGTGAATACCGCCGCTGGCAAATGCCGTTGGGGGAGAGGTGTTGGATCTCCATGCCGAAGTGGTGGAGGATCCTGCGCAGAAGGCGGTTGGGGGGGGATCCCAGGCCCGCCCGGTGGAAAGCTTCGAAGCTAACCACGTAAGGCAATGGCAAGCGTGCGGAAGCTAGACCACCACGCCCAATATTTATAACCGGAAGCCCAGCGGGCAGATCCGACGAAAAGGCAAGTAAGTCTCTGCATTTAATGCGCTCACCTACCGCCTCCTCGTATTCCACATGCCTCGCCGCGCCCGTCGCATCATCGGGCTCCGCGTCGCACCCTATGCCTGCTACGACCGCAGTCGAACGGACATCTCCTAAAAAGGTGTGCCTACGGCGGACAACGTGCAACAGTGGGCATTATCTTCGGAGGTAAGCAACGGACGTCGACCCGTCCGTCAAAATCTCGAGGGAACGATGGCTGGCCCTCGAATAGGGTTCGACAGCCGCCCTCGAGTACCTGAGGTCAGAGATGACCCAGGGTTATGGACTCCGGTCCACCCCCAAATCTCGAGGGAACGAAGGCTGGCCCTCGAACAGGGTTCGACAGCCGCCCTCGAGTACCTGAGGTCAGAGATGACCCAGGGTTATGGGCTCAGGTCCACCCCCAAATCTCGAGGGAGCGAAGGCTGGCCCTCGAACGGGGTTCGACAGCCACCCTCGAGTACTTGAGTCGGGAATAATCCAGGAGGGGCCGGCGCGAGCCCCACGGTCGGATCCAACAAAAACACAGGTATGTCCCCGCATTTAATATACCTACCTACCTACCCCCTTGTATTCCATAGGATAGGACGTCACCTTCGGAGGTAAGCAATGGACGTCGACTCGTCCATCAAAATCTCAAGGGAGCAAAGGCTGGCCCTTGCACAGGGTTCGACAGCCGCCCTCGAGTACCTGAGGTCAGGGAGGACCCAGGGTTATGGACTCCGGTCCACCCCCAAATCTCGAGGGGGCGAAGGCTGACCCCACGAACGAGGTTCACAGCCGCCCTCGAGAACGCGAGTCAGGGATGACCTAGGGGGGCCGGCGCGTGCCCCTAGCTCGAGAACGAACTCTCGAGGCCCCCGGGACATATCCAAGGCATAACCACGGAATACCCAAGGATCCCTTCGACGGGAGGCATCAGGCCACCGACTCTCATCGAACAGAGTTGGCACCTAGGTAATCCACACGGTATTGCTTAAATGAGAATGCCTCAGGGCTTCTATCGACCCCCGTCGAAGGGGGCACGAGTTCTCACTTGGATTTCAGTTGAATTTATACCCGTTACCAGCTCGTAGAGGACTTCGAGGCTCGCCCTTACGAAGGCCCACAGAGGACGTCGAGGCTCGTCCTAACGAGGATAGCACGATGCTCTTCGCCCAACAATCCGAGCGCAAGGATCCGTGGGAAGGATGCTATGAGGTAGTGAAAGCCCAGCCACACGAGACTCGAGGGCTAGACTACGCACGACACCCCTCGACGAAAGAGGGTCGAAAACGCTCGTAGCCTGGCAGACAGAGTTGCCCCCTCGATAGGGCACTATGACTCCAGTTTAACCCTCGAGGGAGCGAAGGCTGGCCCTCGGAAGGGTTTCGACAGCCGCCCTCGAGCACCCCTTTCCCAAGGAGGTGAAACTCTCGTAGCCTGGCGAACAGAATCGACCGCTCGATAGGGTGCTACGGCTCCAGGTAATCCTAACTCCCCTCGATAGAACACATGTCAAAGCCCCCAGAGGAGTTCTTAATCATTCCTCTGGGGCCTCGGGGGCTACCCTCGCGGGGTGCGCTCGCGCGCACCCCGCGGAGAATCGAACCTCCTACTAACCCTGCAGATCATCAGCAAAAGCCCCTATACGGATTCTTCTTATCCGCATAGAGGCTCGGAGGCTACTGTTGGGTACAAAGGTAAGGGGTATCCTAAACGTGTGATAAATCTAACCCTCAACATAGCAACCATTCTTAAGGCAGGATCCGATCAGCCGTTGAAGCCAACGGAGGAAGGCCCATAACGCGAAGGCTTACCTCACCGGCAACAAGTACCAGTCGTGGGCCGGCCCATTACTGGAAAAACGGACGGACAGGGGTCGAACGAACGACCCCTCGCCTCTACCTCGACTTACGGACAGGGGTCGAACGAACGACCCCTTTGCCCTCGCCTTTACCTCGAATGACGGACAGGGGGTCGAACGAACGACCCCTGAGAAGGAAGCTCGACCAACTTGTCTGCTCCCGGTATGGGTTAAAGGGGATCCGATGCGCCTACCTGCCCTCGCCTAACACCATGGGTGCCCACTACCGCGGTCAAATCCGTCAGCCCGCCGCCCATGCCCTAGACCTCTGTTGACCGTGTGACCGCTGTAGCCACGTCGCAGGTACGAAATCCAGAGGCACCCCCTCGAGTTATGAACAGGGCAGCCCTCGACCGTGTCTTTAGGGATACAACAAGGCCACGCCTGCCTCAACCCCCCCCCTCGACCGGGGGGGCTCGACCACCGTCCCCGATCACTCCGGCATGGTTCCCATCCAATCTGTCCCGCGTCAACTGTGGGACTCGTACCCGTCTACCGAAGGTCAACCCTGCTACGTCGTGACTTGCCGCAACATCCAGTCCGACATCACCATGCTCCGAAACACCGGAAGGACGGAGGGCCACGCTGCTACAGCGATCAACGTCCCTTCGCCAGCATGGCGTCACGGACACGCCTCCCATGCCGCTACAGTTTAGGACTCTGTACTCTCGTACCTCCCCTTGATATATAAAAGGGGACGCCGGGGTAGAAGAAAGGGGGACTCTCTCACACAGAAATCGGCTAAGACATTCGGACATCAGCTCTGACCTGCATACACCACTCACCCGATTGCTTGATCAATCTCTCAAGCGACCAATCGACCACCTAGGGTAGCCCTGCTAGTCCTAGGCTTCAGCTCATCCAGAGCACCCCGTGTAAACCTGCTTGTACCCCCTGTACGAGCACTTCGGTGCGAGATAATACAATCTATCCTCCCCACTGGACGTAGGGCCTTCTGCGCTTGAACCAGGATAAATCTTGTGTTCTTCTTGCATCACATCTGGGAGAGGGAGCACGCAATATACAAATTTACTAGCCGGTGGTCTTGACCCCCTGGATCATAACACCAACACTAATTATACTTTTTTATTTTATAATATATATTGATGTTTACGCAGTATATCTGTGATGTTCACATAGTATATATATGGTGTTTTATGTTATATTAATTGATGTTCGTATAGTGTTCATGTCATGTTCTACTATGTATTTGTGATGTTCGGTAATATAAAACGATGACTTAGGGTATATTTTTGTGTTGTTTGATAGTTTTTTTATTTGATTAATTAATTACTAAACTAAATGTGTAGTGTTAAAGTGATGTTCTATAATATATTTATGATGTTCGTGTAGTATACATATAATGTTCTATGTTATTTTCTACGATGTTCGTATAGTATTAATGTGATGTTCATTGATTACCTTTAAATACAGATTTATTATGAGATAAATGTTTTTAGGAGATATAACTTTTTTACATAAAAAAGCACGAAATCTTTGTTGATGTCAGCAATTTCGTTTTTTAGTGCATGGTTGTTGTTTGTCCACTGTTTGGTCCAATTAAAAACTTGTACTGGGCCTAATTTCGTGAAGAAAGTGAAGGAAGGAATAATTTTTTTTGCATATCCTTTGTTTCTTTTGGTTTTTATTGTTTCGGTTTGGCTTTTCACGAGAAGGCACTGAGGGGACGAGTCGCGTGAGCTGTCGGATGACACAAACGTACACCTTGGAGATCTCCGAGAGTCTTTCCAAATCTCACTCTTTAAATCATCTTTCGGAGAGTCATTTGCATAAAAATCGTTTTGTATATCTTTTCATTTTTCAACAGCTTTTCTAAATCTCATACATACTCTAGAGAGTCATTCTCATCTTCAATATTTAGGTAGCGAAAAATTCGGAATAGAGGATGGTTATATTTAGAACACCATTTAGATAACCTATTCGAGAGTACTTTTTCATCAAAATCTCTATTCCTAGCATATAGAAAGGATATGGAGAGTCTCTTGTAGATGCTCTTGGCCCAATAAAAAAAGCTAAAATCCTTTTGCCTTTTCACGTGAAGGCACAAGCGGGACGGGCCTCGCGAGCTGTCCATTGGCCCGACGACTGCAGGCCACTAGGTCGGCAGCTAGCTAAACTGCGCTGAAAGTGCTCGTGGGGAGCCGAACTGGGCCGAAAGCGTGCACGAGGGCGCAGGAGGCCGGGCTGGGCGGGGTGGTCGGCGGATGGCTTCCAGCCACCCTGGTCGGACATCAATCGCTCCCGACCCCCGGTGGCTGGAGACGCAGCCCGGCGGCCGGTGAGCTCACACGGTTTGGTGTCACCACGGCACAGGGAGCCCTGGCCAGCGTGGTTTCCATTCTTCAGCCCACCCCGAGATGCGGCTAGTACTGTCCACGGCACATATATAGTACATACGGTATGCCGGCAGTACTCGATCGGTCGTATGTAGGGATGAAAACGGGACGGATATTTATTCGACCGTCCGTCCGATCGAATTCGTTTAGAGGAGTTTAGATCTGTCTGTATCCGAGTCCGAAGATTAACATCTGATACCGTATTCGTATCCGAATACATAAATCGGTATATTTATGATATCGATATCTAATTGTATCATATCCGATATTTCTCATACTATTTGTATTCGAATCCGAATCCGAACAGCGATATCCGTTCGTATCCGATCCGTTTTCATCCTTAGCCGTATGTATGTTTGTGTCGACTGTGTGGTCACGTCATCTCAACACACGTACTAGTACTCTACTAATTAATAACTTTGGTTTGTGAGTATACAAAAAAAACTTGGTTTGCTTGATCGAAGAATAATAAAAAAAAGACTTGAACCAAGCATTCTCTGTGAATTATTATTACTATTTTTCTTTTCTTATTTGCACTGCCCTTCATCATATTCATAAGTATATAACTCGAAAAAAAGGAAATGAATCTAGGAATGGTTTTCTTGTGTTTTGAAAATCATGCATTTCAATGGAGCAAGTAAGGTCAAAACCTCTTCCTTGTCTACTACTCGCAGCAACGCGCGGGACTTACTCAGGGGGTGGACTTACTCAGGGGGTGTTTGGTTTAGGGTCTCTAAAATTTAGCTACTAAATTTTAATCATTTTTAATCACTAAAATGTCAAACAGCCCCACTAAAAGTGGTCCCTAAAGTTTAGAGCCTTTAGTCATGAAGAGGTAGTTAAAACTCACTAAAATATTTTAGTCCACTAAAGTTTAGTAGGTGGGAACCAAACACCCCCTCGGTTATTCCTAGTACTAATTGAATTGAATGACTTTTGGGTTTTCATAAATACTAAGACAATTCAGTGATGTGTACCGATCTACGCTCCACAATAGTGTACATTTTGTATACAAAAGTCCTGGATATACCACTGAATCAGATATTGCTGTTTAATACTCTTACAGCATGAAATCAACACAAGAGTCAGGCCACGAAGCGAAGTGCCTGAAGAACCATTGAAGAAGCTAGGAACATGTCATTTCTTTATCAGAATTCAAGAGAAAAGGAATTTTATTCAGTTTTCACCCGAACATCACATTTATATTATACCTAGAGAGATACTTCCTCTAACCCAAACTATATTACGTTCTGACGTTTCTAGATTCATAACATTTGCTATGTATTTAGACATAACATATATCTATGTGGGTAGCAAAAGCTGTGAACCTAGAAAAGTCCGAACGTAACGTCTTATAATTTGGAACGGAGGGAGTATATATACCAATTAATAGACTTGTAAAAGCCCACATTATATCAACAGTGCGAGAATGCAGCACATAGATAAATATTTGTAGACAACAATAGAAGCTTAATATTACAAGGTGCTGTCAGAGTTATACCATAACGGAAGGAATGGTAATGCTCGTCAAATTAGCCCAGAATCTCATATCCTTGTAATGCAGGGTAACAGCTAACAGGTAATCAGTTTCACCATTTGTCGGTTTACGCCTGGAAAAGGGACATGAGTAGAAGATCGTGTTAAATGAATGATTATAACAACTGAATCAGTACAATTGGACATAAAGCACAAAAGCATCACTCCATACCATCAAAGCAATAAACTGTTTTAGGATCACTATTAGTTTTGACCATTTGCTCATTCCCATCGCAAATGGGCACACATTGTCGAAATAAGTGCCAAGTGCATATATTCAGAAAAAAGGTATACACTAATCTGTAATTATTTTAGTATCCTTTTCTCCAACAACATAAACAACATACAGACTCATTGTCAGTCATTATGCAAACAGCTCTGCAAATCTGAAGGCCAAATACTTAAAGCTAAAATCCCACAAGTCTCAATAAATCAGAACAAAATTGCAACGCACAGAAACAAAAGAAAAGCCATCGTAGACCAGGGGAAAGGAACAGTTCCTCTATTGTTACATAGTAAGCTTGGAATTCAGAATTTAAACTTTTTTTTACCAAACTTGGTATAAGAAACAAGGGATGAAAGACTACCTCATTACGGTAGAACTTGCCCTTCATGTTTAAATCAACGGATAACCTTCTATAACCTTTCTGAATAGTATTCCCCGGCCTGCTCCTGTAAGCACATAATGCAAAAAATTAACAGCTATAGGCCTAAAGTACAAGACTAACGTAATGGTAGCGAGATCCAAAGTACAAAACTGATGGTAGCCAGAAAGGGTCTAGGGAGGAAATGAAGCAAAATACACCCAGCCACGTACCACGGATTACGAATGCAGCAGCTGAAGACGTGCAGGAGGAAGGGACTAGGTCCCGGTGCACGGCCAAGCAGGCTGCAATCATCGACTGCCAATGACAAGCTGTCACTACCAAGGTGGTATTGCACAAGCATGCTGCCAGTGAAGTAGACAACATTGTCACCCTTGAACGTATGCAGTATCTTGGAGGAAACACTTATGTTCCTATCTTCCATGAACAAGGTATTGCCTCCGAAGCTTTTTATTGGGACAAACCTTTGCAGCACAAGGTCTGCTAGTTTGTAAACGAAGATTTGTGTCCCAGATAAATCAATGTAGTTACCAAGCACCAGGATCTCTGAACCACACTCTATCAGGCCCAAAGGATTGGGGTGTTAGATGATAAGATATTCAGGTATACGAATGAGTTGTTGTAACCGTGGTTAGTACCACCTCGTGTATCCTCAATGTAACTCTCATGTAATATGCATATATAATGAAGTACCAGGACCCCTTAGAGGGCAATCTATTCCTGCATATCTTCTTATATGGTATCAGCAGCCTAATCCTAACGGAACTCGATCCAAATCTACGCGTGCGCGCATCCATCACTGGCCGCCTCCATGGCCGACTCTTCTACCTCCGCACCGCTGGCCTTTGGCCTTCTCCCTGTCGTCTCCGAGAAACTCACGCGCGGGAACTACAACATGTGGTACGCCACGGTATCGTTCGCGCTCAAGGGGGCTCGTCTTGGTGGGTACATCTTGACCACAGCCGCCCCCCCTGCTGCTCTCCTCGACGTCGCGTCCACGACCGATGGCAAGAAGATTGATCCCCAGCCCAACCCAGCGTATGACAAGTGGGTAGCTGAGGATCAGATCGTCCTCAGCTATCTCTTCTCGTCTCTCTCGAAGGAGATCTTCGGTCAGGTTGCTACTGCGACCACCGCGAAGGAGCTCTGGGCTGCCATACAAGTTCTGCGCGCCTCACAGTCACGGGCGCGCATCATGTCCAGACGTATGGCGCTGGCCACCGCATCCAAGGGCGCATCTACGGTGGCCGAATTCTTTGTCAAGATGAAGGGGCTCACCAATGATATGGCCTCGGCGCATCGCAAGCTTGAAGACGAGGAGCTCGTCACCTTCATCATCACGGGTCTCGGTGAGGAGTTCGAATCTATCGTCTCTGCCATAGCTTCTCGTGTTGAGCCAATCAGTGTCAATGAGATGTATGCCAAGCTTATGGCGTTTGAACAGCGCAAGGAGATTAACAGCGGCGAATCTCAATCCTCCGCCAATGTTGCCACCAAGGGTGGCCGTGGGGGCAGTTCGTCCTACCCCAATCAGCAGCAACGTAACCGCGGTGGTTTCCGTCGTGGTGGAGGTAGCCGTGGCTATGGCGGCAATGGAAGCCGCGGCAACAACGGTGGCGGCAATGGCGGCCGCAACAACTTTCTCTCTGGCGTTTACTATCAACTCTGCGGTAAGGAAGGGCACCTGGTGGTGCGCTGCTTCAAGCATTTCGACACCAACTTCACTGGGCCGCAGCAGCAGAAGAGCGCATCGTCGGCAAGTACGGCGTCCTACGGAGTTGACACGAACTGGTATGTTGATTCCGGTGCTACGGATCACATAACTGGTGAGTTGGAGAAGCTCTCGTTCCGCGACAAGTACCGTGGAGGTGACCAGGTGCTCATGGCTAATGGGGCAGGTATGCATATTAACCACGTTGGTCAGGGCTTTTTGCACTCCCCAATTCGTGACATTCATCTAAAAAATATTCTCCATGTTCCTAGTGCAAATAAGAATCTTGTTTCTGCACATCGTCTTGTTAAAGATAACAATGCTTTCCTTGAGCTTCATCCACACCGTTTCTCTCTTAAGGAACAGGCGACGAGGAAGACACTCCTCGAAGGGCGATGTGAGGGCGGCCTTTATCCTTTGAAGCCTCACAATTCACGAAACCAGCATCATCCCTCCAATAAACAAGTCCTCGGTGTCATCAAAGCGTCTACCTCGTTATGGCAAAGTCGTTTAGGTCATGCTTCGTCTACTGTCGTCAAGAGTATTCTTAGTCGTCATCAGTTGCCCTTTTCTAGTGATTCAAATAAAGTTAGTGTGATTTGTGATGCATGTCAGATGGGCAAGAGCCATCAATTACCCTACCCCATATCAACTAGTGTTTTGATCAAACCTTTTGAACTTGTTTTCACTGATGTGTGGGGACCAGCACCAACTTCAGTAGGTCGCAATTCCTACTATGTTAGTTTTATTGATGATTTCAGCAAGTATACTTGGATTTACTTGTTGCGTTTTAAGTCTGAAGTTTTTCCAGTGCTTTCATGATTTTCAAAGTATGGTTGAGCGTCAATATAACCACAAAATCCTTGTTGTCCAATCGGACTGGGGAGGAGAATATCAACCTTTAAACACCTTCTTTAAACGCCTAGGTATTTCTCACCATGTATCTTGCCCACATGCACACCAACAGAATGGGTCTGCAGAACGCAAACATCGTCACATTGTTGAAGTAGGTCTCTCCCTTCTTGCACATGCATCCATGCCACTAAAATTCTGGGATGAAGCTTTCTTAACCACAGTGTTTATTATTAATCGTCTTCCATCAAGGGTTATTAATAATAGTACACCGCATGATCGCCTCCTTGGTTCTCCACCAGATTATTCTTTTCTTCGTACATTCGGTTGTGCAGTTTGGACGAACTTGAGACCTTACAACACTAAGAAAGTCCAATTTCGATCTCAACGTTGTGTTTTCCTTGGATATAGTAATCTCCATAAAGGTTTCAAGTGTATTCATCCCTCTACTGGACGTGTCTATGTATCGCGTGATGTCGTTTTTGATGAAACTGTGTATCCTTTCTCACAACTTCATCCAAATGTTGGTGCCCGTCTACGTGCTGACCTTGAACTCTTACCCGACACACTCACAAATCCGTCAATAGAGTTTGGGAACGCAAAATTGCATGATCAATGTTTGGTTAATACTGACCCCACTAATGTTGCATCTAGTTCTACTATTGTTATGGATCCTACAGATGAAGATTCTGGCGCAAACAGTGAAGAAACGGCCTCTCCGGGCCATTATTTCATGGCTTCACCGTGCACGGCACGTCGCGATACTGGAGGCACGAGAACTGAAGATGCTTCACCTGCACCTCATACTGACATGACAGCGGCATCATCTTCAGGTTCAGGGCCTAGTGCGCCTGCGTCTGCTCCGGTGTCGGTCGCTGCCTCCACCACCGATGGCGGCACGGGATCCTCTACGACACGGGATGCTGCATCTGGCTCCCTGTCTGCGTCGCCAGGTGCCACATCGTCGCCGGTTGCCGCAGTGGATCCTCGGCACCACATCCAGCCGGTCGAACCTGCTCTGTCCCCTGGATCAGGTGTGGGCGGTGCTCCTGTGGACTCTTCACCAGTTGCACCTGCTATGGCGCCACCAACCTCGCCACCTGCTCCTCTCCATGGCACAAGACTTCAACACGGTATTTCTAAACCTAAGCGGTACACTGATGGGACAGTACGTTGGGGTCTCCACAGCTCTGTTGAAGCTACTGAGCCTACTAGTGTCACAGCTGCTTTGCGTGATGATCGGTGGGTCTCGGCCATGAACATGGAGTATTCTGCCTTGATGGGTAATCAAACTTGGCATCTGGTTCCAGTGCCCAAGAACAAGAACATTATCGGGTGCAGGTGGGTCTACAAAGTCAAAAGGAAAGCTGATGGCAGTGTCGATCGATACAAAGCATGACTTGTTGCAAACGGTTATAAACAACAATTTGGAATTGATTACGAGGACACTTTCAGTCCGGTTGTTAAAGCAGCGACAATTCGGCTTGTGTTGGCATTAGCAGTGTCAGAAGGGTGGTCTTTATGTCATCTCGATGTGCAAAATGCGTTTCTTCATGGTGTGCTTGAGGAAGAGGTTTATATGCATCAACCTCCGAGTTATGAGGATGTGACGAATCCGAACTTTGTTTGCAAATTAGACAAGGCTCTATATGGACTCAAGCAGGCACCACGAGCTTGGTATGCTCGGTTGTGTGGGAAACTTGTTCAGTTGGGGTTCACACCATCCAAAGGAGACACCTCACTGTTCTACTATCATAAAGGGCCAGTTACAGTGTTTGTCTTAGTCTATGTTGACGATATTATTGTGGCTAGTTCCTCACTAGCCGCAACCAAGGCCCTACTCAAAGATCTTGAAGCTGAGTTTGCTCTAAAGGATCTTGGTGATCTTCATTACTTCCTTGGCATTGAGGTGAAGCGAGGTACTGATGGCCTTACTTTGACACAACAGCGGTATGCTACTGATGTGGTCAAGCGTGCGAATATGTGGAACTGTAAATTTGTTGACACTCTTGCATCTGTTACTGAGAATCTCAGCGTCACAACAGGAGATCACCTTGGTGAAGCTGATTCTACGACATATAGAAGTGTAGTTGGAGCACTTCAATATTTAACACTTACCAAACCTGATTTGTCGTTTGCTGTGAATAAAGTCTATCAATTTCTTCATTCGCCAACCACGACACACTGGAGTGCAGTTAAGAGGATTTTGCGTTATGTGAAAGGAACTCTGACCATGGGTTTGAAAATAAGGAAGTATCCCTCGACTCTTGTCAGCGCATTCTCTGATGCCGATTGGGCAGGGTGCGTAGATGATAGGAGGTCCACGGGCGGTTTTGCAGTGTTCTTCGGTCCAAATCTTGTGTCATGGAGTGCTCGAAAGCAACCTACAGTGTCACGGTCGAGTACTGAAGCGGAGTATAAGGCCTTAGAGAATGCGACGGCTGAGATGATGTGGATTCAGAGATTGTTGACAGAACTTGAGTTTCACATTCTCCTATTGCATGTCTATGGTGTGACAACATTGGTGCAAAATATCTGTCGTCTAATCCTGTTTTTCATGCAAGGACAAAGCAAATTAAAATTGATTTCCATTTTGTGCGTGAGAGAGTAGCACAAAAGTTGTTGGATATCAGGCATATCAACACTGGTGATCAGGTGGCAGATGGCTTCACTAAACCAATCTTAGTTTCCAATTTGAAAGAATTCAGATACAATCTCAACCTTGTTAGTGGCTGAGATTGAGGGAGGATGTTAGATGATAAGATATTCAGGTATACGTATGAGTTGTTGTAACCGTGGTTAGTACCACCTCGTGTATCCTCAATGTAACTCTCATGTAACATGCATATATAATGAAGTACCAGGACCCCTTAGAGGGCAACCTATTCCTGCATATCTTCTTATATGGGGAGCTTGTCTTTAGGGACTGTGGCGACCAGCTCTGACCTCCGCCTATCCCATCCTGCTGCACAGGTGGGTCGATCTGGAAAACCTAGTGTGCATTTTCTTCTTCGTAGGAAGTGTGCAACACGTACAGCTTGCCTTGGAACGACAATGGTGAAAACCCCATTTTGTGTTCCTAGCTCGACAGAGTCCATTGCCGGTCCTGGGAGGTAGCAAAGGCCGCACGGCCTACCACAGGAAGTGCAAGCATGACCGTCATGGTTCCAGCGGCGTCGAAGGAAACGGAAGCGGAGACGACTCTTGCAAGCATCCTGATCCTATACTGAGGAGCACAGTCGTGGAGCTGCGGGCCCAGGTGCGGGAGGAGCGTGCCTAGGGGTGGGAGCTCGGCGACGTCGCCGGTGAAAGGGTGGAGGAGGCGGACGGCGCCGCCGTAGTCCGGGTCTGGGTCCCGCAGCAGTAGCAGGAGGCCGTCGACCGAGTCGACGACCCAGTAGCTGTCGCCGAGGAGCGGGACCCGGGCGCGGACCAGAGCACCCGTGTCGAGGTGGAGGAATCGGGCGCACCCGCCCAGGTCTGTGTCACCGGCAAGACTATGGCTACTGCTTCCGATCAAGCTCATGTCGATGACGCGAAACAGATCAGGTGCAGGCGGCCTAGCGGATGGGTGAGCGGCCCCAACTAGATCAACTGATGGCGGCCCAAGTAACTGAAGCCCTTACCGTTAAACCGCTACCGTCGTTTCCGTTAGGCCCATGTAACGGGCAAGGACGTTGTTGCTCCTATGTAATGTCTTCGTCCCCAAGTTGGTGAACTGAACTGAGTTCCAGACTCTGAACCGAGCCCATCGTGGCCGGCGGCGGCGATCTCTCGGCTCGGTCGGAGTTCGAATTGTGCTAAACTTAGTTCCAATTATCAATACAATCGCAGTACAGTTACATCTGGTATCAGATTCGTTCGATCCTCCACCAACCGCATCCTCTGATCCCCACTTGTACCAAGCCGCACTTCGTTGCTTTGATCTCTCTAATCCATCGGTGTGCTCTGCAATCGCTTCGGGTCCGATCGAGATCCTGAATCGCAGTGCTGCTGCGGTTCTGTAGATTTCACCGTAATTCCCAAGCACGTGAGCTATCTTGTGGCGAGATCAGCACATTGGAGTTACCTCTGCACAACACCCGCCACCAATCGACCATGGCGACATCAGAGGAATAGTACGGGAAGCTACTCGCACTTCTCGAGAAGAACGCCTCAGGAATCGGTGAACTCCAGAACTCGATGGTGGAGATGCGATCTCTGCACACCGACATCAATCTCTGGAAGCCACAGATGGACAACCGCGTCAATGGTCTAGAGCTCGTTGTACTTGAGCTCGGCGACAAGGTGGAGAAGGCATTGAGCGGTCTCCCTCAAGCCGTACTACTCTCTACACCGGAGATCACCATCGCTTCATCAACCGTCTCGGAGGTCAAGCCACCGCCTCTGCAGATGCAGACGCTAGGCTCCGCACATCTGGAACCAACCCCACCTGGGGCGGCGTCAGGGTCGTTAGACCGAAGCAAGGCGGCCTACGGGTTGGTGTTTACCACTGCCCCAGGCCAACATCGGCCACAAGGTGACATACCCCTGCCCAATCCAGTGCATTCTAAGCTTGTTCCACCTGTTATTGTTAGTGATGGCTCCCTCAAATTCCTTCATCACCCTACCATGCCTGATATCACTTTTCCACCATTTGATGGTTCTAACCCTAGGTTATGGGTTAAAGACTGTCTTTCTTATTTTACTATCTATCAAGTCGATCCTACCATGTGGATTAGATATGCTACTATGCACCTTACTGAGTTTGCTAAGCTGTGGTTTCAGACAATTCAATCAAATATATTTGACATGTTTTGGGATCATTTCTGTGCAATTGTATGTGCCAAGTTCAACAAAAATGAACATGACTTAGTTCTTAGACATTTCTTTCATACCAAACACACTACCACAGTTCATGATTACATAGAAAAATTCCGTGATATCATCCACCAACTCCTTGCTCATGAACCTACTTTTTCTACTACTGCCATCACTAATAGATTTGTCGATGGGCTCAAACATGAGATTAAATGTGTGGTTATGATGCATAAACCCCAAAACTTGGACTCTGCTAGTGCTCTTGCCTTGTTACAGGAAGAAGCACGGTATGGACCTCAACTCCATGCAAGGAAAGGTGAAGGCTCATCCTATTATAAGAAGACTTATTATGAGCAGCCCAAATACAATTCCAGTAGTACTGGATATCTTCCACGAGTTGTTTCAAGTCCATCAGATGATAAAAAGTCAGTGGACTCTAACAAGACCAAGAGTACAGAAGATAAGCTCAGAACTCTCAAAAACTACAGAAGGGCAAAAGGCTTATGCTTCATGTGTGGTGAAAAGTGGCATCAAGCACATAAATGCCAATACATCTCTATTCAGTCAATGGAAGAAGTTTGGTCAGTGGTCCCAGATGATCCTACTCCTGTGTCCAGCCCTGATCAAGGACATGAATCAGATACAAGTGATGAACTTTGTGAGATTTCTTTTGAAGCAATGAATGGTATGGATAATCATGCTACCATGAGACTTAGAGGGTTTATTGATGACCAAGAAATCTACATGCTCATCGATTCAGGCTCTTCTCATTACTTCATCAGCGAGGCCTGTGCTACAAGAATTCATGGCCACCAATCCTTACAAGAAACTGTGCAAGTTCGAGTGGCCAATGGGCAATTCATTCAATGCTCCCATGAGATCCCGGGCCAACTTTGGCATATCCAAGGAGTGACCTTCAAAAATACCTTAAAGATTCTTCCTATGGATTCCTATGATGTTATCATTGGCATGGACTGGCTCTCTGTTCACAACCCCATGAAAATACACTGGGGGGCAAAATGGATTCTATTTGAGGTCAATGGCAAACCAATCAAGATCCAGGGAATTACCCAACTGCTGTCATGGGGCCTCCTGTTTCTCCTAACCAGCTTTCATCCATGCTGAATCAAGACTCAGTACTTTTTTGTATCTAGCTTAATGTTGTCTGTTCATTTGCCGATCAGGAGCAATACATCCATCCTGATATCCAGCCTCTAATTGACAAATACTCAGCCATTTTCCAACCCTTGCCTGGATTAACTCCATCCAGAGATGGAGATCACAGAATACCTCTTATGCTAGGCGCTGCCCCTTTCAGACTCAGACCATGCAGATATACACCCTTCCAGAAAGATGAAATTGAAAAGCAAATCCAAGAATTACTGGATAAAGGCTTGATCCAACACAGTTCTAGTCCATTTTCTTCTCCTGTACTGCTAGTCAAAAAGAAGACAGGTGATTGGAGGTTATGTGTTGACTATAGAAGATTGAATTCTGTTACAGTTAAAAACACATACCCTCTCCCATCATTGATGAGCTATTAGATGAATTACATGGTGCCCAATGGTTCACATCTCTAGATCTATGTTCTGGATTTCACCAGATAAGAATGGGTGTTGGACATGAGTACAAGACAGCATTCCAAACCCATAAAGGTCACTATGAGTATCAAGTCATGCCATATGGTGTTACAGGTGGCCCTGGCACATTTTAGGAAATTATGAATACTATCCTAGCTCCATATCTGAGACAGTTTGTTATTGTCTTCATTGATGATGTGTTGATATATAGCCTCTCTTGGTCTGAACACCTACACCATCTTGACTTAGTCTTTCAGCTACTTCAACAACATCAACTCTATGTTAAGAAGAAGAAGTGCAATTTTGCTACATAGGAGCTTACCTATCTGGGTCATATTATCAGCTCAGCTGGGGTCTCAACTGATCCTAAGAAAATTCAGATAATCAGTGCTTGGCCTTCACCAATCAATGTCAAGGAACTTCGAAGTTTTTTGGGCATGGTTGGATACTATAGAAAGTATGTGAAGCACTTTGGCCTCATTTCCAAGCCTTTGACCAACCTCCTCAAGAAGGGTCAACTCTATGTATGGAATTCAGATACTGAAGCCTCATTTCAGACTTTAAAGCATGCTCTTATGACAAATCTAGTTTTGGCCTTGCCTGATTTTTCTAAGCAATTTGAACTCGAGACAGATGCCTCTGATAAGGGCATTGGTGCTGTTTTGCAACAGGAAGGTCATCCTATTGCTTTCATCAGTAAGGCTTTGGGTCCAAAGGCACAGGGTCTCTCCACCTATGACAAGGAATGTTATGCAATTCTACTGGCGGTGGATCATTGGAGATCTTATCTACAGCACTCAGAGTTTCTTATCAAAACTGATCAAAAAAGTCCCATACACTTAGATGACCAGAGACTAAGCACACCTTGGCAACATAAGGCCCTAACCAAACTCTTGGGCCTTACTTACAAGATTGTGTACAAGCAGGGCAAAGAAAACAGAGTTGCTGATGTCTTATCTCGCACATCTCATGCTCCTACTCATGATATCCATGCAGTCTCAGTTGTGACTTCACCTTGGTTACAGTCCTTACAAGCAGCTTATATGCAAGACCCTGAGTCCGCTAAGTTACTCCAAGAGCTTGCAATCTCATCCCCTTCTGGTCATTATACACTCAGTAAGGATGTTATCTACTTCAAAAACAGAATCTGGATTGGCAACACTTCAGAATTACAAGGACAGATATTGCAGGCCTTCCATAGTAGTCCCATTGGGGGTCACTCAGGTTTCGAGGCAACATATTACAGACTCAAGAAACTTTTTGCTTGGCCTCACCTTAAGCAAACAGTTAAGGAATTTGTAGCTAACTGTTCTGTTGACACCGTTTTTCGGCATGTGTCAAATGAGCTAAGACTTGCATTGATCGGTAGCCGTTTTCTATCGGCATCGGAAGGTCATCGGTCAATGTTACCAATGAGAGTGAATGCTGCGAAAGGGATAAGTTTGTTGCCGATGGAAGCAGGACGATTCTTGCCGATAGGAGTTAATTGGTAAAGACAAGTTACCAGTGGAGGTGAAGAGTTGCCGATTGGAAGGTATTACCGATAAGGAGATGATGCCGATGGGCACAGGGTAACGTGGCGGTTGACGTCAGCAGGGGATTGCCGATGGCAATAGAAGGAAGTTGCGGATTGAAGAGTCTGCCAATGAAAAGTTTCATCGAAGAGAGGACATAAGGAAACTGGTGATCTTATACCAGTATTGTTATAGAAGTTTGAGTCCGACTCTTGCACGAGTCGTTTGTTTCCTTAAAAATAGAGGTGTCTGTTTAGGAAAATAGCATTGTTATTTGGGTCCGACTCCTGCGCGAGTCAGTTATTTCCTTTAAAATAGGGGTTTGTTTTGTTTAGGAAAGGTACGAGTCGTGTTTGTCTACAACTCCTATTGTCGGAGTATAAATATGTACCTAGGGGTCATGAGAAATGAATCCAATCAATACAAATCAATTACTTTTTTATCTACTTTACCAGCAATTTATCTTTACTACATTAGGTTTAATTATCTACGAGTTCTTCAAGTTTCGACGGGCTGCATCTCATCGACCTCCGTCAACCCTTGCAAGTTATGTGTTTGAGCAATCTGAGCCTTGACGTTCGGGCGCATCGCTGTCGTCTCGTTCAGCTCTACTCTAGTTATCCTGATCAAGTTTGAACCTTGACATCCGGGCGCATCGCCGTTGTCTCGTTCCGACCTTGTTCTAGTTATCGTCCTTGTCGATTAACTGGTCAAATCGACTGTCACACCTTTGGATATCGTATTCGGGTATAAGCCCGAGGTGTTCGCAGATCCTGACACTTTTTGTGTAAACATGTTCCATCTGTCAGCAAGCCAAGACTGAAAGAATATCTTATCCTGGACTCTTAGCCCCTCTACCGGTCCCACTAGGTGCTTGGCAGACTATAACCATGGATTTCATCGAAGGCCTTCCTCGATCCAAATCTTACAACTCTATATTAGTGGTAGTGGACAAATTTACAAAGTATGCACACTTCCTGCCCTTGTCTCATTCATTTACTGCTATGGATGTAGCTATGCTATTCATGCAGCACATCTTCAAACTTCATGGGTTGCCCCAAATCATTATATCTGACAGAGACAAGGTCTTCACAAGTCACCTATGGAAGGAGTTGTTCAAGGTTCTTGGCACTAATCTGAACTTTAGTAGTGCCTACCACCCTCAAACGGATGGCCAAACGGAGAGAGTGAATCAGTGCCTGGAAACATATCTGAGATGTTTTGTCCACTCCTGTCCAACTAAGTGGCAATCCTGGTTACCCTAGCAGAATACTGGTACAATACTTTTCATCATTCATCATTGGGGACTACACCTTTTTATGTTCTCTATGGCCACCATCCAAGAGAACTGGGCCTTGTTCCTCCTGGACCTCATCCCTGTCCTGGTCTTGATGATTGGCTCCAAGACAGAGAACTAATGCAACAACTTGTCCATCAGCACCTATTGCGAGCTCAGAAGAAGATGAAAACACAAGCTGATAAGAAGAGAACATTTCGGGCATTCCAGGTTGGGGACTCTGTGTATGTCAAAATACAACCTTATATTTAGACAACCTTGGCTTCAAGGTCTTCCAACAAGCTAGCCTTCAAATACTTCGGGCCTTTCACCATCATAGAGCAGATCAATGATGTAGCATACAAGCTCCAACTTCCAGCTACCTGTCTCATCCACCCGGTGTTCCATGTTTCTATGCTCAAGAAGGTTGTACAACCGCACACTCAAGTTTGCAACGAGTTGCCTGATCCTACTGCCAACTTTCAGGTACCAGATACTATACTCGATCGACGCCTACATATGCACAACAACACTATTGTTCCACATGTGTTAGTGAAATGGTCCAACTTGCCGGTGGATCTGGCCGCCTGGGAAGATGAAGAAGCACTGCGCCAGGAATTTCCGAAAGCTTCGGTTTGGGGACAAGCCGTTCCTTGTCGGAGGGGGGATGTCACCGGCAAGACTATGGCTACTGCTTCCGGTCAAGCTCATGTCGATGACGCGAAACAGATCAGGTGCAGGCGGCCCAGCGGATGGGTGAGCGGACCCGACTGGATCAACTGATGGCGGCCCAAGTAACTGAAGCCCTTACCGTTAAACCGCTACCGTCGTTTCCGTTAGGCCCATGTAATGGGCAAGGACGTTGTTGCTCCTATGTAATGTCTTCGTCCCGAAGTTGGTGAACTGAACTGAGTTCCAGACTCTGAACCGAGCCCCTTGTGGCCGGCGGTGGCGATCTCTCGGCTCGGCCGGAGTTCGAATTGTGCTAAACTTAGTTCCAATTATCAATACAATCGCAGTACGGTTACAGTCTGGGTGGCCGGGGTAGATGCGGTGGCCCTCGGGAAACATCATCCAGCGCCGCGGGTGGAAGCGCCGGTCGGCCAGGCCGCGGCCGCGCGGGGAGTCGGTGCCGGAACGCCAGCTGGTGCAGACGGCCCGCAAACGGACGTAGTCCAGCAGGTCGCCGCAGGCTAGCACGCGCAACGCCACCGCGCGGATTAGATCTTCGGGCAGCGACGCCCAGTAGCGAGGCCCGATGTCCCAGGTGCGGCGGCGTGGTTCCCGGCGCCGCCGGAGGTGACGACATCTTGCTTGAGTTCGTCGATCCGATCCTGGCTCCCGTGTGATCGCCGATCCGATCCACCAAGACGGCAGAATTTGGGGAAGGAAACCTAGAGATCGAGGTGGCGACGTGGCGTCCAGCAAGCCAGCAGTTTCGAAAGCCCATTGTTTCGAATTTTTTAACAATGTTAAGGCCTAACATGGTGTTAACGCCAAGTCAGCCACATCTCACACAGTTTTTAAAGCCCATTGTTCAAAAAGTATATCACGTTTCGAAAGACGAAATTGAATTTCATTTAAAATCGCATATATGGTGCTACTAACATGGTGTTTGGCCGAGCGTCACGCAGTCCATACATAGTACGAGTTATTCTAGACTGAGGCTCCGGCGGCGCGTCCGTTGGGCGGTGGGAAGCGTGCACGTCTCCGGCGAGGTGAGGAAGGGCGACGCAGGCCATGGCTTGCTGCTGCTGCGGCTCGTCCATCTCATCGTTCTCTTCCTTGTGCACAACCCGCCTCTCGTCGTCAGAGTCGGAGTCCACGCGGCGAAGCTTAGACGAGGACGGCCGCGGAGGCATGACCATGATGCACGGCTGCGGGAGCTGCGGCCAGGCCGTCGTCGTCCGCAGGCTCTCGGTCGTCCTGGGCGGCATCGAGAGCACCCCCGGGAGACGAGCGTGCGCCACCGGCCGCCGCACCAGCAGGAGCGCCGCAAGCCACCGACGACATCGGCGGAGAGGCCAGGTGCATCACGTCGTAGTACGTTGTGATGATTGATTATTAATGTTGGCTGTACCGATCGATTGACCTCTCGGCCGGGATGCAATGTCGTCTTGAGAGTTTTAAAGCCAAGGAACAGCAGTCTGAACATGAAGCCGAGCCGGAGTCGGATCAGCTCCGAGTCGGAGTAGACTCTGTATCTAGAAGAGCTGCAAATTTGCAATGGCCGCCTCACACCGAATCCGAGACGGCAAGGGATCGGATTATCTATGCAGTGGAGGCCGGGGAAGTAATGGTGAGGTGTGGATTCGCCGGCCAAGGAGCCTGGGCCTGGTGCATGCTCAGCACGCAAGGGCCAAGGGCCAAGGATTATATTGAGTGATTATTAGCAGTCACTTACTAGTTCGGTAGTTCCTATTGGGCACAAAGTAGGTCCAAGAGTTGCAACGTATAAATAATGAGCTCAGTCAGCTATGTATCACTTTGGGTCAAACCAAAATTTCAGTGTTATTATAATAAGGGAGCAGCTAATGCACGGCCGTCTTCGCACACTCCAATTAAAGAAAGAAGGGAGCAGCGTATTATAGCTGATTCGTACGACCTTCCCTTTTATAGTAAAATCAGTTATTATATTCTTTTTACAGCAAGAAGCCTTTCTGTTTTTGGTAACTGCAGATATTAAAAAGGCAAATCTTCCGCATTGTACCCTTTATTGGTCTTACACAACAGCTACAAAGCAACCGAATTTGACTGGCAATAATGCAGACAGTAAGGCCATGTATATTTGAGTTGTTTTGCCCTTATAAATTTACAATCAAGATCTAGAAAATTTTGATTGGGTTTTTCCCCATGAAACAAGATCTGAACACAAAAGCATCGCACAAAATATTCTTTGCCCAAGATTCACATCTAACAATTATGAATGCACATCTAACAAGTGCCAGCTCGATTTTTTATGTTCTTGACTTGTACTACCAAGATGAATGGAGACTTTGCCTGCTTATTCACTAATCTGCTTCAACTGCACTGCTCCCTGCACAAACACAGACAAAATAAAAACATTGTGATTTGGACATAGTAGAAGCATAAAAAAGCGTGATAATATGCAGAAAAAAATGCTGCCTTGTTTTGTTTGCTTTGGTGACTGAATATATACGCCCAATGAGGGTAAAAAATAATACCTAGGATCTTGCATTAACTTGCCTAAGGGATTATGGATTTGAATTCCCCCTAATTCTGATCTCCTAGACGTAGTATAAGAAGCATCTCAAGCAAACACTTTCAGTATTGAATAATCTGCCACTTTCAGTATTGAATGTTTCACAACAAATGTGCATTGTGTTAGGAAAAATAGTGTTAGGCATTAAGCAATAATATTGTTATAAATTATGCAAAACAGTGTGACTGATAAAGCAGTAATAGTGAGACAACCAGAAATGAAGGCTAATAGCTCAAGCATAAGGAGAAATGGGTGCACTTAGTTTTAAAACTTGGCGCCGCTCGGTCGCTCTGAGGAGGACCTAGGATACTGACATGGTGAGGAGCACCACACCAGCTGGATACAAAGGTCATGGGGATAGCAAGATATAAACAATGCATTGGACTGTTTAAAATACATATGCAATAGCAAGATGTAGCAACTGGAAAAAGATGTAGATAGGGGATGTTTCTCGAGCCTCTATTGGTGATGAGCATGAATGTTGTAGTGGATGGCATTTTCTTAGGCAATTTAAGTGTCATACATTAGACAACAATGTCTTCCTAAATACGCAATTTAGCCTATTCTTACTAGTCAAAAAGACCATATCGTCATGATAAAACAAGATGTGATGAGACACAGAGCTATAGGCATGAAAAACTAATGAATTATTTACACCCCAAGTATGTAGATTTAATAGTAAAAAATCATACAAAATCTACAACCATTTACCATTTAAGCCTAAGTCCTTCAACTCAAGTATAAGGTGCTCATATAACTCAAAACAACTCAAAAGCTCGACTCAGCACCATGGTTTACCTTTGAAGTGACCAGCTCCCACAAAACGATATCAAAGCTGAAAGTGTTTGCCCTATGATCACACTTCCATTTTGAGACAAGTACATCAAAATTGATATCCTGCTTCTCTGTACATGACCTGCATTCCTGCATGTTAAAAAACAAATAACATGTGTCAAAAATTTCTTGCTGGTAGGAGATAAAAAAAGATGCCTATGTTCCTAGAGTTTCTATTGGTGATGAACAGGTTTTGTAGTTTATTCAATTTTTCTAGGCAATTTAAGTGTCATTCATTAGGCAACAATGTCTTCCTAATTTGGCATTTTTTTCTATTATGAAAAAGCAAGTAAAGTGGAGGGTATAGCCCAGCTCACAAGTGGAGGGTATAGCCCAGAGGGCAGCTTCGCCATAGGCCGCTTGGATTGAAAGTAAAGCTGAGTCTTAGTTACATTGACCCTAGGCCCTTGATTATATAGAGCAAAAGGGCATCTTTCTTACCCCTACTGCAAGAAGGCTTCTAAGCCTAAAATATATGACTATGAATAGTAAAGGGACTTAAATGTAAAATACGAGCAACTAGGCTTAACTACTGTCAGCTGTGTTCATTTGCAACCCACAGCCCCACCCCTAACCCACGTTTTATTTGCAAAATACATATCAAATAGAGGCACAATGATGATGTCAATAACTAGTTGTACAAAAGGCAGACTAGTTCAATAGTTGAACAAAAAGGATCATCAAAACAGTAGAAAAAAGAAAAGAAAATGAAGGACCATCAGTAATGTGATCGTGGCAAATACCAAAAAAATGTCGTTAAATAAATACAGGGCAATTTATATTGTGTTATGTGTAGTAGAATAACTGGGTTTTCTGTGCTGCTCCCTTATAACTGAGCATCTTCTAACATTCAATCAATGCAGGGCAGAATGTTAACAAGGTGGAGACGGCTGTTGATCTTATTCACAAGCCTACAGAATAAGGATATCATGTACTGAAGAGAGATCACAACTACAGAACAAAGAGCGGGCATTTCAATTGTTGAGAGCTGTGTATAGCTTTCCAAACTATGAATTATGTTTCTCTATATATATTTTTTATCACCTCAGTTATTTTGTTTCTAGACATGTTCTTTGATGATAGGATCACCTCTGGTTTTAGAAATCTCTTATGCAAAGTAGAGTGAATATGTTGTTTCCAAATTATTTGTACTCAGTATAATACATGGTCATCCTTATATATGTAATCTTTTTCCATTCCTTATATCATGAACCTTACAGTTACGAGATAAAATTAAGGGAGCAACAAGAGTCAATAAAAAACCAGAGGAAATTGCAGGTTGTTTCCTTATGTAATCTGTTGCTATCACGCTTAACCTATTTTGAACCATTACTAACCGCTGTGTGACAGGCTTCTTTGAAAGGACAACGGGCTTTTTTGCAGGTTCCTCATCAGAACTGCTGTCATCAGTGTCACCACTGTGATCTCGTGCTTTCTCATGAAGTCATGGTGGCGAATCCTCTGCCTCCTCAGGTCATGTCCAGCCTACCAAACAAATAGAATGTGCCTATTATGTCTGAAATCAAGATATTGCTTGAAGGAACAAGAGTAGAGGATGTTCCTAGAGCCTCTATCGGTGATGAGCAGGTTATTGCTGGTAATGTTGTAGTGTACATTTTCTTAAGCAACTTTAGTATCAACCGTTACGCAACAATGTCTCCCTAAATAGACAAATTATGTTTTCAGAAAAAACAAGTATGTATAGTATCTCTGTTTATTTGCAACCTTATTTGCAACCCACAGCCCCAGCCCCACCCCCAACCCTACCCACCACTTTATTTGCAAAAAAACAAACCAAACATAGGCAATTCCCCTACTCGAGGAATGTAATCTCAGACGTACTTGAGCTTGCCAAACAACCTAATAATTGGTGTCACCCTTGATAGCCTTAGACATCAACTTTTTAGTCTAAGATAATGCTCTATGTGATTCCAGCATTAGAAAATGAGAACGGCGAGGGCACTGAACAGAACTAACAAGTGCATATATATGCTACAACAATCAAGAAAGGAACTTGTACTAACCAAGCCACTAAGAGAATGCCCGGAGCACATACCACATACAAAGTGCATATGCATAATGCTGGAAATTCAGGTTTTACTGTTTTAGCATAACTGAATATAAAAGACAAGGCAAATGAACACTCTAGTAAAAGCTATATGTCTATTTGCAGAACATAATTTAGTTTAAAAAGTGCACTCAAACCTAATTACTCTTATTGCACTTTTATTTGTAACTCAACCTCAATAGTATTTGGTTCCCTATCAAATTGAAACAACAGTGTTTAGCAAAATGAGATGGCCAGCATGAAAAAAAGTGACATGGCTAGCAGCAAAATGAGTCAGCAGAGCCAAGTCACAGATAGCTTGTGTAGAAAATTTTACCGTCGCTGGCTCTCCATATGAGAATATGATTTTGATCGTAAACATGGCAAGTCAGATTAATTACAGATAAAGCTCTCAAACATGTAAATATGTATATAACCTAGGAAATTACCTGAGTCTCAACACGAGCATGCTCCACTAGTGTTCTAGAATCCGCAAATAAGTCTGCTCATGGCACAACCTATGTTCTCATCAATTTCCATAATTTTCTCTACACTGCTTGGTTCCTATAACATCAAAGAGCAAAAGGAAAACTGAAAGAGGAGCTACCTAAAGATAATAAACATTGTATAAGAAATCACGATAATTCAATCATAAATGTTTGGTAGCATAACAAGCAATGATCCATTATTCCCAATTTAACATCCCAATGTTTACCACAATATAATCAAGCACTAGTACTGGTTAAGAGGTAGGAAAAAGTAAAACAGTAAGTACCAACAGTGGAGAGGTCACACGTTTCTCGACAGCAAGGACAACACCATCCTTTGTCTTCAACCCGATCGCAGTGGATCCCAAGTTCCCAACTACAAGAGCAAAAGAAACAACGACGTAAGCATCACTTTGTCACACAACCCACACAAATCTCAAAGTAAAGGCCTGGAAAAACTACACAAAATTCAGTGCGGGTTCGCGAGTGTACTTGAGTGCTAGTGCTTGTCCTTGAGCTACTTTTTCTGATTAGTAATGCAACGAGAATCCAGCGCTATTGAGGAAAATAGAGCAGGTCATGACATGCCAAGCTGAAATTGACACAGTAATAAACTATAACTAGGCACAGAACGATAAACCTTCCATAATCCTAAGCCTTAGCCAGTAAGATTGAATGAGCCATACTCCTAACTTCATCATCGTATAACATCCTCAACTCATGAATCCCAGCAATTCTGTTTAATCCTAAAAAACTAACCGGACCCCTTTCCGATTTGAGCTCACGCAATAGCCACCTTCCCCCAAAATCTAACCTCGTCGTCACAAAAATCCCCCCAGGCCGCACAGCCACTCAGCATCTCCACGTTCCAACTGTTCAGAATCGATTGGATACAGCGCGTCGCCCTTCCACCAGACCGCTAGGACGGGAGACAACAAAGAGAAAGGGGATCTCACCTTGATGGACGCCGCACAGCACTGGTCGGCCGCCACACTGGCCGCCCGAAGCTCCTGTCGGGCGCCCGCGGACCAGCCTATGCTCGTGCCGCCGCCTGGAGCAGAAGCTGAGCACCACGTCGCCGGCCGCTGCTAGTGCCCGGAGTCAAAGTTGGCAGGGTGTGGCTCGATCTGCACAGACGAACCATGGAGTTGCGGCCGGGCCAGGATGTCGTTGCCCAGGACCTGCCGTTGCCGCTGTTCTCCTCTGTGGCCGCCATGGTTGCTGGGTCAGATCTGGCAGTGGGATGGTGGGAGGTGGTATAGGGTCTTTGGATTTGATGGATCTCCGGCTCACGGGCCGTCGATTGAGGAACTGGAGAGAAGACATGAAGAGAGAGAAGGGAGTTGAGAAATGAACAGGCGTGCATCCTTTTCTCTTTCTAGTGGCCAGTGGGGTTCACGGGTGTTGAGATACGCCGCTCTACGGGTGGATTTTGCTGCGATAAACGCAAACATAAAGTCTTTACCTTATAATAATAAGAATAAAAACATGCAATCACAAAATTAGGGGAATAAAACGGCAATTAACAGTTGGGTCCAAGAGTTACAACTATAAACCATGACCTCAGTCAGCTCTGTATCACTTTGGATCAAACAGAATCTTTATTGCTATAAAAATCAACAGAAGCAATCATATATGCAGATAACAGACATATATATAGTCTCAGGAGGGGCAGTTTCTATAAACGTGTACACTGTATATGTAGGCTCGATCTCTAACATACCCGCTGTTGTGATTCTCCGACAATCCTTAATAGCTTGCATTTGCCAAACCAACTATCTTGAGCATGTTCCGGTCCTCCGGCTCTATTATTGTTTAGCAGTATTTTTCAGCAACGAAAAATGTTTTTCTTTCATAATAAAATAACATAAGCATTCAGTATAAGTCAAATTTCAGAGTGGAAGGAACAAATCTCTCAAGACCTTCCCCTTGACAAGCTCTGTTTTTTCATCGTGTGCGCCCTTCATTTTTATCTCCCAACATTCAATAACTTCATTCTGTCCTGAATCTGTTGGTCTTGGAAAGGGGAGGGTTGGTAAATGTGCTGTAAGAAAATGAGTGCCCTTGATCGAAATTTGCAGATAAAAAGAGTCCAAAAAGGTGTGACTGCCCTCCAAAATCAATACCATTAATTAGGTATGTTCTCAGAGTTGAAGTTTATAGCGCACTGCCAAAATAAGCTAATGATATGTGTAAGCTACCGTTTTGGAGATGCTGAGTCATAATACAAACGTGAAGAAAAGTAAAATACAAAATGATGCTTTGAACTGATCAGCAAGGCATACCCGTTGCAAATTTTGTTTGATCCCTGTAGGCCGGAAAATTATGCTTGAGGATATAGCTTGAAGAGGGATGTCTTCATGTCACCATAAAATTCGCTGTGCCTTTCCAAGGCTGGGATGCAAATCCACCATATATAAACTGATCTTTCTGTATCTTTAAGAATCAGAACAGTCTGTACATCTCCATTCCTATAAAACTACATATCTAAAGAATTATTACATATATAGTTCCAAGATTATTAATCTAGAAAGCATAGGCTGTGAGAGGGCAAGTATAAGGACTCTCATGATGATAGGTTGTTGCGGACTATATTTTTTATGGTACTATATTTTGTTGGTGGGGATGGTTCTGAGGTACTAATATCTGATGAAGATTTACCCATTGCCATCTTTACACGCCACCCTTTCTTCATCCTACCCAAAATTCCATCCTCGTGTTGCAGGTGTGTAGGAATTTCAGCCGGTACATGGCAGACGCATGGCCGGGGGACACGTAGCATAGGGCCAGCGCATGGCAGGTGCCAGTCGTGCGCTGCTACTAAATGGCGCTGGGGTTGGGAGCAGCGCCAGGGTGGAGGCCATGCCTAGATCTTCGGCAAGGTTGAGGCCATACGTGCGGCCACCGGCGATGGCCAGGCCACTTCCTTGCTCTATATCATCACATCCTCCAAGAACTGATGTTGCTCCATAACCCATATAGCTCTCCTAGTCCCAGCACTGATAGTACGATAGAGAAGATGCTCACGAAAAATGAGCCATGGTCCACGATTGATCGAATAGACATCCGATTCGCTAGAAGTGGTTGGGCGCCATATGACCACGACACTAGGTAACATGACCTGGGCACCTGGTCTCACTATAGATTGATGATCTGCCACTCCTACATCATGTTCGACGATATGCCCAACTGGAGTTACTTGGTTACATCCTCACCATGGATGGGAATGTGTTTTGTTTTTCTAAATAATTCTTGCAATGATCTAATTGGTTTCAGTTGAGTGGAAATGTGCAATGATACTTGGTAGCAGACCAAGAAGATCACAAGAGTCGGATGAACTTTTGAAGGATCAACAGCACAATGAGGGAGATCCAGGTCAGTACAGGCTTCATGGGCACCGTCTACAACATCCCTTTGAATGGAACAAAAAACAAATAGAGGAGGACAAAAAAAGAGGAAATGGTGTAGTCCCAACAACTGGCCTTTTCTAGAATGATGTACCTATAACACACAACTACACACCTTATAAACTAAAAAATGATTAGGATAGAAATAATATTAGAAATATTTTTGGCATTCCGTGTTACCGGAGAACTCCGCCGCTGTCCACCATAGGCTCTTCACAACGCCCTCCAATCCACAAACCAAGGAGGTTGCTCGCCGCTAACCGCAACACCCGACCCCGTACAGATCTAGCAACAAACCATCAGTAGCCTCTTCTAATACCAATACAAACTACCTCAAATATCACCCTCCTCCTCACGTCACCTCTTCAACTACCGATGAATTGGCCTCCTTGAATTTCACTTTGTATGAAGTCCTCTCCACCATAATCCTAAGCCCGTCATGCTTAAATCTGGAGGGGAGGACAAGCAACATCATGAGTCACTAATGGTTTAGATGTGGAGTACAAAAATCAGAGGTGGGAGTTATCGGGGAGAGGGGGGAGTCAGAAAACCATGTTGCAAGTTGTTATTGATATGAAGCAAATATAAGGTTGAGCCAGCGCCATGGGATATGTTTTGTTCCTATTTGATATCCACAGAGGTATGCAAGCGTGACAACTATCACATGCATGTTTGGTAAGTAGCTTTAACAAAAAGATCACAATAGAAACGCATATAGTTTAGCGTTTAATTTGGAAATCAAGTTCATTTATTAAACTACATACTAAAATTCATATATATATATATATATAATAGGTTCATGCTAATATTGTACCAAACTCCAATCTGCTTCTTATGATACAACCATGAACATGACTAAGCAGATGTTATATATCCAGGTATGCATACCATCATGCCCATATTACTAAGACAAAATGACACACATACACCACATGATAAGGTGCATATACCATTACCCGCATACACACATAGCTTATCGATCGGCTAGTTATTTACAAACCATGCAAATTATTTCACAAAATGCAATGCATATATAGATATAACATGTGTATTTATGAGAATTCATGTCTTTGCCTCCACCATCCATGTTCATTTCTTCAATACTTGTAATTCCATATGCCATCCATCTCTATCGTGGTGGTCACGGACCTTGGGCTAGTCACATACATCGTCGATGAGATCTCAGCAGCATTAATGTGCTCGTCCTTTTGTGACACCATCGAGGACGGTGGTCTACTCTCTAGCGCAACAGCATCAAAGTCGCTAGCGCCAGCTACTCCCATGTCCATTTGGGCAATTGCTGCCCCCATGTCCATCTGGCCAGTTGGAGCAACCATGCCCATTTGGTCAGGCGCAACCCCCATTCTTATCTGGTGGTAGAAGTTCATCTGCGGCGGCTCGTCTATCAGATTGCCAAACATGGCATTGTTGATCTCGAGCCCAAAGGCATCACTGATACCTGCCATAGCCGGTATCATCGGCGGAAACCCTGCACTAGCATTCGGGTAGTAGGGGGGCACCGGGTCCATTGCAAAGTCTGTCAGGATGGGAAATTGCATGGGCACATGCACATGCAGTGGTAGCTGTAGTGGCATGGGGTTGGGGATGGCTGGGATGTTGTTATGATTCTGCTCAATCTCGGCATCGACCATGGCCACTTGGTACGCTGTCTCAGTCTTCTTCTTTATCTCAGAGGTCTTCTCATACACACGACAGACTACCCATTCATCCTGCGTGAATTTCATTTATAAATCGGAAGCAAAATCATATTACGGTAAGAAAATAAAGCAAGTAGCATATGGATGAAGGTGCTTCATGCATCATGTTGGCGTTGTTACCACGACCACACACCTTAGAAACTGAAGCTTTCATGGTTGTGGCGTTGGTGGCTGAGCTAGATGCCAATGCGAAGCTAGGGAGCCTATCGCTGCCTTCAAGCCTATACTCATGCATCACCCAGTTCGTTTTGTTGCCCCTGAGAGCCCTACCCATGTAGAAGACGAGTGTCTTCTTCATGCCGACGAGCAGATTCACTGCTTTTGTTGTGTCATATATTTCCTTGTCCTTGCCTGTCACCTTCCAATAACCGGCCTCCGTGGCCCGGTTTGCCCTTAGCCCCATCGGGTACTTGCGGTCCTTCTGGTAGAAGAAATACCACTCTTTCTCGCCCATTTTTGCCATTCCTACATCATGTGATCGAATCAAGCGCCATATATTAGTCCACTTCTCGATCACTAGCATAGCAGGATGCATCCACTTCACTGATCAAACAAGACCAAGGTGTATATGTACTCCCTCTGTATATGACATGATTACGCATAACAACGAGTGATTAATTAGGGGGTATTTTTTCATGTCTACCACTATTAAATACATCTGTGGGTGCATGTTGTACAAGAAAGTTTCCCAACTTAGATGGCTAGATCATTGATGTGTGAGCCTTGCATGCTGAATTCGATTCCTGGCGCCCACAATTTTTTTGTTGGTTAGACTCATTTTTCACGGAGTACTAGGAGGAGGCAGGAGTAATAGGAGGTGCGGTGGGAAACGATGCAATGACTTAATGATTTACGGTACACAAAGAGACCAGGGTAAAATAGTCCAAAATCACGCATACTTACCAAAACGACTTCTTTTACTTTGTTTCGTTCTCTCCCCAAAACGACTTGTAAAAGCTATACGGAGGGAGTATGTAAAGTACAGATCAAGGATGCTTATTACGTACTTGGAAGGTCCCATGGCTCAGTCTTGTTTAGGTCGACCTCCCCCATGGCGATGCAGGTGTACTCCCTGTTCCACACCTTGTTCTTAAGGTAGTGGTTGATGATCTCATAGTCGCTCGGGTGGAAGTGAAACCCAATAGGTAGGTCGAGGCCACCGACATGGGCAGTGTTCATCTCCTGCTGTTGTGGCTGTTGTTGGTCCGTCATAGCTCTCTTGCTCCTTAACTGAGATTAGATCCACGAAGCACCAACAACCATATCAAACAACAAGGAACAAGATCCACATAGTACTAAAAACACTATGAAGCATACATACCTGCACAAACTCTTCTTGACCTCGGTGAGTCTGTGTCTCTCGCTCGCGTACCAAGATAGATGTAGGATGAGTTGTTTTGGTGCAGAGCCTGGCACTGTAGTGCGGCTTAAATAGGCAGGCGACATGTTCACGCGAGCCATGCTTCGCTGAAGCCTCCCTCCTCTGACCGGGCTCCCCTGTTTTTCTCGTGGTGTCTGTTTCTACTGGGCATTGGACTCTTGTTCTTTCCAACCGTGACATGCTTGTCCTCACGCACTCGGGATCGCTTTCCCATCGGGGCCTCGGCTGCTGTTGGCGATAGGTGCTCGGGTTCTCTCTACCTGTGTGCGGCGCATGCAGCTTGTCGTTCCCTCTCTCCGGCTTGCCTTCACTCTAGCCTATGAATCATGTGGATATATGCATCCGCCGCGTGCTGTCATGCATGCAGGCCTGCTCCGGCCGTAGTCTCATCTGCATGGAGAAGAGGGCTGCATGGATGGAGATGCGCGTGTGTCAGCGGGCAAGGGCTGTTGTGGCTATATGTTGCAAGACCTTCGTGGCGCATGGCTGTGGACAAGCCGGTCAGCACGGGGTCCACATTGCCTCGCATGTGGTGTAAAAGATGTTATAGATGTAGGCATGCTTCTGGTACAACTATGACAATGACCGATCATCGTGATCTGGTGTTGATCATTGCCAGAGCGTCGTGTTCTTCACTACTCTATCAGTTTTTTATGCATGCAGAAACATGTGTGCGTGTGAAGCTTTGTGCCAATTTGATGTGTTGTCTATGGCTGTGTATGTATATAGACACCCCGATGTATATATCTACTAGATGATATAATGTGCATAGCATGTGCTCATTGTCACACATAAATTATGCCTGTATTAGGATCTCTAACTGACAAGTGTGCGGCGTCCAAGCAAACCACTCCTGAAAACCATGGGTTACTAAGCCAGCCAAGGGACAGGTGGCTATGAATGCTTGATTTATGCATGTATATAGGGGATATTTTCCTTTTTAATTCCTTACTTTCAAAGGAATTAATTTAGTAAAAGTTGTAGTTCTAATCCATATTTATTCATCACACATTTTGCATGCATACACATGACTAGAGTCCATGGCAAAGTGTTGTCCCGGGTGGGTGAAATGACATGGCATGCTAGCGCTCTCCCTAGAAAAGTGTCAGAAACGTGCACTTGTGAATGTGTGACATCTCGTCTAGGAGAAGCTCCAGGTGTGGTATACGTGAATGTTCATGCTTATCAATTTGTTTAGCTTCATGGGATTAATCTTCTATAGTCATCTTATAGGTGTTCCCCAAACTAGAAACAATCAACAGTTTTTTTTTTAAAAAAAGCATCTACGTCACCAGTTTTTTTTTTTATAAAAAAACGTCTATCATCATCAGCTCGTCACATAAGCTACCGCAACCATACCTTAGACATGATATCAAATAATATACCAACATCACAAGATCTTAATGGTATGTCTCAAAACCCGATGAGGACCGATCCGCTGTGGACAAACCCGGATCGGCCAAGAAGGATATGATGATGCATGGATCGGAGGGAGAGGGCGTTGACGGCACTAGCTAGGGTCAGTGTCAACTGTCAAGTCTCGTTCCTATGCTTTATGAATTAATTAACAGAGATGTGTTGCGAGATGCAGATAATGTGGTCACCGCATTGCAATTTAAACCCCTCCAGGATTTTTGACAAACTACCTTGATGCCTCACTGTCAGATTCAGCAAGTTCCAACAATTCAGTGCAAAAGGGCATCTAAAGAATAGGTGCCAATCTGGAATTGTTCATCATGTGATGTGGTTATATACTTGTGTTCTTGAAATTTCGACTTCAAAGATGAATTCGGAATTGAACTTCTGCAGGTTTATTCAACTTTGCAAGTACTGCATCTATTTTTTTATCACAATAAAAGTTCATATTTCACTGACACATATAACTTTTTTTTCTCCATGTGCTTGTCGCACGTGCATGACCACTGGTAGTAAAATAATCCCTAAAAATGGAATAAAAATTCAAAACAAAACAATAGATCATACATCTTGTTCAAACACAAAGCAATCCTGTTTGGTCTTGTATTGTTTTATTTTCTTGCTACTGCTATTGTTTCTCAGAATTTACTTTAACAATAATTTACATGGGAATAATATTTCGGTAGTCTTCTAGTGCAAAAGAAATTAAAGGTGGAGGCAAATTAATGAAATAATTTACAACACTTCAAAGTTCCAAACATGGTCTAACTTACAAGTGTCTTTTCCAAACTCCACTAGCCTGTAGCTGTTGTCGCGATCATGGAATCTACTAGCTACTCTTGTTTGACCCAAGGCGAACCCAGCGGCAGGAATCCACACTCAGCTTGTTTGACCAATCCGCGTGCACGGTTGTCGGTCGTCGTTTTACCATCCTATAGTCCCGTGGGGCCGCAGGAGTGACTACTGATGACTAGTGAGCTCCCTTCCTGCTACTCAACATCAACATGACGAAGCCAACCGGGCACCTCACCGTCGTTCTCATGGTCCTATCCATGCTAGTAGCCATCGTCCCGGCCGTAAGCCACGCCGCCGCGCCCTCTCAGCGGGACGCCCTTCTCGCGTGGAAGTCCAGCCTCGGCGACCCGGCCGCGTTGTCCACCTGGTCCCGCGCCACTCCTACCTGTTCACGGCGTCGCCTGCAAAAATGGCAGCGCCGCAACGATGCTCCCAAATATTGTCCACTAGTGCAAGGCCCGCGCTACCGCGGGCTCATGCAATTATAAGCAAAACGAAAATATACTACATTATATGATAACGTGGGACTAAAAGATAAGTACAATTAGTTAGAGATGGTCAAATGGTTCTTTAATCCCTCACGAAAAGGAAAGATAAGTTTAGCATAGTATAGGAATGGCTCGGTTGGATATCAAATGAGTTTGCTGCTGCCCAAAGGAATAACAATGCCTGGCCAAGATGGAGACTGAGCATGATTCTGAAAGATGACCGGAAAACTTGCAGCATGTAGAAGTAGAAGAAGTAGATCTGCTGTGCAGCTAGCGTCTATATTAGGTGACCCACAATTCAGATGTATTGTAGCGTCGATATAGATTTATCTAAAAACCTGCAGGTGTGAAAGATATGTAGTTTTAGACTGCAGTCCATATGAATCACATAAAAATTGAAAGTAATTTTTTGGGAAACATGGGATTCATATTAGAATCTACTTTGCATCACACTGAGATACATAAAAATGACATAAAAAATTGAAACAACTAATCTGAGAACATAATGACTAAGAATAATGCACTTACATGCTGAAGTCGCTGTTGAGGCCACCGTCTTTGTCTGTGGGTTGGTGATTCAGTTTCCATGTAGGTTGACAGGTACTGGAAATGCGTTAAAATGTTGGCGCCATGTAAACTTGATGTATACTTTTGTGCTTCAATTGGGAAAATAGACATGAACATAAGAAGACCAAATACAGAACATCTGAGGTAAAAAATACTCCAGAAATTCAAACTACACGGTGGAAGGATGAGCAAAAAAAAAAATTAATGGATTTAATAGAGACGAGATGAATTTATAGAGGGATGTTCTGAGTATAATTAGGTTAACCAAACTGATAAGTGAGCCCACAATGCCATAGTTTGTCATCATGACAAAGCAAAAGAAAATTTGTACCATCAGGTAGTGACCAGTATAACAGATTGGAGAGGAAACATCATTATTAGTTGGCAGCCAAAAAATACACACTTAGCAGAGGCGATGTAGCTGGCTTTGAATGGTCCAGATCAGTAGGAAGTGGCAATAGTTTTCATTTTTTTTTCTTGACCAAAATGCAGTCCGACAAAGCATAATGGACATCAAGAAGTTGTCAGCCTGCATAAACCCCATCAGCTACTGCAGGTGCTAAAATCATACAAATAAACTAAGGTGGTACTATAGTTTCATAAAATTTGCATAGGTCACATATGATCAATGTCAGGTAACAGTGTTGTGGCCGATAACAGGACTGGTAGACCAAAGTTGCATGCATTTTACACTAAAAAAAGTCTTACTATATTCAGTGCATAGAGAAGTAGTTCGCACCAATTTGAAGCGTAATAAGGAGCACAGTGTAGGCAAGCTATCAGCGGAGATTGTGAACACAATAGAACTGCTGCTACGTTTGCTAACCTTCATAAGGCTCAAAGAAACAGACATCGTCATATTGTTGTTTGGTGGACCAGTTGTTCTTGCTGATATCTGTCGAAAATCGCAATGGCAGTATCTCTGCACACAATCAAGAAAACATTTGTAAGATAGATTGCACTTCGGCCATAGAGAATAAGAGCATATGAAAAAGGGATCTGAACTATGAACACCCGCTCTGGCTGCCATATATGATTTTGTTAAGTATTTATTAACTGCAAAGATATGGCATGCAAGGTGGGCTATCTACCACATTCAGAAGCTCAAAATTCCTTGATTTTGCTAACATTGGCTTCATCTTGCTATGTCAAGACACCAAACATACACAAAACAGGGTCCTTTGTTCACGTAGTTACATTTTTTCTTAGTATCTTGGCAACAAAACTACGTACCGTATGTTTGATTGCCAAAGCAACATGTGGCCTATTTGATCTGTGTTTTCTTGCTTAAGCAACAGGAGTGGACATGTTGCTTTTCGATGGCTATCACTTGCACCTGCCAGTGTAACCTCTATGTTCATAGAAAAAAAATTGCTCTTAGTAACAAAAACAAGAGGTTGCTAAAGCAAAGATTTTTTTTAAGAAAACAGTATGGAGGCATTATCCTGATAGATGAGCACATAAATAAACCATCACAGCACATCTTTTCCTGGGCAACTAAAACTAACATTTTTTACAAAGAGAGAAGCCGATGAGTTGGTATTCATCGTAATGACCATAGCAGGTGGGCCTTATGTATTTGTGAAACAAAATAGAACTCGGTTGGAGACAAATAGATGGGAATAAATACATCATTGATAATGGGGTGTGCTCCGCAATAGAATAACCAACAAATTGGTTGAAGCAAAGGCATCATTGACAATGGACGTATGGTTAGTAACAAATGCCAAAAATGTAGCAACCAACGCAAACAGAACATAAGCAAAAGAGAATTGATAAGATATAATAGTACTGTCAGCATAAAAACTAATGCAGATGGTAAGAACCATGTAAGGGTGACATCTGCAGCCATTATAGCGTCAAACCGGACTTTTAGCGTCAGATAATCTGTTGTCGTGAATATTTTTAGCGTTAGATAGTCCATTAGCATTCTTTAGCGTCAGATACTATGATGCCACACGTATACCGTCAGATCATCCAACGATCTTTGTATTTATAGCGTCAGATTGTTCAACGGAACAATATAGATATGGAAAAAAAATACAAAACATGTAGCACAGTTAATATCCAGATTCAAGCTTAAGACCCATCACATAAGATACATGCATACATCACACATACATCACATAAAGGTCAATAATATATAATATACAATCTTGTCTTGCACACAATTTGAATCATCCAACAAAGTCCCAAAAGATTACATGATGCACATCTCAAGCAATTTGAGAAACTAAGGTTTGTGATTACAATCATTTCTAGGAACTCAAAAACCAAAAGCAATGGTTATATCAACACTATACCACATTAATCAGGTTGTGTTCATAACCATTTTCCATCAACTCAAGCCAAAGACTAGTGCCCAACACTTCCTGAAAACATAACATGTAGTTAGGCAAGTGGAGAAAAAATGTAGAGCTGATGTACAGTCAAACAATCTAGGTTATTAGGAGCAGCAAATTTGCGTCAACCTCACTGAACAACCTAAGCAGCTAAGTCTATGAATGGAATGAGACACACATTTGAGCAGCTAAGTCTATGAATGGAATAAGACACATTTGAGGCAAACAATGACAATGCAATTTTAGCATGACATACTACACAGTGATTAGCCAAGAAAAAATGTTCTTATATTAAACAAGAACACCAAAAAAGCACAAGCAAAAGGACCTGCAGAATCACAAATTTGAGGTGGAAATGATACTTTTATTTCAAACTCCAAATCACTCTAGACAAATTGCACATCACACACATTTAGAACTGCCTAGGTGGAAAAAAAACTTTGTTGTAGGGTCCAAACACATGCCCTATGAGTCTAGATACTAGTTTCAGGTTTCACACCTCAATAGGAATTCACATAATCTTACCATTTCATTTTCTACTTCCATAAATATCTATGTGTGCATCCAAAAATTCAACAAATTTAAGACACGGCAGGTAGCAATGACAACTATATCAAGCAAAACAAAATATTCAGACTACAGTAAAATTGTTTACTGGCTCCAAAGTTGTGAACATTGTGCTTACCTATTTCACAAATCTTAGGATTATTAAATCTTCTCATTGCCTATATATCAATTAAATTCAGGACTGCTCTTTCCTATATATTATTGATTGAATAATTTAAGATTGTGAGCATGGGCATCAGTCCTGTACAGGGTCAACTAAGAGCAAAATGAAGTGCACAAAATAATCTTACCATGTAACTTTCTTCTTCTTTAAGCATGTCCAGGAAGTGCTTCTATGATAGCACTGACCTCCATGATTGTTTCGGCGCAGTAGATCTACAGCCTCTGCAATAACCATGATTTGGTTTGTCAAATTTCTAAATGGTGTGCCACAATTTAGACTTTCAACAAGTTCCATGCAGTAGCCATGATTGGAGTTATGCAATTCCAGTTTTTTTGCTTAGGGTCATTAGTAACTAAATTAGCCATGGTTATTCTGCTTCTTTGCTTAGTGTCACTAGTAACTATAGATTAACTGCCATGATCAAGTTCAGATTCCAGTACCTAGGACATCAGGTGGATAAAAAAAAATGCATGAAGGTTTTTGTTCAGCAATAGTATCATGTGTCTATAATTTTATTTCAGGTTATTAAATTAACTTGAAGTGATGCATATAGATAAAGATAGGAAGCAGTGCCTGAACTTGCAATGTCTGATGGGCTCAACATCAAGATGCATCGTATCTATTGTACACGCTTATTTGGTCCAGAAAAAAAAATCATTGAAGTGTGTATATAATATATTCCTCACCGACCTGGTTGCCAGCACATGCGACACAAATGCAGATCCTGTATGAACATAAATGCAGATCATGTATCAAATGGATTGGCGAAATTCAGATTAGAGAAGAAAGGAGCCTTCATAGAGTACCTTGTGAAAAAAAAAATTCATTCACAACCAATCTCTACATGAGACAGTATCTATAGTACAAATCATAGAGTATGTTCCTGGAGTACAGAACAGTACACCACAAGCTGACACAAGTCCCTCTTAACTAGCAGGTCCACAAAAAGGATAATACTCTGATTTGGTAACATAGGAACTAATGGAAAAAGCTTTATCTTATCTTCAGTTAATAAGAAAACAGGAAAAAAAAACAAACCTTGCAAAATTTACAACTAACAATAACTACTGACATCAAGCACACTACCATCAAGCCCTATCATCAGGAGCCATACCTGTTTATGAGTCTGGTAGAAGACCATGCTTGAGTTTCCAATTCCGATGATTGCTGCATGCTGAGACTCAACGGGTGGACATGGCTGCTGATGATTGATCCTGCAAATAAACACAAAGTGGTTTAGTTTGTACAATATAACAGGTTTCTAGGTTCATACAAGAAAGAAAAGGATTACTGATATGCACTAGTTTTTTAGAAATAACAAAACAGTAACATTATGTATTCTAACTCTACTATCATAGTGTAAAGAAAAGAAAGAAATTAAAGGTTTCAATGTATCTCCAATGTCACTCTCAATGTCTATGGCTGTCAGGCTGTCATGGTTGCATATGACTGAGAAGAGATGACTAGGCATAGGGCTTGTCACCCTTTGCCTGTATTGTGAGTAAGTCCCAGCTCAGGCAGTCTACAGCATCCTCAACCTTACATATACAAACTCTAGTGAGCTATTATTATTCACTTAAAAAGAACACAACCACTTATCTAAAATTACATACAACATATTTTGCTTCACGTCTCATTCTACTTCAGTTGACTGATTGGACAATCATCAGAAAATCCGATTGTGAATGCATCTAATTACACCGATGAAAGAACTAAAACTTCCCTCTGAAAAAACAATGGCTTTAGGGCCTTGTCTGTCTCCCCTATTTGCATATTTCCAACAAATTATATACAGATGGGTGGTAATTTGATATCATAAATAATTTATAGATAATTTATTAACCATCAAGGCCCTTTTGTTTTTCTAATTATAAATTATCTTAGTTCTTTATAATTTTATAGTGAGCTGTGGTTCGACCAAAGTTCCCTAGCGCAAGTGTGAATCCAAAAAAAAAAAAATACAGAGTGAGTAGCTGGAAGAGATAAACACTAATTGCATAGATAACAACAGTATCTTTCATCCTGTCCAGCAGCGTGCTAAGTTCCATTTATCCTTCAGAAATCCAGTTCCAATATGAATTCATTCATCCTGTAAAATATTAGTCATATGTTTAAAAGAAGAAAGGAGTATCTTGAAATAGAGATAGGTGGTGATCTTGGTGGTAACTGATTATGGTTGATTGTAGCTGCATGATCTTTTGATTGTGACTGATGGGTCTGTTTTTGCTGCACCCTTTTGGAATCAGCATGTAGTATAGTATGACTAGATGCTAATTAGGTGCTGGCGAAGTTGATAGCGAGATAGGTACCTGACAGGCTCTTGGGACATCCTTGATGTGCTTTTGTATATCGATGAACTATTATCTAATCTTAAGTTGTAATATTTGTTAGGCTTGAGAACTCGTTGGGTAAGATTATGAATAGAGCTCATATGAGTTCATTACTTATGACTGGAACATGAGTTCATGGTTTATTTGTTTCATAATGTGTTGTTCTCATCTGAAAATATAATTAATCATTTTATATCAGATATTTTATTTATTCCTTCTCTATAAAATGATTCCTATATAGACAATTACTTTAAACAATGCTCAGTATAGCCCAGGCAAAATAAACAGCCAAACAGCGCCTCTGACTTTTTTTACTAGCTGAGGCTCACTTCCAGGCCATCAACCAAACGTTGCCTAGACTTCAGCTTTGCCTGGCCAGGCAATCTTGCAATTGAATACAGGCAGCTCCCAGGCAGGTCAATAGCCCAGGCAACTAGCCCAGGGTTCCATCCAAGCTGCTCAGGAGCGGCAACGTCACCTACCTCGACCTATCGCAGAACGCCTTCTCCGGTCCGATCCCGCACGCGCTGCCGGAGCGGCTGCCAAACCTGCGGTGGCTCAACCTGTCAGCCAACGCGTTCTCCGGCCGGATCCCAGCGTCGCGCGCGAGGCTGACGAGGCTCAGGGACCTGCACCTTGGCGGCAACAGCCTTACTGGCGGCGTCCCAGACTTCCTCGGGTCCATGTCGCAGCCGAGGGTCCTTGACCTCGGCAGCAACCCGCTCGGTGGGTCGCTCCCGCCGGTTCTTGGCCGGCTCAAGATGCTGCAACGTCTCGATGTGAAGAACGCCAGTCTAGTCTCCACTCTGCCGCCGGAGCTCGGCAGCCTCAGCAACCTCGACTTCTTCGATCTCTCGATCAACCATCTCTATGGGGGATTGTCGGCGTCGTTCGCCGGGATGCAGAGGATGCGGGAGTTCTCCATATCGTCCAACAACCTCACTGGCGAGATCCCAGGGCAGCTGTTCACGAGCTGGCCGGAGCTCATATCCTTTCAAGCGCAGACGAACTCTTTGACCAGAATCATTCCACCTGAGGTCGGCAAGGCGACGAATCTGCTAATCTTGTTTCTCTTCAACAACAACCTCACCGGCGAGATCCCGTCGGAGCTCGGCGGGTTGGTGAACCTGGCTCAACTGGATTTGTCGGTTGATCGGCTCAGCGGACCGATTCCTAGCTCGCTTGGGAACCTCCAGCAGCTCACAATATTGGCGCTTTTCATCAATAAGCTTAGCTGCGTGATCCCATCGGAGATTGGGGACATGAAGGGACTACAAATCTTGGACTTGCACAACTGGTGGGAGATGCAGGCTCTGATGTTTATGGACCTATCAAACAACTATTTCTGGGGTAAGATCCCTGAAGCCCCATCGACCCATAATTGTTCTCTAGAATCGCTCCATCTTGCCGGCAATAGCTTCACTGGAGAATTTCCAACTGTCGTTGCGGGGTGCCAGCAGCTGGCCACTGTAGATATTGGGAACAACAGGTTCCATGGTGATATTGCTCCTTGGATTGGAAACAATTTTCCAGCACTGAAAATCCTTAGACTTGCATCGAACAACTTCAGTGGTCAAATTCCTCCAGAGTTATCACAGCTTTCGCAGCTTGAATTGCTAGATTTGGCCCACAACAGATTGACAGGATTGATATACCAAGAGAGTTTGGAAACTTAGCTTCCATGAAGCGTCCGATAATTAGTTCCAGTATAGGATCGCTATATGGGTCCACCAAATCAGGACAGAATTGTCATCATCTGGAAGGGACAAGAGCTCATATTCCAATTCCAAAGAGTACTTGAGCAGATGACGGCCTACTATCAGGATAGAATTGTCATCATCTGGAAGGGACAATATCAGGTCATATTCCAAAGAATACTTGAACTGATGACGGGCATCGATTTGTCAGGCAATTCACTATCGCATTGCATCCCTGAAGAGTTAACCAATCTCGAAGGCCTTCGATTTCTCAACTTGTCAAGAAATAATCTCTCATGCGGAATTCCTGAAAACATTGGAAGTTTGAATGTTCTTGAGTCGCTTGACCTCTCGTTCAACGAACTATCGGGAGCCATTCCTCCAGGCATGAGTAGTATGGCATCCCTCAACACACTGAATCTCTCCAACAATGATTTATGGGGAAAGATACCCACTGGGAATCAACTTCAGACCCTCACTGATCCATCAATTTACAGCAATAATCCTGGGCTCTATGGACCTCCTTTGAACATTTCTTGCCAAGATACGTCACATGAGGGAAATGGTGGAGAATATCAGGACCAATGGCTGTACTACTGTGTGATCGCTGGAACTGTTTTTGGATTCTGGCTGTGGTATGGGATGCTCTTTTGCATTGCGAAGTTGAGGTGTTCTGTTTTTTTGTTTGCTGATGGCATGCAATACAAAACTATGCAAAAGGTGTGGCCATATGCATTAGTCCATGCAGAAGCTGGGATATCAATATATTCCCTTTTCTAAAAATGCAAAAGGTGTGGCCTACTAATCATTTTCTTTCGTAAGAAAAGAGTGATCCATCTTCTGTACCTAGGTTTTCTACAAGTGATACAACCTGAAGAATGGAGTAATGCTATCTTCTCGACTGCACTTTTTTTTATCTTGTCTTCTCCACTGTACTTAGCAATCCAATCTTCTTATCTTCTCTTCTTCTCCCCTAGTACTGCAGGATATTTGCTGTCTTTGTATGCTTTAAGATGTAATGTTGAGAGGAAGGTCAGAAGGATTGTAGTCAACTGTTATATAGCAAATTTAGTAAAAAATATATGCTCCTTTCTGATATGATATGTTTAAGGACTTTTATGCTGTTCATTCATATCCCCTGAGGTTCACGGTGACGAAGAAATTCATATCCCTCTGATCAGAAATGATAAGAAAAGTCATAAATAGTAGATTTTAACCATTAATTTTCTTATAATATATAGTCAATTGCTAAATAACCAGTATAATTTTTAAGACACATTGAACATAAATCTATTGATAGAAGTTGTATGCTCTAAAATTCCATATAATTTGGCTAATTATTGATCAAATCTAAAAAGTTTGACATTTTCTCCTATCATATTTGACTATCATTTTTGCAAAGAGGTATGATAAGCTATAAAGATGGGCATCCGGTTAACTGGAACTGAACTGGTTGGTTTTGTTCTTTTGTTTCCTAGCAAGTTGGTAATCTAAGAACTGCTAACCGATTGATTCTCTTGAAAAGTGAGAACCAAGCAAATCTTCAGTTTTTTTTCTTTTGGTTCCGGTTATTGACTGAATTACCACGTCTAACTTAAAAATCGAAAAATACATAGATCAATGACCAAATTCAGCAAAAAATCAAATAAATATCAAAAGTTGCAGATCCATCTTAGTTGCCGCCACCGCTTGCCCTAAACTCCTACTCTCTCGAAAAAAAATCTAAACCCATATCTCTAATCCTAAACCTTTTTCTGGAACATGGCTTAGCTTGTGTTAAATTAAGAGAGAAAGTTACACCACACAACTAGGAGAAAGCTCTTATAGCATAGATTACAAACCACCAAGCCAGTGGTAACTGATCTCGAACAAAGGAAAACAATAAGAGAAAAAGAAACAATGATGACCCTCTACATAAAAGAACCCCTAATAAAACTGAACTTATGAGAATAAGAGGTATCAATGCAATGGTTGCATATGGATGGGGAAATACCGCTGTGGCAAAGCCTCCACCCAGAGAAGATAGATGAGCATCCAGCGGTAACAGTGGCAAAGACATCTACCAGCATCAACAGAGGTAACCATGACAACAAAGCATCCGCTAAGAAGAGGCTAGCATGTTCTCGGCAACAAAGCATCTAACATAGAGGGGACCTGTTGATGCAAAAAATGGGTCCTGACGTTAACACCACGCAAGGCTCTACAGAGACCGTGTGAAAGCAGAGTCCTGATCTCTTAAACCTCTGATTGGCAAGGTCACTTCAGTTGATTCGATCTCAAGGTATGCCAGTCAATTTGACCTACAATTGACAAGTAAACAAACTGTCAAATTATTATGGAACCTATCGGTTGTTGTCAGACAGTTCCATGAATATATGGCTCTCAGATATCTAATGGTCAAAGAAAATTGACTAGAGAGTCAACTCCTATCGGTGTAAAGCATAGTAATAAGATGTGAACAGTTTTTCATGGTATACGATTAATAAAGCACGCAACTAGCCGATCTCATCAGTGTATTGGGTAAGGATGCAATACATGTAGCATTCATTAATCCAAGCTACCAGATCTATTAAATATATCGCATAAAGATTAACTATCAACAGAGATGTGTTCTCATGCAGCTATGATGACAATTAACCCGATAACTTAGCTTATTCACTAGCATTGGGGTGTTTCCATGCAGCCATAAAAGTAAACAAGATAAGTCACGTCTAATATACTCAATGAATCTGATCATGTTCGAAATAACAAAAGCACATGTATCGTATGAAAAAAGCGCAACCAGATCGGCTATTCAGCCGATATGGGGTCCATGAAGCGTGAACAAGTTCTATTTTCCTGGTTACAGATAGATCTAAGACTAGGTAAACGTAATCTAACGTACTTGACAGTGAGGTCCGATATATGCAGCCGTACCAAGATCTTTCTTGGAATGAACTTTCTGGACCCATTCCTCTAGGCATGAGTAGTTTGCAGTACCTTACCACATTGAATCTCTCAAATAACCATTTGTCAGGCAAGATACCCACCGGAAGCGTCCTCTGAGGAGCTCCTTTGAACATTCCTTGCACAGATAAGCCACTTGCATTTGATGAGAGAAATAGTGGAGAATGCAAGGACCCATGGTTGTACTACTCTGTGTGAAGGACCGAGAACGACGACCAGAGGGGGGGTGAATGGGAGTCTCAAATTTCTCTCGAAATATTCGGGTCACTCTTCCCAAAAACCAAACCCAGTTGATGGGTGCTCAACCTCCCCCGAGCAACGCGAGCGGGGATTCAGACGAAAACGGAGAAATGAGAGCTCACCGGCAGTGGAGGAAAACTCACTGGAAACCCCCAAGATAGAGTTCTCAACCCCTATGAGAAAGAGGCAAAAGCCCCAAGCAAAACAACCCAAAACACAGGCGACGGACGCTGGACAACAGGGCGACGGTCGCTAGGTGTCAGACGCTAGGCGTCGGACACTGAGAGATCGTCCGTCGGCCTTCCAGAGATCCTTGCAGAGGAGAAGCAGAAGGCAGGGCGTCGGACGCTGGGCGACAGACGCTTGGGTGAGCGTCCGTTGGCGTCGGACGCTGCGCAACGGACACTTAGAGGAGCGTCCGTCGGGCTTCCAGTGAACGCTGAAAATCCAGACAAACTAGCAAAGCAACGGACGCAGGGCGACGGACGATGGACAGCGTCCGGCGCCAAACTCACACACACGCGGACGAACGTGACGGACTCTGACATCAGAACGTCCTTGTGTCCGACGCCAAAACTCAGAGAGTCCGGCGCCCTCGAGCAGAGCATAGAAACGCGAAAATCGCTTTCTCTCCTCCAAATCTTCCCAAAACTCAACCAAATGAACTCCAACTGCAACCAAATTTTGTAGGCATGATCCTTGTGCAGTTGGGGAGCTATCCCAAAGAAATCATCACTAAATTTGGAGAGGATAAACGGAAACACTCAGATTTGGGAGAGAAAAGGCAAAACGAAGAACGACGCAAAGAAATCACCCGATCTGTGTGCTCGTGAGGTTTTAGGAAAATTCCTTCAGTGCAAAGTTGCCCATCACGAGTAGCAAGAACTTGGTTCAAACGGATTTGCAAGAGCTACTCCCTACAAAGAGATTTAATCTCGGGAAAAAGAGAGAGCAAAAGCAAAAACGAAGAACACAAGTAAAAATGCGAGACACGATCAAGTAAACAACGCCGCCATGGCTTACGGAGGTTACGACCTCCGATTCCTCGCAACAAACTCAAGTTCTTATAGAGGTTGGTGAAATCAACCTAGGGATCTCATGAACTAGAGAGAGGGTAGAGAGAGAGAGAAAGAGTTGAGGCAAATGATTAGGGTTCAAGAGATGGGATGAGGGATACCCCTTCACCCCCTACTTATCGGGCTTTGGCTATTTCCCAAAGACCCCCTAGATACATTGAGTGAACTACCTAGCCTAGCATTGCAGTCCAAGCTCCGGAAAATATCTCCCGCATTTTGAATGGACGACCCCGCTTCCTACCGGGAGTTGCCATCGCCTCGACGCAACCTCCAGGATTCCGCCACGTGCCATCCCCGCTTCCTCGGAAGCTCCGCCTAGGTTTTGAGGCCCAAACCCAGGAAACCCGCCACCGGTAGCTTTGGGCTCAACTATCGAACCCCGAGTTTTGAGGCCCAAACTCGAAAACCATCCTCGGATGGTTTTGAGGCCCAAACCACCAAACCACTCGACTCGAGACACCTTGTCTTCGCCCGGTCGGACTCCGAGTCCCCTGAGCCTCCGCTCGACTCGCGCGTCCACCGTCTTGACTTGGTCGACTCGGTCTACCTCCATGTCTTCTCGCACTCGCCGGTGCTAAGTACTAGCCACCACAGCTAGTCCGCCGGCGCCCATGGTCCCTCAGTCCGAGCCCCGCTTCCGCCCTTCACTGCTCTCAGTCCATCGGCACAGAAAGCTTGTGGTGTGGGATGCTCTTTTCCATTGGGAAGCTGAGGCATTCTGTTTTCTTCTTTGCTGATTGCAAATACAAAATTATGCAAAAGGTGCAGCATACCGATCAGTTTCTTTCAAAAGAAGACAGTGATCCATTTTTGTAGTAGCTGTCTTTTCTACAAGTGATACAAGTTGAAGAATGGAAGGATGCTACCTTATCTACTATACTTGGCCCAATCTTCTCTTTATTTTCCCGCAAGTACGACATGAGATTTGATACCTTTGTAATGGTGTAATATTGAGATGAAATTATTAGGTCATGAACTTGATAAAGTCTTATGTAAACTTGAATTCGTTTACACAATGTATGTGATGGTGCACGATACTAAACTGTGGAGCATTTGAAAAGTGGCGGGCGTCGAGCGTCCCGGCCACGCGTCGCTGGTCGACGGGTCGTCAGCCAGAGCGACCTGCTGCCATTGTCGAGCCGCTGTCGGGGCTCCGTGCGCGGGCGAGTCCGCCTCCGCAACGCATCGCTGGGATCTCCTCTTCCACCTGGCTTCTGGCGCGTGGCGACTACATCTACGACATGCGCTGCAGTGGGCGATTCCAGCCGGATCAACCTCGGATCCGCTGCCGGATTGCCTGACGCTGCTACCGCCGAGATCACTTGGTGCTACTCCCCTTTAGCCGGCACATGAAATGTGGGTAGTCTTCTTCACAGTTTGAGCAGCCCCTGCCGTCGTTCTTCGCAGTTTCTTCGCTGTTATGCACGCGAGGGGATGTCGGCGTGGCGGTGGCCATACTGCGGAATCAGTTCGAGGGGGAGCTCAAGGTCGGGAAGAGCTGTCCAAGTTTGTGGAGGTTGTGGCGGCAATCACTCAAAAACCAAATCCACGGCATGCGGTCATTCCGGGGGATTCGGTTCAAAAGCTCGAGACGATTACGTCAAAGTTCTGGGCAAATAATGATGATCAAGATGATTCCGACGATGAGGAGCACTCCAATAGTCCACCGTCCTCACCTACTACTCCGGAGTTCATCCAAGAGGCGGCGGCTGCGGGTTTCACTTTGGAGCAGCTAGTTAGAGCGGATCGGGCTCTGACACAAGGTAATTCCTCGTCTTCTACTGATCGTGAACTTCCTAAAAAGATTATTTCAACAATGGTTCAACAGAGAGTGGTGGGTCCTCCTTGGCAAGGTCATTTACCACCTCCTCGAGTTTCTCCACAAAGAACTATGGGGGATTATCTAGCATCGGCTTTCCAGGGAAACTCCAACTGGGGGGCTTCTTCTTGGTCGCCGGCGAATATATCCTCGTCAGGGGTTAGTGGTTTTCCCAAAAATCTTGAATCGGTGTTGATTTGGGCTGGGCAAGCGGAGTCTTTGGAGGCCGATCTTTCTTTTCCACCTCTACCAACGCATACTGTGCTTCGTGCGATGGGGGCGGGGGGAGGGACTGGGGACCGAAATTCAGAGCTTTGTCCAAATTCGGATAGGTTTCAATTTGGCCCAGGAAAGTTTTTTATGCCCACCAAGGGTCTAGTCTCTCTATTCACCCGTACTGGAACCTGTCGAACGCATCTCCGCGCGAACCCTCGGTCTTTTGTCGAGGTCGTGCATGTGGGCTTCCCAATGGCGGCACAAGGAGGTGGGGGTGGCTTCGGCGAACACGGTGGGGGAAGAGGAGTAGAGGGTTTCAACCTAGGGCTCAACTCGGGTTTCAACCCTGGGTTTGCCGGACACGCTGGATGAGGAGGCGGTTACGGCGGCATCCAGCGTGGACGTGGCCGCGGCTATGGCTATGGTGGTCACGGATACGGCGGGTACAACGACTTCGGCTATGGGAACCATGACCACGGGTGGGGTAGGCGCCCTACCTCCGCTGGTCGAGGGTGCGGAGGAGGCTTCGGTGGTCACCGGCAGAACGCCCACGTCGCCTCGGCGTTGGGCAACGCAAACGTTGGAGCCCACCATGGCCAACTTGCGCCCGTGCCTGGTGCCGCTCCTCTGGCCGGTGGGGGACCAGGGCCCTCGAAGTCCACCCGGGCAGGCATCCCGGAGGGGCACCGCTGTTGGTGCAAACCACCAGGTCCCCTCTAGGGCGCAGTCTGGGCCGATGCAAGGGAGTGGCGCGGCACATGCCACTGTAGCTCAAGCCACCACTAAGCTGGTGGAGAAGGAACCCATGAAGGCCATTCTACAGATCAACTCGGTTGTTCCACTGTTCCATGAGCATGAAGGTATTGCTCATGATATCCCAGAGTCATCCCAGAAAGGAACTCAAAAAATAAGAATAAGCCCTATTGTTAAAGTTGACGTACCAAGGGCCACACCATTCATGAATGCAATGTGGTTCTTTGCTGAGAGATTTGTCATGGGGATCATGCGACTAAAATATGCCCAAATAATAAAAAGATGACCACCATTGATATTCCTTGTTGTTGGATACCTAGAAATAGGATACCCAATTTACTAGACTCCACAAAAACAAAATCAACCCTCAGGGGCTCCTCTGCCTCGTCCGAGCCAAGGTGGCGTCATTCGAGACATCATCGAACCTCGGGGGTTCCTCCGCCCCGCCCGAGCCAAGGTGGTGTCATCCGAGACATCATCGATCCTCGGGGGCTCCTCCGCCTTGCCCAAACCAAGGTGGCGTCACCGGAGATGTCATCGACCCTCGGGGGCTCCTCCGCCTCGCCCGAGCCAAGGTGGCGTCATCCGAGACGTCATCGACCCTCGGGGGCTCCTCCACCTCGCCCGAGCCAAGGTGGCGTCATCCGAGACGTCATCAACCCTCCGGGGCTCCTCCGCCTCGCCCGAGCCTAGGTGGCGTCATCCGAGACGTCGTCAACCCTCGGGGGCTCCTCTACCTCGCCCGAGCCAAGGTGGCGACGCCCGTGACGTCATCTACCCTCAGGGGCCCTTCCGCCCCGTCCGAGCCCGACAAACGTCATCCGTGACATCCCTCGCCCTCAGAGATCTCACCGCCATCCATGGCCTAGGGAGCCCTAGCCCGTATAGTCAAAAGGTCCACAGTCTCCTTCGTCCTTAGGCATGAGGCTTAAAGCATGAATCGCCATGCCGACCTCTGTTCACCCTGAGGTACAAGGTCCTATGTTGCCTAACCGACGACTTCTGCGCGTTACATCCATTAAAGACAACTTGTATCGATAAGCAATTATGTGAATTGTTTGTGAAACTCTTTTACTTGTATAGTTATTCTAATGTTTTCCCTGATCGAAGTTCGTACTAGAATGTACATGAATATTGGATCAGCACATTATTAGTTGATGACTATGTTTCACAAGTCATGGACATGGAGATGTCGAACTAATAATGTGGGCACATGTAGGACATGGTGCTGGACAGACCCGACATGAGATTGTCTCTATACAGATCATGTACCTTATGTCCTTAGACCTGAGATTGTTGTATGTACTCAAGATGTGAAACAACCTACTTAGAGACTACTAAACGTTGCTCCGTAACTGGGTAGTTATAAAGGTGGCTTTCGGGTTTGTCGGGAAACATGCTGTGAGACATAGTCAATCAAGATGGAATTTGCCACTCTTCATATGAGAGAGATATCACTGGACTACTCAAATGATTAGATCATGAAATGCATGGCCGTGCTTGGGTTAAGTGTTAACCCACGAGTTGTACCAAATATCGTGAGGCAAAGGAATAACAAGTATATTGTATTGTGGTGGTTCGTCTGATATGATCATAGCGTATGCATAGGAGTTGACATGCCTTGCTAGAGGCCGCTATCAACTATTGGTCGAGTAACAGTACTTGGGCCATGTCTATGTGTGCGTGAGCCCATCGGGTCGCACGCTTAAGGGGCTGGAAGCCTAATTCGGGTTGGACCCGAATTAGACTAGGTTTAGGGTTGCTAATGGGCCTCCAACGTGGGAGCTCATTAGGTCACCTATATAAGCAAGGGGAGACGTGGGGTGAGTCGCACTCACATCCTTTGGCAGCCGCCGTCGCCCTCCCCACGCTCGCGCCTAGTACTCCTCGTGGACCTAGCAGTCCAGAGGCGTGACGCTTCTTCCCTGCACGTGTGGGATTCCTCGGAGGTGCTGCATCTAGAGCACAAGGACGAACCGCGAGTAAGAGACGTTGAGACGGACGACCTCGCAATTGCACGGCACTGCTGCGACGCGCACGACTACATCAAGTCGCTTCCGCTGCACCTGCGCGTCTAGTGGTAAACCCGTGATCTATAACTAGCACTAGTTCCTGGTTTATGGGGTAGAAAAATTTTGTTTTCTGGCTAGCGTAGCAACCTCATAACCCTACACCATGAGCGGGAGGACCCGGCGCCGAAGGAACTACGCGATGACCCCCGCAAGGTTCAGCCCATGGTTCCGGAGCTCGGTCAGGCTCTGGAGGTAGGGCTGTATCCTAGCAAGCTCGCGCGTGGTCAGACCGTGATGCCAGCAGGGAGGCTCTTCCCTGAAGCATAGGTCCGTGAAACCCGGTAGCGGCGCCTTAGGGTGGTTCCGGATGTAGAACCACTACGAGTGCCACCCCCGGTTCGACAAAGTCGCTCGCGCCGGCATATAGGACGCCAAGTTGGAGGAGAGGAGCCTAAGCGCGCACCCCCCATAGGACGCCACCGAACTTGGCAAGGAACACTGTCGCCTTGAAGAAATGCTTCCACAACAGAAATCCGGCTCCACCCCTAGCATTCCCTTCGACATGGCCGCAAAGGCCGCAAGGTGGAGAACGGAGTTGGGATTAAGGTTATGAAGCTCAATCCCATAATGGTTGAGAACCCCCCGCAGGAAGCGAGTCGGAGGGGTCCCGAACCCGCACTCGTGGAACGGGAGGAAGGAAACCACGTATCCCTCAGGAGGTGCCGGGACGTCGGCACCGGTCGGGACGATCCACTCAACGACACCGCTGGTGGAGTGCTCGGGGCGCAGTAGCCCCTCTCGCACCAGCTGAAGCGCCCACTCCCGAACGAGCGAGCACCGCTCCCAACTCCTTGAAGGTTGCGCTCGGGGAAGGACCCGTGTCGCGGAAGAAGCCGTGGCTAGGGTAGGAGCAAGGCGGCGCAAAGCCTAGGTGCAAGTGGAGACGGCTCGAGCGAGGGCAGGAGACGAAGAGGGCAAGCAGTATGAACGCGGGGGGATGATGACGCGGCACCTGGAAATTTGTAGGAACCCGGAAGGGGGACCTCACCTCGACAATACGCCACGCCTCGGGCCCACCATCCGAGCCGCATTAAATGCGTCCGCTCAGCCACGCCGCTTCCACTGTTCGCAGGAATATCGGGAACTGCACGCGCTGCGGCAAGTAACTGTTCCCACTCGCTTTTTTCCTCGTTCTTATTCGTATCCCGTATCCATCATCATTATAGGATCTACCCCGAGCCTACCACGCCTCACGCATAGATTTCACACACGCGTCCCTAGCCAAGGCACGTGCCTCCCGAGCGTGAGCGCGTCTCGGGAGAACCCTCGACTCGACCGACTCGCAAAGGTCGGAGGGGCGCGCATGTGGCGCAACGAGCGGCGACGGCCCATGGGCCCAGGTAAGCCAAAGGGATAAGGGCTATTGAAGGACCGAAAACGGCGACCAGAGGGGGGGGGTGAATGGGAGCCAAATAAAAATTCCTTTCGGAAGACCTTGACCCTTGTCCCAAACACTTCCCAAAGAGCAAGGTAGGCTCATGACTCACAAGTGGGTGTATGTTCTAGGAGATGTCCTAGGAACACAGCGGAGCTAGCTACGAACCCAACGAGAGAAACCGCGACGAAAACGGAAACTCGCAGCAAGCAGCAGAGGTGACGGACGCTGGAAGACAGCGCGAGCGTCCGTCGGCCTTCCAGAGAGCCTGACAGACACAGAAATGCTACAGAGGCGACGGACGGTCGGCGACGGACGCTAAGAAGATCGTCCGTCGGCCTACCCGAGAACAAAACAGAACTGCGCAACTCCCAGAATGCGACGGACGTTGGGCGACGGACTCTGAGAAGTGTCCGACGCCAAACCCTAGAGCGTCCGACGCCCTCGAATAGAGCGTAGAGACACGAAAACCCCGGTTCTCTTCACCAAATCTTTCCAAAACCGATCCAAATGGTCACCAACTACAACCAAATTTTGTAGGCATGATCCTTGTGCAGTTGGGAAGCTATCCCGAAGAAATCATCGCTCAATTTGAAGAGGATAAATGGGAACACTCGGATTTGGGGGAGAAAAGGCAAAACGAAGAACGCCGCAAAGAAATCGCCCGATCTACGCACTTGTGAGGTTTGAGGAGAATTCCTTCAGTGCAAAAAAGCTCCTCACAAATACAAACAACTTGGTTCAAGTGGTTTTTGCAAAGCTAGTCTCAACAAAGAGAAATCATCTCGGGAAAAAGAGAGAGCAAAAGGAAAACGAGAAGAACACAAGCAAACCGGGGACACAATCATGAAATTGAAGCCACCATGGCTTACGGAGGTTACGACCTCCGATTCCTCGCAACAATCACAAGTTCTTACACCGGTGACACGGTGGATCTCAAGCAAGAAGAAGCGTAGGGAAGGGAAAACCTAGGAATAGGTGGGAGGAAGAGTAAATGCAAGAGATTAGGATGAGGATACCCCTTCATCCTCTATTTAACGGGGCTTTGGCTATTTCCCAAAGACCCCCCTAGATACATGAGTGAACTACCTAGCCTAAGCATTGCAGTCCAAGCTGTAGAAAATATCTTCCTCAATTTGAATGGACGGCCCCGCTTCCTGCCCTACGGTGCAAAGTTGCCCATCACGAGTAGCAAGAACTTGGTTCAAACGGATTTGCAATAGCTACTCCCTACAAAGAGATTTAATCTCGGGAAAAAGAGAGAGCAAAAGGAAAAACCGATAGTCACTAGGCAAAAACCGATAGTCACTAGGCAAAAACCGATAGCCTCTACTCGACCTTCTCCACGCCATTGACCACTGTCACTAGGCATACCACCTGCACACCACAAGCCGATAGTCAAGCACATGTTTCTGCTTTCGCAGAGGTTAGGGTAAGCCACTCAAACTGAAACACTCACGTGTTGGACGATCACTCATCATCAAAGCTAAACATACATGGGTACTTATCCACCATGTGTTCGCAGCTATAGACGCCCCGACGGCCCACTACGGTCCAGAGATATGAAGGCCGACCCACTAGGGTTCGAAATGGCCGTCTCAAGACAATAGAGCGAGGGGCGAATAGGGAATGGACATGCTAAAGGTCATTAGCCTGGCAATCAGATGCCAAGGTCATTCCCAGATTTCGTATTTGAGTCCATCTCTATGGATGATTGGTTCATGGTATTCCTACCGAAGGAAGGCAGCAGGCCCCCGGGACCCATCGAACGGACCCGGCTACTAAATGAAACCGATTTGGGGTGAGCCACGACTTTGGCCGCAAGCCAGAACCCCAGCGAACGGGAACCGAGCACCCCACTCAAATTTGCCCGATAGTAACTCGATGAGCAGCCATGGTTCGTCCGCTTTGAGGATAGCATGGTTTGGCTCATATTCCCCCTTCCCGCGGAGGGATGCGTGGGGAACGAATAAAAAAGACGACACAGAACCAAGACGATTTTCTTTACACCGAGTAAAGACTCGGGGGCTGGCGTCGCACCACGGGGCAAGCCTCACGCGTTGGAGGTCCATACAGGTAAACACAAACACCCTCTCTCTTTTTTTATATATATTCAAATATTAACTCTTGCAGGGGATACAAGCTCTCTAAGAGCCATAAGGGGTAAGGCCCAATCATCAGACACCAAAAAACACGAAAAAATGGACTGAAGGGAAATCCCAGGCCAACAGGCCAAAAACTAAGGGTGCCCGCGGGGCACCCACATTAGCTATCACTCCACCGACCGATGCAGCCATATATCAAGGTCAGGCAACCCAGTCGCGAGGCCCAGGAAACATCTGCCTGATATACAAGATCACGTTGGACGGCGGCGTCACGGCCCATGGGTCACTTCGGTCAGGCGAGCTGCGGCTGCGGGAAAGCAGCCGCCACCTCGTCTTCAGAACGCCCCGGGCCGCGCCCTCCCTCCGGAGTTAGTTGGGCACTTTACAGCTAAGTCGCCCCAGCTGCTCCATGATCAAGGACTCCGCCTTCAGACAACACCGAGCCCACCATGCTTGGGCGGCTCCAAGCCCGCCAACCACGCTAACGGCGGCAGCGCCATCAACTAACAACCGAGGATGCGTCATCGCCGGGGGTCACGCAGGAAAACTACTGCGACTTTCCCAGTAGGCACATCCTTGGCTGCCCTCGGGAGAGGGGCAGCATGTCATCGACTCCCCCGGGGCAAGGGGCAGGGGCCATTCCGCAAAAGGGATGGATCTTACGCCCTTCATCCCAGGGAGCGATCCGTGCAGGGGTGGCCACAACCTTTCGCTCTACCAGTGGTTAGGATAAGGGGGAGCTATGCGCATTTCGTAGAGCTTCCTCTCGATCCGGCCACGGAGCGAAAGGGGACGTATGCACCCCCAATGCAGAACTTCCTCTGAATCCGGTTTTGCTCTCAAAAGGCCGCTCGTCAGGGCGGTTCGAGGGACTCTCCGACGGGACCTCGGAGGAAGGATCTAGGGCAAGCCATGCTGTGTGGATGTGGATTTTACCACAAGCGGTTGCCACTATTTATAGCCCTCCAGGGCATCCACGCGGCAGCAGGCCCATAGGGCTACAACGTCCACCTCCCAACCACACCGCACTGTACTGAAGCACCCATTTCAAGAGGGTGCAGCGGGGCCATAAATGGATAAACAGAGGGTAGGCTCAGGGCGCGCTGTTCGGAGTCTTGACCGCAGAGCGAGCAGCGCTCTGGCACCGCTCCTCGAACGGGGAAGGCACGGCACACCCACTTTCGGGCTACAGGGAGGGGGGACGCAGTCAGACCCCGGAATCCGACAAACATGTCTTCGACTGGTCAATCGGCCGTACAGGCCGAAGGGACAGCACGGCGCAGGGCTGACTCGTCGTCTCAAGACGCGCCTCCCCGAGGCCAACAGTGCAACCCGCAGCGGGACTGGCGTGCAGCCAGAGCTCTGGCTCTGACGCACGGAGCAGACCGCTCCCTCCCCGCCTCATGAGGGAAACGAAAGGCCAAGCACTGTACAAAACTTCCGAATAAGCCCTTAGGAGGAAATATCTCCCTCCTAAGGCCTCGGGGGCTACACCGTCCGAGCCCGGCAAACGTCATCCGTGACATCCCTCGCCCTCGGAGATCTCACCGTCATCCATGGCCTAGGGTGCCCTAGCCCGTATAGTCAAAAGGTCCACAGTCTCCTTTGTCCTCAGGCATGGGGCTTAAAGCATGAATCGCCATGCCGACCTCTATTCACCCTGAGGTACAAGGTCATGTGCTGCCTAACCGACGACTTCTGCGCGTTACATCCACGCCATGTCTCCGATGGACACTTCAACAGGGATCAAGGTGTCATCAGCCCTGTATGACGGAACGCGGGGGTGCCCGGTCCTGTGCGACCGACCTCCGCCCATGCTCTGGTAAGGTAACAGCGGAGTTCCCAATCACGAAACGCGTGGCTACAGCACAACAAGGATGAACAGGACTCGCACATGTGTCTACTGGCACAATCTTCCTCAGGAAGGAAGACAGGATGAAGACGAAGCCCTCCCTCGGCAGTAGCCCAAGCCAGGCCCACGTTCACTCTCTCTCTCTCTCTACTGTACTCCTCCATCTCTCCCTATGTTAAAAGGGAGGGAATGGACCCCCAATCTCGCGCTCTCGACATTCCGACACTCATTCACACACACTCAAACTCGCACGCACGCGAGCACCCACCAGAACCAAGAACCTCATATGCACGAGACCTAGGAAGGCGCTTCCCTCTCTCACCAAAGCTTGTAGCTACCCTATACGAGCTCTCCACGCTCGATAATATGACCCTGCAACACACTGGACGTAGGGCGTTCGTGCCTAAACCAGTATAAACCTCTGTGTTCTCCGAGCGTAACCATCCGAACTCCGACACGCTTAGAAATTTACTCGTTGGCTGTCTAGACCCCGCCATTTTAGACACCGATACTTGTGGTTATGCTGTGGAGGGGCTTGGTTTCTATTTCAATCCAGTTCTAGAGTCTCCAAAAGTCAGTGTGAATGGTACAAAAGCAGTGGTTCGTGTTCTGGAAGGTCTAAATATGGCTAGAGGGGGGGGGATGAATAGCCTAATTAAATTTTCTACAACAACACTTAAGCAAACTTGTTAGAATAAAACACGGCTTTAAGCAAGTTTTCTCTAGCTCTACGGTTAGGCAGGCCACCTACCAATTCTAGTTACTAGCAAGATATGTTCTGTCACACACAAGAGCTAGATCACTAGAGTTACTAGACTAAGCTACACAAGCTAAGCTAGAGGCTCTACTTTGCAAGAATGTAAAGAATGTAATGCAAAGCTAGAGATAGAATGGTTATACCAACGTGAAGAGATAAGCCAATAGATAACCAGTCACAATATGAATCCTTAGTAGAGACAAGTTGACACAATGATTTTTTACCGAGGTTCACTTGTTTGCCAACAAGCTAGTCCTCATTGTAGCGATACACCCACTTGGAGGTTCACGCGCTAATTGGCAATCACAAGCCAAACCCATCACCGGGTGCCGCACAACCAACACAAGATGGAGATCCCCAAGCTACGCGGAATCCACTAGAGATACCTTTTGCGAATCTCCCGCGGGGTAGGTTCAAGAACCCCTCACGCTCCACCGATCGGAGCCGGAGACAATCACCTTCCTCCACTCAACGATCCTCGACGCACCTAGCCGTCTAGAAGGTGGCAACCTCCAAGAATAACAAGAGCTCCACGATGACGACGATCACCAAGTGCCACTAGAATGCAATCAACAAAGCAATGCACTTGGATTCACTCAATCTCTCATGAATATGTCAAATATGTTGTGAGAGGTGAGTGGTGGAGCTTCTCAAGCAAGCACAAGTGTATGAGTGAAGTGAGAGTGCAAGAGATTTCCCCAAGGGCCGGCCATATCACCTTATATAGCCCACACTCAAACATTAGCCGTTTTTTCTCTCAAAACAGAGCCTATGCGTCCCATTCAGACACACTTTTCACAGGGGGTCCGGACCATCAACAGCGTCCGGACCCATCACCAGCACAGAGCCAACAACTCTGCTTGAGTCACCAGACGCAGACTCCGGTCGCACCCGTGGTGCAGTCCGGACCAACAGTTCTGCGTCTGGTGCCCCTGCCGGTTCAAACGGTCAACTTCCCGCGCTTGCCACAGCTCGCCACGTGGCTCCGGACGCACCTGTTCACCAGGTCCGGAGTCACTGCTCCAGCGTCCAGAAATATATTTCCGCGAACCCGAGAGCTCCCTCTTCTCTTCTTCTAGTCCGGACGCAGGTCAGGTTCACCAACCGAACTAACACCAGCGTCAAGTTCATTTTACGTAGAGAGCAAACAAAGAGTGCAGGGACTCCAGACGCACGTCCGGTGCCCTGCGTACGGACCGCAAATAGCGTCCGGACTCTCTTCCTCAGCCGAGCCAGCTAGCAAGGTTAGGGTAAGCCTCTGGACCCATCTCCGATGGTCTGGACCCGACTTAACCCTAGCGTACGGACCATAGTCCGGAGCCCTTTTAAGCTGCCAAACACTTCTCCAATTTCTCCAAGCTTCCAATAGCCAACACTAAGTGATCCAAACACTTGTGCACGTGTGTTAGCTTTTAGTTCACAATTATCTTGGATATAGTTGGTTGTTTCACTAGTTCAATTGATTTTAATGCAATGCAAATGAACCTAGTGGTACATGATGACCGTAATCATACTTAAGAGCTCCCTCCTTGATAGTACGACTATCTATCCTAAATGTGATCACATCCTCTATGATGTCTTGATCACCAAACCGAAAATGGTCCTAGCTTTCACCTTTGCCTTCACACCATTTTCCTTTCCACCACCATACTAGAGCTTATGCAATCCACCTTTGATCCATCACATGGCATGTACCAACCTATCTCATGATTCACACTTAGAGATCAAGGTTAGTACTTAAGTGGGTTTCATCAATTACTCAAAACCAAAACACATGGGGACTCTCAATCTCCCCCTTTTTGGTAATTGATGACAACCCTTCCATAAAGATATGAAATATAATCATTTTTTAACTTGAGTTGCTTGTCCAAGCATTTTAATCAAAGATTCAAATTTGGACATGTTACGCAAATTCGGTTTGGTAGTTATTAGCTCCCCTACATATGTGCTTCAAGAGTTTGGTTCAAGTTTTGCACATATGTATAGATAGACATTGTGGGAGAGGAAATAGCTACCAAATGATGCTAAGGTTTAAGAGTAGACCTTTGAAGTGTGATACCATCGGAGTGCGGAATTTATGATCACCCTTAGCACCATGATTAGCTAGACACCACTTGAAAATTCAACAACTGGAGAACATTGTGAGATCAACATTAAGAACAAGGTTTCTAGAGATCACTTGAAATTATTATCTAGCTTATCATTCTATGCATGCTAGTTGATCAATCATCATTCAATTTGTATCACTAGCAAGCACCACACAAACATGTATTTTGAATTTGAAGTACTTGTGCAACAATACATATGAGGATGCAAGCATTCAAATGCAACAATAGTGTTCATGAGCTTGCTCCCTCTATTTTATGTTCTCTTTCAAAATTGATTTTTCATTTTCTCCCCTTATCATGTTTCTCCCATTTTATATCTTTTCAATTTCTTCCCCTTGATCTCTTATACCAATAACTTCTCCCCCTTTGTCATCCAATTGACACAAAAAGGTGGGACCAATTATAGATATTCAAGTTTTAGCTCCCCCTTAGTGTGAGATAGGGTGAAAGATTATTTTCAACTTTGGTTTGAACTAAGCTATTTGCCCAAGATATTTTAATTCGGTTTAAACCATAGACAAGCTTGTTCACACATGCTAAGATGGTTATCTTGCCTATGTTGAATTAAACATTTGAGTTCATAGACATACAACAAACACTAGGATGGCAAGCACATCAACATGTCATATGCCACCACTAGTTCATATCAACTGATAGAAGATATAGTGGCACCATATAAGTATCAAAGACATTTTAGTTTTCATGAATGAGCCTAGAAGCATGAGTGATGACTATATGCTCTATACAAGTCCTAACAAGGTATGCATGAATGCTCTCAAATCAACTTTTACCTTGCATTGTTGGAGTAGAGGCATGTCATATAAAGTGGGGGTGCATCAACTCATTTTGGAGAAATCAAGTATGTTCAACTCATTCCTTTGCTTGTAAAACCTCTTCTCATGTAGTGGCTTGGTAAAGATATCGGCCAATTGATCTTCGGTACCAACACTAGTGATAGAAATGTCCCCTTTCAATTGATGATCTCTAATGAAATGATGGTGGACATCAATATGCTTTGTTCTTGAGTGTTGAACCAGATTGTTGGTGAGCTTGATTGCACTTTCATTGTCACGTAGCAAAGGCACTTGCTTGAATTTGACTCCAAAATCATTCAAAGTAGCTCTCATCCAAAGTGTTTGTGCACAACAACTCCCCGCACTAATATACTCGGCTTCGGCGGTAGAGAGTTCCACACTATTTTGCTTCTTTGATGACCATGAGACTAATGATCTTCCAAGAAATTGACAAGTGCCCGATGTGCTTTTCCTTTCTATCTTGCAACCCGCATAGTCCGAGTCGGAGTATCCAAGTAACTCAAAGTTTGATCCTTTAGGATACCACAACCCAAAATTAGGTGTATGTTTCAAATATCTCAATATCCTCTTTGTGGCTTTCAAATGACTTTCTCTAGGAGATGCTTGAAACCTTGCACATATGCATACACTAAACATGACATCCGGTCTTGATGCGATCACATAGAGCAAGCTACCAATCATTGATCTATATAGCTTTTGATCTACCATGTTGCCACTATCATCACCATCCAAATTTCCATTTGTTCCCATGGGTGTACTAATAGACTTTGCTTCATCTAGATTGAACTTCTTGAGCATGTCCTTGATGTACTTGCCTTGACTAACAAAAGTCTCATTCTTCAATTGTTTGACTTGAAGACAAAGGAAGTAACTAAGCTCTCCAAGCATAGACATCTCAAACTCATTAGCCATCATGTTGCTAAACTCTTCACAAAACTCTTGATTGGTTGACCCGAAGATAATGTCATCCACATAGATTTGCAACACAAATAAGTCCTTCCCAATCTTCTTGGTGAATAGGGTAGTGTCAACCTTTCCCATAATGAATCCCTTAGAGAGGATAAAGTCCCTCAACCTCTCATACCATGCTCTTGGAGCTTTCTTCAAGCCATATAATGCCTTCCTTAGCTTGTACACATGGTTGGGTTTCTTGTTATCTTCAAAACCGGGTGGTTGCTCAACAAATACCAATTCATTGATGTACCCATTGAGAAATTCACTCTTCACATCCATTTGATAGAGCTTGATGTTGTGAGCACAAGCATAAGCCAATAGAATCCTTATTGCTTCTAGCCTTGCCACCGGTGCATATGTTTCTCCAAAGTCAAGACCCTCTACTTGAGTGTAGCCTTGTGCAACTAGTCTTGCTTTGTTTCTCACCACTATTCCATCTTGATCTTGCTTTTTGCGAAAGACCCATCTAGTGCCAATGACATTGTGGTTCTTTGGTCTCTCAACTAGCTCCCAAACTTTATTTCTTGTGAAGTTATTTAGTTCTTCATGCATAGCATTTACCCAATCAATATCTTGAAAAGCCTCTTCAATCTTGGTTGGCTCAATAGATGATACAAAAGAATAGTGTTCACAAAATGAAGCCAAGCTTGATCTTGTTTGTACACCACTAGTGATATCTCCAATAATATGATCCAAAGGATGATCCTTGGTAATAGATGTAGGTTGGAGTATTGGAAGTTGATTGCTTGTACTTGGTTGATCATTGGGTAGAGTAGATGAACTATCTTGTTGATCTTGAGTTGGAGAGGATGAACTAGCTTGATTTTCATTGATTTGCACATTGGATGAAGGATTCACTTGATCTTCACTATCTTGCTCATCATCCACTTGCTTTGGCCGAATGTCCCCAATATCCATGTTCTTCATTGCATTGGCCAATGGTTCACCTCTCACATCATCATGATTGTCATTCTCATCTTGAGATCCATTTGTTTCATAAAACTCCACATCATGTCCCTCCTCAACTATGCCATGAGTAAGATTCCATACTCTATATGATTTGCTTGTAGTTGAGTAGCCAAGTAAGAAACCTTCATCACATTTCTTCTCAAATTTGCTCAATGTTGCACCTTTCTTCAAGATATAGCATTTGCATCCAAATACTCTAAAGTATGCAATATTTGGCTTTCTTCCATTCAATAGCTCATAAAGTGTCTTTTCAAGCATCTTGTGACAATAGAGTTGGTTGCTATAATAGCAAGCCGTGTTGATAGCTTCGGCCCAAAAAGAATCACTCACATTGTATTCACTAAGCATAGATCTTGCCATTTCAATGAGTGTCCTATTCTTCCTCTCAACAAGCCCATTTGATTGAGGTGTATACTTGGCCGAGAATTGATGTTTGATTCCATATTCATCACACAACTCATCAACTCTTGTGTTCTTGAACTCACTACCATTGTCACTTCTTACTCTCTTGATAGTTGTTTCAAATTCATTTTGGCATCTCTTGACAAAGATCTTGAATGTATCAAAAGTTTCACTCTTGTCACTCAAGAAGAATACCCATGTGTATCTAGTGAAATCATCAACTATCATAAAGCCATACTTGTTTCCACCAATACTTGTATATGCGGTTGGTCCAAACAAGTCCATATGCAAGAGCTCAAATGGTTTGCAAGTACTCATCATGCTCTTACTAGGGTGAGTATTTCCAACTTGTTTGTCGGCTTGACAAGAGCTACATAGCTTATCTTTTTCAAAGACCACATCTTTCAAGCCTCTAACTAGATCATGCTTGACTAGTTTGTTCAATTGCCTCATTCCAACATGACCAAGCCTTCTATGCCATAACCAACCCATGCTAGATTTGGATAGCAAGCAAGTTGACAATTGAGTTTCTTTGGCATTGAAATCAACTAAGTATAGGTTCTCATATCTAAATCCTTTTAATATCAAGTTAGATCCATCTACACTTATGATCTCTACATCATCAACTCCAAAGATGCATTTAAATCTAAGATCACAAAGTTGAGCTATGGATAGTAAGTTGAAGTTCAAGCTCTCTACTAGCAACACATTGGATATGCTCATGTCATTTGATATAGCAATATTACCAAGCCCTTTGACTTTCCCTTTGCCATTGTCACCAAATGTGTTAGATCATTCCCATTGCAATCATTTGGCTTGATAGAGTTGAACATTCTTGAATCTCCGATCATATGTTGAGTGCACCCACTATCAAACACCCAATGCCTCCCCCCGGCTTTATAATTGACCTACAAAACAATTCAATTCTTCTTAGGTACCCATACTTGCTTGGGTCCTCCAAAGTTAGTGACTAAGGACTTAGGAACCCAAATAGCTTTCTTCTTTGAGCTCTCATTGGGTGTACCCATGTACTTAGCAATCACACCTTTCTTGCCCTTGGTAAGCATATAACTAGAATCAAAGAGAATAGATGCATGTGTAAATTTTATCTTTCTTTGGTTTAGTTTGCAATATTGCTCTTCATTCCCTACTTGCTTGCAACTTGAGCAAAACCGGCCATTGCTCTTCACAAAGCGAGGCTTTGGAGTTGCAAAGGCCGCCTTGCCTTTCTTGGGGGTATAGCCAAGTCCCTCTTTACAAAGGGAGAACCTTTGGCTACCCAAGCACTTAAGCAAGCGGGCGTCTCCACCATAGGCATTGCCTAATGCTAGAGTGAGCTTACCAACCTCCTTCTTAAGGGTCTCATTCTCAACCATTAGTGTAGTGTCACAAGCGACAGCATCACTAGTAGAAGAAGTAGAGTTAGATGTGCTACAAGAAGGGTTAGTTGGGGTGATGATGATGGGTTGATAGAATGATTCATCAATTATATCACAAGTTGTTCCTATGTTACATGTTGAAACAAGCTCTTTCTCCTTTTGGTCAACAAGAGATGAGTGTGCCTTTTCAAGCTTAGAGTGAGCTTTGCCAAGCTTCTCATGGGCTAACTCTAGCCTCTCATGAGAAAGATTGAGCTCATCAAAGGATTGCTTGAGAGCTTGAAGCTCCTTCCGCAATGCTTTGCACTCCTTTCTCTTGATGTCAAAATGAGTCTTAGCATCATCCAATATTTCAACTAGTTCATCTTTAGTGGGTTCATCATCATCATCATCACTAGAGTCACACTCATCGTCGGATTGTACCTTAGTTGGCCTAGCCATGAAGCATGTCGATGGAGTGTCAAAGAGAGAGAGCTTGTTCTTCATAGCAATGCTAGCAAGAGCCTTCTTCTTGCTTGATCTCTTCTCATCATCACTTGAGTCATCATCATCACTTGTGTCACTATCCCAAGTGACAACATATGAGCCTCCCTTCTTACTCTTCTTGAGAAACATCTTGCTCTCTTTCTTTTCTTTCTTTTTGCCCTTCTTATCATCTTCATTGTCACTATGAAGAGGGAAATCTGAAATGAAGTGATCCTTGCTATTGCACTTGAAACACCTCTTGTCATTGTTCTTGCTCTTGAAGAAGTTCTTCTTCCTTCTAGCTCTATAGCCCTTCATCTTCATGAACTTGCCAAATTTCTTGACAAAGAGGGCCATCTATTCTTCATCATCTTCATCATCATTGCTTGAGCACTCATCATTTCTTGATTCATCACACTTTGCTTTGCCCTTAGATGATGATGTGGCTTTGAATGCCACACTCTTCTTCTTGTCTTCTTACTTGTCATCCTTCTTTTCCTTGTTCTCTCTAATCTTGTCCTTGTCCTCTCTAAAGGTGTCATCGGTCATCACCTACCAAGAATTTGGTTTGGTGTCGTTGTGTCCAATCCACTTCTCACCAATAGAGTGACTAGCATCTCAAATCTTGAGGGAAGACTTCTTAGGAACTTGAAGTAGAAGTCCTTGTTCTCCACCTTCTCTCCAAGTGACTTGAGGTCATTGACAAGCACCTCAAGCCTATTGAACATTTCGGGCACATTCTCATCTTCCTTCATCTTGAAGCATGCAAATTTTTCTTTCAAGATGTAGGCCTTTGCTCCCTTCATGGATTGAGTCCCTTCATATGAATCTTCTAGCTTCTTCCAAGCCTCATGAGCACTCTCCAAGTTCTTGATTTGCTCAAAGACTTCCTTGGAGATTGCCTCATGTATTGCACTCAAGCCAATATCATTGTTTTGGAGCTTCTCCTCTTCGGCCGCGGTGGGTGCCTCTTCATTTACCACCTCAAACTTTTTGTTGACCACCAACCATATCTTCCGGTTGATTGATTTAAGATAGGTGGTCATCAAGGCATTCCAATAGCTATAATTGTTGCCATCAAACTTAGGTGCCCTCTTGGTGTTGTTGATTTGAGCCATTTTAACACCGTGGGATGTTAAGCCTTTGAGTACGGTGTACTAGCTCTGATACCACTTGTAAGGTCTAAATATGGCTAGAGAGGGGTGAATAGCCTAATTAAATTTTCTACAACAACACTTAAGAAAACTTGTTAGAATAAAACACGGCTTTAAGCAAGTTTTCTCTAGCTCTACGGTTAGGCAACCACCTACCAATTCTAGTTACTAGCAAGATATGTTCTATGTCACACACAAGAGCTAGATCACTAGAGCTACTAGACTAAGCTACACAAGCTAAGCTAGAGGATCTACTTTGCAAGAATGTAAAGAATGTAATGCAAAGCTAGAGATAGAATGGTTATACCAACGTGAAGAGATAAGCCAATAGATAACTAGTCACAATATGAATCCTCGGTAGAGACAAGTTGACACAATGATTTTTTACCGAGGTTCACTTGTTTGCCAACAAGCTAGTCCTCGTTGTAGCGATACACCCACTTGGAGGTTCACGCGCTAATTGGCAATCACAAGCCAAACCCGTCACCGGGTGCCGCACAACCAACACAAGATGGGGATCCCCAAGCTACGCGGAATCCACTAGAGATACCTTTTGTGAATCTCCCGCGGGGTAGGTTCAAGAACCCCTCACGCTCCACCGATTGGAGCCGGAGACAATCACCTTCCTCCGCTCAACGATCCTCGTCGCACCAAGCCGTCTAGGAGGTGGCAACCTCCAAGAATAACAAGAGCTCCGCGATGACGACGATCACAAAGTTCCACTAGCATGCAATCAACAAAGCAATGCACTTGGATTAACTCAATCTCTCATGAATATGTCAAATATGTTGTCAGAGGTGAGTGGTGGAGCTTCTCAAGCAAGCACAAGTGTATGAGTGAAGTGAGAGTGCAAGAGATTGCCCCAAGGGCCGGCCATATCACCTTATATAGCCCACACTCAAACACTAGCCGTTTTTTCTCTCAAAACAGAGCCTATGCGTCCCATTCGGACGCACTTTTCACAGGGGGTCCGGACCATCAACAGCGTCCGGACCCATCACCAGCACAGAGCCAACGACTCTGCTTGAGTCACCGGACGTAGACTCCGGTCGCACCCGTGGTGCAGTCCGGACCAACAGCTCTGCGTCTGGTGCCCCTGCCGGTTCAAACGGTCAACTTCCCGCGCTTCCCACAGCTCGCCACGTGGCTCCGGACGCACTTGTTCACAGGGTCCGGAGTCACTGCTCTAGCGTTCGGAAATATATTTCCACGAACCCGAGAGCTCCCTCTTCTCTTCTTCCAGTCCAGACGCAGGTCAGGTTCACCAACCGAACTAACACCAGCGTCTGGTTCATTTTACGCAGAGAGCAAACAAAGAGTGCAGGGACTCCAGACGCACGTCCGGTGCCCTGCGTCCGGACCGCAAACAGCGTCCGGACTCTCTTCCTCAGCCGAGCCAGCTAGCAAGGCTAGGGTAAGCCTCCGGACCCATCTCCGATGGTCCAGACCCGACTTAACCCTAGTGTGCAGACCACAGTCCGGAGCCCTTTTAAGCTGCCAAACACTTCTCCAACTTCTCCAAGCTTCCAAGAGCCAACACTAAGTGATCCAAACACTTGTGCACGTGTGTTAGCTTTTAGTTCACAATTATCTTAGATATAGTTGGTTGTTTCACTAGTTCAATTGATTTTAATGCAATGCAAATGAACCTAGTGGCACATGATGACCGTAATCATACTTAGGAGCTCCCTCCTTGATAGTACGGCTATCTAACCTAAATGTGATCACATCCTCTATGATGTCTTGATCACCAAACCGAAAATGGTTCTAGCTTTCACCTTTGCCTTCACACCATTTTCCTTTCCACCACCATGCTAGAGCTTATGCAATCCACCGTTGATCCATCTTGCTCCATCACATGGCATGTACCAACCTATCTCATGATTCATACTTAAAGATCAAGGTTAGTACTTAAGTGGGTTTCATCAATTACTCAAAACCAAAACACATGGGGACTCTCAGCAGTGGAACTAGAAAGACTGCGACCAGGAAACAATTTCAAATGGGAAATTCAAACTACAGGCATGGGCGCCTTTATTATTAATTTCCCCTCTGCTGACTTATTGGAATCTGTTGTTAATTGGGGCCCTCTGGATGCTAGGGAAGTGAAAGGAAAGTTTTGTTTTGAAAAAGGAATTGATAATGAAGTTTTCAAGAGAGAGATTGTTAAGGTGTGGCTGCAATTTAGAGGACTACCACAAGAGTTCAAAGAGTTCCCAATTATTTGGGTTGTTGGAACTATCTTGGGTGTGCTGAGGGCTATAGATATGGTCTTTATTAAGAGGTGTTGACACAAAAAGCGTCAGATCTGCGAACACCTCGGGCTTATACCCGAATTTGATATCCAAGGTGTGCCAGTCGATTTGACCAGTTAACCGATAAGGACAATAACTAGAACAAAATTGAACGAGACGATAGCGATACACCCGGATGTCAAAGCTCAACTTGATCAAAACGCGGAACTAACAAAGCTGACGGAGGTCTTGAAGATGCAGCCCGTCGAAACCTCGCAAGAACTCGTGGATGAACTAGAATTAATGCGATAAAAAGTAGATTTGCTGGAAAAAGTAGACAAAAATAATAGATGTATTTGATTGATTGTGTCCCTCTTACACCACCCCTCGATACATATTTATAGCCCGATAGGAGTAATCGTAAACAGACACGACTCATACCTAAACAAAAACTCCTATTTTTAAGGAAATAAAATGACTCGTGCAAGAGTCGGACTCCAACTATAATAATAATATTGGAATAAAACTACCAATTTCCTTATCTGTCTTCCTTACGATGAAACTTTCCATTGGCAGATTCCTTCAATCCACAACCTTCTTCTATTTCTATCGACAGCTTTCTGCTGACGTCGGCCACATCATCCCGCATCCATCGACAATATTTCCAATCGACAATATTCTCCTGTTTCCATCGGCAACACCTTCCCATTAGCAAATATCCTTCTTTTTATCTTGACCTTTCTTCAATCTTCTGCTTCTACCGGCAATCTGATTGGCAGTTTCTTGATGCCGATAAGGAAAAGCAACCATCCCTTTACCGATCAGCGCACCTGGTTCATATTGACACGTACCGAAAAAACGGTGTCAACACATGCCCCCCAATTTCGGAGTATGAAATACATCATGCGCCGGAATTTTCTCTACTGTAATCTTTCCCTCCAAAATGTTTGTGCCATCATTGTAAATTACCAACAACTCCCGCAACTGTAGCGCCAATAGTTACATTTCTTTGATCACCGTGCAAATTCACCATGATATCCTTCCATATCTCAGCTCAGTCAAAAAGGAAAACTCGAAAACGCCCTTTGACCTAGGCCTATAAAGACCACTGTCCGTTCTTCTTTTTCACCCCGAGTTCATATCACCCCCTTTTTTACTGACGCTCTCAAAGAACACTCCGGCAATCTTCAATTGGCGGTTCCCTTTTTCATTAGAAGGCCCAAATCTTGCAAGAACTCCTTCATCCTAATGGCGATCAGCTTCAACGTTTGTGCGGTAAACTTCTTCCCCTCTTGCTCTACATTTTATGGTTTTTCTTCTCCGCACCGTTTCGTGATCCTTTTTCCCCTTTCTTCTTTATTTTCTGAATCCAGGAAATGCGCAACAAAATAATAATCCCTACCGATCAGCCACATCTTTGCTACTTAGGGCCGATGGGGAATACCGATCCAATCGAACTTATTAACGCGGAAACCAACCACATCCCTTTTAGATCTGAACACTTCAACCTAGGGTTATGGACAGATACCTTCCGCTCGTGGCCCAAACCCACCAAAGGGTGGAAAAACTGGTGCCTCAGGATGGCTAGGTCACAACAGGTCTATTGGTCAGAACGCAATATAGATCAATGCATCAGATTGTCACTTGCCGATATGGCCAAGAACGAAAACATGATGATTGCTGCTTCTTATTTCTGGTCCGATACAATGAACACGTTTCTATTCAGACATGGACCAGCCACTCCCACCCTTGCCGATGTGCACATGCTTACCGTCCTCGACGTCTCTTCTGTCGATCCTGCTACCCTTTTCCGCAGGAAGTCTGAACGTCGGGTGAGCACACGTAATATCAGCGGTTGGACTGGATACATTCAAGAATATCAGAATACCGGATCGGTAGGTCAGAGGGAGCACGCCACCTTCCTAAATATGTGGTTGGAGAAGTTTATTTTCTGTGGCATGACAGTTGGACCCACCAACATGTATCTTCCTGCAGCAGAACTCTTGGCCGACGGAGGATTTCCCCTTGGCCGATACCTCCTAAGTTCAGTCTATCATCTCTTGCACCAAGTATCGGAAAAATTGCTGCTAGTCGAGCCCATCGGCAACCTCGGAGGCCCTTGGTGGTTTATCAACTTATGGCTAAACGCCCATATGCATAAATGTCTTCATTTTGACTTGTTTAGCCATCAATTTCCAAGGGATTTGTCTGAGGACTATGTACTTGCCGAGGATGAATCGCCAACCCATTCCCCACTCAATTTTGGGGAAGCTATAATAGTGCTACCAGGAACTGATGCCAACGAAGATCAATTTGGCATGTTCTTTCAGAGACTCTACTGTGGAATTCCTGCTGCGGAATGGGTTTGATGGCCCTATATTGATGAGGATAACCGATTTCCACTCTCCTTCAATCTTACCGACGGGAATATACCATAGAATGAAGGAATTATGAAGGCTTCCCTAACTCCCCAGGTCATTCCAGTCAATATCTTCGGAACCGGGAAGAACACTCATCCGTCTTATGCATTCTATTATCCATCGACAGTAGCAAGACAGTTAGCGTTTGGTCAACTGCCGATCAAACTCAGCTACGCCAATGTGATAAAACCAAGAGGAGTTATCACCAGTGCTATGGACTGGAATAAGATCATCACTCTCCCCCTCGGGCCGATGTAACCAACATTGATTTATCCTCTTGGGCGCCGCCGTCCTTCATTACTGAGCCATACAAATTCAGGTGGCAAGAGTGGAAAGATCAACTATTTGTTGCATCATCACACTACTATCGGCACTTGATTGACGTCGATTACATTGTTCCTGATGACGCGGTGAGTTCATTTCTGATACTATTTTTTCTGTTATTTCCTTTCAAATGCATCGGTAACTAATTTTCTGCCAGCAGGTTAACGATTTGATCCCCAAAATGAGTAGGAGCGGCAAATATTTCAACTTGCGACCGATGAACCCTACATCGGTAATTGGCAGTAGGGCCCCTTCATTGGCTACCCTTATGCATCAAAAGGCAGCTCCTAAGATTACCATCAAGTCCAAACCACCGCCAGTCGACGATGCTGCTACCGCTGTCACTGTCTTGGTGCAAGCTTTTACGGTAACTTATCTGTGGCCGATCACAACATTTTTAATCGGCAATTTTCATTTAACTCCCAATCTGCACTAAATCCTTTTCTCTACAGCAGACAAATTCATCGGCAACCATCCCAAACGTACAAACTTCTTCAGCTCAGCCTGCCGATGCCTCCCAAGTGCAACATTCAAAACGCTAAGGCTCATCAAGTACCGCTCCCCGACCGAAACTCCCAAAGCCATCAGCTCCAGTCACATCACCGGCCACGTCTCCTCAAGCTCCTACCAATACACCAACACCAGAGCCAGCATCGGCATCCATTCTCAATCAATCACCGATCGAGACTCCCATCCAAGGGACAATACCATCACCACAGGGGTTAGTTACAATAGCAGAAACAACACCGACATCAGCATCAGCACCAGCACCAATTGTTCTTCCTACAGAGGCAAGTTCATCGGCAACCATTGCCGACCCTCAAGACACGGCTACGCCAGCCGTCCTGCCAAGTCCAAGGCGAGAAATTGCTCTAAAGCAGGTAAACCAACTATCTATCATAAAATCGCAAGATACAAGCTCAACTGACAAACTTTAACTCCTTTTCTTGTCAGGCCCAAGATTCTCCCAACAACTTATTCTCCTTTGCTATCAACGTTCCAGATGATGATGAAGAAGAAGAAAGCTCTGCTCAAGCTTCAACTGTCATATCAGCGGAAGTAAGATCCAAACTTGAAGCATTGCTACTCCTACTGCAACAAAACACATCCCAACTAGTCCAAGACTCTAGTGCAGTAAGGGTAGCTTTCAGGGAAATTCAAGACCAACTGCATGCCGATATTGAAGAACCACTCTTCCAAGCGGCATTCCTCGAGAGCCGGCAGCTACAGTACAAAAAGGCCTCACGCCGCATTACCGATAAAGCTGCTCAAGCAAAATTTGAAGAAGAAATACTCAATTTCAAGCAAACCGCTGACGAAAAGCATAAAGACATCAGCCGTCTGGAAGCTTCCAGCATCGAGCTTGAAGAAGAGATCGCCCGTCTATCGGTATAAAAAGAAGAATTGCTAGCTGAGTTGAAGAAAGTAGATGAAGCTTTAACCTCAGCCAACCAGAAGAAGATTCAACTCCCCGACGCCACCAAAGCCCTACAACAAGAGAGGGATGTCGATGCTCGCCACGCCGTTCTGCTGAAGAAGAAAATTAAGCCGATTGAGTGTGATGCCGATGATGATGCCAAGGAGATAGAAGAAGCGGATCAAATTCGCCTTCGCGCGATTTCATCCATTCAATCTTTGTTGTAATCGGCAATCGTGAACTTGATGACCAATCCTCCTTAATATAACTTTAATGCTTTTTCTACCGATGTTTCTATACGATAACTTTGCCATCGGTATATTTATATCGCTTTACGCATCCATCCAGATACTAGGCTAATATTTCTTCAAATATTTACCATTGATTGCTCTGGAAAACGCAACCCCTTCGAGGGTCTCCAAAATATATGCGTTACCAGGAGCAGACTGATTTATCCGAAAATGACCCTCCCAATTAGGAGACCATTTTCCAAATTTTGAACTCTTAGTTCCAATCGGTAAAATTAGTTTCCACACCAGATCACCATCGGCAAACTCTTTTATTTTCACTTTCTTATTATACCACCTGGCAACCCTCTTTTTATTCTCTTCGATACTGATTAGAGCCCTTAACCGATGACCCGCTAGATCTTCTAACTCATCCTTCATAAGGATGTCATACTCATCGGCAGTTAATTGGTCCTAGGAAAACAATCGCCTAGAACTAGTTTTAATTTCCCAAGGTAGGACAGCATCATGTCCATAGACTAACTGGTATGGCGAAACTTTGGTTGCACCATGACAAGCCATCCGATACGACCACAAAGCTTCATTCAACACTACATGCCACCTCCTAGGGTTCTCTTCAATCTTGCGCTTGATAAGCTTGATCACTCCCTTATTAGTTGCTTTGGCTTGACCATTAGCTTGAGCATAATAAGGAGAAGAGTTCAACACCTTAAACCCCATACCGACAACAAATTCATCAAATTCCCCCGATGTGAACATGGTTCCTTGATCAGTCGTAATAGTTTGAGGAATACCAAATCGGTAAACAATATGCTCTTTAACAAAATCTATCATGTTTGCCGATGTCACATTCTTTAGAGGAATAGCCTCAACCCACTTCGTGAAATAATCGGTTGCAACAAGTATAAATTTGTGCCCTTTACTCGATGGTGGATAAATTTGGCCGATGAGATGATGGCTCATCCTCTAAACGGCCAAGGTTTGATGATAGGATTCATTACCGACGCGGGTGCTCTCTGAACATTACCAAACCTTTGACAATCTTGACACCCTTTGAAGTACTTAAAACAATCCTCAAGAATTGTCAGTCAATAATATCCATTCCGCCTAATCATCCATTTCACCTTGAATGCCGATTGATGTGCTCCACATACTCCCTCATGAATTTCACCCATCAACATCTTCGATTCTTCTTCACTAAGACATCTGAGCAAAACTCCATCAATCGTTCGATAATACAATTCATCATCAAGGAGCACGTACTTGGTATCCTGGAACCTCAGACATCTTTCGACCTTTTTACATGGCTCCTTCAAGTAATCGGCAATCTCTTTTCTCCAGCCATCGGTAGCTATTACCGATACCGTCACTTTTTGAATCGGCTGATATCCCGAAGCGTACTGTGCTAACCGATTGGCCTCTTCATTATGTAACCTGGGAATATGCTTGAGGCAGTATTCCTTAAACTCTTTCAATAATCGCAAACATTTCTCATAGTACGCGATTAAAATTTCACTTCGGCATTCATATGCTCCAATCAGCTCATTGATCACCAGCATAGAATCGCCAAAGATCTCAACGGCATCAGCACGTACTTCCCTGAGTAATTCCAATCCCTTTAGCAAAGCCTGATATTCCGCCTGATTGTTTGTCGATGTAGCTACAATCGGCAATGAGATTTCATACTTTTGCCCTCGGGGAGAAATCAAGACGACACCGATACCTGCCCCCTCTCTACATGTGGATCCATCAAAGAACAAAGTCCAAGGAGCAATCTCCACAGAACCCACTGTACCACAATGCTGAGTAACAAAATCGGCCATTACCTGACCTTTAACCGCCTTAACTGATTCATACCTTAAATCAAACTCTGACAGCGCTAGAATCCACTTGCCGATTCTTCCACTTAATATCGGCATCGATAGCATGTACTTAACCACATCATCTTTGCATATGATAGTACACTCGGCCGATAACAAATAATGTCTTAGTTTAGTGCAAGAGAAGTACAGGCACAAGCATAAATTTTCAACGGCCAAATACTTGGTCTCAGCATCTACCAACCTTCTACTCAAATAATAAATTACACGTTCCCTTCCTTCAACTTCTTGGATTAAGGCTGATCCGATAACACTATCATCGACAGACAAATACAACTTGAAAGGCTTCCCGTGTTGAGGCGGAACTAAGACTGGAGGATTCATCAAATATTTCTTAATTTCTTCTAAGGCTGATTGTTGTTACTCCTTTCACATAAATTCTTGACCGACTTTCAGCTTTAGCAACGGGCTAAAAGACTTAATCTTCCCATACAAGTTAGATATAAATCTTCTAATAAAATTAATCTTGTCGATCAAGGATTGCAACTCAGTCTTATTCGTAGGAGCAACCACTTTATTAATCGCATCAATGGACTTTCTGCTGATCTCGATACCTCTTTGATGAACCATAAAACCTAGAAACTGGCCTTCCGATACACCAAATGCACACTTATTAGGATTCATTTTTAGCCCATGTTCCCTTGTGCACTCTAGAATTTTCCGTAAATCGGCAAAATGCTTCTCAAAGTTTCTGGATTTAACCACCACGTCGTCAATATAGATTTCAACCAACGTGTCGATGTACTTAGGGAAAATGAAATTCATCGCCCTCTGGTAAGTAGCACTGGAATTTTACAAACCAAAAGTCATCACGACCCACTCAAATAAACCAACATGACCTGGGCATCTGAAAGCAGTCTTGGATATATCTTCTTCAGCCATGAATATTTGATTATATCCAGCATTACCATCCATGAAACTAATGATTTGATGTCCAACAGCAACATCAATCAGCAGATCAGCAACGGGCATCGGATATCCATCCATTGGCGTAGACTTATTGAGATTCCTGAAATCAATATAAACACGAAGTTTCCCGTTTTTCTTATACACAGGAACTACGTTATAAATCCATTCGGCATATCGACATTGCCGAATAAATCCAGCTTTAATTAATTTTGTAATTCCGGCTTTAATATCAGGCAACACAATAGGATTGCATCGGCGTGCTGGCTGCCGATGTGGTTGGAAACCTGACTTAATAGGCAACCGATGTTCAACTATTGATCGGTCTAAATCAGGCATCTCGGTATAGTTCCAAGCAAAACAATCTTTATATTTCTTTAATAAATTACTCAACTGTTGTTTACACTGGGAATCTAACTTAGCACTAATAAAAGTCGGCCTGGGTTTGCTACCATCGCCGATATATATTTCTATTAAATCATCGACCGATGTGAATCTCTGCCCAAGTTTTCCATCATCGGCGAATTGATCCATTAAAACTCTTCTTCAGAACCGACTGCTTGGATCGGTTTAATTCGGTAATCGGCAACTTTGAGAAACTCCGTATCCCAAGCTTCACCTGATATGCACTTAGTCTGCTCATAGGTTTCCGATTCTGCTGATGCAACAATTGATGGGGCTTCACTTTGGACGACTTCAATCTTGTCTCCAACCCATTGCATGAGGCTTTGGTGCATCATGGAAGGAATACAACAATTGGCATGGATCCAATCCCTTCCAGGAGCAAGTTATAGGTACCTTTGCCACTGATCACGAAAAACGTCGTCGACAAAGTTTTGTTGCCAACAGTTAACTCGACGCATACTGCCCCCATAGCTGGTGACACATTGCCATCAAAATCCTTGAGCTTCATGTCTGTCTTGACTAAATCTTGGTCACCTTTTCCAAGCTTCCTGGACATGACATACAACATTATATTGATCGACGCCCCACCATCTACTAGCATCTTTGACACCGACTGCCCATCAACTTTGCCTTTGACAAACAAAGCTCTTAAGTGTTGCCTTTCATCCTCGGTAGACTTTTCAAAAACAGCCACCATCGGATCTAGCACTAGCTGAGCCATATCAGCAGCTTCTTCCTTAGCATTGGTAGGTGCCATAAATTCCATCAGCAACATAACAACCATATTGACTTCTGACGATGGACTCCTCTCCTGGCGTTTTGGCCTCCACTCCCAAACTGGAGATTCTTCCTTTGAAGGATTTTTACTATAACACAGATCATTCTAGCGTTCATGCTGGATCCTCCTTCTCTGAGCTTTTGTCAAACCCTTGGGACACCACTGAGGAAGCTTAGTTTTCCAAATAGGCTGGTACTGTTTTTCACTGCTCATATTTGCACCACTCCTTATGTTTGGATCCCTAGAGAATATTTCTTCATCAGGCACTCTTGCATTAGCCCTCTCCTCAAGCTCCTCTTGACGGACACGCTTGCCAAGCCTGTCATGTACACTGAGTTTGCCCCCTAGTTGATCATGCACTGATCCCTTTCCTCTGATCGGCCTAGCATAGCTTGATCCCCGATCTTCAAAGCGAGATGTCTTTTCTAACCGATTGGCAGGATAGTATCCGTTGCATTCAGGGAAATTATCGGCAGTCGGCAGCTTGATGCCTTCTTCCCAGCAATGGACGAAGAAGGGTCATTTCCAATGATCTTTATGCCGATACCACTCTTGGTGTCTTTCCTCTTCCTGTCGCTGATGTTGTTCTTCTTGTGAGCGCTCATATTCTTGTTGTGGTCTTCTGTGCGTGATCACAACACCATATGATGCATGTTTTTGAGGCCTCCTGGCGTTGCCTCTTTCATCGGCAGTTCTTTTACCTTTTCCTTCATCGGCAAGCTTCTTTCCCTTCACATAATGCATAGCTATTTGATGCTCGGGGTCTACCGATGCATTTTTCTTGGCAACTTCCGATGTCAGTACTTTAATCTTCCCGCTAGTTTCTACCATATTATTTGGAAACAGATGTTGGTCGATTTTCATCGGCTTCTGAGCTTTAGAATTCTCAAATTTGATTCGTCCAGATTCAATTTCTGACTGCAACTGCTGCCTAAAGACCTTGCAATCATTGGTATTATGTGAAGTTGCAGCATGCCACCTGCAATACCTGATCCTTCTAAGCTCTTCTACCGATGGAATTACTTGATTAGACGACAGCTTAATCCACCCTTCTTGAAGTAATATGTCAAATATCCTATTGTTGACACAAAAAGTGATGTACTGCGTCTCACACACAGCAAGCCGGAAAGCGTGACTTCAATCGGGTGCCCGGGTGCTTCGAGAACCAAAAACGTGCCAGTCAGTTTGACCTAAAACTAACAAGGGATGAAAGTCATTAGATATAAACTGGAACATGCGGGATAATACCAGACAGTTCCATATGTATGGCCCTGAAGCCACTTACAACGACATACAGCTATGAAAGTCATCTGCCAACAGGTTTTATGGAACATTCCGCTAAAACAGACAGAAAGCACGTGAATCAATGATTGTCGAATGCGCATGCATGAAAAAAGATGTATAAACGAATCATGGTTGAATATGGATCAAAGCATAACCAAGCTCGGCAATCAGCCGAATTGGGGTCCATGATGAAGGAAACATGTAAGCAAACGTGATTAAACTAATCTAAAGTCTGCATCTGCCACACGATACCTAGCGTTATCAAAGCTTAAACATAGATAACATGCATGAACCCACAACATGTAACAATCTAGATTCAAACTAATTCAGCTATTATAGATATAAGATCTACTTATAGGAACAACGTGAAAATAACAACTCATTATAACATGAATAGATCTATATAAGTTGACAAGAGCTGAACCGTATTAATCTAGATTGGGCAAAGGAGTGTTTGCAAATATGTAAAGATTATCTAAAACATGCAACACGATAACTTAATGAATCCAATAGATCTTGCCAAATCTACGAGAGCCGATAACTATCTTGCTTATGCTAAGCATACCGAGCAAACACCCGCCGCACGGTATTTACTCATAAACAAAACATAAGTAAAAAATTCTTGATCATCAATCAATGATCCACCGCACGATCAATGATAATAAACAAGACTACTTGCATCAACATCTAAATCCACCGCATGATACTAGACATGATACCAAGGTTGCCAAGACTTACGGAGGTTGACGGATCGATGATTCCTCTTGAAGAACTCGACGACACGACAAAGGACTCGAAGTTGGCACGGGGCCGGTTGTATTGATTTGGTTGTGAACACCTTTTACAATAGCTAAGGGCTTATATTTATACCCTGGCTATAACATGAGTCCTAAGAGGACACGGTTGCAAAAATATTAAAGGAAGGAATACAATATTTTGACTTTGGTTTCCTTCGGAGTCTTTATTGCCTTAATTATCGCAACTATCATTACTAATTCGGCTCTCACTTGCCGCCTTTGTCGCTCCGATGGAAACCACCCTTCTTCTGATTAACCAATCGCACGATCGATTGCCGAATCTTGGGAATTAACCGACCACATGGATTTTTCCGAACGCTCTGAGCATCTATCTCCGCCGACTCACTGTGCACTGGCCCACTTGTCATTATGCAAAAATACGGTGTTAACACATGCCCCCTCAATTTCGGGATAAAAGCCGTTTATTCTGAAATTGACCGCAAGCTTCCTTTTTCCCCTTAGGTTTATATTGTTCAACACCGCAACCGCCACCCAAGAAATCCATACTTCGACATTCTCAAATCTGCATCGAACCCTCAATGGCGACTCAGGACGTGATCCCAGAGGTAAAATTCCAACTCATTTTCTCATGTATTCGGCAATCCCTAATCGGTTTTCCTGCTTTCTCTCTCAACTCACCCGCTTTCTTGATTCTATTATTTGAAGGAATATAAGAATGATATTTTGATTCCTTATGCCACAAACCCTGATTCCTACCTCCTTGGTCCCATGGGCAATCCCGACCCAACTGAGATTGTCAAGAAGGAAACTTTGAGGATTCCTTTCAAATTTGGAGTCACTCCGCCAAACCAATGGCAGAACACCTTCAAGACTTGGCCGCTTCCTCCAATAGCCAGATGGTGAAACTGGTACCGCCGGATGTCAACCAAGAGTAGTGGCAGCTGGGACAGCCAAGACATTAATCACTGCCTAGAGCTATCTTTATCAGAAATGCCCAGAAACTAACCTCTCCTGATAGCAGCCTCTCATTTCTAGTCTGACGCCATCAACGCTTTCGTCTTTGGTCATGGTATGATGACTCCTACCTTAGCCGACGTATTCATGATGACTGGCTTAAACGTCTCCAAATCAGTACACCCTTGTCGGTATAAGGGCAAGAGCAACCAGAGAGCTGTTAAATCAGGAGGTGGATGGGTTGGATACATCCAATCCTATATGGAAGCAACTGGTACTGTCTCTGAAAAGGAAAGCAGAGCCTTTATGAACATGTGGTTATGCAGGTTTATCTTATGTGGAAGATCCAATGAACCAACTCTGAATCACATGATAATGGCTGAAGATTTAGCTGCAGGCACACTAATTCCTCTGGGTAAATACCTCCTAGGAGCGGTATACCATATGATGCATCAGATCTCTATCCAAATGTACCATGGCAAGGGGATTTCCTATGTGAGTGGCCCTTGGTGGTTCATTCAAATGTGGCTGCAACTCTATATGCATCAAGCAGTATCTGTGCCTCTTCACAATTTAAGCTTTCCTTCGGTTAATTATGCCGAGGGTGACCTAGCAACAACCAAGAGCTACCAAACCTATGGAGAAGCATCATCATCCATCAGCATTGACATGGATATTGGTCACCTCTTCAAACTGTTCTTCAAAGGTTTCAATAACGTGTTCTGGCTTCCTTACAGAGAAAATGATGACTTGACTTTCCCTTGCAAATTCAGCTATGAGTCTAACTGTTCTGATAAGGTATCTACTAAAATTTTCAACTCCTTCATCAAGCTATGCACCTTACCAGCCGAATTTCATCATGGGAGAATGGTGCAGCCCACCTATGAATTCTACAATCCCAATGTGGCATCCAGGCAATTAGGATGTGGACAGCTGCCCCCAAGACCTTTTTTTCACCAATCATAAGATACAGGGAGCTGATCACCAATGAAACAGAAGCCAGAAAAGTCTTTGAGCTTGGACAAGATTTGCCAATATATGAACCGTCCCCATTTGGACTAGTGGATGATGCCCATTCCCTTTTCTCTGCCTCGTGGCAAGAGTGGCATAACCACATTTTCAACATACCAGTCCACCCCTTATGCTAAGACTTATATTCTCAATTTGCTCCCGAGAGTAAGGTAATCTTACTGCATTATTTACTTCTTGTTTCTGTATTCATCTCCTATTCTAAAATCTTGTCATGTACAGGATTTTGAGCCTACTCCTCCCAATAAGGCAGTGGAGTATTACAAAGCTGGACCCAAACCTGCATTGGGCTACAATGCTATCACTTTAAAAATGCTTATGAAAACCCCTGCAGTACCGGCTGTTGTTCCTTCAGAACACAAAGGCAAGAGGAAAACACTTGAAGACATTCATGTGACCAGAAAAGTGAGATCTAAGAAATCTCAAAGATCTCCCAAGGTATATTAACCATCTTTATTGCAGCCACATGTCAATATCTTCAGATCAAGCAATGCCTCACCGACAGTAGACATCCCTCTTACTGAAGATGCAGAAACCCAACCATCGGCAGAAGTCCATGACACTGAAATTGATGAAGCCGAAAGCACTGATGCTCAAGAAACTGCTGAGCGTATTGGTAATATTATTCGGCTAATCACCTTCCTCTTTTATATATCATTCAATTCCTGCTCATGTTTCTGTATTGTTGGAAACAGACAATATTTTATATGATTTAGCAGGAGAACACTCTTCTGGTCTAGCCTCAAATTCACCTCCTCAAGGCACCCAATCAAGTCAACCAAGCCAAGGCACACCACATCTTGAGGCACAATCAACACAGCAGGTAGCATACTACTTTAAACCATCATTTTTTCAGCAATTTTCACCCAATCGGCTAACATTCTTTCCTTTCAAGAATACTACCAAGCCAACCATCAGTTTCTCCTTCACTGTTGATGACTTCATGAGTGAACAAGGCGAAGAGGCTACCTCCCAGCAGGCCTTATAAGAGGAAAACCAAGCCCGGCTGTAGGATATAGCTAATCTGCTGAACAAGGACATCAATATTTTGGTCCAAGATTCAGATCAGATAAAGGACATCCTTGAGCTTATCAATCAAGATCTTCCATCTGCTCTCAAGGCCTCTTTGGAGTCTGCAGCCAAACTCAATGATTATTTTGGTATGGTGAAGAGAGCAAACAAAAACATAGCTTCTAAGACTGCCTTGCAGAATAATAAGTCTCTGAAGAAACAAGAAGCCAAAGCTTTATACTCCAATCTTCAGTCTGATAAAGACTCACTGGCAACTCTGGAATCTGAACTAAAAGTCATGAAGGATGAGAGGATCAAATTAGAAGCTCAACTAGCTGAACTGAATGTCAAGATTCAATCCCATGAAGATAAGATGACATCTTTGCCGAAATCCATAGAAGCAACTTCATCAAAAATATCGGTCATTCTGAAGGAAAGTCAACAACTCAAAGTAAGGCTATCCAGCATCCAGAGCTCTGAGGATGAAGACCAAACAGTATTGGATGATGTTAGCTGAATCAAGACCGAAGCCTTGGATGCCGTCAATCAGCTTCTGCACCGGTAGAGATATAGCATGCAATAGATTGAATGCAACACATTTATATCCCTAAAAAATTGACTGTTTTCACTGTCTTATGCCTTATATATCCCCGTTCATATGATAGCATAATCGGCTCTAGAACTCCCAATCAAAGTATAGCCGATTCATCTCCGGTTCTCAGATAGTCGACTGCCCTTAGCACAGGGATACAACCGAGCGACTTTTGACATAGCCGATTGTTATTGGTTTAAGGACATAGTCGAGCGACCTTTGATATACCTGAGCCTGACCCATTCCACCAATGGCCCATCGAATAGGAACAGTCATAACTCGCCTCTGAGAATTGTTTCTCCTTAACCTTCTTATTATAATACCTGGCAACACGTGTTTTATTGTTTTCAATATTTTCCAACGCCTTGAGACGAACTAAATGTAAATCTTCTAAGTCATCCATCACCAGATTCTTGTAATCTTCTTTCCTCAAATCGTTCTGTAATGTAACTCATCTTGATACTGATTGCAATTCCCATGGCAGCACAGCATGATGCCCATAAACCAAGTCATAGGAAGATGCTTGAGTAGATCCATGGCAAGCCATTCGGTAATCCCATACAGCCTCATTAAGAACCGAATGTCATTTCTTTGGCTTTTCATCAATCTTCTTCTGAATGATTTTGATCATGATCTTGTTCGATGCTTCAGCTTGGCCATTAGCTTGTGCATAATAAGGAGAGGAGTTGTACAATTTGATCCCCATCTCCTCGACAAAATCACAAAACTCGGATGAAGTGAACTGAGTCTCTTGATCTGTTGTTATAGTCTGAGGAATCCCGAATCTGTGAATTATATGCTCCTTAACAAAATTTACCATGTTTTCTGATGTAACCTTTTTCAGGGGAATAGCTTCAACCCACTATGTAAAATAATTTGTGGCCAATAGCACAAATTTATGTCCTTTGCTAGAAGGAGGATGAATTTGACCGATCAAATCTATGCCCCATCCACTGAACAGCCAAGGCTTGATAATTGGGTTTAAAGCCGATGCTGGAGCCCTCTGAATATTACAAAATCTCTGACAGTCTTGACATCCCTTGTAATATTCAGAACAATCTTGAAGCATGGTTTGCCAAAAATAACTAGTCCTCCTTATTATCCATTTCATCCGGTGAGCCGACTGATGTGCACCACATACTCCCGCATGCACTTCATACATCAGCTCTCTAGATTCCTCTTGATTCAAATATTTGAGGAGCACTCCATCTATGGACTTGTAGTATAACTGGTCATCAAGGAGCACGAACTTGATAGCCTTATACCTGAGTCTTCGAGAAACTTTCTGTGATGGATTTTTTAAATAATTGGCAATTTTGCTCCTTCGGTCATCGATTACCCGATCTTTATCCAAAGCATGAATTTCCGGATCCTATCGGTACCCCGAAGCACTTTGAGCCAGCCTGTTTGCTTCTTCATTCTACCCCCTAGGGATATGATGCAAGGTGGCTACTTGGAAACTCTTTAGAAGCTCTCGGCACTCTTCATAATATCCCTTTAACATATCACTCTTGCATTCATATTGGCCGATCGGTTGGTTAATTACCAGCTCGGAATCCCCGAAAACTTCAACAGCAACGGCCCTTACCTCAACAAGCAGTCGGAGCCCTCTAAGCAATGCCTCATATTCTGCTTGATTGTTAGTAACCAAGGAATCAATAGGGATGGCATACTCAAAGGTCAAACCTCTAGGAGAAATCAAGAGAACACCGGCTCCACCACCCTTGCTACAAGAAGAACCATCAAAAAACAAAGTCCATGGTGCAATGGTTACCATGTCAGCAGAGGGGTCGCGGTGTTGGGTAACGAAATCAGCAATAACCTGACCCTTTACTGCTTTTGCCGATTCGTACCTTAAATCAAATTCTGACAGAGCTAAAATCCATTTGCCAATTCTTCCATTTAAAATTGGCATCAATAACATGTGTTTTATCACATCGAACTCAGAAACTACCACACATTCGACATTTAACAGATAATGTCGAAGCTTAGTACATGAATGAAACACACATAAGCAAAGCTTTTCTATAGCTGAATACCTTGTCTCTAGATCTAGTAGTTTTCGGCTAAGGTAAGTTATTACTCTCTCTTTTCCTTTGAACTCTTGCATGAGGGCCGACCCTATCGTCAGGTTGTCGGCCGCCACGTACAACTTAAACGGCTTGTCAAGCTGCGGATGGTACCAATACGGGCGGTGCCTTCATATACTCTTTGATCTCATCAAAAGCCCTTTGTTGTACGTCACCCCACATGAACTCTTGATCCTTTTTAAGCTTCAGCAGTGGAGAGAAAGGTAACACTTTTTCCGACAAGTTAGAGATGAATCTTCTCACAAAATTAATCTTGCCCAACAATGATTGTAACTCTGTGAGATTAGTTGGAGGTACCACCTTGTCCATTGCTTCCATGCTCTTCTTGCCGACTTTGATCCTTCCTTTATGCACCAGAAAGCCTAAAATTTCACCAGTCGAGACTCCAAAGGCACACTTATTTGGGTTCATCCTCAAACCATGCTTTCTAGTGTACTCTAAGGTCTTCCTCAAATCGGCCAAATGTCCTTCATGGTTTCTAGACTTGACCAGCACATCATCAATATAAATTTCCACAATCTTGCCGATCAACTCGTGGAAGATGTAGCTCATAGCTCTTTGATAGGTTGCACCGGCATTCTTCAAACCGAAAGTCATGACAATCCATTCAAATAAACCAATATGACCAGGGCACTTGAAGGCCGTTTTCGAAACATCCTCTATTGCCATGAAGATCTGGTTATAAACCGGCATTACCATCCATGAAGCTGATGACTTCGTAACCAGTCGATGCGTCGACGAGCAGATCGGCAACTGGCATCGGGTAACCATCCATAGGAGTAGCTTTGTTGAGATTTCTAAAATCAATGCAGACCCTCATCTTTCCATTTTTCTTGTATACTGAGACTATGTTTGAAACCCAATCTGGATATCTGCATGGCCAAATGAAGTTTGCCTCCAATAATCTTTCAATTTCTTTCTTCACATCGGCCAATACCTCCTCTTTGTAAATCTTCCGAGGAGGTTGTTTGAAAGGACGGTATCCCGGCTTGATCGGCAACTTATGCTCAACGATGGAACGATCCAGTCCGGGCATCTCTATATAATCCCAAGCAAAACAATCTTTAAATTCTTTTAGCAGGTCTATCAGTTTCAACCTGTGCTCTTGGTCTAAATTTGCACTGATGAACATTGGCCTTGGTTTATCATCATCACTAACATTTATCTCCTCTAATTTATCGGCCGACATGAAGCCGCGTCCCAGCTTCCCTTCGCTGTCATTGATCGTGTTCCCCATTAAAAATTACTCTCAGAGCCGATTGCTTGGATCGGCTGTTGGCCCTTGCCGGAGACATTCACAGGACCTTCTCTCCAGATTTTTCCAGAGAAACAATCGAAGCCATCATATTCCCAGTAGACGGGCTCTGTAGCAGCAACACTTACCGAATCATCGGCCTGAACAATCTCGACATCATCTCCAACCCATTGAATGAGAGTCTGATGCATGGTTGAAGGTATGCAGCAGTTAGCATGGATCCAATCTCTTCCCAACAGCAGACTATATGCCCCCTTGCCATCTATGACAAAGAAGGTAGTGATCAGAGTCTTTGATCCAACCATCAGCTCGACGTGCACTGCCCCCTGAGTGTCGGAAGGGTTACCCGCAAAGTCTTTGAGTACCAAGTCTGTCTTCAACAACTCCTCATTGGTCATTCCGACCTTCCTGAAGGTAGTGTATGGCATGATATTGATGGCATCTCCTCCATCAACCAGCATCTTGGTCAGAGGCTTGCCATTGATGTACCCCTTCACATAAAGCGCCTTCAAGTGTCGATGTCTAGCTGGTTTGTCGAACACTGCTTGTTGAGTCAGGACGAGCTGGGCCATCAGGTTCTGATATTCGCCCTCATCATCATCTGAAGACACTTCCTCTCGGATATCTTGGCCTTCGGGAGCTATAAATTTTAATGGAATGAAGAAGGCCATGTACGTATCAGCCGAACGGTTGTGTCCATGGGGCCTTCCCTTAGGGCGCCATGTCGGCTTCTGTTCGGCAGTTACTTGTGCTAGTTCTCTGTTCCTCAAATGTTGCACTCTCCTTTTCTGGCTTTTCTTCAGCCCTGGTGGACACCACTGCCTGTTCTACCATGCATACTCTCGGTGCTCTCGCTCATCAGAACGAACCCACTCTTGATCGGCAAACCTTTTACCTTGCCGATCCTCTGAGTCACCTATTTTTAAATGCCGATCGTCCCCAGGAGCATGTGCTCCAAGTATTTCATGGACCGGATGGCAGTTGACCTGGGACTGCCTATACCCTGAATACCGATCATTGCATTCGGGGCAATTATCTCTAGTAGGCAGCTTTAGGCCTTCATTCCAACAGTGTTTGAAAAACGAGCATCCCCAATGAGACTGCTCTTGTTCTCTCAAGCGCTCTCGTTCCCTCCGATACACTTCTTCCTCATGCCTCTGATGTTCCTCTATGAACCTCTGCTCCTCGTAATGCATCCGCCTCTGATGTTGCTCTTGCTCCGTTGCCACTTGTTTAATAGGATCCGCGTTGTGACCCTGGGTTTGGAAGCTTACCCTCCTTCAGTTTGGCCACTCTGGAACTGTCCTCGTTGCCGAAGTTCCTTTTCTGTAATCCGTCGATCAGGGTCAACAGCACCAGTCTTTTTCGCTCTTTCTAAGGTCAGCACTTTCATCTCGCTCTTGCCCTTGGAGTCTTCCGCGACAACCATATTCATAGAGAAAGACATTGTGTTTTGTGCAAAAGGGTTAGCGTCGATCTTCATCTTGCCGTCAAACTTCAAGTGTCCCTCCTGAATGGCCTTCTGAATCTTCATTCTAAACACCCGGAAATCATTGATGGCATGAGAATTGGTGTTGTGGTAGCCGCAAAATCTCTTGTCCTTTACTCCTTCAGGACGCAGCATGGGGTGTCCTTCGGGCAACTTGATGCGTCCTTCCCTGAGCAACAACTCGAACAACTTGTCTGATTTGGATACATCAAAGTTGTAGGTACCTTTCTACTGCCTCAACCATCGTTGATTGACTTGAGTTGGCTCCTTTGCCCAGACCAGTTCGGCTGCGGCGACCTCATCCTCGTCTTCGAACTCCATAGCCTCTTCCAGGAAACTCTGATACACTGTATTAGTTATGTCACCTTTCTGAAAATGGTTGTCTCTCCTGAACCCTTGAGCCTGGTTATTCATCATCGCCAAACGTTGTGACAACTGACCAAGGTCCTCGAAGTTCATGTCGAACAGCTTTTCTCTGATGTTCGGCTGCATGCCTTCCACTGCCATCCCCAGTAACTGGTCATCTGGTAAATTCAGAGAATAACACAAGTTTTTGGTCTCTCTGAACCTGCGGAGATACTCTTGGGGCGTCTCATTAGCCCTCTGTCTTAGGCCCATGAGATCGACCAGCTTTTTCTCATTGGTGCCCGTGAAGAAGTATGCATGGAATTTCTGCTCTAAATCCGCCCAGCTGCCGATGAAGTTCGCCGGCAGCGACGCGAACCACGTGAAGGCTGGTCATGTTAGAGACAAAGGGAAATATCGAATTCTCCAAGCATCCTCTGTGGATGCTTCTCCTAGCTGCATCAGGTATCGACTGACGTGCTCTATGGTGCTGGTGTCATCTTGGCCAGAGAATTTGGTCAGATCTGTGGGAGCCTTAACTCTCGGAGGGAGAGCTACTCAGTTGTACCACTCTGGGTAAGGGGATTTGTACGCGTAGGACTGGTTCTTCCGCTTTAAGCCAAACTGATTCTTCATCAAGTCTGTCATCATGTCCATGATGAGATCAACATTGGCATTAGGAGCTCCAGGCGCATGTCCTCCAAAAGGCAGCCCTGTTGGATTCTCGTATCCCGGATTCGGGAGTGCATTGATAGCGCTGTAATCGGCAAACTCTTGATACCTGCCCCATACATATTTTTCTGCAGTCTGTTCACTAATGGAGACACCTTGGAAGCGGAATGTGGGACTTCTCCTGTCGTACCGAATGTGAGCTGGCCGTAGGTTGGCTGCTGATGAGGAAGCAATCCGCCTTGATTGATGCCAGATGCTCCACCATCCTCGGCCGCTTTCTCTTGGTGCTTCGGTATATTGAACAATGTCGGTCCCTGCCTTGGACCAGCAAACTCCTCAAAGCACTTGTCAGCTGCCGAACCAAATGTGTTAACCATGATCGAGCGAAAGGTATTCAGGAAAGCGGTGTGATGGTTCCTTATAGTATCGCTTACGGCCTTGTGAACCACTTCAACCACTTTTGTGCGTCCTCCGCCTCAGTGAAGTCAGTCTGATGCGGGAGGAGAGTCCTCGGGAGGGACTGCTTCTGAAAAACCTTGCCACTTTTGTTCCTTGAAAAGGACAACAAGCATTTGTCCTGAAACTCATCACACGCCTTCTGAACCGCAGCCCCCATCTCCTCGGGCAATTCCTCAATTACCACGTTCAGAATCTCCGTGTTGTCGATTTCAGGCATCTTGAAATGGCTGGTCCCACCGAGCGTGCCAAAAAGTGTGTTGACACAAAAAGTGATGTACTTCATCTCACACACAGTAAGCCGGAAAGCGTGACATCAATCGGGTGCCCGAGTTCGAGAATGGAAAATGTGCCAGTCAGTTTGACCTGAAACTAACAAGGGATGAAAGTCATTAGATATAAACTGGAACATGCCGGATAATACCAGACAGTTCCATATGTACGGCCCTGAAGCCACTTACAACGACATACAACTATGAAAGCTATCTGCCAACAGGTTTTATGGAACATTCGGCTAAAACAGACAGAAAGCATGTGAATCAATGATTGCCGAATGTGCATGCATGGAAAAAGACATATAAACGAATCATGGTTGAATATGGATCAAAGCATAACCAAGCTCGGCAATCAGCCGAATTGGGGTCCATGATGAAGGAACATGTAAGCAAACGTGATTAAACTAATCTAAAGCCTGCATCTGCCACACGATACATAGCGTTATCAAAGCTTAAACATAGATAGCATGCATGAACCCGCAACATGTAACAATCTAGATTCAAACTAATTCGGCTATTATAGATATAAGATCTACTTATAGGAACAACGTGAAAATAACAACTCATTATAACATGAATTGATCTATATAAGTTGACAAGAGTCGAACCGTATTAATCTAGATTGGGCAAAGGAGTGTTTGCAAATATGTAAAGATTATCTAAAACATGCAACACGATAACTTAATGAATCCAATAGATCTTGCCAAATCTACGAGAGCCGATAACTATCTTGCTTATGCTAAGCATACCGAGCAAACACCCGCCGCACGGTATTTACTCATAAACAAAACATAAGTAAAGACTTCTTGATCATCAATCAAGGATCCGCTGCATGATCAATGATAATAAACAAGACTACTTGCATCAACATCTAAATCCACCGCATGATACTAGACATGATAACAAGGTTGCCAAGACTTACGGAGGTCGACGGATCGATGATTCCTCTTGAAGAACTCGACGACACGAGAAAGGACTCGAAGTTGGCACAGGGCCGGATGTATTGATTTGGTTGTGAACACCTTTTACAATAGCTAAGGGCTTATATTTATACCCTGGCTATAACATGAGTCCTAAGAGGATACGGTTACAAAAATATTAAAGGAAGGAATACAATATTTTTACTTTGGTTTCCTTCGGAGTCTTTATTGCCTTAATTATCGCAACTATCATTACTAACTCGGCTCACACTTGCCGCCTTTGTCGCTCCGATGGAAACCACCCTTCTTCTGATTAACCGATCGCACGATCGATTGCCGAATCTTGGGAATTAACCGACCACATGGATTTTGCCGAACGCTCTGAGCATCTATCTCCGCCGACTCGCTGCGCACTGGCCCACTTGTCATTGTGCAAAAATCCGGTGTTAACACCTATCGGCCTTGGTGATGTCAAAAGTGAATCTTTCAGCTTCGTTCTGGCCAAACGGACAGGATATTGTCTTCTTGTCTTTCACTCATTCAGCAACACCAATGCTTGGTTCCTCATCTGACTCAGAACTCTCTTCTTGTTCAATGAAAGACACCTTCTTATTCCAAGTTTTCCTGGGTTCGAAAGCTTTAATTTCTTGATCGGCAACCCTTTGCACGAGATGGCTCAGACTCTCAAACTCTTGGGATGCATATTTATCCTTGATGTGTGGTAGCAACCCTTGGAAAGCCAAATCTGCTAATTGCCGATCATCAAGCACCAAGCTATAACACTTATTCTTCACGTGTCGCAGCTTTTGCACGAAGCTTTCCACCGATTTGTCACTACGCTGTTTTAGCTTGACTAAATCGGTAATCCTCTTTTCATGTACGCTAGAGAGGAAGTATTTGTGAAACTTCTTCTCTAGATCGGCCTAGGTGATTACAGAATTTGGAGGAAGCGAAATGAACCCGGTAAATGCTGATCCAGATAAAGATGACAAGAACAATCTTACCCTTAGCTCATCTCTGCTAGGCGCCTCCCCACATTGAATGATGAAGCGGTTGATGTGCTCCATCGTTGACGTATCGTCTTGGCCAGAAAACTTTGTGAAATCCGGCACCTTGTACCAATTTGGGAGAGGAATCAAGTCATATGCCTGAGGGTACGGCGTCCGATAAGAGTATGTATTGACCTTAGGCTTGATGCCGAATTGTTCTTTCATCACTTCGGCAATTTTGTCGGCCTAGTATGCATCCTGGTCCTGCCGATGCATCGGCTGGATATTGACTGTCTGGACTGGTTGATACGCCCCTTCTTGCCTTGGTGGCAAATAAGCTGGTCTGATTGGCACAGGTGTAGCACCACCTTGTTGAGTACTATGCATCGGTTGATTTGCCGATGCATAACCTTGAACACCCATTGGGGTATACTACGGCATTATATTCATCGGTCGATACACCGATGTTTCGTTCTGAGTATTCGTCGGGTAAAGGTATTGTTGCGCTCCTACTACTTGATGTTCAGGTTGCACCACCTGTTGTTGAATCTGACCAGTCCATCCAGGATTATAAATCATCGGCATGTGACTTGCCGATAATTGATAGCTATCTGGCGCCTGTTGCTCTTGCATTCTGGAGTAACCAACAAATTGGCCTCCTTGGTGCACTAATACTCCAGTCTGAGGATTTGCCATCATCATGGGATGGTTTACAACTGTCAGGTCTTGTTGCATCGGCAAAGAGCTTGCCGATGATTGCCCGTAAGGCACTTTGGGCATCACCATCTGAAGACTTCCTGGCGGCAACTGCACATTTGGAGAAGACGTAGCATGATGCATCATTGGGCTCATCGGTTGTGCCGATATTGCCGATTCCATAGGGACCTTCCCTGTTGCATTATTACCTTGGATCAACTTAGCATCGACAGATGAATCTGGAGGCATACCGTATCCCCACCAGCTGGCGGGAGTTGGTTGACTCTTGACTGCTTGTCCTAACATTGCCGATGCCACCGGATCGGTATTCAACCGAACGACGCTTACAGGGCTTGATCTCGGCGGTGTAGCTTCATCGGTGGAAGGATTCACAGGTTGGAAAGATATCACTGGAACCGCCGATGAAGTCGTAGCAGATGTCGATCCAGGTTGATGATACGCTGGACCAACATACTTGGGTGTCTGTCCCTCTTTGAAAGATTGCATAACAGCATTGTACACAGTATTGGATAGCACATTGGAGTGGCTAATCAACGCCTGATTCAACGCAGAATTAACCATATCTTGTAATTTACAAGGATTGGCGTCGAAAGTGACCTGCCGCAGCAACGACGGATCTTGCTTTTGGACAGCATCGCCGCTCCTGCTTAGGATGAAGGACTTCAGATATAACTGCGTGTACTCCTCCATAGCCTGCTTCTGATCATCTTTTAGATCCGCCTCGGAGACCTCGATGACATTGCTTTGATCAACCTCAGTAGTATTACCCATAATAAGCTTATGATGGATAAACCTGTGGCAACAAGAAGTGTTATTGGTCCCACTGGGCATGCCAAAAGAGGTGTTGACACAAAAAGCGTCAGATCTGCGAACACTTCGGGCTTATACCCGAATTTGATATCCAAGGTGTGACAGTTGATTTGACCAGTTAATCGACAAGGACAATAACTAGAACAAAATTGAACGAGACAACAGCGATACGCCCAGACGTCAAAGCTCAACTTGATCAAAACGCAGAACTAACAAAGCTGACGGAGGTCTTGAAGATGCAGCCCATCGAAACCTCGCAAGAACTCGTGGATGAACTAGAATTAATGCGATAAAAAGTAGATTTGCTGGAAAAAGTAGACAAAAATAATAGATGTATTTGATTGATTGTGTCCCTCTTACACCACCCCTTGATACATATTTATAGCCCTGCAGGAGTAATCGTAAACAGACACGACTCATACCTTAAAAAACTCCTATTTTTAAGGAAATAAAATGACTCGTGCAAGAGTCGGACTCCAACTATAATAATAATATTGGAATAAAACTACCAATTTCCTTATCTGTCTTCCTTACGATGAAACTTTCCATCGGCAGATTCCTTCAATCCGCAACCTTCTTCTATTATTATCGGCAGCTTTCTGCTGACGTCGGCCACATCAGCCCGCATCCATCGGCAATATTTCCAATCGGCAATATTCTCCTGTTTCCATCGGAAACACCTTCCCATCGACAAATATCCTTCTTTTTATCTTGACGTTTCTTCAATCTTCTGCTTCTACCGGCAATCTGATTGGCAGTATCTTGATGCCGATAAGGAAAAGCAATCATCCCTTTACCGATCAGCGCACCTAGTTCATATTGACACGTACCGAAAAAACGGTGTCAACAAGAACACTGGCAGGGCAAGACTAAAAGTAACATTGTTGGTCCCAACACTTATCCCAGAATATGTGGATGTGGTTATTGGGGACCATGTGTACAAGCTACAGTTTGCAGTTGAGTCTGGGAACCCCAATGTTGAGCCTCAAATTATTAACATGGATCTTACCAAGGAAGATGATCCAAAGGAGGACACACCTAAGGGGGGCGGCTCAACATGTGCTAATTCTAATGGGGAGAAGCTTGAGGGGGCAATGGACATTGATGGAAAATTAGATGATTCTCAAATTCTAGACAGTGTGAATGGTGATCAAAATACAACTGACGATCTCTCTGGCGCCCAGCCCAAAGGGGCGGTTATCCAGGAGATCATGGAGGATCATACCACCCCACAGAGCAAGACTGATAGGCCTAAAAATAAACCTACAACTATTGTTTCTTAGTCTTCTGGGGCCTGGAATGCAACTTTGTTACCCCCGCAGTTTGACTCTGGGATATTAAATAAGAAACTGATCAGTGGGACAACCTCGCCTTCACGTTCTAGCAAGAGGAATGCTTCTTCGGTGGACGTTGACTCCATCGAGAAGGCAGCCAAGCTGAAGGCAAAAAAGAATCTCGAAACCGCATCTGACAAAGGTAACTCTCAGCATCCATCCTCTTTTTGTCGCATGATGATTCTCTGATTCTTAATTCAACAAAGGCTTTAGGAATTGTTTTAGGGAATAATGAGACTGAGATTTTTAACTCTGTTAAGATTTTAAAAGATACAGAGTATAGTAGGCTGATGGAGAATAATAAGTTAAGAGATGAAAACCTAGTGAGGATGTTGTAGACTTGGAAACTTTAAATCTTATTTGTTCTAAGATTGCAGAAGGCCTAGGTGATGAGGGTTGTGATCCTTTGATTTTACAAACCCCTGTATCACACAAGTTGAAGGGCCGCTCTAATACTTTATATAAAAAAACTAAGTGTAAATCAATTGGTGGAGGTAATCGATAACGGAGTCCGTATGCATTCTGGGTGAATCATCGAAAACGGAGTCCGTATGCATCCTGGACGTTCGTTTTACTCCTTGTTGGTCCTCGACTCCGAAATAGCCTCGAAGTCGGCGTGGCAGCTGAGTTGGAGATGAGTTGCAACATGGAAAAGACGATGACGTAGATGTGTCCAGCATGGTGATGTCCTCATCACCGACACTAGGTCAGTGCATGTTAGATGATACTCGATTGGCGAGCATCTCTGATCCAGCTTGTTACTTTGATCGATCTTCCACCTTCTAGATCCATCCATCAACTCCACCTTCGGGTTAGGTCCAGTCCTCACGTCCTTCACGTATGCACTTATCATACCTAAATGAGATGCGATATACATGTGCATGAATATGAAGAATGGCAACACGAGATACACATATACAACCATTTAAGACAAGCTCAAGATCATGAAAGGCATAAACAAGACATTAGAGTTATTTATCTAATTATACACGAGCATAACATAAAAGGAGAGAAACACATCAAGCATGACATACTATTTAATTTAATTCAAACTATAGAAAATATTCATCCATTAAGTTTACTTAATATATTAAACTAGTAAGAACAAGTTAAAGTAATTATCTCATACATGCAACTTCGGGACAACAACATAGCAGTCACGGTTTTAATCATAACTGGAGTTATACTAATCCAACAAACATGATTCTTATATATTTGGAAAGCTAATTAAGTTGTCTACAACTTTCTTAATACCAAGAAAAGATGATTTAATAGTTAAACAACTCGAATTAATTTAAGAAGTCACCTCTGTCCGAAACAGGGACAGATTTCGTAACCCTTATTAAAACTGCTATAACTCAAGATCTACAACTCCTAAAACTATGAATCAAGACAATCTGAAACTATTATGAAACGTTCTACAATTCATTCAACATTATCAATTCATGATTCACAGCTTAACTTAGTTCAAAACCACTTTGAATCAGATCTGTCCAGAGAATAGGACAGATTGAACTTGCAACTTAATAAATGCATATCTCTCAAACTAATAGATATATGGACATTAAATTTTAACACAAGATAGGTAATAATATTATCTACAACTTTGGTATTCACCATGCCAACATAAAACACCATTTAACACATGTAAATATTTATTTACTAAACCTTATGCATGCAGCCAAAACAACAATATGTTAAACTTGTTATTTTTACATCTTCTAAACCATTCAACAAACAGTAATGAAACTTTAACAAAACATCATTCATCATATAAGAACCACACCATAATTATTTCATAATTTTTGGAGCACTTCTAAACGGCGATAAATATTTAATCTACACAAACAAGCTTTTAAACGTAGCATCACAAAAGCATCTTTTCAGAAATTAATCCAAACTGAAACATGCAATATTATAGATCTAGTGCATAGACAATTTATCAAAGATTCCAAAAAGTCTTCAACCACTATCATGTGATTTTTCTACGATTTACCACGAATTTTCAAAGTTCGCTGCATATAGTAAGAAATAATTACGGGAATCATTTGCATCAGGCACCCTGCACTTTTATGAAACAAACAAAGGATATATATGTAAATCAATGAGTCATGGTATTCATGTAGAGTGAAACAAGTAAAGAACTTCTATTAGCAATGGGGTTCTTTCCCATCCTTTTTCACGGGAAACAGAGGACGGCGAAGTCGGCGGCTCTGACAGGGACGGCGGCCGGGATGAAGCCGTGCTGGTCGGCTTGCTCGCCGGCAGGCCCGCAGCAGGCACGCAGTCGCGGCGCTGCAGCGTCTCGCGGGCGAGCAGGAGGCCAGCCGCGACGGGCTGGGCAGCTCGGCGTCAGGAGCCGCAGCGGGCAGACTCGGCCAGCGGCGCGAGGCTCGCGGCGTGCGGCAGGTTGCGCAGGGGCGCTCGCGCAGCGCGTGTGCGAGCGGCAGCAGGGCCCGCACAGGGGGGTGCGCACAGGTTCGGGGGAGCGGCGCGAGGCGAGCCGACGAAGGCGGCCTTGGGCCGGGCGAGTGGGAGGAGCAGGGAGCAGGGAGCTCGGTGGAGGAAGAGGGAACAGAGGCTCCTGCCTGCTCGGCAGAAAAGGAGAAGGAGAGAGTTGGCGTGTGGGAGAGGAGGAGGGCCGGTTGCCCCTTTTTCTCGGGCAGGGGAGGAGCGGCAGGTGGCGCGCGAGGGGCGATGCCTTGGAGACCGCACATCCTGTTCCCCCTCCATCTTCTGAAGAATTGCCTATCAATAATTACGAGACTACCAGACTGCCACTGTCGGGTCCGTTTTCTCGCTTTTCAAACCGTCTGTCCGGTCGTGAATCCGACTACACCGTTGCGATGGTCTCGACGAGTAGAGCAACTTCTCTTCAAGTTGCGTCAACATGCGAGGTCTCCAAATTGTCGGTCAACGATGATAAAAAACGTCGTCGGTTGCGCTCAGATTCGGGTCCGAGATATTTTCCGAGCATTTTCTCTGTTTCCGGTCAACACGAACCTTTCACGACTTTTGTTGTAGAGTTCAACTGGAGTATTCCGGGCAAGGTCGTGAGACTCGATTGAGCTCGTATAATTATATCCGATTTATAAAGTAAACCGGTTAATTATAAAAGTCATCATTCCAACGTTCGCGAAACTTTTCCAAAGGTTCGTATAGATGGAAATAGATATAAGGCACGTAGAATAAATACCTTCTCATAATTTCCCGTTATATGAACTAAAGCATCTGATCATTGTTTGATCCGCTATAATTAGACTTAATCACTTCTTTAGCCTGTGATTAACACTGAGGGTGTTACAGCCTTTCCCCACTTAAAAAGAATCTCGTCCCGAGATTCAGAACGAAAGACTTTCAAGGGAAGAGATACACATCACATATCTTCCAATACCAGCAATAGCACTTGGCTATATAGCTTCGAGCATTCAAGTGACGAATCTAGTCGACCACTTCGTGATACTCGCTCTTTATAGGAAGTTTTTGTTTGACAGATTTCCTTCATTGATTCCCATGAAGCATTGTTACTTTGGACGAAATCCAAAAATAGCAAATACTTCACTCAATTCCGCTCAATTCAGCTTAAGACATTGAAGTACCCTAAGCGAGAAAGGAGCCCATTGAGTTCAGCAAACCAATCATGTTCACGCCTCTAATGAATTGCTTAAAGGCAACATAATTAGTGTCGTGAAATCCTAATAGATTTCTCGTTCTCCCTTGCTTCACACATCATGGTGTGTACAGCACTTTTGGGCTCTTTCGGTTGTAGTATTTTTTCTTGCGGAGGGGAGAGGTTATGTGTTTTTCCTTACATACCTTCCAGAAAACAACCATAACTGTGCATTGAGATACCAACTAACAACACACAAGTACATGTTTCATGGATTATCTTTAAAGGGAATAATGCATCCCCTACAAGAAGGAACAATCCAACAAAAGCAAAGTACCTCTTTTGAATGTCCTTTTGTGCTTCCTACCATAGGATTCTGAGCAACTTCCTGGTAGCATTGGATACACCATGATGCTGACTAACGCTAGGAATATGTTATCGCTAGCTTTTGACTTAACCGATACAACAACTTGTACTATCCGTGTGATTGTCCATGATAGAATAGACTTGATCACACAGGTTCTGGAAAAAGGAGCAACACTTGTATTGTTGACAAGCATTGTTGTCTTTGATCAACCTTGTTCTATGAGACATAGTCTTCATAGCTACCAAGGAGTTGTTAATTAACAAGGAATTAACATTCCCATGGGCAACCAATCAGTTGTCTCCCAACACTAAAAAGCTCCAAGGTTTTGACTATTGTAGGAGCCAACTTTCCCAGAGATACTTGTTGTATGTTGTTAAACACCATCAACATCAACAACATGAAACCATATCAGAGAAGACTGATTATGACTGACTGGTCATCTCGCACATGAAGATCGAGAACTTGGATCCAAAGATCATAAGCACAAGATGTCTAGAACATAACATGTCAAAAAAAATCTTGGCCAACTGACACTTATTCCAACTTTAAGTGGCACGTGTCCTTTCGATCCAACAGGGAGGATACATGAGTTGCTCGCTAGATGACCAAGGTCATCCTAGGAACAATCAAGTAGTCACTCATCTACCACTTCTTGCAGTCTATTCATGTTTATGTCTGTGACTTGTTCTTCAAAGGTCATCCTCTTTGCATCACCAAAAAGGAGTCTAACTTCATCTGTTCAAGATATAGATTTTCGGATAAGATTAGGAAGATAACCAAGGAAAAGCTTACAAGAAAATATCACATCAGTGTAACTTTCGCAATGGATTAGGACTAACCAATCCTAATACCAGCGCGTGTCGAGCAACCAACTCATGTCGGCCGCCACAAGAGGCTCTCGGATTCGTCGTGGCACCATAGAATGCTCATCATAACACCATTACCAAATATACACCAAAAGAGAAATTTCAAGTCACACAACGTGGGTTGTAAAAACAAGCACCACACAAACAAGGGATAGCAAGCGAAGGTAGTAGCAAGGTTAGAAGTCAACAAGGTTGTTCCAAGGTAAAGGCAAGGCACATGAGCAACAAGGATTGTCATAAGCAGACAAAAGAGCGTCAGATTCGTACTTCGAATCGATGTAGAACTTGCATTTACCACAGAAAATACGAGACAAAAGATTTCCATGAGAGTTGATCTTGTCAAGCAATAACGAGAGATCAAGATAGATAGACATCCAAAGATTGGAAAGTTGGAGATCAACAAGCAAGAGTCAAGGGATGGAGTCGATACAAGGGTCAAGGACTCAGTTGATGAAGGAATGATATGATCTGCTTAGGAGAAGATTTCAAACCTAGGTAGATAAAGATCCAGGTTGCATTGAAGATGATCTGCCGCATAGAGATCTGGCAGAGATAAGGTCTTCACGCACGGGAGCACAACATTTACACAAGCACGCACTTAGAGAAACAATCGATTTAATTGCTTTTAACAAGTAGGTGTAGGCCTCTTCTCGGGTGGAGAAGACAAGTTTTAATTTACATTTAACAAACTTGTTTTCATTGATGCATGACATAGCAGCACGGTTATATTGACATGTTACCATACCAGCAAACCATATGAACATTTTAAACATACTTTTGTTACTACTTTGGTAACATGAAAGGATGAATGAATTGCATTTAAATAGAAATCAACATTTCTACTGAAATGACAACAGTTAAAATACACCCTAATCATGCTAGTAAAGTTATTGATTAGCTTTTCAATGGTTTATATGCATTTATCAATTTACACATCTAGCAGGATAGAATTGATAACTGTTATTGCTAGCATATAGTAAGCTTCTAGATGATTCAGAGCAACTTAAGTATTTCATTACAAGTTTACTATAACACTCACGATTTTAAACATGTGTGACAATCTACTAAACCTTAGCAAGCATGTTACTAGAAAGTCATGGCAATTTATTTTTCATCTATGTGACACATATAGTTCTCATAATTATCTTAGCATGAGATTAAATGTTGACATAGTTTAAAGCATAACTGTCTAGTAAGACACTTACACAATAGGTTCAGTAGTATTACTTACTATATGATATGGCACAACTTAATAAGAACTAACCAATGTATTGTTTTGCATTCTAGCTTCAAGTTTAATTAAAGTTCAAAAGCACCTACTGAGGACAAAAGTTATCGCATGCAAAACATTTTCATAGAACAAGCTTTTATTATTTAACTCAATAAGGCAATTATCAACTTAACCATGCAACACACAAAACCATTTTTAACAACAAGTTTTATAGTTGCAGTAGGCAGAGTGTTTCAAAACATAGCTAACCAAATTGGTTTTACCCAAGTTGGACATTCCTGGCTCATGTAAAGCATTCAAAGATCAAGCAACATTTCTTTTCACAAGCAAGGAGACGTTACCAAGCATATCATAACAAGGCTATTCAAGAAACATGATACAAGGTACATCTTTCTAATTTCTAACAAGAAACTAGCACATCACATTGATCACATATTACTCAACATTAGAAGCAAGGGTGAGAGGAGTATAGGCATACAAGATGCAACAATCATGATTATGCGTGCTCGTCCTATTCGTCCTCACAAGATTGCTAGCCTTAGGCGGCAATCACGTTCTATGTCGGTGGCATAACACGCACTCACGGTATATAGCTAGTTGTTACTAGTTCATATGTATTTGTGGTTAGTGTACCTGCAGAAGATTCATTTCAGCCCAAAAAGAACAATCCCAATGCGGAAAAATCACCGGGCACCTCCTGATACGCACTAGGTACATATCAGTTAGTTACCAAAACCTTATGCACCAAGCTCGGAAAACCCACCCAGCAATTCATACTCGCAGATATCTTTGTGTCAAGCTTGCATACCTTTAAGTAACCATATCACTTCCCTAGACCAACGGTTGGAAGGTCATACTCTCACAACTCACAAATAGTTTTCAATGCAATTTTCGAAACTTGTATCGTTCTTCCAAAGATCGATATCCCGACACCTTTTAAAGATCCAGCATGAGCAAATCACTGAACCAATTTAGTACTTAAATAAGCCACCTAGAGTCCTAAGTGGGGCATAACCGGAGGTTGTCGCTAGCATAGTTTTGAAATTTAGTTTTGACAAACTTATCTATAACTAAATTTTTAGTCCAAATAGGCTTTTAAAAACAAAGTTTTGGTTTGTAAATCCAGGTAAATGACTGTATTATACTTAACCATGCTTTGATACCAGCTGTAACAGAATCGCCCAAATTATAAGAGATCAAGTACTAAAGTAGTCGAATTAACTGCCACTAAGAGCACTTGAGCCCATATAATCCCGGTAGTCCGCCGAGTGTTCCAAAAAACCTCGGTAATTCAACTTTATAACCAAGATCGCATGATCAAGTAAATACAAATCACTTACACAGAGTTTTCAGCGGAAATAAATTACATTTGAAGTTACAAATAAATAATACAAGTATGAGTTTAAAAATCATTTATTTAAAACATCACTGCTTTGAAATGATTATAAACCATAAGTTGAAATACATTGCTAGCTTATACTGACATCCTCCAACAACAGCATTAAGACGAGGGATAATATAGAGTCACCGAGCCCACCGGTGGTTAGCTACACCTTTAGCAGCATGAGGCCTTCACCTGTAACAAGGTGGGATAAACCCTGAGTACTCGAATGTACTCAGCTAGACTTACTCGTCATAAACCAAAATAAATGACACCAAGGATTATGCAAGGCTTTATAGTGGTGGATTGGCTTGACTCATTTTGCGGAAAAGCATAATAATTCTTTTAACTTTAGTGAAAGATGTAGCATCAACTTTTAATCATTATTACCTGTCATCTACATTAGCCACTAGTCTATGCCAGACAAGTTGATTAAAGCATACAATAGATTCCATCATCATTCCAGGCTTTCCATAAACCGGATCACCAACATTAGTTTCATAGTCGTGTAAATGTTGTCATTTCCCTAGTCAAGTGCTCTCTAACCAGGAGCGATGGTGATTCGAATCGGATTCCTACTCAGCTAAGGGGGTATTCCCTACACAAACCACACTCACGAGCGACGTGAGCTACAGGTCACCGAAGACGCTATTCGGGTAAAGTTGCAGGATGGACAGGGACCACCGACACCCAAGGGCCGCCCGGAAGCCAGTAGCCGTGAAGGTCTTAGATCGCGCCCCAGTGTCCGAACCCCGCCTCGCACCAGCACGATGCGTCGCCATCCAAACCCGGCCCGAATAGTGTATCGGCTTCACGGTCGGAACGAGTTATCCTTCCAGTTAAGTGCAGGGTATGTGTTCAACATGACCAGAGGGACAACAACACAAACAGTCATTAGTTGGCACGATCGAGTCACCCCCATCCAAAGTACAGGGAGTTTCCCACCGATCTTAGTTCCATTAACCATTCCGGCTATCATTCCGAGATAAGTCATAACATGTGATGAGGATATTCACCTACATCTTGTGAGCAATGGGAATCACCCGGCTTCTACCGAACTATGCCAACTAAGCATGACTGACACGTAATTGATAGGGTAACAAGGATAGTGGTAGTAGTAGAGTGAGCAAGGTATAATGCAACAACAGTTTCACCCAACTCCTAAACTTAATGCATCAATAATAATAACTTAATTAAGATTGCATTTGTAAAGATAGGAGATTTGTAATGCTCCGGGGCTTGCCTGGGAACCGACACTAGGTCAGTGCATGTTAGATGATACTTGATTGGCGAGCATCTCTGATCCAGCTTGTTACTTTGATCGATCTTCCACCTTCTAGATCCATCCATCAACTCCACCTTCCGGTTAGGTCCAGTCCTCACGTCCTTCACGTATGCACTTCTCGTAACTAAATGAGATGCGAGATGCATGTGCATGAATATGAAGAATGTCAACACGAGATACACATATACAACCATTTAAGACAAGCTCAAGATCATGAAAGGCATAAACAAGACATTAGAGTTATTTATCTAATTATACACGAGCATAACATAAAAGGAGAGAAACACATCAAGCATGACATACTATTTAATTTAAGTCAAACTATAGAAAATATTCATCCATCAAGTTTACTTAATATATTAAACTAGCAAGAACAAGTTAAAGTAATTATCTCATACATGCAACTTCGGGACAACAACATAGCAGTCACGGTTTTAATCATAACTGGAGTTATACTAATCCAACAAACATGATTCTTATATATTTGGAAAGCTAATTAAGTTTTCTACAACTTTCTTAATACCAAGAAAAGATGATTTAATAGTTAAACAACTCAAATTAATTTAAGAAGTCACCTTTGTCCGAAACAGGGACAGATTTGATAACCCTTATTAAAACTGCTATAACTCAAGATCTACAACTCCTAAAACTATGAATCAAGACAATCTGAAAATATTATGAAAATTTCTACAATTCATTCAAGATTATCAATTCATGATTCACAGCTTAACTTAGTTCAAAACCACTTTGAATCAGATCTGTCCAGAGAATAGGGCAGATTGAACTTGCAACTTAATAAATGCATATCTCTCAAACTAATAGATATATGGCCATAAACTTTTAACACAAGATAGGTAATAATATTATCTACAACTTTGGTATTCACCATACCAATAGAAAACACCATTTAACACATGTTAATATTTATTTACTAAACCTTATGCATGCAGCCAAAACAACAATATATTAAACTTGTTATTTTTACATCTCCTAAACCATTGAACAACCAGTAATGAAACTTTAACAAAACATCATTCATCATATAAGAACCACACCATAATTATTTCATAATTTTTGGAACACTTCTTAACGGAGATAAATATTTAATCTACACAAACAAGCTTCTAAACGTAGCAGCACAAAAGCATCTTTTCAGCAATTAATCCAAACTGAAACATGCAATATTATAGATCTAGTGCATAGACAATTTATCAAGGATTCCAAAAAGTCTTCAACCACTATCATGCGATTTTTTTACGATTTACCACGAATTTTCAAAGTTCGCTGCATATAGTAAGAAATAATTACGGGAATCATTTGCATCAGGCACCCTGCACTTTTATGAAACAAACAAAGGATATATATATATGTAAATCAATGAGTCATGGTATTTATGCAGAGTGAAACAAGTAAAGAACTTCTATTAGCAATGGGGTTCTTTCCCATCCTTTTTCACGGGAAACAGAGGACGGCGAAGTCGGCGGCTCCGACAGGGACGACAGCCGGGATGAAGCCATGCTGGTCGGCTTGCTCGCCGGCAGGCCCGCAGCAGGCACGCAGTCGCAGCGCTGCAGCATCTCGCGGGCGAGTAGGAGGCCAGCCGCGACGGGCTGGGCGGCTTGGCGTCAGGAGCCACAGCGGGCAGACTCGGCCAGCGGCGCGAGGCTCGCGGCAGCGGCCCGAGGGCGCGCGTGCGGCAGGCAGCGCAGGGGCGCTCGCGCAGCACGTGTGCGCGCGGCAGCAGGGCCCGCGCAGGGGCACGCGCACAGGGTCGGGGGAGCGGCGCGAGGCGAGCCGACGGCGGCGGCCTTGGGCCGGGCGATTGGGAGGAGCAGGGAGCTCGGTGGAGGAAGAGGGAGCAGAGGCTCCTGCCTGCTCAGCAGAAAAGGAGAGGGAGAGAGTTGGCGTGTGGGAGAGGAGCAGGGCCGGCTACCCCTTTTTCTCGGGTAGGGGAGGAGCGGCAGGTGGCGCGCGAGGACGGGCCGCGAGGGGCGGTGCCTTGAAGACCACACATCCTGTCCCCCTCCATCTTCTGAAGAATTGTCTATCAATAATTACGAGACTGCCATTGTCGGGTCCGTTTTCTCGTTTTTCAAACCGTCGGTCCGGTCGTGAATCCGACTGCACCGTTGCGAAGATCTCGACGAGTAGAGCAACTTCTCTTCAAGTTGCGTCGACATGCGAGGTCTCCAAATTGTCGTTCAACGATGATAAAAAAAACGTCGTCGGTTGCGCTCAGATTCGGGTCCGAGATATTTTCCGAGCATTTTCTCTGTTTCCGATCAACACGAACATTTCACGACTTTTGTTGTAGAGTTCAACTGGAGTATTCCGGGTAAGGTCGTGAGACTCGATTGAGCTCATATAATTATATCCGATTTATAAAGTAAACCGGTTAATTATAAAAATCGTCATTCCAACGTTCGCGAAACTTTTCCAAAGGTTCGTATAGATGGAAATAGATATAAGGCACGTAGAATAAATACCTTCTCATAATTTCTAGTTATATGAACTAAAGCATCTTATCATTGTTTGATCCGCTATAATTAGGCTTAATCACTTCTTTATCCTGTGATAAACACCGAGGGTGTTACAGTTTCCTGGGTTGTACAATATTGTTAGAAGGAAACAAGACTCCATTGCCACAGTCATGAGTTCACTAGCACTTAATATCTCTTTTAGAAGGAATATTATGGGTGCGAACTTGACAAATTGGCATCGTATTATAGCCTCTTTGCAAACTGTTAACTTATCACATGAAAAAGATGCTTTCATCTGGGGCTTTAAGGCCTCTGGGTTTTTACAGTCAAGTCGATGTATATTGCTTTAATTAATAATGGAGTGCGAGTGTCACAGGATATTTGGCAAACAAAGCTACCAATGAAGATTAAAAAAAAATTGTGGTATTTAAAAAGAAAGGTTACTCTAACCAAAGATAATTTGGCGAGGAGAAATTGGAACGGCGATACTCGTTGTTGTTTTTTTCATCTCCAAGAGTCAATTAATCATCTCTTTTTTGGTTATTTTTATGCTAAGTTTTTATGGCGTTCGGTCCATATACTTTTTGGTTTACAGCCTCCGTCCAATATAGATGATTTATTTTTAAATTGGTCTAAATTGGGAAACAAAAAGTACAACTCCTTGTTATTAACAGCAGCCACAACACTACTGTGGGCTATTTGGATCACTAGAAATGAGGTGGTGTTTGACAAATGCAGACAAAAATCACTTTTGTAGGTACTATTCAGAGGAACTCACTGGCTTCACCAATGGGCGAACTTGCAGCGGCGTGAAGATATCAAAGATCTTTTGACCTCTACGACGCGACATATTGAGACGTCGACGTTAGATTTTTTAGTTTCAATGGATGACTTTGACATAGACATATTGGTTTGGTTTAGTCAAAAAAAACTTTTCCTTGTTCAGGTTTTCTAGTGAACGTGAGTGTGAACTTGTTAGCAAACTTTGTAATAAGTGATCAGGTTCTATCATAGATGAAACCGGATTTTTATCCATTATAAAAAATGTGATGTGCACGATATGCATAAGTGTGAGAGTGATCCACTCGTGAAGTCGTGCCAGTGGGTTATGTATTGGTATTGAGCTATTGCCTATTGGCATTGCTTGAGACGCACTTTCCAGCCGTCGAGCCAAAGCCCATGAGGCTAAAGGAATCACAAACCGTAGCCACAAGATATCTGTGGCTGGGCCGGATGAGGCCCTGTCGGCTGTAACACGTCCTCCAAAAAAAAAATCAAACTCTCACGGAAAATCTCTCCCTCCCCGACCTGCAAGCTGCAGCAGGCGGTTTGGCAGCAGCAGGCGACGGTGCCCAATAAGCCGCAATTTGTACATGCTCTTCCATGGATGATCGGATGATGGATGTGGTCCTCGGCGAACCATCTTGTTTGCAGAGGCCGGATTCTCTCCCTGAGTCGACGCGACGTTAGTGCAGTTGCACACAGTGCCGGCCCTGGGGGGCAGGGTGTGCCCCCGACCTAGGCCTCCAATTGACACAAGCCTCACCCCATATAGTGTATTAGTATGTATATGTATATGTAAGTGGGCTTCAATGGCCCAATACAAACGTACAGCAAGCAGCCGGATGCCGGCCAGGTCGTTGTTTCCTATTCTGCTCAGGAAACTGCAAACCTGCATTTGCATGTCCGCCGCGGCCGCCGTAGGCAAACACAAGTAGGCAACTTGTGGACTGCCAACCAGCAATCGCAACGCAATACAAAGGTTCAGGAATCAGGACTCAAGAGGTGATCACCTACACTTTTTCAAATCTCAAGCCCCTCACTAGTGACTATTCTATTATTAGATTTGATCTGACGATCCCATGATGGCATGATCCAATCAATGACTTTGCATCTCAAAATGTTAGAAGAAATTGTCTAAAATAATGTCAAGTTCTAAGTCCAAATAAGTCATTATTATTACATTTGCTCATTTTATAAACTTTGAGATATTCTATATAAATTATTTCAGTGCATTGAGTATTATCTTATACTTCATCCGTTCCAAATTATAAGTTATTTTGACTTTTTTGATACATCATTTTGCTATGCATCCAGATAGCAAAATGATGTATTAAAAAAGTCAAAGCGACTTATAATTTGAAACGGAGAAAGTATTATTGATTTATGTGTACAAAACTATTATACTTTGAGATAGAGGATATGGATAGGCCTCACTATAGGTTGTCGACCTAGTCAGGAACGGCCCTGGTTGCACGACACGGATGTCCGTGCGTCGTGGCTGCCTACCCCGGTGCGCGCACGGATGTTGTTCGACGGAACGCCTCATCGACGGCGCGTCTTGTGAGATGTGACGTATCCAAGGCGCAGCACCAGCACGGTGCGCGGGACGGATGTTTCCGAAGTGCAAGCCATAATGATGAAATGGCCTGAGGAAGTGGACGCGGAAGAGATCGCGACGCGACTGGCTTGTGCTTGTGCACCCACGAGTACCCATCGTTTTCAAGGTACTTCACTGTACTTCTCCCAAAACCCTGCTTCCTAAATTCATTTCCTTCTCGCTTTACGTTTTGTTATGCTATTCTATGGGATCACCATCAGGCGAACAGACGGGTGGCATGTGATATTCACCTGCTCTAGATTTGTGCCGGCGTGCACTTCGTTCTTGACTAGGCGTCGTCGTGGCCTTGCCGGCCATTGCACCGCTGTTCCTAATGCCGTGTTACCCGTGCACGATGTGTGCTCCAAATTCCACAACGACCGCGAGTCCGTGGTCGTCGGCAACCACGCACTTGTTACTTAATCATACAAGTGGCCTCCCAACTGAGAAATTAACAACAAAACATCCCCACTACCACTAGTTTAGTTTCCAAGACTCAAAACCAGAGCTAGCCATGGCAGAGCACGCACGAGGCTCCCAAATCCGTCTCGTCTACCTCTGCCTCTGCCTGCTGCTACTATCCTCCTCAGTGCACCTGGCGATGAGCATGGACCTTGACGACTACGACGACTTTGATGTGAGCTTCGCCGACGGCAGCTTCTCTGATGAGGTGGCACCGGCAGACTACGACAACATCGACGATAGCTTCGCTGACGATAGCTTCTCTGATGAGGTGGCACCAGCACGGCGCATGTACGACAGCAGCTTCAACGTGCTCAACAGCTCCTCCTCCTCCTCCAACAGGTCTGGCTCGGCCTTCTGCAGGCTGCTGTCCCTGCAGATACTGGACCTGTCCAACAACAAACTCACCGGAGAGCTGCCGGACTGCTGGTGGGACATGCAGGCTCTGCAGTTTATGGACCTATCAAAGAACTCTTTCTCGGGTAAGATCCCTGAAGCCCCACCGTCCTACAACTGTTCTCTAGAATCGCTCCATCTTGCCGGCAATAACTTCACTGGAGAATTTCCAACTGTCGTTGGGGGATGCCAGCAGCTGGCCACCATAGATATTGGGAACAACAGGTTCCATGGTGATATTCCTCCTTGGATTGGAAGCAGTGTTCCAGCACTAAAAATCCTTAGACTTGCATCGAACAACTTCACTGGTCAAATTCCTCCTGAGTTATCACGGCTTTCGCAGCTTCAATTGCTAGACTTGGCCCACAACAGATTCACAGGATTGATCCCAAGAGAGTTTGGAAACTTAGCTTCCATGAAGCATCCAAAAATTAATTCCAGTACTGGATCGTTAGATGGGTCCACCTATCTGGATAGAATTGACATCATCTGGAAGGGAAAAGAGTTCATATTCCAAAGAATACTTAAGCTGATGACGGGCATCGATTTGTCAGGCAATTCACTATCGCATTGCATCCCTGAAGAGTTAACCAATCTCGAAGGCCTTCGATTTATGAACTTGTCAAGAAATAATCTGTCATGCAGAATTCCTGAAAACATTGGAAGGTTGAATGTTCTTGAGTCGCTTGACCTCTCGCAGAATGAACTATCAGGAACCATTCCTCCAGGCTTGAGTAGTATGGTATTCCTCAATACACTGAATCTCTCGAGCAACAATTTATCGGGCAAGATACCCACTGGGAATCAACTTCAGACCTTCAATGACGCATCAATTTACAGTAACAATCCTGGGCTCTGTGGACTTCCTTTGAACATTTCTTGCCAAGATACGTCAAGTGCATTTGATGAGGGAAATGGCGGAGAATGCCAGGACCAATGGCTGTACTACTGTGTGATCGCTGGAATTGTTTTTGGATTCTGGCTGTGGTATGGGATGCTCTTTTCCATTGCAAAGTTGAGGTGTTCTGTTTTCTTGTTTGTTGATCGCATGCAATACAAAATCATGCAAAAGGTGCAGCCTATGAATCATTTTATTTCGAAAGAAAGGAGTGATCCATCTTCTGTACCTATGTTTTCTACCAGTGATACAAGCTGAAGAATGGAGTAATGATATCTCCTCTACTATACTTAGCAATCCAATCTTCTCTTTTTTTCTCCCCTAGTACAGAAGGAGACTTGCTGCCTTTCTTTGTATGCTTTAAGATGTAATGCTGAGAGGAGGCCAGAAGGATTGTACTCAACTGTTATATAGCAATGTCAGTAAAAAACACAATATGTTTAAGGAGATTTGCTGTCTTTCTTTGTATGCCTTTCTGATATGATATGTTTAAGAAGTTCTTACTTTTTTGTACTTGATTCATTTGTACTGCTGTTATGAATAGAATATGCATATGAAATTATTTTCAAGAAGTGGCATAGATATACCGGTCATCCATTCAGGGAAAACGTATGCTGGGAGCTGCACTTCCATTGTAAAAAAGATTCAGGGAGAACTAAGAACTTATCATTGACAGCCAGAAAAGGGTAAAGAAAATAAAGTGGCAATAGTTTCTCTTAGCTTGCTGCCTTCTGATATCTATATGCAGTTACATATTTAGCCTTTCCCATCAAATGGAGCAATAAATAATAAGTATAGAAATAATGTAAAAACACCTAAGTTGACTATAGACTAATTCTTGCAATTGGTGACTTCCATAATAATTTCCACTGTTCGCCTACACGGTCGTGTAGCCCGTGTACACACCGTGTAAACGCTACAGTGGTACACCGTTTCCGTTTAATCAGCCGTTTTGACCGTTTAAACGCCGTTTTATCCGTTTAAACACCCGTTTTTTTCCGAATAATGGGCTAAACGGAAGGTGACCGACTGTTTACCGTTTAGCGTTTAGGATAACATTGATAATTTCATAGTCTATCAACCAGTTCTACGAATAAACTTTCCTAGTTCTTGTCTTTGGTATTAGAACTTGAGAAACTTGAGGCTCTAGAACTGTTGGAGTTTCTGCACAGGTACATATTGCTTCTGGTAGTCTGTTAGTTTGCTTACTAGGATCTATCAGTACGGTTCAGAAAGATATGCCTTAGTATGTGACGAACATGTAGAGTTTCTTATGCGATGTCTAATATGTCCTGTAGGCTGTAGTAACAAATCATCTTCTGTTGAAGAGGGGATAGCCATCAGGGATGTTAAGAGGTCACCAGGATGCGAGGAGCACAAGAGGTAGTTGAGCATTCAGACATGTTGAACAAACAAACAGTCAAACATAGAACCCTAAACACCCTGGTCTTCCTCTCCTCCCAAAAATTCTACCTATTTGATTGCCCCTCGCTGTTATCCAGCTAGTTGGGTGCTTCCAGGATGTTTTTACATTATGCTTGCCTACCGTATAGAAATTCTACTTATGCTTGCATTTTTTAGCTAGATCGTTACAGAGCAGCGTGAGTGCCACTGCCTGGCTGCCAGCCCACCTAGCAGATGCACCACAAAAAGGTACTCACCTGCTGATAGCAAACGGGATTCCTCAACCACGTTGAGCACCACTGCACCAGCATGATAGATGTTGGGAACAAGTTCAAAAGAACCGAACTATAGTCAGTGGTTGTACTGCAATTTCAATAAATAAATATAGGTCATTTTATATGCACGTAGGACCTTTTTTTTTTCTACCGGTAAAGACCATTTTCTAATCGCTCTACTCTACTTGGTATATTTCTACAATTATGTGGGCGTTGTAGCCAGCAGCACCTGTCCTGATTCCTGACTTCTATGGAAATATTGATGCAGCATGTACATGAAACTGTTCAAGTAGTGAGACAACTGTGTGGTTTTTTTAAGGAAAATGGCAAGAGCTCTGCCTGGTCATAATGTGTGGTATCATCTCAGAGAAAGCTCTTGTCATATTTGAGAAAAAATAAGCAAAGTGGCTGAAGAACACCTGTTACAACTTGTGGTTTTCCACTATCTACCGTACAGTTGCATGTTTAGCCCCTTGGCAGGGGGGGAAACGAACATCTGCATAGTAGTGAATTTAATACAGCTAACTTTGTGTACATATAGACTTCTAAGGATCTCCATAATAGTTTTGTGGTCTATCAGTATGCAAACTGAGAGAAAATTAGTCCTCTCAAACTGCATGAAACAAAAATTAACTACAAATTTCACTTGTTGAGCTTCAAACCTTTTTCACAGGCAAACATCACTTCTGGTATTCTGTTAGCTTGCTTACTGTGATCTGTCTGAACGGTTCTGAAAGATAAGCCTGAGTATGCGCTGATATCTCTTGAGCAACTGATCGCATGGAAGGCCGCGATTCAGGATTTGCCCGTGTGCAAGCGAGTGCGATTCTGACAATGAACACAATTTCTTCTGTAAGGTCACCCGTTGGAGGTTCCAACCGCTGGTCTAGTATGTCCTGGAGTAATAGATCTTCTTCTTTGGAAGAGGAGATAGCCGGCAGGGAGGTTAAGAGGTCACCAGGATGCTTCCCCATCATCACCTCCAGAGCAACCACTCCAAAGCTGTAAACATCGCATTTCTCTGTGACATTCATTGTGTAAGCCAATTCTGCAGGAGTAAAACCAGAGCTATCACAAGTTAGTATGCTGTGTCGTGATACATCATCAAGCAAAGTGCCTCAGTAGTCGGTGCTAATGTAAATGTATTCAAGTATCTGTAAAACCATATGCTCCATGAATAATAAGTAGATGCAAAAAGATTACCTGGAGCCATATAGCCATATGATCCTGCTACAGAAGTCCAGTTTGTAGAAGCAGAGCCAAGCAGCTTCGCAGTGCCAAAATCAGACAGCCGCGGCTCAAATTCTGACTCAAGCAGGATGTTGTTCACAGTGATGTCACGGTGAACAATGGGCTGGCTACAGTCATGGTGGAGGTAGGACAGGGCATGAGCAACCCCCTGGACCACCTTCACCCTCATGCCCCAGTCCAGCTTCTTCTTGCCCTCTTCCCCATACAATGTCCTCCCCAAGCTGCCCCTCTCCAGGTACTCATACACCAGGTACATGTAGTCTCCACTCGTGCAGAAGCCATGGAGCTTGACGATGTTCCGGTGACGGACCTCTGTCAGTGCCTTGATCTCGTTCTCGAAACTCTTCCTGCTCACTTCTGATATCTCTCCTGTCTCAGCCACATGGAAGCGCTTCACGGCCACGACCTGCCCACTGGGGAGCTCGGCCTTGTACACGCTCCCAAACCCACCTTTACCGATGCAGAAGAATTCATTGAAGCTGTCGGTCGCATTCACAATGTCGAGGAATGTGAATTTCCCTTCCTTCTCCCAGATGATGGATTCATAAGGATCGCTTGTGCTTGCCTCCGTCACTTTCTGTTCCCTGGGTCTCCTTCTGCATGCTAGGATGAGGCAAACAACAATGGCTGCCAGCAACACTGCCCCAACTACTGACAAAACTATTGCAATGACTGTTCTCTTGTGATGCCCTGAAGTGGAGCTACGGTCGCAAGAAGGAATGCCTTGCACATTGCCGCAAAGCCCAAGGTTCCCAATGTAAGCCTCAGCCGAAGAGTTCTTGAAAGCATTGCCTGACGGTATTTCACCGGTGAGCTGATTGTAAGAGAAATCAACAATCTCCAGGCTTGACATGCGAGAGAAACTTGCTGGAATTGAACCATTGAGCTCATTGTGTGACAAATTCAGTTTCTGCAGGTTCGCCAACTTCACAAGATTTGAAGGGATTGGACCGGACAGTGAGTTGCTGCTCAAATCAAGCAGGGTCTGCAGCTGAAACAAGTTACCGACCTCACTTGGTATCTGCCCTGACAATTTGTTCTTGCTCAAATCAAGATAGGTTAGTGAACCAAGGTTGCCAATGCCCACTGGTATGGTCCCATTAAGCATGTTCCCTGACAAATCAACTTTCTGCAGTTTTGAATTGTTGCCCAAACTTGTCGGAATCGGCCCAGAAAAGGAGTTATGGCTCAGGTTGAGATTGAACAAGAAGTTGAGATTACCCAGCTCAGGTGGAATAGCTCCTGTCAAGTTGTTCGCAGCCAAGCTGAGGTCCTGCAAGCTTGTCATGTTCCCAAACGCCGCCGGAATGGCGCCTGATATGCTGTTGCCATCCATCTTCAGGCGTGTGATCTTGGTGCATTGTCCCCAATCATCTGAAAGACGACCAGTTAGCTTGTTCCCGGAGATGTCCAGGTAGTCCATGCTGGGGTGGACCCCGAACACCTCCGAGATGTCGCCGGTGAAATGGTTCCCCTCCAGCCGCACCCGATACAGCTCGGAGCAGTTCTTCAAGCACGGCGGTAGCTTGCCGCTGAAGTTGTTGTGGTTTGCCGTTAAGTTATTCAACGCGAAGCGGTCGCAGAGGCTCTGCGGCAGCTCGCCGGAGAAACTGTTGTTCGCGAAACTCACATCGGTCAACGCCAGCCCTGCGCCGAGGTCTGGTGGGACGTTACCACTCATGTTGTTGTCGAAGACTGACAGGTACTGGAGGTTCCTGAGCGACGAGATGGTGGAAGGCAGCTCGCCTTCCAGGTTGTTGGTGTTGACGTCCAAGATTTGCAACGCCGTCATGTTGCCGATCTCCGGCGGGATCTTGCCGGTGAGCCCGTTGAAGAAGAGCGCCAGCCGCGTGAGTTGCTTGAGGTTGCCGAACGAGCTCGGTATCGGTCCGCTGAGCGAGTTCACCGACAAATCCAGTTCAACCAGGTTCACCAACCCGCCGAGCTGCGACGGGATCACGCCGCTGAGGTTGTTGCTGAAGAGATACAAGAATTGCAGCTTCGTCGCCTTGCCGACCTCAGGTGGAATGGTTCCGGTCAAAGAGTTCATCTGCGCTTGAAAGGATATGAGCTCCGGCCAGCTCGTGAACAGCTGCCCTGGGATCTCGCCAGTGAGGTTGTTGGACGATATGCCGAACTCCCGCATCCTCTGCATCCCGGCGAACGACGCCGGCAATCCCCCAGAGAGATGGTTAAGCGAGAGATCGAGGAAGTCGAGGTTGCTGAGGTTGCCGAGCTCTGGCGGCAGAGTGGAGACCAGACTGGCGTTCTTCACGTCGAGACGCTGCAGCATCTTGAGCCGGCCAAGAACCGGCGGGAGCGACCCACCGAGCGGGTTGCTGGCGAGCTCAAGGACCCTCAGCTGCGACATGGACCCGAGGAAGTCTGGGACGCCGCCAGTGAGGTTGTTGCCGCCAAGGTGCAGGTCTCTGAGCCTCGTCAGCCTCGCGAGCGACGCTGGGATCCGGCCGGAGAACGCGTTGATTGACAGGTTGAGCCACCGCAGGTTTGGCAGCCGCTCCGGCAGCGCGTCAGGGATCGGACCGGAGAAGGCGTTCTGCGACAGGTCGAGGTAGGTGACGTTGCTGCTCCTGAGGACGAACTCCGGGAAGCTGCCGTTGAGGTAGTTGAGGGAGAGCGAGAGGAACTCCACCGTGGGCATCGGTGACAACGGGGCGCTAGTCAGGAAGTTGGACCCCAGGTCGAAATGGACGATCTTTGGGAGCCTGCTCAGCTGATACGGGATGTCGCCGACGAGGTTGTTGTTGAAGAGCCGCAGCTCGACGAGGCCGGACAGGTCGCCGAGCTGCGGCAGGATGGTGCCGTTGAGCCCGTTGCTGCCGAGGTCGAGCGTGGCCAGAGCGCGCAGCTGCGAGAACGACGCCGGGATGACGCCGAACAGGTTGTTGTCCTTGAGGTCGAGGGAGGTGAGGCTCGGGAACGCGGCCGGGTCAAGCGCGTCCAGGCCGCCCGTGAGGCCTAGCCCGCGCAGACGGAGCGACACGACGCGGCCGGCGGCGTCGCAGGAGACGCCGCGCCAGGTGGTGCAGATGGAGACGCGGGTGGTGTTCGTCCACGTGGACAGCGCCGCCGGGTCGCCCAGGCTCGACTTCCATGCCAGCAGCGCGTCGGCCGGCGTCGCAGCATTGGCAATGGCAGCGACGGCGGCGAGGGTGAGGATGGCGAGGATGAGGCGGGAGGGAGCGGGTGGTGGCGTCGGCATTGGCCGGCCGGGTGGCAGAGCGGAGCGCGGCGTGCCCGTGGCCGTTCGTGCGGTGAGGCGGGGAGGGGCGGTGAGCACGTGGTGGTGGTCTTGACTCTTTGAGCTCGCGGCGCGGCTGGCTGGCGGTCAACGCATTGGGTTGACTTGCGAGCACATGCAGTGCCACACAGCTGTGGAAGCGGAGTAAACGGGAAAAGGGGCAGCGCCGCACTTGCATTTTGGTCAAGTATAGCGTGCGATGCCGGTTCTCATTTCTCGATAAGAGAGAAGTTCCAAGTTCGTTAATCAAAGAGCAACGAGATTAAAAAAAAAAGGACACATGCAAACACTATTGTCATGCAAGACTTTTATGACCTCAAAATCCACTCGCCGCCTTCAATTGAACCTTATCATAGAACAGAAAACATGAATATGTCAAAATCATTGCATTAAAATCCATCCAACTATTTCTCCGGATAAACACGCCGAACTATATATTGGTGTGCTGAGACGGTATGATGGTTCAATGCCGTGATTTTTGACCTGGAATAAAATGGCAAGCCTTGGTACAGCTCGATTTGTCATCCCATTCCGGATTTGTGGTCAGTACGGTCGCGGTCCTATGGTTTATTCCTGCCGGGCCAGGCCACGGCGAGCAGCACAAATTAAACTGTTTTCCAGCATGTCTTACGTACTTCCATCGACCATGTTCGGAAAGTAGAAAACAAAAATGCATTGAAACAGGAAGCGGACAGACGGACAGTGTAGTGTTATTAGCTGGCCCATATTTATATTCTTAAAAAAAACGTAACTACACCTTAACGTACGCCTAATGACCTAACCTAACCACCATCTTACGTCGTGGTCCTAGGGCGGGGATATGGACGTGCAGTCACGCGCTTTGTTGTATGCGGAATGACGGTCTTCCAAGTTGTAGTTATTCGTACACGGGAAATTCAGCGTCCCCATCCCATATACTACTCCGCGTGCCGACGTGAATGGCTGCACAGGCACAGCAGGATGGTGTGGTCAATCCTGTGGCTGACGCAGGGGCGTCCAACCGGGGCTATACGTGAACGGCTTCACAGGCACATTGTTGTATGCGGAATGACGGTCTCCCAAGTTGTAGTTATTCGTGCACGGGTCCCCATCCCATATACTACTCCGCGTGCCGACGTGAATGGCTGCACAGGCACAGCAGGATGGTGTGGTCAATCCTGTGGCTGACGCAGGGGCGTCCAACCGGGGTTGTACGTGAACGGCTTCACAGGCACATTGTTGTATGCGGAATGACGGTCTCCCAAGTTGTAGTTATTCGTGCACGGGAAATTCAGCGTCCCCATCCCATATACTACTCCGCGTGCCGACGTGAATGGCTGCACAGGCACAGCAGGATGGTGTGGTCAATCCTGTGGCTGACGCAGGGGCGTCCAACCGGGGTTGTACGTGAACGGCTTCACAGGCACATTGTTGTATGTGGAATGACGGTCTCCCAAGTTGTAGTTATTCGTGCACGGGAAATTCAGCGTCCCCATCCCATATACTACTCCGCGTGCCGACGTGAATGACTGCACAGGCACAGCAGGATGGTGTGGTCAATCCTGTGGCTGACGCAGGAGCGTCCAACCGGGGCTGTACGTGAACGGCTTCACAGGCACAGCCGAGCAGCCGAATGGCAGGACGTGCCGTACCCGGCGCGGGGGGCTGTACGTGTCGTGTCCACTAGCCGCCGTCTAGCCGACACAAATTAACACACGCACCCGTGATGCCGACGACGATGCAGTAGTGCTTTGACTCTTGGCTGTGTGCTTTGACTCGATCAGACTGCTGCGCCAAAGCATCATCATCCAACTAATAGATCGAACCAGACTGGTCCACTCTGGACTGCTGCCAATACTCGATCTAGAGGTACTATACGCCTTCATTATTTCAATTAGACTCTTGAGGGGATGGATATATATTGAGTAATTGACGATGGTTTCATTCTTTTTTTAAACTAGTTGAATATATGTACGTTGCTACGGGATAACAAAACATTTATATTAAAAAGACATAGATCGCACGATAATATAACAATGTTTTTCATGAGAGTAGACATACAGGTTCTATTTTTTTATTTTTAGTTTGAAGCAGATACCAAAGAAAATACTTGCATAACTTCTAGATGAATAACTTTATTGAAAAAATTATGCAGCAACAGACATAAATAAGTGTGAAACCACTTATGCTAATTTAACAGGGTGGTACGTGGACTTGGTGCTAATCAAATACAGGTATATAGTATTAAAAAAGATGAACATTGATTTGATGTTAAGACACAAGAAACAATAGCTTTTTTATGTCTGAGAAAATGGCAATGGTGAGCCAACACACAGAGCAGTGACAAACATCGATAACGGAGGGAGAAATGGTTGAATAGCTGCACAGAGCCTTGGAAGGAATCTGCGTAATATAAATAAATATGAATTTAGACCTGAAGTTACTCAAAGTGGGAACCAAAGATCAGAAATATAGTCAGGGAGAAATATCCAATCTAGCACAACTATCTCATGTACTTCAGTTCAAAGCAATGAAAGGGATACCTATTTAGAAGCAATCCAACAGCAATTGGAGCAACAACTATTTGAACAATGCCGGACATCATCCCTTTGACATCTACGGGTAATTTCTGGCCAATAAGAAAGTAAGATAATGTTGGGGTGACAAAAACTGTAGTAGCTATTGACAGGGATGTCATAACAATGCTAAGAGGAGCCATATGTGGATACCAAGCAAATGCCATAATATTATTATAACATAGTTAAAATGAACGAACCTCAAAATGAACGAACCTCATTTCTGATAGCTTCCTCTACTTGTAAAAACTTAGTTACTCTTGGGGTCCAACGCAGACCTAAACCGGGCGGGATTTGCGAAGCAAGCACTACCTCATGCTTTCTAGCGCAGGCTTCGTGCCCGTGCGTTGCTACGGGAACAAAACTTTGTATTCTAAACACACATCGCACGATAAGATAATATAGAGCCGCTCAACGTCATGGGGAACGGGGATGATGATCCGTTATACCGGCGTTGTTTTTTTTTCTCGATCGGGTTTTCAGCCCGTTTTTCATTAAGAGGATAAGTAACCAAATGTTACAAAGCAAGAACAGAATTGGCGAGAAGCCAACGCCCCCTCGCCCGACCACGCCCAAAGTTACAGAACAGGATTACAAAGTCACGACAAAGGCGACCACAGCGCTAGCACACCAGAAAGCGGCTTAAACCCAGCTGCAACCCAGTCCTCCGCCTCACTGATGCACGCCGGGAGCCTCCCTCAGTAGCAGGCCTCCCAAAGTCCGGTCGTTCCTCTCCTTCCAAAGCTTCCAAGAGATGAGCAGCAGAGATTGCCAAATATCAGACAAACATAGATTTTCTTGTCAACAACGACGTGACACGCGTCCCTACTTGCCTTGCATTGAACAATTGTTGATTGATTTTCTATCCACTTTTTTGGGATGGTCCACTGGAAAGCCGGAGGCAGCTATCGCGGGGTAGTGAGGGGATAGACCGAGGACACATGGCTCAAAATCCATCGAGTTATTTTGATGCTATAATCATCGAAGTTTATCTTTATTCATAAGAGATAAAAAAATATTCATAAGACATAAAAAAACCTTTATTCATAAGACATAAAAAAACTTCCATATATCTTTAAAATCAGATGCTATAATCTTTTATAAATGCAGGGTCAACAGAAATAATACCACATGATTTCACCAAGACCCAATCAAGCAAAAAATAAGGCAATGTCAATGTACACAATGTAATCTGCTGCTTGACCGGATTCCTCACGCACATCATCCAACTCAAACTAACACAGCCATCACCAATGCCAAATTTTCATTACTTTACAAAACATGTCGGGTAAGCTGAGTGCAGAGCTGAGGCAAGGCGATGAAGGGAACCCCTAGACTGGTGTTCCATTACTTAACTGATATTTTGTAACTCTTAGATTGATAGATGTTAGAACCTGTTGTGAATCAAATATGAGACCAACTTTGTTGGATCATCTTCCCTTTGACCCTTCCTGCCATTTTTTTTAAACTTGTGGTTCTACTTGATGTGTGTCAACCTATTTGCAAAACTGATAGAAATAATAATTGAAAAAGTTCAGAAACTGAACTGTGTCTAGTTTTGTACAAAAGCCAAATATGACTGGCAAAGTGTACTATGTTTAGAATGCTTACTTGGCTGAGTTATTAGATAAGCAAGTGATTCCCACAGGATCCATAGTGACTGACGGGCATCCATCATCAATTATGACAAATCTAGAAGGTACCCAACCTTTCTTAAAGCTGAAAACAAAAAGGAAGATAATTCTTCTTATATGAATTATGTAATGCTAGCCAACTAATCTTGGTAATTTTGATTGGAGATGATAGAGGCACAGGCATATACCTACTTTTGAATTTAATGTGGTGGTTTAATCTTTTGTATATTTCCCCTTAAATATTGAGGACAAGCAAATTATGTGTGTGAACTGTACAAACAAACATATGCTACCACTTTGTATGGACTTAGATAATCAAAGATACTTAGCTAATCAGAAATATATAAAATTTAACTATTGACTTGCTGAACTATTTCCACCAACAAAGTAGGAAACTCACCCCTTTTGTTCTGCAACATCAAGAGCGAAACAATATGCACAACTGGATGTCAAAGCCCCTTAGTAAGATTAATTGATCAATGGCTCCAAATTAGTAGTCAGACAAAATCGAGTAACTTACATGCTCCCCAAGTGAGACCCTCCATCTGGACACTACGTATAGCCCTTCTTCATATCAGTTTCATCGTCCCATGGTTTGATATCCATAAGGACAGAGGATTTACCACCTGTAAATATATGTAAAGCCATAAATAGCTAACAATACCAGAAAGTGAAACTTCTGCAAGAATTCCAAGTGATTATAAGAAACACTAACAAGACCTAAACTTCAAACTTCTGCAACAATTCCAAGTGATTCTAAGAAACAATGTAGGCTAACAAACTCCTAATTGAAAAGTATGCCTACTTTCTTTCTTTTTAGCTGGCTTGGCAGCGGCGCGCTCATCAGCAGCCTTCTTGTCCTCCTAAGTTTCATCACCGAAAAGATCAAGGTCATCATCATCCTCAGTCTGTAGAAAATTAAAAGCTTACTACAAGGATAGCTCAGCCTGTAGAGAATTAAAAGCTTCCTACAACAAGGATAATTCAACAACATAAAATATATTAAAGCAATGAGATTGAAGAATATGACAAACTCCATTAATAATTCCTGATTTTAGTTTCAGTTAGTTACATCAGTAGAAAACAGTGACGACAAAAAATGCATTGATATAAAGCACCCTCAAACTCCGCTAATATTTCAAGAGTTTAGTTCCAGTTCGGAGATTACACCAGCAGAAGACAATGATGACAAAACCAACCATTGATATAAATCACCCTTGGCATGCAATCAATCACACAATGATAAAGAGAGTGATATTTAATTCAATCCAAAATCAGAAACATATATCGACTGGAATTTCTTCTTAAGCAATCAATGAAAAATTGTATCATGCTAAATCGAACAGAACAGCAGTACCCCGTTACTTGACCAATAAGACAAATTGGTATGAATCCCTGCGTGCCTGAGGTGGATGAATCCCTGCCACCTCCTTCCTCTGAATCGATGCGTGCGTGAGCCGCTTTCCTTGTCCGGCTTCCCACACCACTGCCACCTCCTGTCCTCCTTCGTTCCTAGTTGAAGCACGTATGTTTCAATTGATATACTCATCAGCAAAAATGAAAAAAAAAACAGCATAATCGCTACCGTGAAGAAGGAAGAGAAGGCTACCTGGAGATAGAACCACTCCCTGGCTGCGCAGGTAGCAGCGGCGGCGGCGACGAGTCACTTCTGCTTGGTCAGGAGGATCTTGGGTTTCTGCCGCTCCCTGGCCTCTCGAGGATCTTCTCTCCCGTCGGATCCTGCCGCCGACCCGCACAGGACCATCGCGTCCCTGTCAAATCCGACCTGCTCGTGCCGGATTGGAGCGCCATCGTGCCAGATTAGGGGTCCTCCTGGTTGTGGCGATGAAAACGACGGTATGGCCTTCGGTGTGGCACGCCCGTTAGCGAAGAGGAGCAGGAGGACATCGGGAGAAACTGGCGGGGGAGAGTGGGTCGATCTCGTCGACGCCGGGCATGGGTTGCCGGGCCGTGACGGCAGGACGAGAGGCGACCAAGGGTGCGGGGGAGATCTGGGGGGGCGCTTCCGGGCAGGGCGCAGCTGGCGGAGGCGCGCGCCCGGGTGGTCGACGCGGTCGGGCGGGGGTGCCGGTGAGCCGGCAGACGGCTGGCCGTAGGTCACCGGCGAGATGGTGGCGGGGGCGTGGAACCCTAGCCCGGAGAGGGAGCAGCGGCGGGCGTGGGAGCCGCGTTAGTGAGAGCGAGCGGACGGGTGTGGGGACGCACGAGCGGGTCCACCTGTCGGCGCCGAGTTTTGGTCGCACGGCGATGCCTTGCGAGGCGAAAACAAATGCCGCACCAACTCACCTCTTCTCTTTGTGCTTTTTATTAGTTGTGGGAGATAATGATGTTGTAGTACTAGTTTACCTTGGTGTTGTTTTTTTTTTCTGCTAATGTGTACTGCTACTAGTTTATCAAGCATATGGACGAGTGGAAACTTGCCTAGATAACTTAGGACACTACATGCTGGTTTTCCTATAAATTTAGTGATGCTTAGACCAGTTTTGATGGAAGATTTAGAGTGTGTTTGGTACATAGGATGAATTATAACTGGACAAATCAAACTTATTTTAAAATTTGGTTGGGGGTAAAGGAAGAGGAAGAAATATATAAAGAGAGAAAATAAGATGAGAAAGACAAGTAGCAAGCCTCCTCTAATTGTGCATCCTAGGTCCACCATTGCATGCAAGAATAGGAGATATACTATAATAGCAATCCACGTCACAACTTATACTTCTCAGTCAGTTAGGCACAATGAGGGCATGTACAACCCACAGACATGACTTATCTGCAAGAGTCTCGAATATGACATATAGACTGTTAAAAAGACAGATCGTACAACCTAGAGACGTTATTGTATTGCTATTTGATTCTAAGTCAACGATAAATGAGCACAGTACGTTTCAACTATATAAAATATTATAGGATTACATATTTTTATTGAGCACAATAATTTTCTAAAAAACAATAAATGTTTTAAAAAACATCTACAACTGTAACATATGTTTTTATCACGTTTAGATTGTAGTTCTGGTAAAAGGAATCTAACAAAGTTCAAATCATAAGTTTTAGATTTGATTTGATTTCAGTTTATATGAGTTTTATAAGTTTTAGTTGATTTGTTTATTCTTCGAAAAAATAAAGAGAAGCTAGTAAGACACCTTCCCACGACGATGTGTGTGCATGGCCTTTGACGAACGATGCACAATCGATCTGTGTGGTGCTGGCGGTTAAAGTCGACGAGTCATACAAGGCACGATGAAGCTGTCTGTATGCATAGGAGCACGAGCCAAGGCCGTCCTTTCGTCAGACGGCGGCATCTGACAATGTCATTTTTGCAAAGTTTACCGTATAAAGACGATGTGCAAACCACCGTTGTACGTGCCCTGATGTGCTTCTCAGCCATTGAATTCAGTGTCTCAAAAACTTCTAGACCCAAAAAAATAGAACCAACCACTACTACACAAAACAATAACCGAGGCATTAGAAAATGGACCTCCGAGGCGGGCCGGCAAGCGCCTGCCTCTGTTATTCGGTGAACGGGCAGCCGGTCAAGCAACCGTCTCGGTTAAACATTAACAAAGGTGGCAACTTTAGACGCTCGCCTCAGTTAATCCTTATTGACTGAGGCGGAGGCGGTTCCTTAGGAGCATAAGGGATCCCTAAAAGTGTGTTAAAATGTATAGTCTTAATGCATGTTTCGTCAAGTTTCACTCCTATTGGTAATGGAGAAGGATGGGTTTCATCCGTAAAAGTATGTTGCTATCATTCCCCCCATAATTAATTTAACTTGTCATGTCAACAAATGTGTTGTTCTGTTATAAAGTTAATGGAGATTGATGCCATGATGAAATTTCCACTACGACTAACCTTAACACATTATATTTATGATTACCTATCATGTTCTTGTGCACAAAGTTTTCAATTTGCTATAATCTAGAAGACCTTCATTTTCTTGCAAAAGAAAAGAGACGGTTAATCTTTTACCAACCACATTCCCTTGCAGGGCACTCTCTCTCTCTCATGCTAAGAGATTCTTCATCCATTTCAAATTTAAAACCATTTTCAATTTATCCTTATTTAAATTTGTTTGGCTTTAACTAAAACTATAAAAGATACTCCCTTCGTACCAAATTATAAGACATTCCAGAATCTTGGAGAGTCAAACCATCTCAAGTTTAACAAAAAATTATAGAGAAAATTATAAAGATTTATGACATTAAATAGACATACTAAAAAATATAATTGATAAAGAATAAAGAATCTAATAATACTTAATTGACATCATAAACATTATTATATTGTCATATAAGTTTGGTCAAACTTGAGATACTTTAACTCTCTAAGATTATTGGATGTCTTATAACTTGGGATGGAGGGAGTATATCCAAATAAAACCCTATTGAATAATTTCATTACATACTCCGTATATCAAAATACATTTTATGATGTACTCCCCCTGGCCCGTATTTAATGTAGTTCTAGCACTCCTTTTGAGCGTCTAGGTACATAGAAGAAGCCAAGCATGCGGACAATGAACACATCCAAGTTCAAGCAATGAATGTTACATCTCGTTCAATGCTAGAACGTCCACTTGTCAAGACAGAGGGTGTCATGTATGTTTATCAATTTTCTATTAGAATGGTTTGAAGTTTAGGGAAGTAAACACCATGCACAAGATCCAAGACAGTCACGTCAACAAAACTCTTGATATAGAAACTACCCTCCCCAACAGGAGTTTCTCCGGTACTCTCTCTCTCTCCCTTATCTTTTTCCTCCTCTCTCTCCATGTCCCTTCTATACACGGACATGCTGAATGTAGAATGAAATAGGCCAAACTGGACAAGTTGTATTGATATCTGTAGTGTTACATATATAGATTACAACCAGTGGCCATTGGCCGCAACCGTGCGGGCGAGCGCGCTATGCGGCAGAGTGGGCGCGCGATGACCGGGCGCGTGCATGCGCACTCTACGGATCGACAGGCGCGGCGTGGGCGCGGCGTGCGCGCATCAGGTCGAGGCCTGAAGACTCGAGCAGGAGGGCAGGAGAGGCAGGCCTAGCCGTTGGTGATGCTCATCCTTTCACACCCCCCCCCCCCGCCGTCTCGACGTCGGGTGCTTGAACGGAGAGGCTGTCCCGGAAGTCGAAGAATAACGCCGACGGAAGGCCTTTGGTGAACACGTCTGCGATCTGCCGTGCGCTCGGAACGTGTGTCACGCGGAGCTCTCCAATGGCCACTTTCTCGCGGACAAAATGGATATCAAGCTCGATGTGCTTTGTGCGCCGATGGTGAACGGGGTTTCGCGACATGTAGACGGAGGAAATGTTGTCGCAGAACGCCACCGTTGCCGATGGTACTTTGCAGAGGAGCTCGCCGAGGAGATGCCGAAGCTAGGAACACTCGGAGACGGCGTTCGCGATGGCGCGATACTCAGCCTCCGCGCTCGAGCGGGAGATGGTGTTTTGCCGTTTGGAGGACCACGAGATGAGTGAGCCCCAAAGAAGATGCAGAACCCGGACGTCGATCGTCTGGTGTCGGGGCAGCCCGCCCAGTCCGCGTCGGAGTACGCGGTGATGGCCGGAGTTGTTGCCTTGCGCAGCTGAATGCCGAGATTGGTGGTGCCTTTGATGTACCTGAGAATGAGCTTCAACATAGTCTGATGCACGTCGCGAGGAGTGTGCATGTGTAGGCAGACCTGTTGAACGGCATAAGCGTTGTTCGGACGGGTGATCGTCAGGTACTGCAGGGCGCCAGCTAGGCTCCGGTATATCGTGACGTCGGAAACGGGATGGCCTTCATTTGCTGACACCTTCGCCTTGGTGTCAGCCGGCGTGGGAGCGGTTGTGACACCCTGTGTCAAGCTTGCATTAGGATCATCATTAGCCACCAAGCACATCATCTCATTGCATTCATGTTTGCATATGCTATCATCTCTTGTGTGTGTGTTTATATGTTTCGAAACTAGAATTGAATAGGTGTTTTGTGCTTAATCTTGTGTTTAACCTGTGTAGTTAAACCTTGCTTTGCTTAGAGTAAAAGTGTGGTTTGTTGTGTTTAGTTACCCTGCTTAGTTTCTTCAAATAAAAGAAAGAGGAAAAGGAAATCAGAATCGAGACAGGCTGAGTGCCACCCCTCGATCTCGACCCCACCGCTCGATAGGCTCGATGACGGACCGGGTCCGAGCGAATGACCCCAGGCCGAGGCTCGATCGACCAGTCAGTGGATCGACGCCCCCTCGCCATCGACCTCTACCCCTCGAGTTTTACCCCTCGATGACGGACTGAGGCTTGAACGAACGACCCCGCACGGAAGGCTCGACCGAGTCGGAGGCTCGATCGGCTGATCGACCCTACCCTCGATATCGACCCTCGCCCGCACGCTCGACCGCACGCACGTGTCGCGCACGCCCGCGCGCACTCACCCGACCGTAGCTGAGCCGTACGTCGGAGTCATTCGCCGCGTGGCCGCCGATGCCTGACCGCGGAAGTGGAACACGCCATCGCCGCCGCTTCAGCTCTGCGCCGACATCGCTGTCGCCGATCGCCCCGTCTCACTCAAATCCGAGTTAACGGCACTAGGACCAAGTCGGCACCGCTTTTCCGCCGCTGACGTCCTGCTCCGCCCGCCGCAGACACGCCAGCGCCACTGCCACCACCGCACATCGCATCACGTCCCCTCTAGCAGCGCCGGTCGGCCGTGACCAAGCAAGGAGGAGCGCCTATACCTCCACCACCTCCCGCACCCATCCACACTCATCCACACTCGCGCAATCGCTCGCGTTGCCTCTGTTCTCGCCAGCTGAGAGCTCCGAGCATCGCAAGCGCCTTCTTTTCAAATCCACCACCACCAGAGCCCCTTTGCTCAATCCCTCTCGCCCTAGCCTTCGCTTTTGCCCCGCACCCACGCTGCTCGCCTTTGTTTCATCAGCCGCAGACTCCAGTCGCCGGAACGCCTTTCACCGTTCTTCGACTCCGAGTCGCCACCGCACTGATCAACCCGCGTTCGCCGTTCACCGTCTCGTCTCCGACGCCTCCATCTTCGTGGAAGCTTCATCGGAGTTAACCGAGGTGAGAACGCCGTTCCCCCAGCTTCAGTTCGACCCGTGTCGTCACAGCACCATTGGCCGTGCGCCATTGCCGCCGCCGCGGAGCTTGCACGTGGCCAGGTTTCCACAGAGCCTCTCTGGCTTAGTTAGCCCTCGAGCCACACTCGCCACATCACCACGATGCTCACGCACCACAGCGCCGAGCTTCGCATCACCGATGATCGCTTTGCCGATGATCACTTCGCCGTGTAACACCGCCGTGTTGCGCCGCCACCGCACACCGTCGACCCTCTTCACGGTCGCGCCAGTTCAACCAACATCACCAATGGATGCGCGTAAGTCATCCCGAGCCTAGCACAGCCAGTCCTACCGCCGAAGACTTCACCATCGGCGAGAAAACATCGATCAACACCGTTCTCTGTTCTGCTCGACGGTCGTTGGACCTCAAGTAATCGAGGGTCATCCTCGAGTAATCGAGGGTCTTGCTCGACAGTCACGCTCGTCTGTTGCCTCGACGTGCCTCGAGCCTGTTCCAAAATGATTTCCTATTCTGTTTTCAGTTGTATGCCTTGCTTGCTTGTTTGTAGCTAGAGTTGGTAAAGTCTTGTTGCTAGTTTCTGTTTAGAACAAGTTATAGCCTGTTTATCCTGCTAGTTAGTAGCTCGAGCCTTAGTAGCTTTGTGGTAGTTCTCTTGGGGGTATGCTTAGAATCTCGGTTAGTGTGTTAAATCTTGTTCAAGCATCATCCCTGCACCTTTCAGTTATTTATTTATGCCTTGCAATCATTTAGGATCCGTGGAGGAACATCAGGAGCCCACAGAGATAGAAGTCCAGGAAGTACAGGAGCTGTACGAGGAGTACCAAGAGCTCGACACTAACCTTCCCGAGTGCCCTGACCACCAACCCTCAACCTTCTCTCAAGGGAAGCCCTGGAGCATTCTTAAGCCTCCCAGTTTTTACAATTAATCTACTTGAGTATTTTATACTGTGATGCATTAGGTAATAGGAGTTGTTTTGAATCCCAAATTGATGCATTACCATCCTTGATACTTGTTTTACCTACCTTGTTACCCTGTTAATAATAAAGTAAAAGCAACCGCTTAGCATGCTTAGAATAATGGTTACCTTTCTTTTTATGTTTCGTGTTATCCCTTGTGGGTAATACTATCACGGTTGGCTATATTCGCTATCGTGGAAAGAACCTATGGTAGTAATGAAATACGGTCAACTGGAAGGCAAGTGCACCAAGTGGTCAAGACTTGGGGGCAGTCCGTCCGTTGGATCGGGTAGGTTTGTACACGATGGTGGCCCTCTTACATCTTTGAATGCGCCCTTTCGCATAGGGGCCGTCGGGAGTGTCGACCCCGAAGCCGAGTAAACACTATCCGGGCCGGAGCTCGCTCTGCTGTGAGCACCCCTCTAGACTGTAGGCATGATCTGCCCCGTGGTGGCCATCTATTTTCTACAATTGGGGTGGACCAATACGAGCCCGCGTCGTTTACCACCTGGACTTTGTTGAGCGGTGACCTATTGCTGACCCGACGGGGTAGAGCATGGGCGTGTGTTAAAGGTAATCTGACCAGCTGGTGTATATCGATTCGAATTGCCGCCCCCCACTGGATATGGGGGATTATGCTGAGCTTCACCATGGTACAACTCCATGTGACATCCTAATGGTTCTACTAAAATGTTGATGAAGGAACTGGATATATGTTATTATATTGCTTGAGTAGAATCAAGTGTGTGCTCTAGTATAGATGCAATAACCTAGAAATAAGTAGTAGGATAAAAGATGACTGCCCACCGCATATGTAAAGTGAACTCCTTAAGTTAAGCATTTCCGCAAAGTAAAGACTTACCCAACCCCAGATACAACTATGCATATCCTTGGAGTCTTTGTTTTCAGTTAGACGGGTAAGTCTAGCTGAGTACATTCCCGTACTCAGGGTTTATCCCGTTGTTGCAGATGGCCAAGTATACATCGGCTATTGTAAGCACTGTCTCTATCCTTTCTACGGAGAAGATGAGTAGGCCTTGGGCAAGGTCTTCTACAAGCTCACCTTTTGCTGTTGCCGGACCTGACGTTGTGGGCACCCTTGTCTTTTAAAACTTCAAATTCCGCTTCAAACTCTGCTTTATTTGGCCACATGTGTAGTGGCGTAAGTACTACTTTTATTTGGAACAAAGTATTGTAATAACTTTATTTCGTACTTTAAGTATTTCCGTTTAATTTGTGGCTCGTTCGAATGTGTATCCCTGAATGTACGCGATCCTGAGTTGATGTAAGAAATCCTTCGAGATTTCCGGACTACCGGGGTTATATGGGTTCAAGTGTTGTAAGTGGTAGTTAATCAGCTACCTTAGCACTTGATCTCTTATAATTTGAGCGGTTCCGTCACAGCGGTGTTGCACTTCATCATCCCGGCATGGTCGAGCAGGTCGTCGGCGTACTGTGCTTGTGATAGGAAGAAGCCAGTGCGGTCCCGGCGTACGCTGATGCCAAGAAAATGACGCAACGGTCCCATGTCCTTGAAAGTGAACGCATCGTGGAGGTGCGCGATGACATGTTGGAGCAGGCTCGATGATGATGCGGATAGGATCATGTCATCGACGTATATAAGGAGGTAGGTCGTGGCGTCGTTGCGGCGCAGGACGAAGAGTGACGAGTCCGCTCTGGACTGGGTGAAGCTGAGCGACGTCACATGGCCAACGAACCGCTCGAACCACGCCCGTGGTGCTTGCCGGAGGCCGTAGAGGGACCGCGACAGCAGGTAGACAGCGTCGGGTTGTTGAGCATCGATGAAGTATGTAGGTTGTTGGTTGTACACCCGCTCCTGAAGATTGCCATGTAAAAATGCATTGGAAACGTCAAGCTGGTGAGCGGGCCAGCCGTACGTGGCCACGAGCATCAGCACGATGCGGATGGTGGCCGGCTTGATCACCGGTGAGAAGGTCTTGCCGAAATCGATGCCCGGCCGTTGATTGAACCCACGGATGACCCAACGAGCCTTGTAGCGCTCGAGGGTGCCGTCGGGATTCATCTTGTGTTTGAAGACCCATTTGCCTGTGATGATACGAGCGCTCGGAGGCCGGGAAACCAATGTCCATGTGCGGTTGGCCTGGAGAGCGTCGAACTCCAGCTTCATGGCGGCGTACCAGTTGGGGTCCTTGACAGCACTGCGGACGCTCTTTGGCATAGGTGAAATGAGCGTCGGCGACGCTGTCATGGCGTACCTCGGGTTCGGCTTGGAGATGTCGGCGCGCGCTCGGGTGACCATCGGGTGTCCAGGAGCTGCGACGTCGTGCGGAGACGCGGGCGCAGAGGTAGTCGGAGGAACAGTTGTTGCTGGGGTCATGGATGTAGACGGCGAGCTGTCGACAGGTCCTGGTGATGTCGTGGCGAGTGGGGAAGTCGGTTGGACCGTTCCGTGTGGAAACACCAGCCCCCCGCGTGCAGTGCATGGACGCGTGGGGTGATGCGGCAGAGCAACGACAAGGCGTGGCGGCGAAGTCGGAGGTGGAGGCGGAATGAATGTCTCGCCCGGCATCACGCTAGGAGATGCGGGTTGCAGTTCAGGCAAGTCGAAGCGCGGCAAAGTCGTTGCTGGGGAGGCCGCGTCACGGAACGGGAATGACGTCTCGTCGAACACCACGTGTCGCGACGTGATCACGCGGCCCATAGCGACGTCGTAGCACCGATATCCGCGGTGGTCCGCGGGATAGCCGATGAAGACACACGTCGTGGATCGGGCGGCGAGTTTGTGCCCGGATGTAGCCTTCAAGTTGGGGTAGCATCTCCAGCCAAAAACACGCAACTCGTTGTAGGAGGGTGGCACGTCGAAGAGGATAGCGTAGGGCGTCGCGGTGTCAGTAGCACGACACGGGCGTCGGTTGATCACGTATGTGGCTGTGGCGAGTGCCTCGGCCCAGAACGTCAGGGGAGCTGCACTGTGAATGAGCATCGTACGTAAACAATCGTTAAGAGTGCGAAGTACCCGTTCGGACTTTCCGTTCTACTGCGAGGTATACGGACAGGAAAGCCTCAGCTGAGTGCCGAGAGAGGAGAGCAGGAGGCGCATGGCGTTGGAATCGTATTCACGACCATTGTCAGTCTGAAATGCGAGGATCGGAAGGCGAAATTGAGTGTGTACATAGGCTATGGACGTGCGGATAGTGGGAAGAACATCAGACTTGTTGCGAAGTGGGATTGTCCATAGGTAACGAGTATAGTCATCAAGAAAAACCACATAGTATTTATAACCTGAATGACTGTATACTGGGGATGTCCAAACATCGGAATGAACAATTTGAAAGGGGAAATAAGTTCTAGATCTAGAATCTGTAAAAGGGAGACGAGTGTGGTTGCCCAATCGACATGAAGTGCAAGGATGGGCAACAGTCTTATTACAGTGAAATGGAAATTGCTGAAGAACTTGAGCGGTCACGGGGCGTCCGGGATGTCCCAATCGCTGATGCCAGAGGGGCAGGGATGATGAAGCTGTGAGCGCCTGGTGCTGTGGTAGACGAAGGGGGTAGAGATCTCCGCTGCTTTCACATCAGAGCATCTCCGCCCTGGTAGGAAGGTCCTTTATAGAGAAACTAGACGGATCAAATTCAACGGAAACATTGTTGTCACGAGTTAAACGACGAACAGAGATTAAATTCTTAATCATAGAGGGAGAAACAAGGACATTATTGAGCTGAATTGGATTAGTGGCAGTAGGAATGTATGTGGATGCACGATGTGTGACAGGCAGTTGAGCACCATTGCCGATGGTGATCGAGGATGAAGAAGATCGGAGGGTGGAAGGAAGAACGTTACCAGAGGAAGAAGACATGTGTGACGACGCGCCGGTATCGAAATACCAGTCCGCCGCAGATGGTGGTTGATGTGGAACGCCGACGGACTGAAGTGCGGCGTGGAGAGCGCTGGTGTTGAAGCTGTCATTGGGGACGCCCTGGGGCAGATGTGTGGCCGCCATGGCCTGCTCGGCCTGGAACGGCGGACGAGGACCCAGTACTCCAGCGCCAGGAGCACGAAATGGCATGGTCCACGCCTGCACCATACCTTGCCAGGGGTTGTAGCCGGCGGCCCAAGGCGCGGACTAGCCGGTCTGGCCGCTATGGCTGTTGGAATTGGCCTAGCGCGAGGAACCACCGCCACCGCCGCGGCCGCGCCGCCGATCAGATCGGTTGTTGGTGTTGGGGCGGGTGTTGTTGCGCGAGGCGTTGGAGCCGGAGGAGCCGTCGTTGGCGGCGTTGGTGTTGCTTTTGCCGGAACGGTCGCCATGGCTAGCGGTGAGCGCCTGGCTAGCCTCAGCGTTGGCATCATGATTGGCGCCGAGTTCCTCGAGAATGAGGAAGGAGCGGGCGATCATGAAGCTGTGCGGCGGGTACTTGGACGTGATGACGGGCTTGACGTAGCGGTACTTCGGAATTAGGCCACGGAAGAGGTTGAGCACTTGGCTCGGTTCGGAGACAGGATGACCGATGTCGCGCAGCTGATCAGCGAGCCGCTTGAGTTTGGTGCAGTAGGCGTTGATGGACAGGTCGCCTTGTTGTAGCATGCGCAGCTCAGCCTCCAGGTAGACGGTGCGTTGCAGCTCGTTATCCTGGAAGATGCTGATCACGGCGTTCCAGAGGGTGAACACATCATGGTGATCGCGGACGATGGCGTCGAAGACACCTTTGGTGACGGTGGAGAGGATCCAGTTGACGATGCAGGCATCCACCTTGTGCTACTCCCCATCGCGATCGGCATCGGCGGTGACGAAGCGGACATGGCCCTGAAGGCCGAACTTGCGGAGGGTCGAGTCGAAGAAGAGACGCCACTGGCCGAAGTTGCCGTCGTCCATGTCGAGGATGACAGGGACGTGATGACGAATCGAGATGCCTTGAATGTGGGAGGAGATGGCAGGGACGACGGCGTAGCCATCATCGGAGGAATCGGAGTCAGATTGCGCCATTGGAGTAGAAGCGGAAGCAATAGGTGAAGAAGGAAGAAGAACCTAAGCTCTGATACCATGTAGAATGAAATAGGCCAAATTGGACAAGTTGTATTGATCTCTGTAGTGTTACATATATAGATTACAACCAGTGGCCATTGGTCGCAGTCGTGCGGGCGAGCGCGCTATGCGGCAGAGCGGGCGCGCGATGACCGGGCGCGTGCATGCGCACTCTATAGATCGACGGGCGCGGCGTGGGCGCGACGTGCGCGCATCAGGTCGAGGCCTGAAGACTCGGGCAGGAGGGCAGAAGAGGCAGGCCTAGCCGTTGGTGATGCTCATCCTTTCACACTGAACACGGAAGCACAGCGCGAGCTGGGTGCCACGGCGGCCAGCAAAGCGCGGTGGCCTGCAGGCGGGCGCGCCCGGCGAGCGCGACGAGCGTGATGCAGCGGCGCAACGCGAGCTGGGCGGCACGACGGCCAGCAAAGCGCGGTGGCCTGCAGGCGGGCGCGCCCGGCGAGCGCGACGAGCGTGATGCAGCGGCGCAACGCGAGCTGGGCGGCACGGCGGCCAGCGAAGCACGGTGGCATGTAGGCACGTGCGATGCGGCCTTGGTGAACGGTGTGGGCGAGTTGGGCCGGCGGCAGTGCGTGCGGCGTGAGGGCGTGAGCGCGGCAGCCGAGGCAGCGCGGCACGAGCGGGCGCGCGCTACGGCCTTGGTGGCCGGCGAGCACGGCTGGCGGAGGTGCACGAAGCGCAGCGCTGCCTGAGCGAGTGCGCGAGCGCGACGACCGAGGCGGCGTGGTGCGAGCGGGTGCGACGAGAGTGCCGGATGGCGTGCTGTGGCCTTGGCGGCCGGCGAGCTGGGCCGGCGGCGGCGCGAATTGCGCAGACGCCGAGCGAGGCAAGTGCGGCATGACTGGCTCGAGCGGGTGTTACGGCCGGCGCGGGCTTCACGGTCGGCGTGCGCAGACGCGTTCGGCGCGAGTGGACGCGGCCAGTGCGGCATGGCTGGCTCGAGCGTGGGTGGCGTACGCGGTCGGCGCGAGCGTCGCGACGGTTGTCACAGATAGAAACGAGCAGTTTCTCCCCAATGGCAGTTTGGTCGTTTCTTCACGCCTCGAGTCGAGGGTCGACGTCGTTTCTCAACCAAGAAACGATTTCTTGCATTTTGGTTCTCTTTTCTCATTAATTGACCTACTATGTCAGCATTTTTGCTTATGTGTCATCTTATTTAATAGAGATAGAAACTACGATCAATGTCTATTGGGACTGCCCTTAGAACGGAGGAAATATATTTCATTTATGGCTTTTCGGAGCCTACTCATGGTGGAGAGGGGAAACGGCATGTATAATCGGTTCTTCTGAGTTATGTGGCCGGAACCGGATGTAGGAAGGTCAACTGTTTTAACAGGGATGGGATTTGGCGGCATTATGCACACTTGCACAGTACGGGCCGCGCTGTCCATCGGGTAGGGGGGCATTGGGGCCCGTTGGACCCCAGTGCTGCTGACCTCCGTGCGCTGCAGCCCACCGCAGCGGTCAAACACGAGATCCAATCCCAGCACGTCAATTCTCTACGTACGTACTACTCCAGTAACCAACGCCGCTTGCATCTGCAATCTTGATTTCTGCATGCATGGTGAATGCGTCGCCTTTGTGTTTTGCTGCTGGCGACTTGCACAGGCGTCAACCCGGCCAGCTCCTTCAGTCAGTCGGCATGCAGGCAGCGAACGTCCCCACGCGGCTGCCACCCTGCATGAGGCCAGATGCCGTACCGTACGCGGACCGGTACCGGGCGGTCTACGGATTCCTGGCGGCGCGGGTGATATACCAGTCAGTCGTCGCCCCTCGCAGTCTCGCACGCAGACGCAGCCGGGGCCTGGGGAGAATCCAAAGCCACGGCTCACACACATGACATGACTCACGAGCGAGGCGGTAACAGCAAACGCCAAACGGGGAGGTCACTTTTGTTTATTAACCTAAAAAAATAAAATGGCCGGTGGTCTGTCTTCGTCTGCGGTCAGCATTTACATTTGCGGAGTAGTAGCCGTGGCATTTGCGGAGCAGTAGCCGGCGTGAGACATTTACTGCTATTATTTTAAATTTATCCTCTATCTATCCTAGTCATCAAAATTCTCTCCTCTATATAAATTTTTTCCACATCCATCATCCTCTATATCTCAAACTCTATAACAATGGAGCCTACATGTTTATAAATAAAATTTATCTAAATATATTCTTGTGTGATTTTGTTTCGAAGGATTTATTAAAACGAATTTAATGATGTAATCAGAATTTAATTTAGTTGTTTGTTTGTGAGTTATAGTATTTTTAGATGTTGAAAAAGTTGTGCCCACATCCCGATACGTGACAGACCCACTCCGCGTTGCTAGCTTCTCCCGCGCTGTGTCGCTGCTGCATGCGCGTGGTGGGGCCGCTGGTCTGTACCGTAAGTCCCGCTATCACGGTAGCTGTACTGTAAAATATAGCATCACTATACGGTAAGCGTTGCGTGCATTTTTTCGCTAAAACGACACTGCAGTTTCCTTTACCGTTCCCCGTTGCAGAGAGTCTTATGTATTAACGGTAAAACACGATACAAGGGCGTGGAAAAAATATTCTCAGATTACATAGCAAGATCAAGAAGAAGGGATCGTTGATCTTTAACTGCAAACATATGTGATGATCATGTCCGGGGGCGCACGGCCCACCAACGCTCTTCTCGAGTGTGATTGATCTTTGTTTTCGAGGATCTTCGTTTTCGAGGATATGTAATCTTGAGCCGTAGATAACCATCAATGTCAAATATGAGGATCTACTTATACAACAACAATGAACATTGGCGGTTAACTCGAACATTGATAGTTGTTCTCCCACTTCTATATCTGCACTTGGAAAGAAAAGCAGGTCGATGAAGAACAAGAAACTGCTTTGCATACAACGAGGCTATAGCGGTCTGCGAGGCTAGCGTCATAGAAGTCTAGCCCGTCGTAGGCGACGAGCATGAACTCAGCCATTGTGGCCACCAGCGCAACACCCGCACCCGCGCATGACGGATCTAGAGTTGCAGTCGCTTGTGGCGCATATGAGTTGTCTCGTGGCGTCGACACCTTGACGAACCAGGTTCACGTCACTCGGTAGCCAGGCACTGATTCTCCCCCAATCTTCGTTGATTTTGATCTTGCCGATGTCGGTGTCCTTGACGCCGCTGTTGTTGACTATACTTGCACCTTGGCTCGAGAAGAATGGGAGCAGCACCATACTGCCCACATAGCCAACGAGCAGGCAAGGTAGAAAAAGAGGGCTTTATTGAAAATAGCAAGGTCGTAGAAGAAGAGGGCTTTATTGAAATCGAGTTGGATGAAGCTCATGAAGGCCTCATGGCTGCGAGAAGCCCGCCCACCACCAAGACCACGAAGGTGAGGAGAACTAAGGTCCTCACAAGATCCTTATCCCTTTAGAGAACTCTACATGAAGCAAGGGAGGAGAGGAGAATAAAGAAGGGGGACTGACCCACCTACCCTTCTCGCTGGCGAGCTTGCCGGGGAAGAAGGGTAGGGGTTGGTGGTGGGACTCTCCCTCTCCGAAGTTCTCAGCAGGAGCTGCTATTGGGCTGGACTTTTCAAACATGGTGTCATGAGTGACGTGCTATTAGAGGTGATGATAGTATGCTAGATTTGCGCGTTTGGTTCGTTTTGCAACTCGCCAGAGCCCGCCACGCATAACACCTGTTGTTTGCATCCTGACATGACTTCTAGCAAGTCTCAAGATAAATTTCTCCAAATCCATGATGATCCCCATAAATATGAGTAATGATATAGCCTTTGTGTGTCATAGTGATCATAATCAACTAGAATCGTGTATAGGTGGCTTGCAACACTTAATAGAGCTAGTGCAAAATCGCATTACACCATTTAGTTGACTAATAAGTTTTTGTCCTAGTGGTTTACAAATGTTTTATTAAGCTATTCATTCTCAATCTAACCATTTAGGAACTTTCACTTTATGCACGTTCGTAGCTCAATGACTAGAAAACGGCTAGTTCTTCATAAGGGGTTATATAAATACTCCTAAGCCTCCATGTTTTGAAGCTGCTGATTCTGTTGATATACATACACATTTTTAGCCTTACAAACACTCTCCAACTCTCTTAGTGAGTGACTAATTTTCAATTGCTAAATCTTTTAGTGGGTTGAGTGAAATTCAAATTGAGAGCAAGCCAACCTCTCTTAGTCAGGCAGGCCGCAGCAACGCTTGCTAGCGTGTGCAGTGACCAGTGAGGCATGCCTGAATTCACTGAACAAGCCATTACCGGGAGCCCGGGACAGAATTATAATTGGTTCTTTCTTCTTCCCTAATCTCCTGATCCTCGGTTCATGGCGGTGAGAGAGATTATTTGGCGAGGAGAGGAGATCGCGGTCAGTCAACACTTAATACTACTGTATTAGTTGTACACTCTTATCATTCAGACATAGCGGCCGGTCAACTCAAAGGGTGCCAGGAAAACAGGATCGGCAGCCTAGGATTCTAGGAATCACGATGGCTGAGGAGGTGTTTAGTTCCCTATGGAATCCAAAATATTTTGGGTTTTGACTCTTCATTTTGTAAAATGGAACTAAACACCACCCAAAATATTTGATAAAATGTGGTCCATTCCTCATTTTGCATTTTGAACTCAAGAAACTAAAATAAAGGAATCTTTGCATTGATTTGTGTGTCATCCTCACAATCTTCATTATTGAAAGACAAATTAGTTGTAACTAAACATCCCACCAAAATATTTGCATTCTGGATTTTAGAATCCAAAATAGTTAGAATTTTGAATTTTGGATTTGAGTTGGAACTAAACAGGGCCTGAGTGCCTGAGTAGTAATCTGGACAGGGAGAGGCATGTTTAGCAGCGTTCTCGCACATGGAACAGGAAGGACAGGTTGCTCAAGAGTCAAGTCAAAAGCACGGGCTTTTCATAATTGAATGCTACTATATACTAATCCGCTCTTCAGTGTTCCTTTTATGACTGCCAATCTTGGAGATGAAATGTTCCTACATACTACCTCCATACTACCTCCATACTCGTAAAACATGTTGTTTTTGATAGTGACACGATCTTTAAAGACAACTACTTACTTTTTAAAAATATATTTATTGAGATATATATATATATATATATAATTGTTTTTCAAGACAAATCTATTAATATAATTTTTATTTCAAACTCAATCATTTAAAAGTTATTTGTGATTTATATTTGTAATAATTTTTAACTTAAACCTTGTTCTAAATGACATGTTTTAGGAGTATGGAGAGAGTAATTTGCTGATCTCTAGAAGATGTCATTTTTCTTATTTTGCTTGGAACCAGCCCAAGTAGGCCTTGGGTTTTTAAAAGAGAGGCCTTTACTTTACATGGCCCGAAAGCAGGATGGGTCACCACTCACCAGGCCCAAGCGAGCTGATAAGCCCCACTTGGGAAAAAGTCTAGTTTAGAACATCTTCAAGAGTTTGGTCCATTTATTATTGGTAAAACAAGAAAAAATTAATCTCCAATGTTTAGCAAAACAACTTATAATCAATAGTAACTTTGCATATCTCCCCTCCCCCTTGAAAAATATGCCAACCTGAGACAACTTGGTATCGGCTCTTCTCAAGCCGCCGCCTCTTCTCCCTGGAAAAAAAAGTCTTGTGTGCCTTTTTTTTTATTTTGTCAAATCCAAAATAGCAAACTATTGAAGAGAGACTGTTTTTTTACTTGGCATATTATTTTGAGAGTTGGAAAAATACAAGATTTGTCAAATAAAATATAGCAAACTCTTGAAAATGCTCTTAGGTCCCTCAACTTTCGTGAAAGTCTACTTTACATCTCCGAACTCCAAAACTAGACAAAACACATTCCTCAACTTTTAAAACCATCTATATTACGTCTCTAAGTGGTTTGGATGGTGGTTTTGCTGGCGGTTTGCTACAATGACAGTGGTTTTATCTTTATCTTTTTTATTTATTTTGGCTAAATCTTTAAAAAAACCATAGTAAATTACAGAAAAATTATAAAACAGAAAATTTAATTTTTTTGGACTCCATATGAGTAGATCTATGCAGTGAATGTATAATATGGTATGGTTTCATGTAAATTCTTTGGTTTATTTATTTTGACTGATTTTTTAAAAAATCATAGTAAATCATAGAAAAAATCATAAAATAAAAATTCTAATTTTGTTGGACTCCACATGAGTAGATCTACGCAATAAATATATAATTATTATGATTTAATACAAACTTTTTGTTTGTTTATTTTTACTGAATCTTTGAAAAATCATAGTAAATCATTGAAAAATCATAAAATAGAAAATTCAATTTTATTAGACACTTCACATGAGTAGATCTACATAGTGAGCATATAATATGATATACTTTAATATAGATTTTTCTAAACCATACAATATTATATATTCAGTGCGTAGACCTACTCATGTGGAGTATGACAAAATTAGATTTTTCATTTTATGATTTTTTTATTTACTATGAGTTTTCAAATATTTAGCCAAAATAAATAAATAAATAATTAGGTACTAAATCATACCATATTATATATTCATTGCATAGATCTACTCATGTGGAGTCCAACAAAATTGAATTTTTTATTTTATGATTTACTATGATTTTCAAAGATTCAGCTGAAATAAATAAAGCAAAGACTTTGTATTAAACCATACCATATTATATATTCGTTGCATAGATCTACTCATGTGGATTTCAACAAAATTGAATTTTCTATTTTACGATTTTTCTCAGATTTACTATGATTTTTTTAAAAGATTCAACCAAAAAAAATAAAAAAATAAAAAACAAAACCACTGTCACTGTAGCAAATCATCAGCAAAACCATTGTTCAAACCGCCTAGGAACGTAATATAGATGGTTTTAAAAGTTAAAGAATATGTTTTATCCGGTTTGGAGTTAAGGAATGTAGTACGACCTAAATTGGACCTTTTCCATTTACTTGTATCGTACGTACATCCAGTTACCGCCAGAAGCCCAGCAGTTATGGTGTGATTCCTCAAGCGGTGAAGAAGCCTATGGCTATTGCCATTAATTATTATCCTAACAAGTCCCCAACACACACTGAAACACTCAACGCATAAACCATGCTTGCTGATGCTACATAAAGCAGCTGGGGCTGAAAGACCTCTGACGAAGGAGTAAGCAACTGCTGATTATTGTAAAGGTGTGCCAGTTTCCAGCTTCCACACTACTGTTCCATAGTATTTCCATACTAGACGTTCCAGAGTCAACACAGCTTTTATCTGTTAGGAAGAACAGCACTCGAACAGCCCATGATGATCCTTTTTTCAAGTGCGACCATCTTATCACGCTCATCGATATGGCTGTGTAATTGGAATGCATGGATTGTCATGTCCAGTTTAATTCGCTCATCGATATAGTAGAAGCTGCTAGGTTAGGCCAGACCCACAGCCAGTGATTCGTCGCGTCAGAGGTGACCGAACAGTAGTCTGAGCTCTATACGGATAACGAAACAGCGACATGTCTTCAGTCCTTTACCATCTAAAAAAGCCTTGAGCCAGTTCTTTATATGCCAGCAAATGTTAGTAGAATTCTCAATTTGTCATAAAAAAAGTCATGATCCTTTCACATACCACCATCACTTCATCTTTTTTTTTTCCTTTTCGTTTTCATATGCGTGACACTTTCATATAATGACAGAGTCCACATCATTGTCACGTAATGTCAAAGGCCTAACTAAATTGGAATCATCTCTTTCTTCTTTTTACTGCCCGCAATTTCGCAGGGAGTTGACATCTTTTTCGTTGAAACCGTCCTAAGTGTTACTATTATTAGTTTATTGCTCGTACCAGCTGGTAACAGCCTGAAAACCATGTCGACGCAAACACGGTTATCATTTGCAAATAGTAGGACTATATCAGCGTACAGTCGCCGTACGTGTAGCGCACTCCAGGCAACAATACATAAAACCACTAGAAAACACAAGGTAATCTACTCACCTGAATACCTACTGTAATAACTGATATATATTTGTGTAAGCATGGATCAAGTTGATGGATGCAATCACAGGACATTGACAGGCGCTGGAGATGGACTGGCAGGATGAGGAAGCCAGCGGCAACCAAGACCAGGACGGCACGACCCAGCATAACTTTTTTTTAGGTGGGGTTGTGATGGAGATGGACTACCGGATTTGAACCGGATCCACGGAGCAGTCGCTGAAAATTGACCAATTGCGGGACAGAATAGAGCAGCAGTTTGTCTAATCCCCGTGATTTTTTGTAAACCTGAAATTGCAAAATGAAGCTACGTTGACAAGAAAAGGGAGACGAACAAGTCTTTAAATCAAATATCATCAGTTTAGATCCCTCCTATATCTGAATTTTATGAGATTGTTAATAAAAAAAATCAGATGTTTCATATGAGCTCCTAACCCAGATTGCAATAATCGGGGATAATTAAGCACACCTGAGTTTTTTACTTACATTACACCAAATAAATCTAAAAATTACACCAAAATATTCACTGTAGGTCTAATAAAAAGTCAAGTCTAAATTAAATCCAATATAAAAAGTCAAGTATAATTCACCGTTAATTTAGGATGACAAGGATTTCATTTGAAAGAAGAAAGGGGAAATAATAATAAAGGAAAGAAAAAAATTCAGACGTGGGGGAGAGATTTTTTACATGTGTGTCAAAACGACGCAATGCGACGCTTGATTCCCGAGAGGAAGTGATGGCGCGCCACCAAGAAAGAACGTCGTCAATGCTCCGCCGCCGCACAGCAGGCTGCACCAGGCGCAACGCCGACACGTCGCGGCGCTGGCGCGCGCTTCTGCTCCTCGCGCACCTGCTGCTCCTTTCGTCCTCCCCGCGCCCGGCGTTCTCGGTGCAGGGCGAGGCCGAGGCGCTCCTGAGGTGGAAGGACAGCCTGGCAGCAGTGACAGCGGACGCGCTCGCCTCGTGGTCACTCAACGGCTCCGCCGTCGCCGCGGCGCCCGCGCCGTGCGCGTGGCGTGCGACTTCCTCGGCCGCGTCGTGGGCGTCGACGTGGCCGGCGCCGGCCTCGCCGGCACGCTGGCCGCCCTGAACCTCCGGTCGCTGCCCAGCCTCAGCCGCCTCAACCTCAGCTTCAACGCGCTGACGGGGCGCTTCTTCCCGCCCAACGTGTCCGCGCCGGTGCTCAGAGTCAGGTCCATCGATCTGTCCAACAACAACTTGTCAGGTCCGGTCCCGGCCACGTTGCCGGCATACATGCCCAACCTCGAGCACCTCAACCTGTCGTGCAACCAGTTCACCGGCGAGATACCGGATACCCTATACTTGTTGACGAAGCTGCAGAGCCTCGTCCTTCACTCCAACCATCTTTCCGGCGGAATACCGCCGGTGCTTGGCAACATCTCCGGGCTAAGAGACCTGGAGCTGTCAAGCAACCCGTTGGGCGGCACGATTCCCGCCACTCTCGGCAAGCTGCTGTCGCTGGAGCGCATCAACGTCAGCCTGGCTCAGCTGGAGTCGACAATTCCAACTGAGCTCAGCCTCTGCACCAACCTCACCGTCATTGGTCTCGCCGGGAACAAGCTAACCGGGGCCTGCCGCCGTCGCTGGCCAAGCTGGCCAGAGTACGGGAGTTCAACGTCTCCAAGAACATGCTCACCGGCGAGATACTGCCGGACTACTTCACGTCCTGGACCCATCTCAGGGTGTTTCAGGCGGACGGCAACCGCTTCACCGGCAGGATCCCCGTGGAAGTCGCGACGGCGTCGAGGCTCGAGTTCCTCCACTTGGCGACCAACAATCTCTCCGGGCCAATACCATCGGTCATCGGGAGGATGACAAGCCTCAAGCTGCTGGACCTCCGTAGCCAAGTGAGAGGCTAATCCTCGTCGTCATGCTGGTTTCCGCCGCCGCGGCGCTTCTGCTCTCCGTAGCTGCTGTGTCGTGCGTGGTGGTGGCCCGGAGGAGGAGGCGAGCCGGACAAGACATACCCGACACGACGGCGAGCGGCGCCGGCAGCGCGATGCTGGCTCTGACAACGGCTTCCATATGGGGCAAGGACGCGGCGTTCTCGTTCGGCGACATCCTGGCGGCGACGGAACACTTCAACGAGGCCTACTGCATCGGCAAGGGCAGCTTCGGGAGCGTGTACCGGACCGACCTGCCGGGCCCCGGCGGGCAGCAGAGCCTGGCCGTGAAGCGGCTGGACGCTTCGGAGACCGGCGACGCGCACTGGGGCATCAGCGAGAAGAGCTTCGAGAACGAGGTCCGTGCGCTGACGCGCGTCCGGCACCGCAACATCGTGAGGCTCCACGGCTTCAGCGCCATGGGTGGGTACATGTACCTGGCGTACGAGCTGGTGGAGCGAGGCAGCCTCGGGAAGGTCCTCTACGGGGCCGGACGCAGCTGCGAGCTGTTCGACTGGCCATCGCGGGCGCGCGCCATCGCCGGGCTGGCGCAGGCGCTTGCGTACCTGCACCACGACTGCTCGCCGCCGATGATCCACCGCGACGTCACGGTCAACAACGTGCTGCTGGACCCGGACTTCGAGGCGCGGGTGTCCGACTTCGGCACGGTGAGGTTCCTCGCCCCCGGCCGATCCGACTGCACCAGCGTCGCCGGCTCCTACGGCTACATGGCGCCGGGTAATAATCAAATGATGTAGTAGAGACGACGTTGCATTTCACGTGCGCATGTTTCGCTCACATTGCCATTGGCTGGTGCTGCTGCTTCTTTCTTGGCCCCTTGGCCGCATGCAGAGATGGCGTACCTGAGGGTGACGACCAAGTGCGACGTGTACAGCTTCGGCGTTGTGGCGCTGGAGATCCTGATGGGCAGGCACCCGGGCAACCTCGTAAGCTGGCTGCACTCGCGGCTCCCGGACACCAATAATGAGTCGCTGCTGCTGAAGGACGCCCTGGATCAGAGGCTGGACTCCCCCGAAGGGCAGGTGGGCGCGCAGGTGGTGTTCGCGTTCCTGGTGGCCCTGTCGTGCGTGCGGGAGAACCCCGAGGCCCGCCCGACCATGCGGAGCGTCGCACAGGAGCTCTCGGCGCGGAGGCGTTCGGTGCTGGACAGGCCATTCGCCGCGATCAGGGTCGCCGATCTGACCGGCACTCACGGATGATGACCGCGTAGCATTGCCTCCTTTCTCAGCCTCATACAAAGGATGCCATTCGACTCGCTATGTTCTTTGCCTAAAATGTTTGCGAGCAACTTGGGAAATTTTTTAATCTTTTTTCAAAATAACATTTATTTTTAATTAAATCTCTTTTTTAACTAACCATTTTAGCCACGTCAACTCTTCTAACGAGGCAAAAACATGCTGCCATGCCAGCGTGGCAGCCAAACTGACCCCAGCGCCGTATATTGACAGGAATAAGTGGGTGCAACCGTTTAAGGCCTCCAAAATTATAGGGCCTCCAAATTTATACTAAGGGGTTTGTCTCTTCATTTTGTAAAATAAAACTAAACACCACCCAAAATATTTGACAAAAAGTGGTTCATTTTTATTTTGGATTTTGTACTCAAGAGACCAAAATAAAAGAATTTTTGCATTGGTTTGTGTGTCATCCTCACAATCCCCATCATTAGAAGATAAATTTTGGTTGGAACTAAACATCCTATTAAAATATTTTGCATTTTGAATTTTGGTTGGAACTAACAGGGTCTAAGTAGTAATAGTTAATCTTTGAATATAAAAGCTAACATGTGGCCAGACCTGCGGTCACTGGTTTGTTAATTGGAGCATTCGCTCAATGTAAGAGTTATTATTGTTGTATCTTGATGGATAGCAGATTAGTCTATTATATGATATGAAGATTCACATTATAATCATGGAATTGGAGAGGGGGTTTGTTTATTTTATTGATCTTCATCATATCTTTTCGAAATAGGAGATACGATACGATACGATTCTGCCCATGAAAAGGGTAATAAGAAACAAAGATTTGAAGCTGCACCTCAAACTCAAAGGAGCGTTCTTGATACATGTATATGCTGTCAAAGAATCTTAGTTCAATTCTTGAATTTCAGGGCCACATCACGCATTTTGTTCAGGGTCCTCCAAATTGTAGGTACGCCCTGCAGATCCTGGTGTGTGCCACCCTGCCCTAGTGCCCTGCGGCTGCACACCGCAAGTTTGGGTGCCCGAGTGTAACACTCTAAAATTTGAAATAGAAATTTGAGTTGAATTTAAATTAAATTTGATTTAATTCAAGCATTTTTGTGAGCATAGAATTAAATAAAGATAATAAAACAAATCTCATGTTAGGGTTCAACTTGTTGGTGCATTGCATGCCTCTGCATTTTTCTTGTGTTGCTTGAATTTGCAAAACCCTAGAAAATATTTGAAAATCAATTTAGAAAATCAAATTGGAAAAACAAAAGAAAAAGAAAAAGAGAAAAACCCTCTCTCTCACTCTTTCTGGCCCAGCAGTGCGGCCCGGCCTGCTTTCCCCTCCCCCTTCTCTCTTTCTCCCGAGTGGGCCGGCTCCCTCGCCTCGGCCCAGTTGCCCCGCAGGCCCGCGGCCCCTCTTCCTTCTCCCTTCTCCCGCTGACAGCACGGGCCCGCCCATCAACGCCCCCTCTCTTCTCCTTCCTTGAGTCCGAGCCGGTTTCCGGTTAGATGATAATGGTATATTGTGGTATGGAAAGAGGATCTACGTCCCTGACATCAAGTCTATTCGACAGACGATTCTGTGAGAAGCTCATGAGTCAACCTACTCAATACATCCTGGAAGCACTAAGATGTACTTAGATCTTAAAGAGAAATATTGGTGGGTTGGACTGAAACGTGACGTGGCAGAATATGTAGCAATATGTGATACATGTCAGAGGGTTAAAGCAGAACATCAGAGACCTGCAGGACTGTTGCAACCGATGAAAATACCTGAGTGGAAGTGGGACGAAGTTGGTATGGATTTCATAGTGGGGTTACCGCTTACTCGAAAAGGTTATGACTCAATCTGGGTCATAGTTGATCGCTTGACTAAGGTAGCTCACTTCTTGCCAGTTCGAACCACTTATACGGGAGCACCGTTAGCAGAATTATACATGGAAAGAATAGTATGCCAGCATGGAGTTCCAAAGAAGATTATGTCAGATAGAGGAACCTAGTTCACCTCGCACTTTTGGAGGAAAGTACACGAGTCCCTCGGAACAGTGTTGAATTTTAGCTCAGCCTATCACCCTCAGACAGACAGACAGACAGAAAGAACAAATCAAGTGCTAGAAGATATGTTAAGAGCTTGTGCTTTGCAGTATGGTACCAGTTGGGACAAGAGTTTGCCCTATGCTGAGTTCTCATATAACAACAGTTATCAGGAAAGTCTTAAGATGGCACCGTTTGAAGCTTTGTATGGACGGAAGTGTAGAACTCCGTTGTTCTGGAATCAAACGGGAGAAACCCAAGTGTTTGGACCAGATGTTCTGAGAGATGCAGAAGAACAAGTCCGAGTAATCAGGGATAATCTAAAGATAGCACAATCTCGACAAAAGAGTTACGCTGATAACCGAAGAAGAGTTTTGTCTTTTGAAGTAGGTGATTATGTTTACTTGAAAGTGTCACCTATGAGAAGTGTGAAACGGTTCAATATGAAAGGAAAGTTAGCACCCAGATATATTGGTCCGTTCAAGGTTCTTGAGAGACGTGGAGAAGTTGCTTATCGGTTAGAGTTACCAGAGAGTTTGTCAGGAGTTCATGATGTGTTTCACATATCTCAGCTCAAGAAGTGTTTGCGAGTACCCGAAGAACAATTACCGTTGGAGGAACTAACAGTTAAGGAAGATTTGACCTATGAGGAATATCCGGTTAAGATTTTGGAGACAGCTCAAAGAATTATAAGAGTAAGGTCATCAAGATGTCCAAGGTGTAGTGGAATTGATATATCGAGAAAGAGGCCACTTGGGAAAGAGAGGAAGATCTAAGAAAATCCTACCCTCAACTCTTTAAGTAAGTAAAATCTGGGAATCTCGGGTCGAGATTCTTTTAAGGGGGGTAGATTTGTAACACCCTAAAATTTGAAATAGAAATTAGAGTTGAATTTAAATTAAATTTGATTTAATTCAAGCATTTTTGTGAGCATAGAATTAAATAAAGATAATAAAACAAATCTCATGTTAGGGTTCAACTTGTTGGTGCATTGCATGCCTCTGTATTTTTCTTGTGTTGCTTGAATTTGCAAAACCCTAGAAAATATTTCAAAATCAATTTAGAAAATCAAATTGGAAAAACAAAAGAAAAAGAAAAAGAGAAAAACCCTCTCTCTCACTCTTTCTGGCCCAGCAGTGCGGCCCGGCCTGCTTTCCCCTCCCCCTTCTCTCTTTCTCCCGAGTGGGCCGGCTCCCTCGCCTCGGCCCAGTTGCCCCGTAGGCCCGCGGCCCCTCTTCCTTCTCCCTTCTCCCGCTGACAGCACGGGCCCGCCCGTCAGCGCCCCCTCTCTTCTCCTTCCTTGAGTCCGAGACGGACACGGCCACGCCGCGCCGCGTGCGCCGCAACCGCCGCGCGCGCGTTCCTCGCGCGTAACCACGTGAGACTCCTCCCCTCTGCCTCCTATAAGTAGTGCTGACCCCGCGCCGCCGTTCCCCATCGCCTCGCCTCGCCTCGAGCCGCAGCAGCGCCGCAGCCGGGCATCGACACCGCCGAGCCGCCGTTCTGCGCCGCCGGACGTCGCAAGCACCCCGCCGAGCTTCGCACTCGCCTCACGTGCATGCGGAACACCTCTCCTCCCTCTTTTTCCTCTCCTTTGTGCTCGGGTTGACCTCGACGTCGTTCTGCAGGGAGCCGTCGCCGCTGTCTTCCGTCGCCGGCCGCCCTCCGCGTTCTTCGAGCCCCTTTGAGCAGTCAGGTGAGCTCGCCTCCCTCTCCTCTCTCTCCCGGTGCTCTCGGATTTGGAAACCGAGCACCGTAGCGCCCGATCGACTTCCGCCGCCGAGCACCGCCTCGGGCCGGCCATGGCGCCACCGTGCGCCGCCCTGCTCCGGCAGCCGCGCCGCCCTGCTCCGGCAGCCGCGCCGCCCTCTCCCTCCCTCCTAATCTGGGTTGTCCAGATTAGATCGGATGGATCTAATCCATCCATACGCCTTCGGCCTGGCAGTTTTGCTAAAGAGCCCCTGCTCTTTTCGGCCACTTAACCCGCAGTCCTAAAGCGGATTCCAGCAATGCACTTTCCCCTCTGGAAAGCGTATTCTCTTTTTAGATCTGTTTAATTCGATTTTAAATAAAAATCCCTAATTACAGTTTTGCCACTGAACTTTAAATGCTTATAATTTGCTCGTTTTTAATTCAAATCGATCCATTCAAGTTGCGTTAGATTTGTAGTTTTATGCTCTATCCAGTAGTATAGTTTTCATCTATGTTAATCACTTTTGAAAATAAAAGTAAATTAATTCTTTTAATGCTTTAATCTTGCCCTTTAAAATCTTGTTTAATTTGTAGTTTCTTCGTTTTAGATCCGTTTAGCGTGATTCTCGCGTCTTTGTGATCGTAGTTTAGCATAGATCTGTTTTATAACTTTTTTAAAACCTCTTTATTGTTTATGGTGTAATGTTCTGATCGTATCGTTATTGCTTCGTGTATGGTTGTTCGGATGATTGCGTGGTGATGTTGATCGAGTACAGCCGGTGAGATCTTCGGTGAGCAAGAGTTCTTTGCAGCAGATCAGGATCACCAAGAGCTTTGTGATCAAGGCAAGTTTAACATGGGATCATCCTTGTTACCTATTCACTTTAATTCACCTAGTCATGATTGCATGTGTCTAAATTGATTCCTACTTAGATCTTTACCATAGCTTGTTACCTTGTACCTTGTCACCATGAGTTTCTATGCATATGGGTAGCTTTGCTATGCTTTACATGATGAATATTGAATCGAATATCGATTAATGATATATGCAACAATGAGATAAAATTGGCTTTTTGTAGCAACATGGAATAGGACCCCATTGTAGGGCAAAAGCTGGGATAATAATGCAACCATGAGTGCTATATGGCTCTGGCTTTAGTCAAGTATGGAGATTCGTACCGACATGTTGACAGTTCGTGAAAGGCACCATTGCCGAGCTGGTTGTAGGGCATGGCCTAGGGTGGATACCGCTTCGAAAGGTACCATCGAGTAGGGGCTTTACATACCCCTTGCCCTTGGGTCCGTAGGGTCTGTCGACATGTTGGGAAGACTTTTGAAAGACTTTATAGTGTACCCTGCCCGCTCACCTTGGCAGTGTTCTGGGAGTTATAAACCCGGGCATATGGGCTACACGACTTATGGGTAAAATGTATAACCTCTGCAGAGTGTAAATCTATCATGATAGCCGTGCTCACGGTTACGAGCGGCCTGGAAAACTCACAGTGTAGATGATCATGTTGTTTAATTATTAATGTTGAGTACTAATCTATCATGTGGTTATTAATTGGGCTATGCATAACTAAAGCTAAGTGTTGGTAAAACTTGACCAAGATAAAAGCTATCGCAGTTCAGACAGTGTCAGCCTTTTGAGCTTCATAACCCTATGTTACTCTTGATGAGTACTTTAAGTGCTCACTCTTGCTTTCTCAACCCCTTCAGATGGCTTTGAAGACTACCGTGAGGAGTACTAGGCTAGTGGTCAACCAGTCGGCGTTCCCTGTGAGGTGGAGCTTCGTCGCGAGAGTTATCTTTATTTCTGCTGTTTTGTTTAAGAATATTATTCGTTATGTAATAAGCACTCATTGATGGTACTATTTAAAGATTTGTCGGCTTATGTGTGTGATTAATCTCTGGGCACACATGAGTTATTCGCATTCAATTTTATTCTTAAAATTGGGTGTGACACCGAGAGGTGCAAGTGTGCGGTCGAGGCCTGCCTTGATGTCGTGTTGGGTGACCCACGAGACTCGAAATGTACTTCCTCCGTACCTATATCAGTGTCGTTTTAGAAAAAAAGATTTAAGTCAAATATTAAAAATATAAATCATGAATAACTTTTTAGATTATTGAGTTTGAAATAATAAAAATCATATCAATAGATTTGTCTTGAAAAATATTTTTATAAAAATATACTTATATTAAATTTGAATAAATATTTTACAAAAAATAAAAAATTAATGTTTTGTTTGCAAACTGGGTTGCTATCCTAAACGTCAAATAATATATGTATGGAGAAAGTACATATTATCTGTGTCTTTGAATAATTAAATTTCCAACAAGTTTCAGATAGATTAATATAGCTACCAAATAACCATATTACCCTTGATTAATTTAAGTTCCACCATTAAGATGTATATACAAATTGGTCACATTATTTACGTGCTGAGAGGGGAAAGGTTTCATGGTGATGTGAAACTATACAACATTATTTCAAAAACGTAGTTTCATGGGATGGATGCAAAGTAAATGAATGGTAAAGATGAGAGAAGAAAAAGAGACATTGAGACTGGCCAAAAGGCTCATACTAAGACGGTGGTGCGTTAGTAAAGGCCCAAAAGAGCCCTGCACCAACCGTGACAATATATTTTGGCCCAGTCAAAGGAGTTTAGTTAAAAAAAAAGGTGGAATACAAAATTTAAAATTCAAAATTCAAAAAAAATAATTGGGCAATAAGCTTCTCAATTCTTAGTCATTCGTTCTAGCATTCCCATTCCGATGCAGTGACGTGCGACAAGCATTTTCTATCGTAGAAATTCAAAGGCCAAAAACACACGAACTTGTCGCTGCTGATATATTATTAATAAATCACGTATTCTATATAACTTCATAGCTCCAAATGTTAAACGGTAAGACGATTGTCAAAATTATCAAGCAAACAAAGCAGTACAACCTCCAATAGGAGAAACAGATAACAGAAGTCTGAAAGGTACAATATTGACTACGTTTCAATCGCCAGCTATGGATCTTCAATCGTCACCAAATGTTGTCTTCTTTCCTACAAAATTTGGAGACAGTTCCAAATCAAAACGGACGCAACGAACGTAACTCCAACGGGACACAAACCAATCTGGCAAAACAAATTTTAACCCAAGCAATTGTTTACCTGTACTAGCTGTACCAGCGGTCTGTCTGAAAGGCGTACCCCGGCCACCACGGCCCCTGTCACCCCTTCCACCACGGCCTCCAAATCCACGCCCACGGCCACCAAATCCACGCCCCCTGTTGTCACTCCTCCCTCCTCGGCTACCACGCCCACCACTGAAGCCACCACTGAAGCCACCACCACTGTTGTTATCAGGTCTTGGCTTCGCTTCATCGACATACAAGCTGTAGCCACCAAGGTCGGTTCCATTCAGCTCATATGCTTTATTCAAGGAATCTGGGTCCTTGAAATCCATGTATGCCATTCTGCAAAACCATCAAAGTTTGTGCCAGTGAGTCAACGACAATAATGGAGACTTCCGCAGATGACGACATTCCAAAGGAAACTACTCCTTCCGTGCCCAAAAGAATGCAATTCTAGAACAATATCACATTTTAAATATGAAATTTTGACCAATTATAAATAAATAAAAGAATATAAATATTTATAATATCAAATAAATACCATACCATTAGATTAATTACGAAATGTATTTTCATAATAAATTGATTTGGATCCATAAATGCAAATAATATTTTCTAGAAACTTGATCAAATGAAGCATTTCAAGTTGCACGCAACCCATAGTTGCATTTTTTAGGGACATAGGTAGTATATAATATCAACATTCCTCCTGAATATCTTGCTAAAAAAAATAAGGCCCTAACCTAAGTAAAATAGAATGATATTTCAAGAGCCAACTAACCCTTTGCTTGCACCAGTGTCATAATCCTTCGGAATTGAAATACGAGTAATCTCTCCACATGAGCCAAAATGTTCTTGGAGAGCAGTCCGGATCTGGCAAAGAAATACCATCAGATATAATATAACAAGACATGGTTAAACAGAACACGAACATAACGATAAGTGGATAAAAAAAGGAAATTCAAATTACCTGGTCCTCTCCACTAGACGTGTCAAAGCCCTTAATAAACACAGTGTTACCTGACCTTTGAGCAGACTGCCTGAATGAACTGTTGTCCTTCCTGAGCAACACACAAAATTATGGCCATACTAAATAATTGGTAACAGCTAACAGCGAATATTTCTTAAAAGAACCACAGCACAGTAAATAAGATAGAGACCAACCCGCTGCTAGGAGTGTATGCACCCCTTTCAACAGCCATGTCGATCCTTAGAGGCCGCTCCATCAGGTCGTGACCAACAAATTCAAGTGCCTAAAATGCAGAAAGAGTTCAAGTGTCAGAACTTGAACACATCCAATAGGACTTGATGGAGAGAGGTGGTCTGCACTTAACAGTTTAACTAATAACAGAACTTGCTAGCATCCAATAGAACTTGGTGGCAATGACCAGTGAGGTGTTTTGCTCCTTTAACAGTTGAACTAAGCAGCATATAGATTAAAACAAAAATCAAGGTCATTTTTCACCTTCTGAGCAGCCTCAACAGTAGCAAATTCAACATGTCCATAACCCTTGAAACTCCCATCATCAAAAGTAGACAAACGAACATCTACAACTTCGCCAGCCGCCTCAAAAAATTCCTTACTACAGCATGTTGAGAAATGGTGTTAGCGGCAACACAATTGAAAAAAAAAATGGCAAATTTAACAAACTTACACTTTTTCACGCTCAATACTATAGGCTAAATTTCCAACAAAAATAGTCTTTGAACCAGTAGCTTGACTTTGGCTTCTGGCAGGAGTTTTAGGCTGCAAAGATAAGACAGTTGTCAAACATCCATTTAATGTTTATTTAGTATATATAAAATCAGGGAATGGAATAGATCCCAGTATACCTCATTGTGTGCCGACTTTTGCGTAGTGTCCACAGAAGTTTCCTGAGAATCAAAGAAACTGTTATATCCCAACTAAAAAAGATGCACAGATAAATCACTAGCTAATTTTAGAACAAAAGGCTTCAAACACCAAAAAATTTTCTTAGGAGTTTTAGTTGATTCACTATCCTCGCCTTCTTTCTTTGGTTTTATCTGTAGTTTTTTATAAAACAGAAAAAGAGTAAGATCACATAGTCAAAATAGCCACGTATGTTTTTTTTATTATTATATTATTATATATATATATATATCATAAATCTAGAGATATACAAGTTGGAGTAACTACACGCAGGTGTAAAAAGGAATTTCCATCAAAAGCATCTGAGAATTTTCTTACCACCTTAGTTTTAACTTGTTTTGTTTCCTCCTCATCGTCAGAGCTTTCTTCCGAACTTTCATCATCTTCATCACTGCTGCTTTCTTTCTTTGAAACCTTAGTGGCAGCCTTTGCAGCACCAGAAGGTGCAGAATTCTAGAAGTACAAGAAACATTAAAAAGGTGAGATAATCTTCAAAAGGCAGAGGTCTGACAAGAAGAAACAGTACCTTAGACTTCTTTTGTGGGGGCTCCTCGTCACTTTCATCAGAACTATCATTAGAGCTGTCTTCAGATTCGTCGCTGGACTAGAGAGAGAGAGAGAGAGAGAGAGAGAGAGAGAGAGAGAGAGACAACTTAAACTCAATAACGATACTCCCACCATGTATTACAGCAGGCAGTATTTTGATACAAAAGGTTCAGAATTAGTTTTGGGCATTTATTCAAGTATTAATCAACATGATAGATAAAAGCATTTTGATATACAAAACAATTCGCTTGAACTTATCAGCCTAGTTCATCAGTCATGGTAAAATATTTTTTTCTCACAACAAAATAGCCAAAAGCAGCATCAGCCGGCTTATAAGCCGCATAAACCATCAGCCGAACAGGGATACATAGCAATTTGAGAGTAGATTGACTTTTTTAAATAAAAATACACCTTAGTAAAGTGGCAGATGGAGTATGTCAAGAAAACAAGATTTTACAAGAGATCATACTTGTTCATTCTTCTTATTTGTCGCTAGAGGCCTTTTCGCAGGGACAGTAGGTTTTTCAGGCTGTAAAGACGATGGAGAAGAATTAGAAACTACACAATAAAAAATTAACATAAATGGAGAACTGTCACCTACTTCATCAGAATCAGAATCACTAGATTCTTCCTTCTTTTTAGGAGCAGCAGCCTTGGCAGGCTGTACTGTTTTAGCATTATCATCCTGGAGGAAAAAATACAATGAAGCTTTTTAGGAAGTGAATTAAGTTTGAAGACTCTATTCAAGTTTTGTAGTAAGGTGACTACCTCATCCTCAGACTCAGAATCACTATCAGAATCAGAATCAGAATCAGAATCATCACTGGATTCTTCCTTTTTCTTGGCTACTACTGGAGCTTTAGCAGCAATATCCTACAGATTGTTTGTGTCAGGATTATTACTAACAAATTATGTTTGACAAAGAACAGCTATCGAAGGTGCATGAATCAAGACACCAGTGCAACATATGAATCCAGAAATAAATTACATCTTCTGATTCATCATCAGAATCACTGTCAGAGCTATCAGATTCTTTGGTCTTCTTTTGTACAGAGGCAACCGGAGGCTTCTTTAGGTTAGCAGCAGGCTTCTGAAAAGCGAGAGAGCCAGACAAATGTCAGTGAAACCAAAAAAAAAAAAATTAAGGTAAGCTTGATTGGAGATTACTAACTACAGCAATCCCACATCGAAATTACAGTGGTGCCTGATTATAAATTAGTACATGGGTTGTATCTAAACATGTGTTCCTCTCTATATTTTTTTTACATCTGGAACTTATAGCTACCTAATTTTACAAATAAACAGAAAACGTTATACACATTTAATTGTCTTCTGTGCACACTAGTTTAGCAAATAGTACATCTTAGTTGTCTTCTTTTAGAGATGCATCCATAGCAGGAGTAAATCCAGCCCTTGTTATCAGGTTGAAAGCGCCCAAACGGAATTCTGTAATTCATTAGCTAACATATTGTTCTTGCTCATGTTAAACCTGACCTCAGTAATTTATTAGAGTTGACTCTGGTGACATTGTGGACTGGCTCATAGCCTCATAGAACATCTCATTGTTAGACGGTCAATTCATCTATGTCAATGTGTGTGCAGTGTGGGAAGCCCAAGATGCACAAAAAAGAAAATTAACAGGATGTGAACCCATCATTTAACACATAGCAGATCTAAATAAAAATAACAGGCTGCATATGATACATATCAATGGGAAGAAAATTCAATTATAATTATAAGAATTCAAAAAGCATTCAGAATTTATCTTTCAAGATAGAATAGGAAACAAATACTTACTTCATCCTCATCTGAGCTACTGTCGGAGCTGCTGCTATCACGCTTATCCTGTTTTGAACCATTACTAACCGCTGTGACAGGCTTCTTTGAAAGGACAGCGGGCTTTTTTGCAGGTTCCTCATCAGAACTGCTATCATCAGTGTCACTACTGTCATCACTGCTGCTACTACTGGCAGGTGGCTTATTTGAAGCAACAACTGGTTTTTTCGATGGTTCCTAATTTACAGAAAAATTAGTATGTATGATCTTAGTAAGAAGAAAGGCCCAAAAGCAAGTGGACAATGCTTACATCATCTGAGGAGCTGTCAGAGTTACTTTCATCACTGGACTCCTGTTTAGCAGGTTGTGTACCTTTCTTTGGTTGAATAACCTTCTTTGGCTGGACCTTAACCTGCAAATATGTCTTTTTTCTAGTAAGAATTTTCAAATAGAAATCAAATGAAAAAAAAAAGTTTTCATTCATAAACTAGCTACGTATTAAGCACAAGAGGAAACAGATGTCATAAAACAAGTATTTTTTCTTTATTAGTATATATACCAAGGGGAAAAAACAAAACGTGCAAAACCATGTTGCTTTCAAAACCGTAGCAATTGACAAAAAAAAACACATAGCATGTGAAACTATAATGCAAACATCTAACAAACAATCGATGTCAAATCTCAGTTCTAGATATAGGATGATCATATTCCAGATACAGGATATCCGTCAAAAAAAGAAGAATGACAAGGAAAAAATTTTGTAGCCTTTTCCTTGATGACATACATTTTATGCAATTTGTTGCTTTAAAATAGCTTAAAACTTGTCTCACATATTCAATAAAAGAATTACAACACCAAATAGACAAGTAATGACTCTACTGCAACTGCTAGCTCTTAAGCCTAAGAGTATCAGAGAAACTAAATAAAATCAATTGATAGCACACAGAATATAGTAACAATGAAAACACTATCATACAATCAATTGTGAGTTTGTGACATAGTGAAGCAAATCGATCTCCAGAGTTCAAGCATATAGCTTGTGAATTTAACTAAACTACTAAAGGCAAAACATGAGCCAAAAGAGAAGAACGTGATAGCACCTCAACTTCAGAATCTGAAGCGTCCTCCTCAGAGCTGCTGCTCTCAACTTTCTTTGGAGGGGACTGCTTCTTAACTGGCACCACCTTTTCAGGTGCAGTCTTTTGCTTCTTGGCACTCACGGCCTTCTCAATCTCATCTTGTGCGTTTCTCTTCCCTGCTAATTAGATTAAAAAACTCTTGTGACACTGTGGTAAGTGTGGTACATACAAAACAACTAGACAGAAGCATAACCAGCAATCATTCCAATGCAACAATAGAGCTATCAAAGGCCTTACCCTTCTTTACAGATTTCACCACTGGAACTGAGACAGCAGCAGGTGCAACCTCAACACTGGACTTCTTGCTTGACTTGCCCATAATGCCTCAGCTAAGCTCTAAGAAAAGAAATGGGGGCACTAATTTCAGAATAAGGCACATAACAGCAACAATATATATATGAATATGGCCATCCTAACAGAGGCAGCAGACGTATGTTACCATAAAGGAAATTTTTTGAAGTCCCACTACCTCGTCAATATTTTTCAATTTAACATCGGATGAAACATAAGAAAACCCCATTTATTCGGGGTAATTAGTCAGCCCCGTACACACAAGGTAGTAAAATGATATCAGAAAAATATCCGCAGGTCATATTGGGCAAGAGGCAAGACCCGCGCTCCACCACGCACGCAGCAGATACGCAAACCGGCAGCGAATATGATGGATTGGAGAGAGCTAAGCATTCGAATTCGAGGACCCGCAAAGATGCAATGATCCAGCAGGATCAACAATAAATCAAGCACTTCATCAAAGGTTATGATTCCTCACCGAACGTAGGGGATCGGAATGACGGCGCGATAAGAGGTAGGAGGTGAAGAGGCGGCCGGTTGTCTGCGTCGACGACGGCAGCGGCGGCGGCGCAGGGGGACGGGTAGGGTTAAGGTCGGCTCGGGGGCCGGAAGGGTTTTTGTTGGGTTTGGGCAGCAGCGCCCGGGTTTTATACGAGGCAAAAAGAGATTTTGCACTGCGTCATATATATGAAATCGACAGGGGGTGAAATGTAAAGTGGTTAGATATTTTCGTAAGAGCGTGCTGCAGTGGGCTTTTTTGGCCCATCTAGATGCCGTGACGGTTTGACGATGAGGTTCGGCTGTTTGAGCCCGGAACTTGTTACAGCGCCAACGGGTCATGTTGTCTGCCGTCTGGTTGGTGTGGCCGGATACCGACCCATACAATCTCATTAGAGAGAATTATGAATCAGGCCTGAAAACAAAACTGTTTAGGAATCAAACTCTTTTTTTAAAAATTTGGGAATCTAGCCTCCAAATAAAATTTCCTTAGAGCATCTCCAAGAGACTTGCTATATTATTTCTAAATGTTAGTAATAGAGATTTTGTTAAAAAAACACACTTCATCAGTTTTTCTAAATGGATATGTAAATATAGCTATCTTCTATTTCGAATTTTTCACTAGCCAAATATAGAAGACGAGAATGGCTCTCTAGACTGCGCATGAGATATAGAAAAGCTGTTGGAGAGTATAAAAATATAAAAAACGATTTTTACTCAATGACTCTCTAAATGATGATTTAAAGAGTATGTTTTACAAAGACTCTTGGAGATGCTCTTAGGAATCTGGCCTTTTGTTAGTTTGGAGGTCTAACTGTGTTAATTTTGGGGGTACAATGACCATTTTACCATGATACAAAAAAAAGTAAAAAAACAGAGTTTGACTTATTTATTGTATATTTAGAGTGTGTTTAATAAAATATTTGTGGTTAACTAATTTTAAGAAAAAACAAACTCAATAAATTAATTGAATAGAATAAAAGAATTTTGAGCTTATTTAAATTAGTTGTGGCATGGAATCTGTCCGTCATTTCCTTTTTTCCCTCCATTGGTATTAACAAGAATTTAAAAAATATAAACTTAAGAACCTGAGTATACTTTCACTGCACCGATTAATTACATGCATGCAAGCCTTTCAATGCATTGATCTGGTAGTTTTTAATATTGCGCCATCGAGTCAGTTAACAATCAAATGCATGCAACAAACCAGAATTAAATCACATGCAGCCGGGCTAGTGGTAATATGGTCCAACTTTTTTTTTATCAGGGTAAAATGATCATTGTACCAAAGTTAACATCGTTAGACCTCCAAACTGACATAAGGTCAGATTCCTAAGGAAATTTTATTTTGGGGCTAGATTCTCAAATTCGAAAAAAGAGCCCGATTCCTAAACAATTTTGTTTGCAGGGCCTGATTCCTAATTCTCTCATCTCATTACCCTTCCTCTTCGGGTTGCAACACATCTGTTTACGCCCGTCCTCCTGAATTTGCGAACCTCCACGACTCTCGTCCGTCCACCACCGCCTGCCCACGTCGCTAAGGAGCACTGCCGCCCGCCAGCCCTGCTTCGAGAAGATCCTCGTCGACGAGGACCGTCCTCTTCCCTCTTCATCTCCCTGGATTTCTCCCCTATTCCTTCGGACCCTTCGTTCGTGTTTTTGAAGCTCACTGCCACCACAAGTTTATTGCATCCATACAACTTGGAGAAAGTTGTCACAATAGGTAGATTCAGTATTACTTGTGCCACTGTAACCTACCTTATGAATTACTGCATTTTTTTCCTGAAGTCTAAACCATAAACTTGGCATATCTTGAGTACTACCATACATGAATTACTACTTCATGTGATCTCGCGAAGAAGGGATCACAAGAAATTAATTTGAATTAGTATATTATGAGAGTAGTGCTTTAATTTGGATTACCACTCCTAAGATTTGTTAGATATGTTGCCTTTGTTTCCTTTTTATTAGGCATCAGTATTGCAATTAGAAATGCTCTCAGTTAATTATGAAATTAGTTGTAAGCAAGTTTTTGTTTTTATTTTGCGACTTAACCATCAAAATTTTGAAGTTATCATGCATTGGTTAGTCTAAGAGCACAACCAAATTCCATACAAGTTTACTTTAGGTTCATTAATCAAACTTGACACCATGTCTAATTTGATTAAGGAAGGCTATTTAACCTAAGCACCACGCTTAATTTAAAGAGCTTTTGGAAACACGGTCGATATTCCAAACCAAAGCATACTCATAACAGAACCAGGAAGCATGAAGACATCCAGGGATTCAAAAATGAGACAGGATCATGGATGGTGAACCAGATGAGCATTTGCAGTTTTTTTATATGACTTGGCAAGATGAGAAAGGTATATAAAGAGAAAGCAAGATGGAGGCAACCAAACAAAATTAAGAATAAAGCATGATATAAATTTCTTAGAGAAATCCACTCCCCCATACTTGGATTTTGCAACATTTTACAATGTGAAAATCCAAGTCTAGGATGTGAAATTTTCTTTTAAATGTGCTTCATTATTGAAGGATGTTTGGTTGGACATACCTTGTGTTTTGCTCCATCGTTCTTTTTGTTCAAACCTGAAATGGTTAGTGACAAAAATACCCAAAGGAACACTTTCATAAATATTCCCTTAATCTCTTTTTATAAAGTCATTTTATTCATTTTAGAATTTTGAGAAACGAGAAATATTTTTATTTTATATTTTTTAAGCAAACCTTTAATAAAAAAGAAGAAAGCTCAGGTTATCTCCTGAAAGTGCTTAATTTTAAGACACAAGCTTGTCTTTGGGAAACCTTCAAGTTGCAACTCATGTTGGTGAAGCGGTTTCCCCTTCCACTCCAACATTTTTGAACCTATCCTCAAGACCAAAACCACTACAAGATTTGCAAAATTTATGGTAGACAAACACATCTACAACCAACCTTGCAAAGATTTTAGAAACAGGAAGAATGAAGAGGTTGTAGATCATGTGTGTAGTCATGGTAGAGGGAAGGATTGATTTGGGAGATTTCTCAATTGAGCATGGATTTGATTGGAAGATCGGGGAATAACTTCCATGCTCATTGACATCATTCTCCCTTTCAAGGAGTGGGTGAGCACTTTCTTTCTCATGACATTTCAAGTAATTCTCAAGGCTTGAATGGGTCATAGTTGTTGGTGATATTGACATTAGCTCACCCCTTGGATCAAGAACTGGTTTGGATTCTAACCCTTTGATGAGAGGTCGGGAAAACCAAACGGGTAGATAATCTTCACCTATTCTATGACCAAGCTTCTCATTTCCTATTATGTTCTCCAAGATTCTCGCGATTGGCCTTCCGATAAAGGTGAGATGAAAGGAAAGTCTAGGAAGGTCAAAGATATGGAAATCTAGGAGGATCTTGAGATCATCAACCATGACAAGAACATCATGGAGGACTCCCAAGCAATCAAGGATTTGACCATTGGGGAGTCTAAGGTGTTTTTGTGATTGGGATAGATGATCCTTTGATGGTGTTGGAACATGGAAACGAGGAAGGATATTGATCCCGAGGCTAGGATCGTAGCAAATTTTACCATCAATGCCCAACACTTGACAGGATATTCTCCTTACATGTGTGGGCATTTCAATGACTTCTTTTGAAGATTCGGCCTCATCCAACCATTCTTGACTTACAATGGTAGATGGATGTGTGGGTCCATGATGAAGGAAACATGTAAGAAAACATGATTAAACTAATCTAAAGTCTGCATCTGCCGCACGACACCCAGCGTCATCAAAGCTTAAACATGGATAACATGCATGAACCCGCAACACGTGACAATCTAGATTCAAACTAATTCGGCTATTTATAGATATAATATCTACTCTTGGAAACAACATGAAAGTAATTCATCATAAGATCTAAATAAACTAATAAGAGTCGAACCGTTTCAATCTAGATTGGGCAAAAGAGTGTTTGCAAATACGTAAAGATTATATAAAACATGCAACACGATAACTTAATGAACCCAATAGATCTTGCCAAATCTATTGGAGATGATTACTATCTTGCTTTTGCTAAGCATACAAGCAAATATCCGCCGCACGACATCTATTTATAAACAAAACATAGGCGAAGACCTCTTGATTATTGAACAAAGATCCACCGCACGATCATTGATAATAAACAAGACTACTTGCATCAATATCTAAATCCACCGCATGATACTAGACATGGTAACAAGGTTGCCAAGACTTACGGAGGTCGACGGATCGATGATTCCTTTCGAAGAACTCGACGACATGACAAAGGACTCGAAGTTGGCATGGGGCCGGTTCTATTGGTTTGGTTGTGAACATCTTTTACAATGGCCAAGGGTTTATATTTATACCCCGGTCATGACACGAATCCTACAAGGACATGATTACAAGATATTTAAGGAAAAGAATACGACACTTTTAATCCTAGCTTTCCTTCTGGAATCTTCATTCCCTTAATCGTTGCAATGTCGGTTGCTCGATTTGGTTCTTACTCACCGCTTTTGTCGCTTTCCTTAACGGAAGATCAGCACTCTTAAAATAACCGACCGCACGATCACTTTGCCGAATCCTTATAAATTAGCCGATTGCCCCTACCAAATATTCCAAATGCTTGCCTCTGAATTTTACTGCACATTGGTCCATCTGTCATTTTCCCATGCGTGCCAAAATCCAGTGTTAACACATGCCCCTCAATTTCAGGATAAAAGTCATTTTATCCTAAAAATGACTACAAGCTTCCCTTTTTCTTCCAGGTCAACACTTGTTTAATACCGTAATCGCTGTCCAGGATGAAATCCTAGAGGCAAATTCTATTTACTTTCATGCATCTGGCAATTCTTGGTTGATCCTGCTATTTCTATCCCGATCAGAGCACAGCTGATTGCTTTTATCCTTTGACCCAAAGAAAAAAACGACCGAGCCATATTTAATTTTACCCGAGCCTGGTCCAGTCCAACAACGGCCCATCCGAATGGGAAAACCCTAACTTGTCGCTTGATATTCCCATTTGGCTTATAAATACAATCGTCCTGCTTCCGCGCCCACCAATAGTGTCAATCTAACAGTTTCACTCTTGCCTCCTCGTTCTCTTCATCAATGGCGGGATGCAGGAAGCGTCCAGCAGAAGAACCAGAGGTGACCTCTTGCCTCATCTCTCCGAGAGGATCTCGATCTTCCATTGGGAGCGGAAAAAGCTTCGAATATGGAGAAACTTCCCGACGAGTCATCCGCAAAAGGTAACAAAGTAACTACGGATCTCTGTTTTTACCTTCATTACCTAACCTTTCCCTTTCCGTAGGACTGACAGTGACTGCACTCCCCAATCTTCGATTGGGAGCGACCGCCCCATGGCCCTAGATTTGGCTAGGGCCCAAGAACTTATTGCTTGCCATAAGAAATCCAACCTTAGGCTTCAAGCCGAAGTCTTAGACACCCGACTCGACCGAGAGGAACTTGCCGAAGTTTCCAAAGAGCGGGATGCCGCCAGAAACCAACTTGCTGGTTAGAACAACTCATCTCCTTTCCCTTCCCTTCTGCAAAAATAATCCTGATATTTTGATGTGAATCTTCCTCTTATGCAGATCTGTCAGCAAGGCTTGAAGCTCTCGAAGTCTCCATCGCCCGTCTCGCCGTCACTGCCCATGCCGACGGCGAGACGTCAATCGAGCAAGTGGAGCATGTCAACCGACGCATCCCGAAGATCTCTCATTCGGCGATTGCATATGGCGAAGCGCTTGCTTTTAGCGTCGTGAAGCTTCGCTATGGCATAGACCCTAGCAAGTTTGATGTCTTCGCCCACAACCTCGAAGAGAGAATGGAGAACTCTACACATCTCATGGAGCAAGCCGGTAAAGATGTCGCAGATGTAGTAGACTACACCATCCCAATCGAGAGGGTATTCGATGAGTAGTTTGTATTAGGGACCTTTTGTAAAAACCCACTCATCCTATGAAATACAATCTGCGGTTTCCACTGATCTTTCTTGAGAATGATGAATCTGATGACCGTCGTCTGAATTCGCATGAGAACGCGTCAATCGTGTTTAAAGACTTTCCGTTCTAAAGGCGATACGTATCGTATCGGCTATTTTCCAAAATCTCTAATAGCACTTTTGTTTTTTCGGCTAAAGGCAATATATTAATATCGGCTATCCGGCCATAAGTTCTTTTGAATCTGTTTATGCACCAACCTTCACACTGGGATGAAACTTCTTAAGAAATCTTCCATTAATAACTCTAGTGAATTTTCTCCCAGTAGATTTTTCAAGATATACGCATTACCAGGTGCACACCTTAGCACTCGAAAAGGTCCTTCCCAATTTGGAGATCATTTGCTGAACGCTCTGTCTTTTGTCCCGATCGGCAATACGGTTTTCCAAACCAAATCTCCCCCTGCAAATCGTTTCTCCTTAACCTTTTGTTATAATACCTGGCAACACGTGTTATTTTTCCCAATATTTTCCAATGCTTTGGGACGAACCAAATACAAATCTTCTAATTCGTCCATCATCAGATCCTTGTATACTTTGTGAAATAATCCGCGGCCAACAGCACAAACTTATGTCCCATCCTCTGAACGGCCAAGACTTGACAATTGGGTTTAAGGCCGATGCTGGAGCTCTTTGAATATTACCAAACCTCTGACAGTCTTGACATCCCTTGTAATATTCAAAACAATCCTCAAGCACGGTTGGCCAAAAATAATCAGTTCCCCTTATTATCCACTTCATTCGGTAAGCCGACTGATGTGCACCACATACTCCTTTATCTAGTTCATACATCAGCTTTCTGGACTCCTCTTGACTCAAACATTTGAGGAGCACTCCATCTATGTACTTGTGGTACAACTGGTTACCAAGGAACATGAACTTGATAGCCTTATACCTAAACTTTCGGGAAACTTTTTTGCGATGGATTTTTCAAATAATCAGCAATTTCGTTCCTCCAGTCATTAATTACCTGATCTTCATCCAAAGCATGAATTTCCTGATCCTCTCGGTCTCCCGAAGCACTTTGATACAAGATGAACCAAAAAACAAAGTCCTCAGTGCAATGATTACCACGTTAGCAGAGGGATCGTGGCACCGGGTAACGAAATCAGCAATAACCTGACCCTTCACTGCTTTTGCCGATTTATACCTTAAACCAAATTCTGACAGAGCCAATATCCATTTGCTAATTCTTCCATCTAAAATTGGCATCAATAACATGTGTTTTATCACATCGAACTCAGAAACTACCACACATTCGGCATTTAACAGATAACGCCGAAGTTTAGCACACGAATAAAACACACATAAGCAAAAAATTTCTACAGCCGAATACCTTGTCTCTGGATCTAGTAGTTTTCGGCCAAGGTAAGCTATTACTCTTTCTTTTCCTTTGAACTCTTATATGAAGGCCGACCCCATTGTCAGGTTGTCACCCACCACGTACAACTTAAATGGCTCGTCAAATTGCGGAGATACCAATACAGGTGGTGCCTTCATGTACTCGTTGATCTCATCAAAAACCCATGGTTGTACGTCACCTCATATGAACTCTTGGTCCTTTTAGCAGGTCAAATCAACTTCAACCTATGTTCCTGGTCCAAACTTGCACTGATAAATATCGGCCTTGGTCCATCATCAACATTTATCTCCCCTAGCTTATCGGCCGACATGAAGCCACGCCTCAGCTTCCCTTCGCCATCTTCGATCATGTTCCTCATCAAAAATTACTCTCAGAGCCAATTGCTTGGATCGGCTGTTCACCCTTGCTGGAGACATTCACAGGGTCTTCTCTCCAAATCTTCCCAGAGAAACAATCGAAGCCATCATACTCCCAATAAGCAGGTTCTGTAGCGGCAACACTTACCGAATCATCGGCTTGAACAACTTCAACATCATCTCCAACCCACTGAATGAGAGCTTGATGCATGGTCAAAGGTATGCAACAGTTAGCATGGATCCAATCCCTTCCTAACAACAGACTATATGCCCCTTACCATCTATGACAAAGAAGGTAGTGATCAGAGTTTTTGACCCAATCATCAGCTCGACGTGCATTTCCCCTTAAGTGTCAGAAGGGTTGCCAGCAAAATCCCTGAGCACCAAGTCTGTTTTCAACAACTCTTCATTGGTCATTCTGAGCTTCCTGAAGGTGGTGTATGACATGATATTGATAGCAGCCCCCCCATCAACCAGCATCTTGGTTAGGGGCTTGCCATTGATGTATCCTTTCACGTATAGCGCCTTCAAGTGTCGATGCCCAGCCGGTTTATCGAATACGGCTTGTTGAGTCAGGATAAGATGGGTCATTAGATCCTGGCACTCGTTCTCATCGGCATCTGAAGATTCATTTTCTCGGATATCTTGGTCCTCGGGAGCTATAAAGTCCGATGGAATAAAAAAGGCCATATATGCATCAGCCGAACGATCACACCCGTTGGTTTTTCCTTTGGGATGCCATGTGCGTGCTGTCTGTGCTAGCTCTCTGTTCCTTAAGCGTTGCACCCTCCTTTTCTGGCTCTTCTCAACCCTGGCGGACACCACTGTCCGTCCTGCCATGCATACTCGCGGTGTTCTCGCTCATCAGAACGAACCCACTCTTGATCGGCAAACCTCTTACCTTGCCGATCCTCTGAGTCGCTTATTTTTAAACGTCGATCGTCCCCAGGAGCACGTGCTCCAAGTCTTTCATGGACCGGACGCCGGTTGACCTGAGATTGCCTATACCCTGAATACTGATCGCTGCATTCGGGGCAATTATCCCTTGTAGGCAGCTTCAGGCCTTTATTCCAGCAATGTTTGAAAAATGAGCACCCCCAATGAGATTGCTCCTGCTCTTTCAAGCGCTCTTGCTTTCTCTGATACATTTCTTCCTCATGCCTCTGACACTCCTCTATGTATCTCTGCTCCTCATAATGCATCCGCCCCTGATGCTGCTCTTGCTCCCGTTGCCACTTATTCAACAGGATCCGTGTTGTGACCCTGGGTCTAGAAGCTTCTCCTCTCTCGGTTCGGCTATTCTAGAACTGTCCTCGTTGTCGAAGTTCTTTTTCTGTAATCTGCCGATTGGGGTCAACAGCACCAGTCCTTTTCGCCCTATCTAAGGTCGGCACTTTTATCTCGTTCTTGCCCTTGGAGTCTTCTGTGGCAACCATATTCATAGAGAAAGATATTGTGTTCTGTGCAAAAGGATTAGCGTCTATCTTTATCTTGCCATCAAACTTTAAATGTCCATCTTGAATAGCTTTCTGGATCTTCATCGTGAACACTCGGCAATCATTGATGGCATGAGAGTTGGTGTTGTGGTAGCCGCAAAATCTCTTGTCCTTTACTCCTTCAGGACGCATCATGGGGTGTCCCTCGGGAAGCTTGATGCGTCCTTCCCTGAGCAACAGCTCGAACAGTTTGTCTGATTTGGATACATCAAAGTCGTAGGTACCTTTCTGCTACCTCAACCATCGCTGGTTAACTTGAGTTGGTTCCTTTGCCCAGACCAGTTCGGCTACGGCGACTTCATCCTCATCCTCAAACTTCGTTGCCTCTTCCAGGAAACTTTGATACACCGCACTAGCCACATCACCTTTCTGGAAACGGTTATCCCTTCTGAACCCCTGAGCCTGGTTACTCATCACCGCCAGTCTCTGCGACAATTGGCCAAGGTCTTCAAAGTCCAAGCCGAAGAGCTTCTCTCTGACATTCGGCTGCATACCTGCTATCGTCATCCCTGACAGCTGGTCATCTGGTAAATTCAGAGAATAACAGAGATTCTTGGTCTCTCTGAACCTACGAAGATATTCCTGGGGTGTCTCGTTAGGCTTCTGCCTCAAGCTCATTAAGTCGACCAGCTTCTTCTCGTTGGTGCCTGTAAAGAAATGTGCATGGAATTTCTGTTCCAGGTATGCCTAGCTAATGATGGAGTTTGCCGGAAGGGACGTAAACCACGTGAAAGTCGGCCCTGTCAGAGACATAGGGAAGTATCGAATCTTCCAAGCATCGTCTGTAGATGCCTCCCCTAGCTGCATCAAGTATCGGCTGATATGCTCTATAGTGCTGGTGTCATCCTGACCTAAGAATTTGGTCAAGTCTGTAGGAGCTTTCACCCTTGGGGAAGAGCCACTCGGTTGTACCATTATGGATAAGGAGATTGATACGCATATGACTGGTTCTTCGGCTTCAAGCCGAACTGATTCTTCATCATGTCTGTCATCCTATCCATGATCAGGTCAACACTGGGATTCTGAGTTCCTCGTGTGTGCCCTTCAAACGGTAGTCCTGCGAGGTGCCCGTACCCAGGATTCGGGAGAGCATTGATGGTGCTGTAATCGGCAAACTCCTGATACCCCTGCCCATGCATACTTTTCTGCAGCCTGTTCGCTACTGGGGATGTCTTCTGAGCCGAATGTGGGACGTTTTCTGACATCCCGAACGCGAGTTGACCATAAGTCATGGGATGTTGCTGCTTCTGGTGAGGGTCTGTCCTGGTTTGGGCCATGTCATACATTCCTCCTTATTCAGTGGTCTTCCCGTGAGGCTTGGACACAGGGAACAACGTTGCCCCATGTATCGGGCCATGAGTTTCCTTGAAGAGCTTATCGGCGGTTGGCCCGAATGTGTTGATCAGGATCTGGCGAAAAGTGTTCAGGAAAGCTGAGTGATGATTCGTCATGGCTTCACTCATAGCTTTATAAATCACCGCGCCAAATCTGCGCTCCTCCTCTTCATTCGTCTCATCGGATTGATTTGGGAGAAGGGTTCTTAGGAGCGCCTGCTTCTGGATGACTTTGTTGTTTTTGTTCTTTGAGAACGACATCAAGCATTTGTTCTGGAACTCGTCGCATGACTGCAGGACAGTGCTCCTTATGTCCGCCGACAATTCGTCCATGGTTACGTCCAGAACCAGACTGTTGTCGATCTCAACCATCTTGTCCCACCGAGCGTGCCAAAAAGTGTGTTGACGCAAAAAAATGACGTAATGCGTCTCACACACAGCAAGCCGGAAAGCGTGACTTCAATCGGGCGCTCGGATGCTTCGAGAACCGAAAACGTGCCAGTCAGTTTGACCTGAAAACTAACAAGGAATCAAAGTCATTAGACATAAACTGGAATGTATCGGGTAATACCAGACAATTCCATATGTACGTCCCTGAAGCCACTTACAACGACATGCAGCTATGAAAGCTATCTGCCACCAGGTATTATGGAACGTTCGGCTAAAATAAACATGTAACACGCAACCCACTGATTGTCGAACGTGCATTCATGAGAAAAAGGACATACAAACGACTCATAATTGATTATAAATTAAAGCATGACCAATCTCGGCAATCAGCCGAATTGGGGTCCATGATGAAGGAAACACGTAAGCAAACATGATTAAACTAATCTAAAGCCTGCATCTACCGCACGACACCCAGCGTCATCAAAGCTTAAACATGGATAGCATGCATGAACCCGCAACACATGACAATCTAGATTCAAACTAATTCGACTATTTATAGATATAAGATCTACTCTTGGAAACAACATGAAAGTAATTCATCATAAGATCTAAATAAACTAATAAGATTTGAACCGTATCAATCTAGATTGGGAAAAAGAGTGTTTGCAAATACGTAAAGATTATATAAAACATGCAACACGATAACTTAATGAACCCAATAGATTTTGCCAAATCTATTGGAGCCGATAACTATCTTGCTTTTGCTAAGCATACAAGCAAATATCCGCCGCACGACATCTATTTATAAACAAAACACAGGCGAAGACCTCTTGATTATTGAACAAAGATCCGCCGCACGATCATTGATAATAAACAAGACTACTTGCATCAATATCTAAATCCACCGCATGACACTAGACATGGTAACAAGGTTGCCAAGACTTACGGAGGTCGACGGATCGATGATTCCTTTCGAAGAACCTAACGACACGACAAAGGACTCGAAGTTGGCATGGGGCCGGTTGTATTGGTTTGGTTGTGAACATCTTTTACAATGGCCAAGGGTTTATATTTATACCCCGGTCATGACACGAATCCTAAAAGGACACGATTACAAGATATTTAAGGAAAAAGAATATGACACTTTTAATCCTAGCTTTCCTTCTGGAATCTTCATTCCCTTAATCGTTGCAATGTCGGTTGCTCGATTTGGCTCTTACTCACCGCTTTTGTCGCTTTCCTTAATGGAAGATCACCACTCCAAAAATAACCGACCGCACGATCACTTTGCCGAATCCTTATAAATTAGCCGATTGCACCTGCCAAATATTCCAAATGCTTGCCTCTGAATTTTACTGCACGTTGGTCCATCTGTCATTTTCCCATGCGTGCCAAAATCCAGTGTTAACAATTGGATAAATCCGCAAGCGCACAGATTATACCGATGTAGCACTTCACCGGGAGTATTCCAGGTATCTTATTTTCCTCAGGGAACGATAGCGATCTAACTAGGATTAAAGATATATCCTATGATGGATCAAGGGAGACTATGATAACTGGGTTGAGAGGTTCGATATAGCACAGATGTCTAACAAGGGATAGCTGGTTATACTAGCCTTATCGGCCCTTCTCTTGCAGGAGGCGACGGGATAGATCAGAAAGAGGGAAAAACTCTAACCGGACCGCGCTGTCACATTGTATTGAAGCCTTACCTTTTAAGAACTTATCTTACACACGTGGTGGAATACAAAGACTAGATAGAGATGTCACCTTCTACTAGCATCCACAAACAATCCGCGCGATAAGCGGTTTACAAAGGTAAGATCTAGTATAGACACCACGTCTACACTATTCTTACTACTTTAACCCTAGTTAAGGACTAAAGCACTCTACTTAAAGTAAAGCGATGATCAAGCATAAAAAGTTGTATAACAGCTAAACCAGATTTAGAACACTGAATACTATAAAGAACTCGGAAGAAGTCACTTACATGTGCTAAACTTACAAGAGACTCGCATCCGTTGAGGTACAACTCGGAGAAGACGCCAGACAGGCCCGGCTCTTCTCCAGGTGCTCCTCACTCTCCTCCAACTAGCATAGCACTACTATAGAGCTCCGCTAAGATACTAAGGAGTAGTTTCTCCAATGAGGCATGAGTGAGAGTGAGGGCCTAGGGGGTCTATTTATAGCTAGAGGTGGAGTAGGGGCTACTTCGGTGCCACGTCAGCGATCCGCGTCACTTCCATCATCCACCGTAGGATCAAACCGTCATTAGAACCGACTTAGATCAACGGGGAAGATCAAGTGGGTGCATGGTGGCATGCAGGAAGTTGGTGGGGAGGTCGGTGCATCTTTTGGGCACCTGACCTGGTTCGGCCGACCCCAATGGCATGTGGGCCCTATCACTTTTCCCTTAGGAGGTGTCCCCACAGTACAAGGATCATGTGGGTGGCCTGTGGGCCCATAGGGTGGTTCGGCCGAACCAAAGTGTTGGCCAAATGAGCTCATCTTTTGCAGGTAGCTTCTAGAGGTAATGCCCGTCATGATGGTGTATGGTTTTTGCACATTTGTCATACTTGGAAATATGTCATGTTGGGCCCATGGATCCTCGTGCTTTGATCCAGAACCGTTGAGAGGTAGCACACTTAGATCCAAGGGGTAGAAAGTGCTTTGGAGAGTGTTACTTAGATCATGGGGGCTTGGGAGGTCTAGTGGCCCCACAGGGTGGTCGGTCGACCCCCTAAGTGGGCCCACTAGCTCCTAAAAGTCCCCATTTGTCATTACCTGCACTCAAATAGTCATGGGACATGTGGAACTAGTTATTGGGTAAATTATGTTCATGTTATTTTTGTTTTCCTTTGAATATGAGGATGTCGATGGTGTTTTGATGGTGATAAAATAGCTCGTAATTACCGTCAACAGTGTGCACACTCTCGCTGCCCAGACCCCAGCGGCCCAGCCCACCACGGCACCATGGTCCACGGCCGTCGGCCCATCCTGGCTTGGCGAATCCCTGAACCCTAAGTCCATAGTCCCGACTCCCAACTCGGCGACACTAGGCCGTTAGCGCCTAGCGGACGGCCCCAGCCCCCAGCAGACCTACAGTTGAGCACGGCGGCGACGCTAATGGACACGGATGACCCCAGCCCCAATAGCAGACAGCAGACAGCACACAGCAGAGCGTGGCGGCAGCGGGCAACTTGAGCAGGTCATGGCGTCAGCAGGGAGCACCAAGGCGCTCGCGACCTGAGCAGGTCGTGGAGATGAGCAGTTCTGACTTCTGAATCCTTGAGTCTGTGTTTTAGTTCTTTTTTTTATTTCGCTGTGTTTCAGTTCTGAATCGGTTAATCCTATGTGTGCCTTCAGTATTCGGTTTATTCGGTTTAAACCGAAAAACCGAACTAAAAACCGTAACCGAAATTGTCGGTTTTCTATATTTTTACAAACCGATCGGTGCTCATTCCCTGGAAACCGAATTTCTAGAAAATCGAACAAACCGAACCGAAATGTCGGTTTAAACCGAACGCCCAGGCTGAATCACAAGGAGACAAGGTTGACACTTGATTTTTCTCCCGAGGTTCACTAGTTTGCCAACTAGCTACGTCCTCGTTGTGTTGGCTCACTCACTTGGAGGTTCACGCGCTAATTGGCATCACACGCCAAACCCGTCACCGGGTGCCGCACAACCAACACAAGATGAGGGCTCTCAAAGACACGCACAATCCATTAGACTTACCTTTGCGATCTCCCGCGGGGAAGGCACAAGAACCCCACACAATCACTTGTGGTCGACGAAGCACAATCACCAAGCTTCTCGAATCTACACTGCTGCTCCAACCGTCTAGGTGATGGCAATCACCAAGAGTAACAAGAAAACCATAGCGGTATCAACTCCCAAGTGCCACTAGATGAACTCACTTCATGCAATGCACTGGAACACTCAAATCTCTCAAATGGATGATCAATCAACTAGGAGATGAGTGGGTGTGTGTGTCACAAGCTCACAATGTGTATGCAATAGCCAAATGTGCAAGAGAAACTGCTGGCTCTCGCCACACACCCTTAAATAGCATAGTGTAACGTAGCGTCGGACCATAGCACCTGGGCCTGCTGAAAAGTGTAGCGTCGGACTACTTTTGGAGACCGTCGAGCCATAGCACCTGGTCCGACGCTTTGGTCTGACGCTTCCTCCGTCTGCCACGTGTCCTCTGACTTTTGAATTCGACCGTTGGCGCTCAAAATTGCTGACCTCCAGACCACTTACCATAGTCCGGAGCCTCTGGTCCGACACTTTTCCTTCAGCTTTCAAACGACGAACAGTGAGCTCCTGGTCTCCGGACTCAAGTCCGGAGGTCCCCGTCGGACTATATCTCATAGTCCGGAGCTTCTTCAGACCTTGAACCAAGATTACGCAGGGGCACCAGGGCTCCGGACTCTGGTCTGGAGCTCACTCCGGACTAATCCCGCCTTCTTAGTTTTGTTGACTTTTGGGACCAAGCCACCGGACCAATGAAGAATGGTCCGGAGCTCCACCGGTCCTCGGGTCTGGAGCTTCAAAGTGAAGCAACCAGTGCTAAGGCAAGTCATCGAACTACCTTTGATGGTCCGGCGTTTCCATAGCAACTGGTCCGGAGGTCCTTTCTTAGTGAGAATCCACTTCTCTTTTCTTCTCTTGATCTCATGTGCCACCACCAAGTGTTTCACTAACTTGTGCTCGTGTGTTGGCATATTTTAACAAGGTTTACAAGGGTTTCTCATTAGGTTTAGATGCAATGCAATTCATGATCAACCTAATGGCACTTGACAATTATAACCACATACTATTTTCCCCTCTTAATAGTACAATTACCTATCTCAAATGTGATCACACCCACTAGGTGTCTTCATCACCAAAATAGAAAAGCCCTAGCTTATACCTTTGTCTTGTTTAGCTTTAGGGTCTCCTCCTTCTCTCTTCTTCTCCAAGTATGAGCTCTTGTTTGCTTTCTCCTTAGCCTCCTTCTTGATCCACCACTTGTCATTCTCACTTCATCTAGGTGTACTCAACCTACTCACACTTAGAGCTAGGTTAGTACTTAGGTTTTATCAATTACCCAAAACATTAGAGATCTTTCAGGATCATTGTGTGCATCCGAAGGAGTGATGTCTGTTGGGGATATTACCTCGGCATATCCCCAGGGACCTTATGGGCCTGCCGACCAGAAGACGGCCCGGGCCACGAGGCCTTGCGGCACGTGACCAGCCCATCGTGCTTGCCAAGGACTCCGAAGAAGCCTTACTCGCCAAGAATAATCCTGGTAGATAGACTCGGATCCCTTACCTAAAGGGACCGATCGTAATCTGTTAGGATATAGAAACTGTAACCCTGCTCCCCGGCTATATAAGGCGAGCAGGGACCACCTCCAAAACAGACACGTACGATCCCCTAGATCTCATCTACGGATCTTGTAACCTAGTACTCATATCAATCCAGCCACCAAAACACAGGACGCAGGGTATTACGGCGATTTGCCAGCCCGAACCTATCTAAATCGATGTGTCTACGCTCTCTGTGTTACGCTTGATCGCGTTGCCACACCTCCGCCTACAATCTACTACTGTGGGGTACCCCCTAGGTAGATTGCAACGCATATTTCGTTGACGGTTGGCGCGCCAGGTAGGGGGTGTGTGCATCGACTTCATGGCTTGTCAAGCAGCTACGTTCCCGGATTCGATGGTCCTCCCGACGGCGGGCACCGTGCTCCAGATCGGATCCATGTCTTGGACCGTCGGATCTACCCCACGCGGGGCAGACGCGCCGCCGCCCGCACGTCGCCCCGTCACGCCGACGTACCACCCGCGAAAGAAGATCAACATCAACGACTTGATCGACGCCATCGACCGCTCCAATACCGGCATCACCAAGTACATCGACCTCGTTCAAGCGGCGCGATGCCGACTCCCCGGCCATCACGGCCGCCGACCACGCAATCACTGCGCCACGACGAAAGCGACGACTGTGGCGACCAGGGGCACCCACCTCCCTCAAGCAATGCCTCATGGCCTCTATAATCAGGCAGCGGTTTTTCAACGCCAGATGCTCCAATCAGTCTTCGACTAGATCCCGGCACCCCCATCATGAACACCGTCGTCATCTCCACGATCCCCAGCGACTCCGAGCAAGTAGTGTCCCTCGATGGCACTATCTCCCCAGATTCCATCACCAGCACAGGGACCGAAGTCACCAGCCCCTCCAGATCGACTGACAGCTTCCCTGAGTTCCCTCCGGGCTTTGGCGGGGTGATTTTTCAAGTCTCCGCTGATAGCGTCGCTTCCGACAACGAAGCAGACACCGAACGCGTTGCAAGGGAGCAGTGCAACGCCGACCCTACGCTGAGACGCGACGACAAACGCCGCGAGCAGGAGCGTCTCGAGCAGGAACGCATCGCACAGGAACAACAAGAGCAGGAACAGAGGAACCGTGGTAACCTGCCACGATGCAATCTCCAGTACGAGTTCGACATGATGTGCGACATCCCGGTGTACTCGACCCCCACCGCAAATCTGGCGGCAACCGTCTGCGAGCTATCCAAACTTCAAGGCACACCCGTGGTCGAGAAGATAGACGCCCACATCAAGGCGGTCGTGGTCCAGGTAAAAAGGAAGGGGCAAATGCTCGAGTCCTCCGGCCATTCCCACAGCAGGAACCACTCGCGAAGCCCTTTGAGGGAGCACCACCGAAGATCTCCAAGATGCGACGAGGAAGACCACGACATGGTCCGCCATGGTTGAACACCGGAACCCATACGCTGGAGCCCCCGAGACAACGCCGACAAAGATCACCAAGGTACGCCGATGACGAGTACCACAGCCACAGGCACAACCGAGCACCAGCACCACGAGCCACGGGAGGACTACACTTCTTTTCAGCTCGCCTGTGGGCCATCTGTTGGCCCTAGAACTTCAGAGTGACATCGGTGGAGAAATACGACGGCAAGGCAGATCCGGAACAATGGGCGTCCACATACGAGATCGCCATACATGCTGCTGGAGGAGACCAGGACGTGATGGCTAATTACCTACCGGTAATGTTGTCGACCTCTACAATCAGTTGGCTCCAGAAAATCCAGGAAGGCTCCATCGACAACTGGGAAGACCTCAAGGAAATCTTCATCGAGACGTACAAAGCCACGTGCATCCATTCGGGGACACGTTACGACCTGGAGAGTGTCCGCCAGAGGAGCAACGAAAGCCTCCAGTAGTACATCAAGCGTTTCTCCGATAAGCGCCTGAGCATAACAGAGATCTCCGACCCGGAAGCCATCGCCATCTTCTCCAACGGCCTGCGGGTGGACGACCTCCCAAACAAGTTAGCCCGGAAGAACATAAAAACCATAGAGCAAATGATGATTGCGAACCCCTACGCCAACCAAGACGACGCCACCCGCAGCTGAGGAAATAGATGGCGCCATTCCCGTTCTCCAGAACGCGGAGGGGATAACAATCGCCAACAAGACCAGCAAAGAGAAAGAGGACCCAACGACCACCATGACTACCGGCCAGGCAACTCCGAGCGTCGTCCGCAGAAGTACGATTACAGGCAAAACAACCGCTACGTTGCAAGCACGGACGCCCACCAAGAGAAGAACTACGACGACAGCTACGAGAAGATACTCGACGGGCAGTGCCCCATACATAAACACTCCAATCATTCCTTGTGCGCATGTCACCTCCTCGAAGAGACCATGCGACAGAGAGCGGGCAAGAGGAAGAAGGAAGACGACGCCGACAGGGGAAAGGACAAAGAACAACCGCACCAAGATTTTGAGCAGCTTCAACTACGTACTCCATCTTCAGGGGCAGCGTGGTCGACGAAGGGGAGAGACGACGCCGCCAAGTCTGCAAGGATGTTTATTCAGTCGCCGCTGTAGAAAATGATAAGGTTAAGTATCTCTACCTCGACTGGTCGGAACAAACTATCAGTTTCTCCAGGGAAGATGAATGGACGGACTACAGATACCCAGGTCGCTTCCCACTCATCATCGACCCCACCATCGCCACATGCCGTTTCAGGAAGGTACTGGTCGACGGTGGCATCGCCCTCAACATACTCTTTACCAATGCATTTCGCCAGCTCGATTATTCGAAGAAAGACCTCCTATCGGCGAATTTCCCTTTTTGGGGCACCATCCCAGGCACCCTGCCTGTACAATTCGGCGACCAGCACCACTTCAGGGTGGAAAACATCAATTTCATCATCACCGACTTCGAAACAGCCTACCACGCAATCCTCGGTCGCCCAACGCTCACCAAACTAATGGTGGTCCCACACTACACCTACATGGTGTTGAAAATTCCAACGCCACAAGGCATCCTCAGCCTCCGCACCAACCTGAAGATCGCATATGAATGTGAGCAGCAGATGATCAACACCATTGGAAAACCCCGTGCCCAGGACACATATAACTCCGGTCCCAGCGACAAGTACGCCGCAAAGAAGCAGAAAGAAGCAGAATCGACGACGATCAACGCCGACCCCTGCCGCAACCACACGTAAAAGCTATTGGCCCTCGGGGTGTGAGAAGTCAAAACTGATCCGATAAATTATGTACTATGTCCTTGACAATGAATAAATAAAAGTGATGTGTTTTACCATGCGTTGTTCAAACCCCTACAAAGCGCACACGGCGTCCAGCGACCATCATGAAGAACTAACGGCATCCGATGACCTCTCCAAAACACTCCCACAGTGTTCGACGACCTCTCCAAAAAATGAACTACGACGTTTCTCTCCAAACAGCCTGGCCATAACCGGAAGCTTTAGAATCTGGTCTACCGATTTCACAGCGCATGGAAGTAGCTACCCCATACGCTATGATCATATCGATAGGCCTCTCAAATGACGTCTCCCCATTAACCGGAAAACATCATTTGTGTCCAAAGTCACGAGGTTATGTGCCCAGAATCTGTACACGACCACGACACGGTCGACGACTCTACAAGCAGCATGGCTTTTCGCCCAACGTCTGCAGGAACGGTCTCCATAGGCCTCAGTCACGCCACGATCGAGCCTCTCGGAAAAGGGTTTTGTCCCGGGCATCTCCCTAAGCGTGCATGAGTTGTTCGCCGTCTGTGCCACGGGTTGTCAGCAGTCTACCCCCTTGGTAATCCCTACGGTACCTACGCGTGCAGAGGCTCTCGGCCCTACGATCCGGGCCATAGGGAACCCAAGGCCGAACGATTCATCACTACGGCTCACGACTTAGCGGGCATGACAGGACATACAAGTGAACCAAAAGCTCACCGCCCGGATATATACAGCTTTGCAGTGTTCACTTACAAGTCCGAACTCTTTTATCTGGGAAACAACTCACTGCTTTTCAGCAGCAATCAAATCGATATCTTTAACAACGAGCTCCGCCACACGATCAGCATCAGCCTCAAGACGGTTTGCCTCCTCATTAGTCGTCCTCGACGCAAACCCAGTGGCAACCCGACCAATCTCAACCTTCGGATAGTGCGACTACAACATCGCCAGTCCATGACCAGCCACGTTTCGCGCCGCCAGACTGGTAAAGGACAGGAACCTGGCCCACAGGCTACGAGTCTTCGTCAGAAAACCATCAATGCTCGCCCGTTCAGCATGCTCAGGAATTAGCGCCTGGCCGTCAATACACTCCACCACGGGAGCGACCTCCCGCGCCAACGACCAGAAGCCATCATGGCAAACATCTACCCTCGCCTGCAAGTTTGCAAATTGAAGTTGTACGCACTCCCGATAAGCTGGAAACACAACAGACACAGGATAAGGCGTCCACACAAGCCAAGGATGGGTAAGAAACCACTACCTTCGTGTATTGCCCGTATTTTATAAATCTCATGTTCAGCGGCGGCCAATCTCTCCTCCACAAGGCGTTTGGCTTCGCAAGCACCAGCAAGCTCTAAAAAGAAGAACAAGGTTGTCACACGACCACAACGACATGTCATCAAATCTAAGAATAACAACGACTTACGGGTTGACAGCTCCTTGATTTTCTCAACACGAGACTGAAGCTCCGTATTTTCATGCTCACGCTCCTAGACTTCAGCCTCCAAAGCCTGCGAGCGCTGATGCGCCGCCTCCAAGCTATCCCCTAAACCCGCAAATTGGCTTTCAACACGAGCAACTTCGCCACGCAGGCGTTCATTTTCACCAACCAACTTTGCAAGCTGGTCGGCTAGTATCTTCCGCTCCTTTTCAGGACTGAAAAGCACCTACGACCACCCAAAAAATGCTAAACAAAAAGAGACACATCGACAAAGGCAAACTCAAGAAAGAACACCAAGTCACCTTGGCTTGTCCAAACAAGTTGTTCGCGTCATTAACAAAGAACTCCGCCTCCGCCTGAGCTTCACCTTCATCAACCACAACGAAGTCCTCGCCGTCACAACGGAATGTCCTGAACGGCGTCGGCCCAGAGCTGCCTCCTGAGTGCGGAATTTCCTCCACCAACTCTGGCTCCTCTAACAGCACATCCCCCCTCTTCCGCTTAACCGACCTCAGACCCAACACCGAAGCTACAGAGGAACCAATCTCCGGGACAACCACCCGAGGACCTCCCACGAACGGCAGGGCACAACCAGAAGGATCACCAACTGGAGCATTTCCGACATCAAAATTCTCCTAGCACTCCGAAGGATCTACAGGCGCCGAAGCACCACAACATTCCGGGACAGGAACACCACCTGCATGAGTGGCAACTCCCGGTGTATCATCATAGGGGCCGGTCGCATCCTCGACGATCGGTTTCCTACCAAAAGACATACTGTAAGTAAGCAGATGAACCCACTGGCGACACAATCAAAGCAAAGGCAAAGTGCTTACAAGTCCAATTTTCGAAACGCCTTTGTAAATTTCTGGGCTTGAGGCTCTCCGATGGGGTCGCCAGACCCAATCGTCGGCGGACACCCTGACGTCAGAACGACATCTCCCACCGACAGACCACCCCCGGCGCATGGTGACACAGGAGAGTGAAATGACGACGCCTTGCTCGACGCCGACCCCCCTTCACCATCCAGATCCACTACCGGCAAGTCATCTTCCATGTCCGACCCCTCATCGGTCCAGTTAGAAAGCGACCGCGGCGGCTTAGAGGCGTCTTCCTTAATGACAAACTTACAACCGGTGCTGACCGATGGCTTCGACCTCTTCCGAGATGAGTCGGCCGACCGCTTCCCAAACGGATCAATGTGTGCTTGGCGTTTCCCAGCAAGAGGCTTGGGGACTTCACTCCGACGGGAAGAACCACGATTGTCCACCTCCCGCGACCGGGTTGCTCGCCTCAACGCACGACCGATGCACGCAGGCCACTCCTTGGATGGGACTCTAGAGAAGAAGACGGTGCGATCCTGACCATGGAACTAAGATAGCTTCATCAATAAGAAAAATAACACCGGACATGAATAGACAATGGCAAGCAAGGTAAGCACGCACCGCAGGAACGGGCACCCCAACACGAAACGGTTCCCTCAGATTCTTCATAAATTTGATGCTCAGGTCAAAAATCACAGAAAGCCGATCTTTCGCATCTTCTGGCTCCATGATAATTGAGGTCTCACGAGTGGGGTCGTTTCGACCGTCATAAAGATATGCAGGATGAATCCTGTTCTTGCAAGGCTGACAACGCCTCGTAATGAAGTTTCAACCTACTGCAACCCCGTCAACCGATGATCAATCCATCAGCGCAAGCAGCTCCTGCACCTGCCCCATCACCGCCAGAGGCGGACTGTCCGACCAGCTAGGCCGCAACACAGGAATCTCCGATGGGTCACCGCGAGCGTACGGCTTCTCCTAGGGGATATAGAACCAACAGTATCTATACTCCGCCACCTTGGAAGACAGAGGAGTGGCGAGATACACATCCGCCATGCCCTCCCGAAGTTGAAGATACACCGAACTAACAACACGGGATGCGGCGGTCCCATTCCGCTTTAGGCGGAAAAAGTAGCGAAACAACTCGAAATGGGGCTCAATCCCCAAATACGCCTCGCAAAAATGCACAAAGACCGCGATGTGCAGCACAGAGTTGGGATGGAGGTTACATATCGATATCTTGTAAAAATCCAAGAGACCGCGTAGAAAAGGATGAACAGGGACTACAAAGCCATGCCAGAAGAAGGATTCGAAGACGACGAGCTCACCGGTGTTGGCTATCAGAAACTCCTCCCCGGTCGTCGGTCTCCACTTGACGATGGTACGATCTTGAAGGACACCGGCAGTTACAAGAAGTTGGATGTCTTCCTCCCTCAGGGTGCACCTGGCCCAATCTCGAGCCCAATCTGGAAGCACGTCCTCCACACGCTCAGCAGGTTGCCCGCCTTCTTCGCCGACGAACGGGTACCTAATCTATTTTTGGGGGCCATCAGTAGACCACGGCGGAAAAGGGCTAGGGTTTGTTGTGAAGAAGAAAGCCGGAAGAAGAACCGACGATAGAAGATTGTAGAATACAAATGTCTTCACGGAGTGCGGATGTGGAAACCATCGCCGCCGCCAACCCCCTCCTTTATATCAAGCGGCGCGTCCCTTGGAATTCCAGGATTTTTGGGAAACCGCAACGGCCAAATACAAAACCGCCACGACAACTTCGTCTCCGCGCCGCAATTTGGGCTGATAACAGTGCGGCTAATTCGGCCCATAAACTTCCTATTCTGTTTCCATTTCTCATTTTCAATTAATTCCCACAAATTACGGGAAAAGACTCCCTTAATATCACTAATACCACGATCCCGGGGACTGGACATACGATTCTGTCATGATTTCTTTTTCGACAGGAACAGTAACACAGCTACAGTGCACTGATGGGCAAGTTCCGCAGGACCTCCGCTGTCGTGTCACTCGGAGACTACACTGACTGTAGATGACGACTCAGCCACTTGCTCGCCTTTTCGACCAGGCTCGGGGACTCCGTCCAGGACCATACCGAGCAAGGCTCGAGGACTGCCGCCACGACACAGGAGACGTGGCACGGAACAGCAAGACACCCAGGGACTGCGAATAAAGCACTGTGACCCTGACGCAAGAACTTTCCAGCTCTTGCATTAGCCTCGGGGACTACGGGTATTCGCAGTCATTTTTACAAAACTTATACTTCAATTTTCCTCTATAATCCTGATACAAGAGCCCCACAGCCTCTTGCATCAGGCTCGGAGACTGTGGGTATTCGCAGTCGTTTTTTGCAAAACTCAGAGCCCCACAGCCTCTTGCATCAGGCTCGGGGACTGTGGGTATTCGCAGTCGTTTTTTGCAAAACTCATACTCTACTTATTATTTATGTTTATTTACACACCTTTTATCTTTATAAAGCTTGGCACCACGTGCATACTTCACCTACTACCAAGCTCGGGAACTAAGTGGGTATACTTCACCTTGCGGTGAATGTACTTATTTTCTTCTCGACAAACCTCTGTTGTTTCCTGTTGTCTTTTGCAGAGTTTAAGTGGGTACACTTCACCAGCGAATAACCCGTACAAAAAAGTTTTTCTTCTTCAGCACGTCACATCCTCCCGGTGAGTAACTGCAGCATCCGTCGAAGGCAACTTGTTCGCACATCAAGCTACAATGCTCTCGACCAGCTCGACCTGGTCGGAAGACTTCTCCAGGCAGTATCCCGACCAGCTAACCTGGTCGGGACCCTGCAACGACGACTTCGTACGATGGCGACCAGATGTTCACCTCCAAGGACGACGTTGCTGACTCGCCAGAAGAATATAACGTGCTCGGGGACTTGTTCAGGATATTACCTCGGCATATCCCCAGGAACCTTATGGGTCTGCCGACCAGAAGACGGCTCGGGACACGAGGCCTTGCGGCACACGACCAGCTCATCGTGCTCGCCAAGGACTCCGAAGAAGCCTTGCTCGCCAAGAAGAATCCTGGTAGATAGACTCGGATCCCTTACCTAAAGGGACCGATCGTAATCTGTTAGGATATGGAAACTGTAACCCTGCTTCCCGGCTATATAAGACGAGCAGGGTCCTCCTCCAAAACAGACACGTACGATCCCCTAGATCTCATCTACGAATCTTGTAACCTAGTACTCATATCAATCCAGCCACTAAAACACAAGACGTAGGGCATTACGGCGATTTGCTGGCCGAACCTGTTTAAATCGCCGTGTCTACGCTCTCTGTGTTACGCTTGATCGTCGTCGCCACACCTCCGCCTACAATCTACTACCGTGGGGTACCCTAGGTAGACTGCGACACATATTTCGTCGACAATGTCCTCAACAAAGTCTTTGAATGCTGGTATCAACGTTTGTAAATCATTTTGTTGTACCTAATTTCGTGTCATCTCTGCTTGGGTCATGTGGTTGCTCTCCTCGCATGATAATGTTTTGAGCTATGCAACGCCTGTCTGATGGCATGTCTGAATTCCCTCTGCCCGGGCAAGGATGTGAGACGTCTGATTTTGGTCGGCCTGTTCGCTTAAAGTGTTCTTCTGTCACATAAAAACAGTTAAAACGGTTTACTTGAGTTGCTGCCCACTGGGTTCAAGGACTTTTTTTTTTGTTAATAAACTTCTGGAGCTTACATAAGGAATGCGGACAAGAGAATCTATAGCTCTAGTCAATATTTCAGTTTAAAAAAGTTATGTTGTATTTTTCCCTAACATACGGGAAGGGTACTCACGTATGTTTGATTATGAAATCAGTTGTAGGCAAGTTTTTGTTTTTATTTTGCGACTTGTATCATATTGCTTGTTTAGCGAGTTAAACAAGCAATTATAGTTTGCAGGTACATCTTCTGTTGTGAGTATACCTGCTTGTGTAATTTTTATTGTGCTATTCAGTGCAGTACGCCAGTACCTCTTCTGTTGTGAGTATTTTTTCTGTGCAAGGTTACTGAGCTCTGAAGCTCCTTAGGTGACTGTGGCCTAGCGCGCTCCACCAGTCGACCAGATCATCAGAATTCAGAAGCCAGCGGGGAAAGGGGTTTCTGCGAAGGATGCGACGACACAACGAGTCTCGGAAACAAATTGTGGAATGCTACCAGGATTTTTGACCTTGATCATTAATTTCTACTGAATGAAGAAAGAAAAAGAATGTCCTTTTAATTTGAGCGAACTCCAGTCTCCCCACCATAGTTCTTACACCCAATTAACACTTTATCGCACTCGATCACAAAACTTGTATTACAAAATTAAGAAAACAAGTCGAATACGAGTAGATCGAATAGAAGCCTGGCCGGGCAATTCAAAGTGCCTGTATGCAAAACAAGCAAGCAAGCTAGCAGCAGCCAGCAGGTGAGATCGATCATCGATGGATCAGCACTCGACACCGCATGGCTTGAGGATGGGGCCCTTGGCCTTTGGGATGAACGGGTCGATCCTGACCCAGACGAGCGAGAAGATGGAGGCGAGGAGGATGGACCAGAGCACGACGATGGTGGGCGTCCGGTTCTGCCTCCCCATGAGCCCCTTGAGGAACGGGTAGAGGTGGAGGATGACCCAGAAGGAGAAGAAGAGCTTGCCGAAGAGCGGGCCCCAGGAGCCGTACCCGTTGTTGACGGCGTCGGAGACTCCGGCCACGATGCCCACCATGTTGATGATGATGAGCGTGGTCGGGGGAACCAGCAGCGTGGTCCACTTGAAGAGGTAGAGATCCCCGAAGGCGTCGGCCTCGTCGCCGGCCGCCTTGGAGGTGACGGTGAAGCTGGTGTCCACGCCGCCCAGCACCTTGAGGAAGCCCTGGAACACGGCGAACAGGTGCGCCGACACGCCGCCGATGACCCAGAACTGCTCGTTGCGCCACCAGTCCTCGATGCTCACCCCGCTCCACCGCAGCTCCAGGACGCTCGTCGCGATGATGGACAGGAAGAGCGCGATGAACCAGATGCTGGCAAGGTTGTTGAGCTGCATTTGATCGTACGACAGTTAAGTTCGATCGTATTCTTCATGTCCTAGCTAGTCCTAGATGGAGGAATGTAAACTACAGCTAGTCGTCGTCAATATAATTAATGCAACTCACCGTGGGAATGATGAACTTGCCGGTGAGCAGGCAGACGGCGGGGATGGTGCAGTAGGCGAGCAGCGGGATGGAGGTGAAGGGGTAGACGATGGTGTTGGTGTAGGCGAAGCGCTCCAGCCACTTGAGCCGCCCGCCGTAGGCGTACCAGAGCGGGCAGTGGCGGCTCATGAAGATCTCCACGGACCCCAGCGCCCAACGCAGCACCTGGTGGAGACGATCCGACAGGTTGATGGGCGCCGACCCCTTGAACGCCGGCCGTGTGGGCGTGCAGTACACCGACCTCCATCCCCGGCAGTGCATCTTGAAACCAGTCAGAATATCCTCCGTCACGGACCCGTAGATCCACCCAATCTGTGTTCATTCATTTAGAGATAAATAAACAGATCATTCTTAGCACACAAGCACCAGTGGTCTAGTGGTAGAATAGTACCCTGCCACGGTACAGACCCGGGTTCGATTCCCGGCTGGTGCAATTTTTGTTTTTGCAAATTTTAATAAATGAAGATGAATGAAAAATGTTTAGTACTGTACCTCCTTCCCCCACTCTGTCTTCTCCTCGTATCCGCAGCTGATGACGTGGATGGCCTCCTTGATGAGCGCGGCGGGGTCAGCGGCGGCGCCCTGCGGCAGGCCACCGTCCTCGACGAGCGTGGAGGCGATGAACACGGGCGACTGGCCGAACCTCTTCTCGAAGCTCTTCTGGGACATGAGAGAGGAGCGCTCCAGCTCGTCGTACCCCTCCAGGCCCTCCTCGATCTCCTCCAGCTCGAACGCGCGCTGGTGCTTCTTGTACAGCCCGCCCTTCTTGCTGCCGGCCACGGACCCGCCGCCGAGCTTGTCCTTCTTGCTCCGCTTCCTGTAGAAGCCGAGCAGGCCCCGGCGCGGCTCCTCGCCTCCGTCGCCGCCGCCGCCCTTCTTGTCCTTGTGCGCCTTGCCGCGCTTGCCGCCGCCGAAGCAGCAGCAGCAGCAGCACCACGAGGGCCAGCAGTCGCACGTCATCTTGGGCCTCTTCTCGGGCCGCGGCGGGTCGTAGCCGTACAGCGCCTGGCGGTTGAACACGCACCCCGTGCCGACGTACACCGGGCCCTGGATGCCGTCCAGCCCCTTCATGTTGATCTGAAAGCAGATGAAAGTCATGCATATATATCGATGAGAGATCGATGCATTATATATGCATGGAAAGAAAACAAAACAAAACAACCGCAGGTGTTTACATCGAAGAAGACGACGTTCCTGTTGGCGTATCTGTCGTGTCTGTCGATGCCGTCGAACCTCTGCGGGAACTGCACGTAGCATAGCTTCTTCCCCAGCTGCGGGTCCATGAGGAAGCACATGGCCTCTCGCACGGCCTTGCTGTTGTTCACGTAGTGGTCGCAGTCGAGGTTGAGGATGAATGGCGCGTTGGTGAGCACGGCGGAGACGCGCACCAGCGCGTTCATGGCGCCGGCCTTCTTGTGGTGGTTGTACCCGGGTCGCTTCTCACGGGACACGTAGACGAGTCGCGGCAGCTCGCGTCCCTCCACGTCCAGCGCGCCCTGGGTGCCGAGGTACACCTGGATCATGCCCGGGTGGTCCCGCGTGTTGTTCCCAGGCCACGGCGTGCCGTCCTGCATCACCCACCCTTCCTCGGGCTTCTTCTGCGCCTTGGCCACCAGCCCGTTGATCCGCACCTTGAACTCCTCGTACTCCCGCTTCATGGCGCGCCGCTCCTTGACGAACGTCGGCTGCACCTTGTCCTTGAGGTAGTCGATCTTCTGTGAGAAGTAGAACTCGGGGGCGCGCGGCTCCACGGCGAACTTCTTGCAGAAGGGCACCCAGCGGCGCGCGAACTCGGCGGTCTCGGACAGCGTATCGAAGAGCAGCATGGAGGCGCCGTCGTCGGAGACGTAGCAGCTGACGCGGTCCACGGGGTAGTCGACGGCGAGGATGGACAGCACGGTGTTGGCGGTGATGATGGGAGGCTCCTTGAGCGGGTCCACCGTGCTCACGAAGAAGTCGACCGGGGACAGACGGCACGCCTCGCCCTCGCGGTCGTACCGCAGCGCGAGGCGGTCCAGGTACGTCTCCCGCGTCACGGGCGCCCACTTGGGGAGCTGGTCCAGGATCCAGGAGAAGGCGAACCAGAGCTCGCAGATGACGGACGCCAGCCACAGAGGGATGGCGTCCATGGCGGGCGTCGTGATACGGAACTTGAGGAAGAAGCACAGCACCACGAGGCGGAGCACGATGACGATGCGGTACGGGTTGATCAAGCTGGACGGGATCGGGACCTTGCGCCACAGCGGCTGACGGGCCTCGGCCAACAGCATGTACTCGTCCTCGTTCTTGTCGTCGTCGTCGTCGCTGTCGTCGCGGTTCAGCTTCATGCTGCTGCCCCCCCTCTTCTCCTGCTTCGTCTTCCACTTGTCGATCCGGTCCTTCCACTCCATGCTGCCCTCCATCTCCCTCTCCGCCTCAAGCTCCTTCCCGGCCACACTTCCTGTGAAGGACGACAGCGTCTGTCCTCCCGTCCGCCATTTCTGCGCCGGCTGCTCGCCGTTCTCGGAGTAGACGTCGAACGCGACGGGCTCGTGGGGCTTCTTGGGGCTCTTGACGACGGGGAACTCCTCGTCCAGGTCGTCCATCTCGGCGCCCTCTTCCTCCTCCTCGTCCCCTTCCACCCTCGGGCACCCTGCAAGCAACAACAAGACCGCCAATTTTTCTTAGACACGACGACCCACCCAGGTACCGACCGAGCTGGCGCACCAACCAACCCAACAAGTAGTACCGAAGAACCGACCTTTCTGGCGCTTGTAGCGGGCGTTGCACTGCGGGCAGCACTGCGTGCCCTCGCTGCGCTCGTACTCGTAGCAGGGCCGGCAGACGGGGAAGCCGCACTCGGTGCACGCCACGAAGGGCTGCCCATCCTCCCGCGTCCCGACCTCGTCGGCGCACACGCGGCACGTCTTCACGTCGGCGCTCCGGACCTTGGCGTTCGGCTGCATGCGCCCCGAGCGTTCAGTAACTAATAAAGCAACAGGGAGTAAGTAACTAGCTAACCAACTAACCTCGTCGTTGGCGCGCATGACGTGCAGCTCGTCCCGCATGTGCGAGCCCGCGGCGAGGCCACCGGTGTCCATGCCGACCAGCAATTGCCGGTCGAGCAGGGCCTTGGGTGGAAGGGTGAGGTATCCGTGAAGGGACACGGAGCTGGCTAGGGAGATATAGCTGATGGCGCGAGGTGGTGTGGTGACCGGTGACTGGTGAGAGGTGGCGTCCCGCACCAACCGTGAGTTGGGGAGTCCGGCGTTGATTAGAGCACAAGCCAAGGCAGGCAGGTGCATGACAAACACAGCAGGGCAGGGGGAGCTCGCTTGGAGATCAAGCTGGGAAATGTGTTGCACACTCGCAGTGCTCCCGAAGCAAACGTGCTGCGCGCGCGCCCGCCCCCTTCTGTCTGTCCAAATCAAATCAGGAGCAACACAGGCTAGCCTAGCCAGCGCAAGTGGTAGGTGGTTCGCGGTGACGCCTCAGCGTCTCTGGTAGGATGGCGAGCTCGTGTGAGTGTGTGACGGTCAAGTCAGTGCGTGTATAAATGGCAGCTGGTAGGACAGCCATCCAGACCATCTTACCAAAGACACCTGTGCTTGCGCGATACCACGCCGACAAACACAAACACAACACGGCCGGCCTCTCTTGACAAACAAACCGTTTCATACTTCGTTAACTCGCCTAATTGCCGGATGCCGTAACTCCGTATGGTCATTGATTGTGGTATACTTTATAAAACACCGACACAAAAGGGCAACAAATGTTAGTTACTTCGGCCAGTATCTTACCGACAGGGCACATTCGCAGAAAGAAGATGCACGATGCCTCGGCTAATGCCAAACATTTTTTTTATAACAAGGTCTAAAACGGACATGCATCGCAAGAATCTCCAGAACGCAATGACTCGTTTGGGTGCTGTTGAATCGGGGCATATTCAGATAGAAAATAGAAATTCAGTCGCATACAAAATCATCGATATCTCCAACATCTCTCTCTTGTACTACATAAGCTATCTGAAAGCAAAATATATCATCATAAGGTGCGAAAATTGCCTCGGGTAAGCTGTGTATCAAATGAAAGCTGGTGCCAATCTCAGCACAAAATTCCACTCCCCTCCCCACTATCCAGTCCAAGCGACCTTGTTGATGTGCAGCTTACACGGTGTACCGTCCGCCTCTGCTTGGCTTCTCTCTTCTCGAGTCATCCTGATCATGAGAGGCATCAAGACAGTGAGCTCAGTGTCCAACAAATAATAGAAGCTATAAGCAGCAGCTGAAGAACGAATCTGAAGGCATACATGGAAAGTGTAGGTGATCTTGTCATTGAAGTCGATGACATCCTTCCATTTCTTGCCAATGTTTACCTGTATAAAAATGGAATTGGCCACCTCAGAAGTCAGAACAGCACGTTAATAATGTCCTTTTGAGAATAAGGGCAACGGAGACTTCAAAGGTATCACGGTTCCAACATGGGGCACTGTTGGTCCAATGAGATAACCATGCCCCACACAAGATGAAACTATAGTAGGGTTGTTACAAAATGATCAATGATTCTCCAAAAGAAAAGGCTTCTGTGTCCTCTTTTTTCCAATATTCTGCTCAATGCATAGTGGATGAAGAATATTGTTCATGTAACAATGTTACAACATAAAACAGTACCAGAAAATGCAACACGTATTTCCTCCAACAACACACTAAGTGGATAACCCAAGTCCCCACTTTCATGCAACATCAAACTGAATACACTATTACCATTCAACAGGTTGCATGCACAACAATTCCTAGCAAACTATATAGTTCTCTTCCAAAGAGATGATTTAGATATAACAATTTGAACCTTTGAAGAGAATAATGGTATAACAGTAATACAAAAACTTACAAAAGCTGAACCCTACCAAGGTAGTAGGACAAACCATATATAGGGATGTATTCCACAAGGCAATATCGCACCTAGGGATTTGCACAACTTGATACTACTCACGAAAAAAAACTGGATGAAATTCACCCCCCACCTTATCAGGATATATGAACCTAGAGACTATGATGCATAAGAAGATATCAGCACTGAAACTGATTAGAATGGTTTTGAAAACCAACCTGTACAGCTTCATTGCTGGCAGTCCTAGTCCATAGTGCAAGCTTATCTCCTCTGGCACGGACACTAGCAACAATTCCACAAATGTCCTCTGTTTCCTCAAACTGCTCCCCAATAAGAGCCATCAACTGCATATTGAAACAATTATTCAAAAACAGTCCATTAATAGAACATCTCAGGCAACATCTGGTAGCAGATGCTCGATCTTGAACAAATCAAATAATATAACAAAGATGTACCGTTTCAAGCCACATGTTCTCAAAGGTTGCCTTTCTGTTGCATGGGACAGACCATTTGCCACCATTTGCACACTCTGGGTCTTCCCATTTTGGCTCTACTCCAGCCTTGAACAGATGAAAATCAGCATTCCCAGCCAACTTGCTTGGACGAAAAATCTGATCATACAAGCTACAGCAAGAAAGAAGGGATCAGTATGGTACAAAACCACCAAATTGAAGGCACAAGGCAAAATTGAACCAGCTAACTGCAGTAATATATATAGAATATTTGACTTCAAAAGACGACACATACACATAAGTAATATAACTAATAGAAGATATTATTTAATAATTAAGACAAAACATAAGATGCTAACTTTTTCTAGGTCTAATGCAAGCAGAGCATATCTTTCGTAAAAGACTAGGCTCACAAAGAGAAACAAAAAAAAGTGAGAGACTCACTCCATATATGCAGCAAGGCAATCTGCTCAAAGCATCAAACCAAAAATAATTAACATAGTAGAATTGTAAAACAGTTCATTCAATATACTCCCTTCGTCCATAAATCGATCGTTTTAGCCTTTGTCACGATGACCAAGGAGCAACAAAGCCATGCCAATATGCAATTAATCGCTGTGCTGCTATAACTCTCCAGCATCCGTTTCACTTCCTTATTAATCCTGCACTCATGTCGCAGATGACACTGTTATCCTGGCCGTAATCGCGCGCTCAAGTAGGAAGCAATGTGCGGCAGCAGAAACTAATTTATTTGTGAATGCAGCGACAGCGCGCTCATCAGCTCACGCATCCTGTCTTCCCGCGCCGTGAAGGACGTTCCTTCATGTTCCTCTCCATACCAAATTTTTTTTGCATGCAGCGTCCTCCCGATCCATTGCATGTAGCATCGGGGCAGCGTGAGGCAACTCGGCACCGTAACAGCATGGAGTACTGTGGCGGTACGGCGGCACAGTGAAGTGAGGCAGCAGCACAACGGCGGGATGGCTCACGGCTTCTCTTGCTTTGAGAATGGACGACACAGGATAACCGGGGAATACCGAACTGTATTTGAGGGTAACAGGAGGGTGGCGTCGCTTTCAATTGGCAGTGCATTCGAGGCGTTGGTCGTGCAGAAGACCAAGAAAAAAACAGAAGGACCACCTAAAACGATGTCGATTCCTGGAATTCTAAGTTTTGCTCAATCGATCCCGATTTATGGATGGAGGGAGTAATTCAGAGTGGAAAGCTCAACTGAAATGCCAATACTATACTGTATTATTAACGGAGCAAACAACTTGTTAACTACAACAAGAAAAACCCTATGGAGGTCACTAATTGACTATGGCGGGAGGATCTCCAGATAAGACTCAACATCCCTAATCACATGAGCACCAGCTTGTCTTATCTTCTTCTTTTGGTTTTCAAGCTCTCCCGTCCTACACCCCATCCCCGCCGTCAGCTTCACCCAACCAGATGTCTCCCGCCGCCCCTCCAGCTGCCTCCCCTGCCCCTGCCCCCTCCTCCCTCCCCCACCACCACCCAAGGCCGGAGATGGTGCAGCTCCCCAAAACCTTACCAGATCTTGCTCGAGATTGTCGAAGATGTAACCGTTGGATTTGGCTTCTACTTCACCTTCCTTTTTTGGTTTCAGAAATTCTGACAGTGAGTTTCTTTCCGTTTTGGGACTTTCAATTTAGCTTGAATCAAGAGGCATCTCATACCATACCCTATATATACAACATGGGGCAGTTTACGTGAAAAATCAGCAATCAGGCAATCAAATCCGATGCAAACAGGAACCAGCCCATCCTTCAACAGATCGCCACTCCCCCAGCCCCACCCCGCCACCAGCATCCGCTGCCAGCCCTGTCCAGCAGCGCCTCCTCCATCCGCCCACTACCGCCATCCCCCTAATCCCAATTGGAGGGAAGGCCAGCCCCCGCTGCCAGCTCTGCCCAACAGCCAGTCCAGCCACCGCCCCTCCAGCAACCAGTACAGCCGCCTCCCCTGGCGCTCCTCCCCTCTAAGGCCAAAAATGGTGCAGCTCCCCAAAACCCAACACCTTAAACCGGAGCTCGCTGGAGGTGGAGATTGCCGAAGATGTAACCATTGGATTTGGCTTCTGTCTCCTCCCTTTTTTGGTTTTGGTAATTCTGACAGTGAGTATATTTCCATTTTGGGCTCTTGATTTAGCTTAATCAAGAGGCCTCTCACTTCAGCTTTTACCATACCCTACATATACACAACTACACGGGACGGCTTACCTGAAAAATCAGCCACGGGCCATCAGAGATTATGCAATCAAATACGATGCAGACAGGAACCATCGATGTCGTGAATAAACAAAACCTAATCGAATTTGTCATCTAATCGTGTCAGATTTGTTGGCACTAAGATTACCTAGAACCCTAGCTACTATATAAACAACAACTGCCGCCATATGACCGCCGAAAACACGCACCTAAACTGGTACACAGGAACCACCACGGCAATCCAGATCAGATCCGAACAGAACAGATCACGCAGGCAACCGGGGCATGGAAGGAAGGTATCCGCGGCAGCGCCAACGTACCTCCAAAACTCCTCGACGGTGTCGAAGGTGTAGGCCTTTTTGAGGGAGGTGCCCCACGCAGCGCCCGGCTTGGGCTTGGACTGGATGTCGTACCAGAAGGTCCATTGCCGGTGCAGTTTGTGCGGACCCTTCGCCTCCGTAACGGCTCCGCCCTCGGTCTCCGCCGCCTCAGGGATCGTCTCCGCGACAGCGGCAGCTGGAGCCTCGACCTCCGCCATGACGCGCCGCCGCCGCCGCTTTTCGAGGGTTTTTTTGGGGAGGGTGTACGAGAGACGATACCAGACGAAGAGGGATAGAGAGGTTGCGGCTTGCGGCTGTCGAACAGACGTGACGGGGAAGAACGGAGAAGGCTTTGGTCTTTTTTATGAGGAGAATAAAAGGAGGCGTGTGGGTTTTGACTGGGCTCCGGCCCAGTTTATGTTGGATTGCACACAAATATTGGTCCATACTTGTTTTTTTTCTCTCCTTATATACAACAGCTCATGATCGGAGAGACGCCTTCTACCAAGTCGCATGACGCATGCGAGGTGTTGTTCTATGATGTAAGAATAAAACTAATTAATAAAACTTAAGCTTTCGTCAAAACAAAAACTTTCCCCAACATCCCCATCACATCGAATTTCTATTTCTCGTCACATTAAAATACCGGCACTACTAAATATAGATGAAATAAAAAAACTAATTGCACAGTTTTGTTGTACTTTGCGAGAAGAACATTTTAAACCTAATTAATCAATGTTTGGACAATTATTACCAAATAAAAACAAAATTGCTATAGTGTGACGTGACAAGTGCTACAAGATTTTTTTTCACCCCATTTCCAGGATCTAAACACAGCCCATGTACATCTGCTTGCTTTTTCTATGGGCTAGAGAGCACTATATCTACACAGCTTACATACTTGGAGTTGGACCCCTTGAGGTCGAGTTCCCAGCGGCACAACTCAAACCCTCCAGGACCGGGCCTGACTGTTCCACAAACTCCACAGTGGAGCAGCTCCACAAAAATCTAGAATTTATGGTGCATCTATTTAGGCGCTCTCACAACTCTACATTTTTTTTCTCGAACCGAGTGCATTGAGCTAAAAGCGTTTGCCTGAGAAACGTGGAGCCGAGCTAAAAAAACATGGAGCGGAGCAGTCCTAAACACCCCTTAAAGATGATGGTCTGATGTTGGCCCCATAGACACATACGTGTTGATGTTGAACAGTCTTGGCCATGTTTGTTTGAGCTTTCTAAGAGTTTTTGAAGTTGGCTTTCAGACATTCCAAAAAACAACATGCTCTTGGAAACCAAAAGCCTAAAATCACATTTTGAGTAGCTTCTGGCTTTTAGATTTTGGAGCTTTTGGGCTTTTGGAAGGTGTTAAAGTTAACATCAAAAGCTCCCAGGAAGCTGGAAACAAACAGGCCCTTAACACTTTGTCATCAGGTGTTTTCTCAACACGTGTTTCGCGTGACATGGGTAGTCTAAAGAAAAGAACCTCCAGTTCCACTTGAAACATGATTAGTGCTAGTACACTATTAGGGCTCAATATTTTCCATATCACGGTTAGTGAATTTTTATTTACTTGTGTTGTCGAAGCAAGAGTTCTAGTGGGAGGACCATGGGAAGCCGGGAAGGCTATTGGCTACTAGTCAAAGCTAGCTGCCGGCAATCAGGCGGGCAGGATGGTAACCACTAAGGTCTTGTTTGGATGCGCATGTATCACCGTCAAACCATATGTGGTTGAGTGTATTTGAACTAATATCCACTTTCTATCTATATGGTTTGAGGTAGATACAACGACATTCAAACAAGGCCTAAAGTGGTAGGAGACTAGACAGTGGGAGTGTCGGCGATAGGCATCGAGGGCATGCTTGGTTGGATGCCTAGATTAATTACTTTCTCGACAAAGAGTTTTACTCCCTCCATTATCTATTATTAAGTGTACGTAGTTTTTTCATTCTTGATGCCATGTTAGGTCAGCCTTAATAGGGTTTTATGAGAAGTGTCATGCACATTTAATAAGGTGTCATAATTTTTTTTTGCATGACACGAGCAGAAGAGAAGAAATGTGTTTCATCCCCACGACACGACCGCGGTGGCGTTTCCAAGACATTGAAACTGAAGTGAAACTAGCGTTAGTAGGCTCGTTCGTTTCATTCCGCAGGCGAAACTGACTCCGTCGTGAGCCAAGGCCGCCGAGCGCGGACGTGACTGCCTTCGTCGCGGGCGAGGCCGCCGGGCGTGGGCTGGGCTGCCTCCGCCACGGGTAGGGTGTCCTCGCCATGAGCTGGGCCACCGGGCGTGGCCGCGCGGGTGGGGCGCCCTCGCTGCGAGCCCATCCGCCCGCCGCAAGTACGTGCGCGGGCAAGCCTGTCGGGCATCCGTCCATGTCCGCTTTGTTGCGTCTCCTCTGTCTCCGCCGCAATTAGGGATGCAAGTGGACTAACCCGCGAACCCACATATAAGCTTAATTTTTATGGGTTCAAGTGGCAACCCACAAAATTAAGCCTATATGCGGGTTGTCGCTTGCATCCTTAGCCGCAATAGCCTTCTACGCCACGATCATCCACCTGACGTGAGCATGGCAATTGTTGGGCGAGAGAAAAGAGGAAGAGGCCAGTGGAAAAGAAGTTAAAATAATCCATTAAATCGAGTAATAAAATTATGCATGGACAGAAAGACCCATTTCATATCTTATTTCTTGGTCTTGAAACTGGGAGATGAAATAATACATTAAGACTAGGCTAAGAAACCCGGAAACAAAATGAATTGCACTACCACCAATCTGACACTCGCATGGGCACGTCAAGTCGAGAAGCAAGTAGTTCAATTTGAATCACTGGAATCTGCGCAGATAACTTTAGCTGTTTAGCATCGTACTCATCAAAACAAATTGTATCCTCATCAGAAGAATTAGTAAGGCCTACAATACAATAATGTCACAGCTTGTTTACACCGACCGAAGCTCATACCAGTAATCCCCACCAGAACCCTTGCCCCCTCTTGTGCTGGTGATGTATCCATGTGCACTCAGTATATCCATCATCAGAATATAATGCGGAGGATAGCAGAAGAAACAAATACCAAAGAAGCCATACCTTATTGGTCTTGACCGGCATGATATCGTCCATGGTGAGGTCCTCCTTGGTGACGGGACACTTGCCATGGTCCTGTAATGTCGTGGGCATCGCCATCACGACATGGATTTAATATTTGACATGTATACTTATACGTTTGCTTTATTTTTAATCGCTGTTGGGAACTATGATCTCTGTTGGGAACTGAACTGTAATAGAAAAACAAAGAATTTTTAATCGCTGATCTCTTCAAGAAGAAGATATTGTAGTGCTATTGAGTATTTAGCTTTTCTTGCTTTCTTTGATCCAGTTTCTGAACTGCCAATGTTCTGAAGAATGTAGGATCCTTTGCCGTCGCCTATGAAAAGCCAATAAATATTGTATAAGCATGTTAACTCAAGTGATATCAAACCTACATTCACTCATAGACAAAATAATTGGAGGTAGCTGTATTAAATAAAAGAAAATGACACTTGTATTCTCGACAAGAAAAATTGCAATTTTATGAAGACGGTTTGACAGATAGTTTTAACATATTCACTTGGGTATTTTAAGTTGAATGCATAATACTATCTCCCAACATGCGTTCTGTGTGAGTGCAAAATGTTCTACCATATCAAGGATTACAATTTTTGAGGTGACTAGTGGGAGCACAAAACGAATTGCAAATAAAAATAAGAACTGAAGAAAGAAGAGAAAAGTCTACTAAAGGATTTACCTCGGATTGTGTATATGGAGTTAATCCATCTCTGGTAAATGAACAATGATCTTAGGGTATCACCTTGATGTACATCAGATAGTAATAGGTTGCAAGAACCAAGGGTTCCAAGCTTTGCACTATGAAAGAGATTTAGATGGTTACTTCAACCAACGTTCTGGTACAGAAATATTTCAAGATTAAGCATTACTGTGTCACTTACTTTGCATGCGCAATAGCATTGTGGCACAAAGCTAATACACGCACCATTGCTAGATCTCGAGCCCTAGTAGTTCCATATCTTTGTTGGCAGCTCCTATGATAGTTTCAACAAGGTCAGAGCTACCTACATATACAAAAAAAAGCATAACAACTGCAAGTCTAGAATTTAATTTTAGAGTGATGCTGGTGTATAACTTCTTTGTATAATACTATAATGGACACCAAAGTGCCTGTTAAGAGAGTATGAAAATGAAATAGTAGTGCTATAAGGAAATGCTTAAGTAAACAATTGATGGCAGTAGCAATCCAAGACATACAGAACAAAATCTCTGTTTTCAGCTATCTCAAATCCATCATCTGAATTTACTCAGAAGAAGAAAGGCTTGAAGTTTGCTGCCCATTAGTGTGTTTATTTATGTAATAAATGCTGAAACTGATTTGCATGCCTGGCATGAAGTCAACAATTGATGTAGATAAGTGTAATTAACATCACAAGACAGCATGGAAATGACACCTTTCGGAGAAGAAATCAGCAAAATCATCAACAATGACTGCAGCAGGGAAGTCGTCAAGAAGGTGAAATGCAGCAAAGTACTTTCTAATTTCATCACCGTCTTCAATATATCTAGGAGCAACAACACATAATGTAAGCATGAATTAGCCATCGCTGCATGAAATTGCTACCATTTTAACAAAAACTTTACACAATAATCAAGCAGATGGATAACCAAGCAACACAATCCATTGAAATACACAACGTTGCACATTCTTGCACCATTCAGAATTTAAAATCATCGCATGGGATTGCAAAAACAAATATGCAGAACAAGAAACACATCCACGAGTCGAAGACCTCTTACTTGATTTGTATCATCTGAAGTAAGCTCATAGATGGATCGACGCCCTGAAATCAAAATAGGTGTGGATTCAGAAACGAGGAAAAGGCATCCAGCACGTGCAACCTTTTGCAGCTCGCTCTTCTTCCGTATGAGCAACGCTGCCAAGTAATGAAGTAAACGAAGGCTCTTCAGTCTTCACCTGGGACAGGAAAGGGGGGTTGCTCTCCAGCCTCCCCTTGCTGCAGATGAACACGACGCCACGGCCACTCTCCGCCACGCGGTTCACCGCGAACTGGAAGAGGAGCGAGGTCTTCCCGCTGACCTTGCACCAAAACAAGGGCAGGGGTACTAAGGTTGCTTCGGTTCGATCCCGGCGCAGCGCGTGCCAAAACGGGCTAGTTTGATCAGGGCAAGGTGAGCAATGAAGCACGTACCAACACGGGGGGCCCGAGAGTAGGGTGATGCCGGTGTTCGCGTCCCACCGTAGGGCGTTTGAAGGTTTGGAGAAGAACCTCTCCATCTTCACTGAGGATTAGCCGACGGGATTCTGAGGGAGCCGGCGCCCGCCGGTGCTGGCGAGATGTTCGACGGAATGACAACAATGGCAGAGGGCTGCTAAAGGAAATTTTTTGAAGTCTCACCACCTTGTCAATATTTTTCAATTTAACATCGGATGAAACATAAGACCTCCCAATTTATTCGGGGTAAATAGTCAGCCCCGTACACACAAGGTCTAAAATGATAAAAGAAAAATATCAGCAGGTCAAATTGGGCAAGAGGCAAGACTCGCGCTCCACAATGCACGCAGCAAATAAGCAAACCGGCAGCGAACGTGATGGATTGGAGAGAGCTAAGCATTCATATTCGAGGAATCGCAAAGATACAATGATACAGCAGAATCAACAATAAATCAAACACTTCATCCATGGCTAGGATTCCTCACCGAACGTAGGGGTCGGAACGACGGCGCGATAAGAGGTAGGAGGTGAAGGGGCGGCCGGTCGTCGGCGTCGACGGCGGCGCAGGGGGAGGGGTAGGGTTAAGGTCGGCTCGGGGGGCGGAAGGGGGTTTGGGCAGCGGCGACCGGCTCAGAAGGAGAAGCGCTAATTTTGTACTACGTCCCCACGATTTCTCGTAAATACTCTCTCCGTCCAAAAATATTTGACGTTTCCGGTGTCCGTGCATTTAACTTGATTTATAAAAAATACGTATAATATTTATATATTTAAATAATTTTATTTAAAAATAAATCTAAAGATTTTTCTAATGATACTAATCACATATCATGAATATTTACCATTTTTTTAATATATTTTTTAAAGATTTTTTTTGGGAAACAAAAACGACAGATATTCTGGGACGGAGGGAGTATATATATGAAATCTACAGGGAGTGAAATGTAAGTGGTTCGATATTTTCTTAAGAGAAAAAGTCCACTTCACGTCCATCAACTTTCGCGAAAGTCTACCTTACGTCCATCAACTTTAAAACACTCCCCTAACTTTTAAAATCGTTTATATTACATCCTCGAGTGGTTTAGATAACGGTTTTGCTGGTGGTTTGCTATAATGATAGTTGTTTTATTATTTTCTATTTTATTTATTTTAGGTGAATATTTAAAAAATCATAGTAAATCATAAAAAGATAATAAAAAGAAAAATCTAACTCGTTGAAATGCACATAAGTATATTTACGCAATGAATATATAATAGGATATGGTTCAATACAAAGTTTTTGCTTTATAATTTTCTGTGTAATTTTAGATAAACTTGAGATGATTTGAGTCTCCAATATTCTTAGAACAACTTATAATTTGAAATGAAGGGAGTAGATTTTAATTTGGATTAAGCCATGAAGCTAGAACCGAAAACTCAGACACTTGAGAATCCAATCATGCTTCTAGTAAAACTAAAAACATATCATCACTCATCAGTGACATTTGAACTGAAATATGAAAATTTCATCGATGACAATTAGTTTACATCTAGGTGAAACTTGAAGGGGTCAACTAGTAAAACATAAACAAAGAAATCAAAACTTATCAGTTAACTGATTGATAAACAGAACATATCTCACTGCATATCGCTGCAGTAAAAATATATCAAAGGCATGTCCTAAAAAGTAATAATTATCTGTCAATCTTATATATTCATCTGCAAAATGTAAAGCAGGGTATAACAGAGCTCATGAGAGAAAAAGGGATTTGAAAAGCATACAATCAAAGAAAATTTTCTAGACAGACCAAAAGAACAGCGTTGTCATGGCGTAAGCTCCCGATACAGCATGGAGTTATTGATGTTTTTCTTTCTTTTCTTTAGAAGCTTGGACTACGACTACGGTCATAGTTTATGGATCGCTCTCGCCTTCTTCTTTCTCTCTCCTGCGCTATCCACTGACATTTTTTTTTTGAAGATTCATGGAGTCGATCAGCTGTTAGCCTGTTCCTGCAAGGAGACATTGTTTTTCCTGCAAGGAGAGATATATGGTGAGGAAGAGGAAGAGGAAGAGGAAACGCAATCTGTTTCAAGAAATATGGAGTCGATGGACGAATGGAATTCCGACGGACTCTACCGAAGCATGCAAAGCCGCAGCGCCTTTTCGGCTGCAGGAAAATTAAAGATTTAAAGGTGTGCGCATGCAACTATTCTTCTTTCTTTTTTTTAGAAAGGTTATACAACAACTATATGTTTTAGGGCTGAAAACTCACAAATTTTGTTTTTTGTTCTTTCATAAAAAAATTTATTACTTGTCATTTGTGGCTTGTTATTTATGATTTGTAATCTGTGGTTTGTGATTTGTGCAAGGAGATTTTTTTTTCTTATGATTTGTAATATGTGGTTTGTGATTTATGCCGAGGATAAAGAAAAGAGAGGAGGAAGATGAACAGTATACATCGAAAAAAAAACGTGTGTTATCAGCCCTAAAACACACTGTTGTTATATAGACAAACTCGTCTGAGGAGGTTTGATCCCTACTGGTCAAAGTTTGATCCCCAACGCACGGATTTATTAGCCAGAGGAGGCTTAGTTTATCTATGCCAAAGCACAGGTCTAAAGCTAGCTCAGTCTCACTGATGATACAACGCTAATGTATATGTTTTTTTTAACACGGCTCTGATCCCAAAAGCAGTTTCAACAGAAAAGCTACAGAAATCGTAAACACATTAGCGCATCTCAAAAAGCCTAGGTATATTTAGATAGGTAAATTGGCTCTCTAAACCAATTTAGCCTTTCTAAATTGAAAAGCTCCGCAACAGCTTCTCTAAATTGACTTTGTATTTTTTTTAAAACCTACCTCCACCGCGGCTCCACGTCACGAGGACAAGATTAAACTAAAGAGACATCGCTTTGAAGCATATTATCAAACACCCTCACTACATCTTGACGGAAGCAGGCAGCAGCTTGGCAAGCACGTGCATGACTGGCGGCCGCGCGCTCGCTGCACCTGCTCGACGCTAGACGTACTGTAGTCCAAAGTAGTCAAGACTCCTGAATATAGGCTACGCATGCGCACCATGGCCAAGCGCCACGCTCTTCTAGGCTCGCCAGAAGGCTCACTGGCCTCGCGTGTCGTGGGTCATGGCTGTCGTGCTCGTCGTCGTAGTTCTTGCATGCACGCCATCGCCGACCACCTCGCATCCTCCTCTTTTGGATTGCCCAGCTAGGCCTCGCTGTCGCATGCCTCTCATCCGCACCAACACCCTCATGTGCCCGTGGCCCCCCACACGCCTCGCCCGCAGCGCCCTCCTCCCTAGCGCGGCCGCCTCCAACTGCTCGTCGTCGTCGTGTCGCTTCCTGGTGCTCGTAGAGCCATAGACGCGTGGAGGGTCGACGCCTGGCGGGCGCGATGGATAGGATGGCGAGCGAAGATCACTAGCTTCTCGTAGCGAGCGGAGAAACCGGGATGACGAGTTCTGTATTTTGGAGAGCCAGTTGACGGAACACATTTTTGTCTATTTTTTAGTGAAGGCGAGTAGGATAGCAGTCTCTTGGAATGCTCTTAGGAGGAACTGTTTTTTTATGCATGCAAGAGCCAACTGTTTTTTAGAACCCGGAGCTGCAATTTGTAGCTAGAGCTGTTTCTTTAGAAGCCGAAGCTGCAATTTGTGGCTCCGGTTCCAGAGCACTTGAGGAAGGAGCCGTGTCAAAGATGCACTTGTATAATATTCTACCAAAGCACCAAAGTTCTAGAGAACACAGAGTTGACGACAATGTAAGCAAAACTCATGCTAGGAGCATTTACAGTGAAAAATACAACACATATATACTCTGGGAGGTTACTCCAAACAGCCGATGACTTCGCAAAATACAGCAGGATCATTCAAAAAGTATAACCAATTTTTTTACAAGGAAATGAAGACTAATTATAACCTTTACATAACCGCAAATTGTCATGCAGGTATACAATTACCTCTCAGTGGGTAACTGGTTACAGTCACCCCATCTAAATGGATCTGCTAGTATCACCTAACAAGTAACAACAGATTATACACCCTATTCTAAGACTGTCAAGCTCTAACTTCAGCTTTGTTTTTGCCATGCAATTTCGAGTGGGCGAAAAATAAAAGTACAAAGGAAAACGAGAAGTGCCATCCATGCATTTGCTTCAATATCAGAAGGGTACATAGAGTCTGAGTTTCTTGTAGTGTAACAAAACAGTGGTTTTGATGTATGTTTGTGTGTGCTGAAGTCCGTGGTCTTTAGAAAACAGAAAGTTTTGAGGTCTTTCATGACTACAAATCGTGGAAGAGACGCCTGATTTGCTCAACAGTGGCAGGCATTAGTGTGACAGGGCACCTTTTATGCTGTAGCACAAGACAATGTCACATAAGCTGGTGATGGAGAGAAAATTTGACTTTGGCATACAAGATTTGTAGAACGCCCACCTGAGAGACAGATTTGAATATGCAGCTGTAGCAAAAAACAAAACCAGAAACAGAAAGAACAGATGGGTTAGCGCGCTTCTGGCAGCACAGGGGGCAGAGCGTCCTGTGAGGTGGCAAGGGAATCCCGTCTTTGGCAACCTAATAAAAATGGCACATATCCATTTAAGATTATGATCATGATTCATGAGCAACTAAAAGATTCCAATGTCACCAAATCTGGGGACTTATACAGAAAACAGAATCACAGCTTTATTCTGTGACAACAAATGGTTGGAGCTCTTGGCTACCATGAGTATAATCAAGAAAGAGATGCACCTTTGGAGTTGGAGGAGGAGGGGGTGGCGGATATACAGTTGGAGCTGACATTCTTTCTTCAGCAGATTGATACCACCACTCCATCATCTAGATATGGTTACCAGAAAGAGAACACTGAGTACAGTTGTGTAGTTGAATCGTGGTTCACATTAAATGACATCTACCATAGGGATAGAGATAATAGTTCATCCATATGGCGAAAGTTTTGCAAAAATGTTTTGCAAAAATCATCAAGTGAGGATTTTCATTTCTTAGTTATGCAAAATTCAAAGAGTTAGAGGATGCCTTCTAGAATATTTTATCACATTTCAAATCAAATATTCAATAACTGTTAACCATCCGAACTCAGAATTCAACCTGTAAGAAGATAGAGGTAGAACAGACCTTGAAAAAGAAGACTGCAGCTATTAAACCGGTTTGTGCATAATCTAGAGTTGTGTACACACAACTAAGGAACACTCGTTGCACAGCCTGCAGACACCATACAAAAAGGCTCCTGTCATGAGTTAAGACACAAGAATTCATAATTGAAACAAGTAAGCTACTGAAGACTGTCAGTCCTTTCCTACCTTGAACCATGGAGGACCACGAAGTCTCTCAAGTTCACGATTTCTAATCCTTGATATCCTAGAAGATGATTCCATCTAGTTATTCAGATTAAGCAAGAAAAGACACATCAGGCACTGTATCGTATCGTATGAAAAAAAAGACATTGGTAAAATAATGTAATAATAAGATTTTAAATATATGTCCACACCAACAATAACAAATATACCAGTAAGAATAAAATAGGGAGTATACCAGCTCTTGTCCAGTAGCACGACAAACATGAAGCCCAAGTACATGCAGTGCTGGACTATAAAATCCAGTAGCATCCAATAGATACAAGAGCTGGTATGCAAACGAGAGACCTGCAAACAATATAGGACATCATAGGTGAAACTTATACTACCCACTAACCACCCAATGAAACAAATAAGGTGGCAGTGCATAATTCTTTTTATTTTACATGAAACACAAATGAAATTGAATTATACTGAACAAACAGACCAAAAACAACATCACTGTAAACTAAAATGATAAAGAGTCAAGAAAGGATAATACAAAGATAACAAAAAAAAAGAATTGAGTGTGATTTTTTAATTAGTGCTTAGTAACATCAACTCCCTGAAGTCAATAAAGACAGAATCAACTCTCTGAAGGAAATAAATTCAGGAAGTAACAGACAAACCTTCATTAGTTGCATGAATCCATGGATAGCAAACACCTATAAGTGAGATAAAATTCTTTTTAAAACGTGTCAAATTTGACACTTCTCCAGTTGTAAGTTCAGTCTGTGCTTGAGAAGTCTGCTCTTGATCTAATACAAAGCCAGCTTCATCAAATCTAACATCATCCTGACCCCAAAGGGTTGCCTGCAACCTGGCTTCCCTTTCTTTGTTATATATAGACTGCAACTTTGACTTAAAATATGGCAAAACAACCTACAATAATATTGGCAGGAGTTAAGCGTAAAGGGAAGAAATATTCTGTCTCCAACAAGATCATTATATAACAGAAATTGGTACATATTTGCTTATATAAATACACATAGTTGTCTAATTATCTTAGACATGACTAAAGTTTTAGATGGCTGCATTTTGAGAATGGTACAATGCAAAAACATGGACTACTGAACAGAAATTAACAGTTTCATACAAAAAGATTAAAACAACAAGATATACTTTAAATTTGCGATTCATAAGGTACATTTTAATAAAGAGCATCTCCAATACATTTCCCAAAGAAAGGGGTACGCTAAGGAGTAGGGTAGAATATGTCGGTAAGCAGCCATAAAACAACTATAAATAGTACAATGTACCGTATTAAAAATTAGAATATTATATATCGTTACACAGCAACTTGGTACCACAAGCAATTGCAGCACATATCTCACTACCAAATGACAACAATCTAACAAAATTGAAGATTCATGAAATCAGTAATACAGTAACAGTATCAGAGCAACTAAGCAAAAGGCGTTTGTATTTTCACTCCAAAACAGGTGACCTCAACTCAGAAAGTTGATCAGCACTTCTAGAGGCATGAAGCAAAAGGATCATTCTAATCCAAATCTACCTACAGGGCATTCTTTTGTGGCTCTATTACATTCGAGCATGACAGTGTTTGTGGAAATCTTGGGCCCTGGCCAAATGCAAAATATTTTTGTTGCTTGCTATTCGAAAAAATCTTGGACAGCAGATCGATTGGCACATAGAGGATTTCCTCATCCTGAGCAATGTGTGATGTGCAATCATGAGGAGAATGTCCAGGACATCTTAACTACTTGTGTCTTCTCTCGGCAGTTTTGGCACACTCCACTGACACCTGTTGATCTTGGGCGTGTTACGCCCAGAGGATCAGAACCAAGCTTTGCTGGAGAAGCAAGTCGTCGCATTAACAAAGCTAATGAAGGGATTTAATAGCGCTGTGATTTTGGGGACCTAGACCGGGCCATGTGAGGTCCAGGACGGAGCCCTGGCCGACCTCAGGGACATCCTGCGCGCAGCCAGGGGGTGAGGGCACCGCCGCCCCCTCAATCTCCCGATATCCAGGGTAATCCGGAATGAAGGAAGTTGAGAATAAAAATAGGAAAAATAATAGAGAAGTATTTAGGAAATAAAGATCGAGATTATTTAGGAAATAGGATGGTTTTGATTAGAAAGGAGAAGTCTAAAACTCTAAATCCATAAGTGTAACTATTTCAACCTAAGCCTCCCTCCCTCTCTCTCTCCGCCGCCTCTTGCCCTAGCCGTGCTGCCCCTGCAGCAGCAGCCGTCACCCCACACCGCCACGGCCGCCCTGCTCTAGATGCCCACCCACCCACCCACCCTAGTTGGACCGTGACATAGACCTTATGGAATCATAGAAACAAATATGTTTTTGATAGTGTCCCCCTCCCTACAGGTAGCACACCAATTCTTCATGGAGAAGTTGAGATTTTGGGGGCTTGCTGGAGCCAAAAAGCTACAATAACAGGACCTAGGTCGTTATGAGGGCTAGTTGTATAGTCCTTATTAGTTTGTTATCCTAATTTACTTGGGATATATTTTTCTTTTCAGTATTACAACCCCTCTGATCTCCTAGTGGTGTTAGAGTGGTTCTTTGTAAGGATCATTAAGGGACCTTTTCGCTTCTTCTGTCTTTAATATAAGATACACAGCTCTCCTATGTGTTCAAGAAAATCAAATGACACTGTCAAACAAGTCAGCTTTTCTTGCAGCAGCGAGGGGTGCTGTCAGTCTTGTACTAGGTGGCCTAAGGGAGTTGGTTTTGCCTCTCCTTTGGTTTTTTCTTTTTTCTCTACTTAATGAAATGACATGCAGTTCTCATGTGTAGTTCGAGGAAAAAGACAAGTCAGCTTGGCCTTAACGAGCAGCTCAAGGTGCATACTGGAATAGAAATATCTTACGACTCAATACTAACAAACATGCAGTAAGCAGACAAGTACTATGTCCAGAAACTCAAGTCACAGCACTAAATCTAATTCATATGCTATTGGCAGTAACAGAATTGGCTATTATTTTATCAATTCATTCTTCTACACCACTATCTAACTGGCAAGAGCAAAAGTATGTTTCCCAAGGAAAGGAAAAAAACAAAGAAGACAGAAAACTACAGTACGAAGAAGCTGAGGGCATCCTACCAAAAAAACAACCGAAAGGATTTTCTGGCGCTTCCTTAGTGCAGAATCATATACTTTGTCACTAGATTCTGTACCAGAACTTTTTCTCTTCACTGAAACCTTAACAGGTCTCCTCCTGAGACCATATAATGACTCTGAAAAGGAGCCATCTGGAAGGAAAAATCAGGACAGCTAAAATTAGACACAATTAAAATTAGGGATATCAAAGAACAAGCCATGTGCTGAGTCAAGCTTGTCTATTTGACAAGTTGCATGGTAACAACAACAATTCACATACATAGGAAGATAAAAGTAAGACCTAAGTTAACATAACTTCTGTTTGATTCAGTGTTTGGTTTGCACAATAAGTTGGTTCAAGAAGGGGGTCATTTCACTCCACTAACCAAACAGACTTGTATGATTAGATAGTACTATTCCAATAACCTAATACGATATGTAGGATATGAGAGTATGAGACAGATAAGGATATATGATGAAAGCATACGTAAAGAATGATGATTGACCCTATTGAAGTATCACTAAGGATATATGATGAAAGCATATACGTAAAGAATGATGATTGACCCTATTGAAATATCACTATATTGATGCATGGAACTTCTTTTCTCAGTCACATTTGAGAAAGGTTCATTTCTTAGTAATCTGTATCCAAGGGGGGCATGCCAAAGAAAAAATAAGAAGAAAACTCAAGTTGTAATGCGTTGTTCCATTCCTTTCCTGCATGCCCAGTTATGTTAAAAAGTGTCCTAAACAAGTCAATCTTTTTTATGGTGAAAGAGTCAATAATGAACCTGTTGTCCGTAGACTATGGGACTCAAGGACGCCCATTAACAAAGCAAAGAATTCGTCTTCATAATCTAAAACTTTGTGTAGTAATGGTCTTCTTAGCGCAAAAACCTGCAAATAGAAGAAGTTGAGCATAATCGTATAAGGGGTCAAATGACATACACGGATGTTTGACAACAATAAACTCGGAGAAGAGATAACATGATATGGTCACAAAACTATGATGTTTTAGCCAAAACTACAATAGCACTTGTTACTTTCTGAGAAAAAAGGCACCCCCCCCCCACCCACCCCGCGCCTCCTTTAAAAAACGACCATTAAAAAATCTGAATACTGCTGCACTAATATTTGTGCAATTAAACAATAAAAAATATTAACTAGATGCTGTAGAAAAGTTCGTTCATATAAACTGAAACATCTGGATAATCCTTTATACCTATAGGAAACGGGTATCAGTTGGTTTAGCACTTGATAGACTGAGACGTGGCTATCAGTTGGTTTAGCATTTAGCAGGCAGCACGAAGGAAACATAACAGCATGTGCAGTAAAGAAACAAAAGTATACTAACTTGAGATTTTAGATGTACAAACAAAGGATGCAATCAAATCATTATTACATCAAGAATCATGAAAGCAAGCTCCAACATGTTTTGCACAAGGTGCATTCCCAGAAGTTTAGGGATGCGAATTGGTCGCCATTAGGGTATCCACATATTCACCACCCATCTTTAGTTCAACAATTTGTACGTGGTTTCCAAAATGAGCCCTCTGGGAAACTAGTACAATTTGCACAACTAAAGAGACATGGTGGATACCCTTTGGGTCACCAATTCACATCCCTACATAGAGTGTCAGTTGGAACATATATTCACTTTCTGCTGTAGAATGAACGAAGTAGATGTCAAGTTCTATGTGCTACTACATGTTGAACATCAAAATGTCAGTGAATTTTGACGTATATCAGTGCTAGACCACTCTGGATCTCAAAGGTAGCTAAACAGAGATATGATCAGTTTTACATTTCGAACTGCTAATAAACTACCATATGCCAAATTGTCTTGATGCTGAAGGTGCCAAAAGATGAAAAGGCACCCACAAGAGGAGGAAAAAAAACAAACCAGAAAGTGTGCTTGAGCTATTTAATCGTCCTCAACCTAGAGCAATTCAATGCGCTGCCCCCAAGCTGCAGCATCCTACTAGCCATAACGACGGGGACGCGCAAGATTAAACAACCCCTCGAACCAGGCACGCAACCTCAGCGATTCGATCGATCCGATCGGTGAAGAGCAAGAGCAAGGGGAGGAGGCGGTCGGTTTACCCCGAGCGAGTAGGTGAGGGCGGCGCGGAGGCTGGCGGGCAGCTGCTGCGCGGCGGACATCTCGAAGAAGGTGGGCCGCGCGCCCTGCCCTCCCACCTGGAACAGCATGGCGCCGCCCGCCTCCGGCGTCGCGGGAGGTGGCTAGGGTTGGGCCCGGAGGCGGAGCCTAGAGCTTGGCTCGCCGCCGTCGACGGAGCTACTTCCACAGACGGGGGTGTTATCTGTTGGGAACAGACAAGTTCGCGCGTCCACGGCGGTGAGGGGATCTGGGCAGGCGGGGCGCAAAAGAGAAGGCGTGCGTGCGTACTGCGTGACGGAGGTGGGAGACGAGACGATGAGACCACAGACAACAGATGCCAAGCTACACGAGACGACGGAGCGGGCCCTCGTGTGTGAGGAGGCCTTGCCTGATGCCTAGTGCCTACATATGGCCCGGTCCGCAAAGTCTGGGATGTGTATGCCAATATCGCCCGAAAATCTTGTAGCCCGCGGAGTCTTGTTTGGCTTGGTTTTCATCATCAAAGGGCCACGGCATATAAAAAGGATTGTTTTTTAATATTTCGAATTATCATTAACTTTAGACAACAATCCTTGAAATTAAATTTATTTTAATAATAAGAATTTAGAGATAGATTAATTAAGCTAATATTATTGTCTATGGATTATATTTATATATTATTATTCACTATACGAGATATACTTATTTATTGTATTTTTATCATAAGAAAGCGAGTTTAAAAAGTGTATTATAAGTTTTAAAGTAGAAACATAGAATAGTGATCTAAAGAAATTTCATCTCTTATCTATGAATTTGAGATAAGCTTATATGTAAACTCTGAAAAATAGTGAAATATCAAATTTTAAATTAAATAGCTTAACTTATTAAAGTAGATTTTAATTCCTCCGAACGAAAGGATCCAAACGCTCGCGAGCTTTGTTCACAATATTTTTGCTAATTTTGACAAAATAGTTAGAAAATATATTAATATATACACGTTTAAATAAATATATTATAAAAATCATATATTTTATATATTAACCAAACAAATTTGATGTCACAACTATTCATAGTTTTTTTTTTAAAAAAAATGGTTAGAGACTGTTTGGATCCTTTCTGTATTTCATGAAATAGCCTATTTAGCTTAGAATTTAATATGCACAACTTTTCAAAGTTCACATGTAAGCATAGCTTAACTTCACAAAGTGAGATGTAAATTATTATATAGATCATTATGCTATGTTTCTACTCTGCAACTTCTAGCATGTTGTTTGGTTTGCATCTCTACATCAGAAATACAGATGCAGCATATAAGTATCTTCCTTATATGATCGATAAATATATAACCATATTAGTATAAGTGATTGTTGTCATGTAACTCACAAACATTCTATCATTGTATTCATAGATTATAAACTCTAGAATTACTACGAAACAACTAAAAAGGTAATATATTATTTGTTACCTCTTAGCTTGTTTTATAATTACGTGACACTACATGAGATTGTCTACGAGACAATACCAATACACTTACTTTTAGTGTCGGAACAACTATTGGTGTTGGAATTTTGAACAAGTAGGTACAAATCATCAGTCATCATGGTCCAGAGAGATGGTTGGTCAGGCTGGCTGTTGGCTTCTTCCTGACTCTGACGCGACCCCTGACGCATCTTAAGGCATATTTGGTTCCTAACCATAGTTTATCATAACTAACCTTAGGTAAGTGTAGCAAGCCACAAAAGTGTGGCTAGCAAATTGGTTGACACACTTTGCAACGCCAAAAAGAATTTTACCACACTTTTGTACTTTATGACATGTGAAGCTAAAAAAATCATGTCTCAACTTAGTTGTCAACCAAACACTTGTCAACTTGGTTAAACTTGCCTAAAGTGAAGTGTGACAAAGTGTGGCTAGCAACCAAACAACCCCAAACTTCGAAGGTGATCTTTTTTTTTGTTTTTTTCTTAATCGGGCACGATTTACTTTTCTGTGGATAATTGATGAGACCAATTCTTTTTTAACGTTAAGAGGGGTATTGATACTAGTTTGAGGTTTCTTCTAGCTAGCTCAATGGCGCTCTTCCACTTATCAATAATAATATTGTCGGTGTTTCGACCCAGGGGTTCGATCACCAACTAGTAAATTTGTTTATTGCGTGCTCCCTTTCCCAGATGTGATGCAAGAAGAACACAGAGTTTATCCTGGTTCGGGCAAAGAAGACCCTACGTCCAGCAAGAGGAGGGAGTACTGTATTATCTTGCACCGAAGTGCTCGTACAGGGGGAGTACAAGCTGGTTTACACGGGGGTGTTCGGAGCGAGCTGAGGCCTAGAACTAGCAGGGCTACCCTAGGTGAGTCGGTTGATTGCTTGAGATGTTGATCACGCAAGCGAGGATTGGTGTTGTGTTCGGGTGGTTGTGAGTGGGGTTGATGATCGTCCCTCTTCCCCTTCTACTATCTCAACGTCCCCTTTTATAGGCTAAGGGGAGGCTTGAGAGTACAGGAGCCCTAATTCGTGTCGGTATGGGAGGCGTGTCCGCGGCACCATGCTTGCGATGGGACGTCGACCACTGTGGTGACGTGCTCTTCCTGTTCTTCCGGTGCTCCGGGGCATGGTGATGGCGGACTGGTCGCCTGTAGACGGGCACGAGCTCTATAGTTGAAGCGAGACGGAGTGGACGGGCCCCATGCCGTAGTTGTTGGAGATGAGGGTCGAGCCCCCGGGTCGAGGAGTATCGAGGCCTGCATGATCCCGACGTGTTCCTGAGAACGTAGTCGAGGGCTGTCCCACTAAAGATTCGAGGGGGGTGCTCTCGACCGCCGTACTCGGGGCGTGGTTGCAGTGCTTGTACGATCGACGGATAATCCGGATATAGGTGACGAGTTGATGGATTTGACCGTGGTACTGAGCACCCATGGCGTTAGGCGGGGGCAGACACCGGCATGGGATCTCCTTTATCCCATACCGGGAGCAGGTGAGCTGATCGGGCCTCCTGTTCGGGGGTCGTTCGATCGACCCCCTATCCGTCACTCGAGGGGTCAAGGCAGAGGGTCGTTCGATCGACCCCCTTCCGTCATTCGAGGGGTTAAGGCAGAGGGTCGTTCGATCGATCCACCTTCCGTCATTCGAGGGATCAAGGTCGAGGATCGCCCTGCCTACTGTCCCTCTGGTGATGGGCTGGCCCATGACATGCCATTTTTGTCGGTGAGGTAGGCCTTCGCCTGATGGGCCTTCCTCCATTGATCGGACGACTGTCGGATTTTGCCTGGGTGTTTAAACATTAGATTATCACAGGTTAGGGTACCCCTTACCTTTGTACCCGACAGTAGCCCCGAGCCTCTAAGCGGATAAGAAGAATCCACATAGGGGATTTTGCCGATGATCTGCAGAGTTAGTATAGGGTCTGATTCTCCGCGGGGTGCGTGCGAGCACACCCCGCGGGGGTAGCCCCCGAGGCCCCTGAGGAGTGATTAAGGACTCCCTGGGGGCTTTGATTTGCGGCTTATCTGGGGGAATGATGTTAACTGGAGTCGTAGCGCCCAATCGGGGGGTCAACTCTGTCTGCTAGGCTCCGAGCGTTTTCGACCCTCTTTCGTCGAGGGGTGCCGTGCGTAGTCGAGCCCCGAGCCCCGCGCGGCTGGAGCGTTACTACCTCCTAGCATCCTTCCCACGGATCCTTGCATTCGGATTGTGGGGTGAAGAGCGTCGAGCTATCCTCGTTTGGACGAGCCTCGAAGTCCGCTGTGAGCTGGTAACGGGGGGATCCAAGCGAGAACTCGTGCCCCACTCGATGGGGGTCGATAGAAGCCTTGAGGCATCCTCATTAAGCGAAACCGTGTGGGTTACCAAGGTGCCAACTCCGTTCGCTGAGAGTCGGTGGCTCGATGCCTCCCGTCGCAGGGATCCTTCGGTACTACCAGGTTTTGCCTTGGATATGTCCCGGGGGATCTCGAGAGTTCGTTCTCGAGCGGGGCCTCGTGTTGGCTCCCCTGGGTCATCCCTGACTCGGGTACTCGAGGGCGGCTGTTGAACCCTGTTCGAGGGCCAGCCTTCGCTCCATCGAGATTTGGGGGTGGACCGGAGTCCGTTTTACTTCCCTAGGAAGGACCGTTCGAGGGTGACTGTCGAACCCGTGACCGCCGGGCCAGCCATCGACCCCCGAGCCTTCGATGGACGGGTCGATGTCCGTTGCTTACCTCCAAAGACAACGCCCATCATTGCCCGTCATCCGCCGTACACGCGTCTTTTTAGGAGGTGTCAATTTGACTGCAACCGTAGTAGGCGTAGGGTGCGGCGAGGAGTGCGGCGACGGGACGGGTGTGCCTTTTCCTATAGGATCTGAGGGGGCGGTCGGTAGGTGCATTTAATGCGGGGATTTACCTACCTTTTCGTTGGATCCACCCGTTGGCCTTCCGGCTATAAATACTAAGGGTAGGGGGTCGGCTCCCTCACGCCTTCCATTGCCTTCCTTGCCGCCTTCCTCTTGCCATCGTCTTCGTTGCCCTCTGAACTCGGTTTCTACGCGCACGAGTGAGGAGAGAAAGGATTGGGAACGCACCTTCAACCTTTGCATCTGAGCGTGTCCGCTTCCCCGCTACCATGGCTAGCAACACCCTGCGCGGCCCCGACGCTTGGCTTCCTTCGACGGTGACCGCGGAGCGGTTGGGAGATCTGGTGAAGAGCAGCCTTCTCCGGCCCGTCACTTCGGTTGACTGACCGGAGTGGGTAGTTCCGCCGGAGTCGGATCACCAGCCCAACCCACCGGGGGGCTACGTGGTCAGTTTCGAAGCCTTCCACCGGGCGGGGCTAGGATCCCCCCCAACCGTCTCTTGCGGGGGATCCTCAACCACTACGGCGTGGAGCTCCAACATCTCTCTCCCAACGACGTCTCCCACGTGGCGGTCTTCACCACCGTATGCGAGGGGTACCTGGAGATGGAGCCCCACTGGGAGCTGTGGCTCCATCTGTTCGAAGGTGATCTTTTTTTTTGTTTTTTCTTAATCGGGCACGATTTACTTTTCTGTGGATAATTGATGAGACCAATTCTTTTTTAACGTTAAGAGGGGTATTGATACTAGTTTGAGGTTTCTTCTAGCTAGCTCAATGGCGCTCTTCCACTTATCAATAATAATATTGTCGGTGTTTCGACCCAGGGGTTCGATCACCAATTAGTAAATTTGTTTATTGCGTGCTCCCTCTCCCAGATGTGATGCAAGAAGAACACAGAGTTTATCCTGGTTCGGGCAAAGAAGACCCTACGTCCAGCAAGAGGAGGGGGTACTGTATTATCTTGCACCGAAGTGCTCGTACAGGGGGGAGTACAAGCTGGTTTACACGGGGGTGTTCGGAGCGAGCTGAGGCCTAGAACTAGCAGGGCTACCCTAGGTGAGTCGGTTGATTGCTTGAGATGTTGATCACGCAAGCGAGGATTGGTGTTGTGTTCGGGTGGTTGTGAGTGGGGTTGATGATCGTCCCTCTTCCCCTTCTACTATCTCAACGTCCCCTTTTATAGGCTAAGGGGAGGCTTGAGAGTACAGGAGCCCTAATTCGTGTCGGTATGGGAGGCGTGTCCGCGGCACCATGCTTGCGATGGGACGTCGACCACTGTGGTGACGTGCTCTTCTGTTCTTCCGGTGCTCCGGGGCATGGTGATGGCGGACTGGTCGCCTGTAGACGGGCACGAGCTCTATAGTTGAAGCGAGACGGAGTGGACGGGCCCCATGCCGTAGTTGTTGGAGATGAGGGTTGAGCCCCCGGGTCGAGGAGTATTGAGGCCTGCATGATCCCGACGTGTTCCTGAGAACGTAGTCGAGGGCTGTCCCACTAAAGATTCGAGGGGGGTGCTCTCGACCGCCGTACTCGGGGTGTGGCTGCAGTGGTTGTACGATCAACGGATAATTCGGATATCGGTGACGAGTTGATGGATTTGACCGCGGTACTGAGCGCCCATGGCGTTAGGCGGGGGCAGACACCGTCATGGGATCTCCTTTAGCCCATACCGGGAGCAGGTGAGCTGATCGGGCCTCCTGTTCGGGGGTCGTTCGATCGACCCCCTGTCTGTCACTCGAGGGGTCGAGGTAGAGGGTTGTTCGATCGACCCCCCTTCCGTCATTCGAGGGGTTAAGGCAGAGGGTCGTTCGATCGATCCCCCTTCCGTCATTCGAGGGATCGAGGTCGAGGATCGCCCTGCCTACTGTCCCTCTGGTAATGGGCTGGCCCATGACAGGCCATTTTTGTCGGTGAGGTAGGCCTCCGCCTGATGGGCCTTCCTCCATTGATCGGACAACTGTCGGATTTTGCCTGGGTGTTTAAGCATTAGATTATCACAGGTTAGGGTACCCCTTACCTTTGTACCCGACAAATACATCTGTCCCTTAAAGATACATCTATACCTTTGTACCCAACAAATACATCTGTCCCTTAAAGATGCATCTATAGAAACCGTAGGGTGAAGGTAGTTTATATTTGACCAACTTTATATTAAATAGTATTAATATTTATATCTCTAAATAATTTTATTACAAAAATATATTATATAACTAATCTAATGATGTTAATTTCATATCACGAATGTTAGTACTTTTTTATATAAATGTAGTCAAAGTTTAAACTGATTGACTTCTCAAAAAAACGAGAATTGTATTCTTTTGGGACGAAGGTAGTACAGGTGTGCCGGTGCACTGTTTCAGTCAATTTCACCGATCTCCCGAAAATGTAGGATACACTACTGCATAGAAATCAAAACATGGGCCACCAAACAATCTAACAATCAAGCATTCGACAAGTGGCGACCAACTCATTCTGCATTCGTCCTATTCACTTGAACTTATTAGGCTAGTTTATCCGTTATAGTCTCACGATAAAAATAACATCAGCTGACTTATTAGCCGCAAAACCACCAGTCAAGCAGGGCGGAAGCTAACTAATTACAGGATAAGCAATCTCCCGGAGAGTGAGGGGGCACCAACCAATTTGCAAGTGACACCGAAGCTTTAGCGGGATCCCTAGCTTACTGTTTTTTTAGCAATATCCCTAGCTTACTGCTGTTACTGCTAGTACTGCACTACAAGCGGCGTGGCCGCCTGGCCGTTGTTTAAATTATGGGAGTATTTTAAAGATCTAGTAAATAGCCGCCATATATTAATAAGAACAGGAGAGAATTACATGCGCAAGCAGCGTTAACGGCTTCCTAGGTTGTACAAATTGTCAAGTTAGGCGTAAACAGACTAATTATATTCTCGGGATATAAAAGGAGGCCATAACAACTTGGCCTCCAAAAGCAACAAATTTACATCTTCTAGCTCACTGAGCCGATTACCACTCATGAACCCCCAACTAACACATGAATGTGCAACCCATTAGAACAACAACATGACCCCGATGCCAACCATATACTAAATCTGCTCATCAATAGGGGGACTTCCTTGATGATAGTCCTCCTAGTAGCAACTCCTAAAATATGGCATAGAGGTGGGACCTAACTTTCCTGATGCGACACCAACCGCTGCTCGAATAATCATACAATACATGAGCACCATCATGGAACCTCCATCTTGACCGGTTCCGACTTACTCGATCCCTCTGTCCCATATTAGTGGACGTCCTAGAGTTTGTCTCGGAGATCAATGCAGAAACAAAAATACCCAAACACCCCTATAAGAATCACTGTACTTTCGTTTCCTCTGCATCCCTGCAATGAGATATGTGCATCCTGCAATGAGATATGATACGCCACATAATTAGTTTTAGCGAGCCCCTTGAGTCTCTAATTGCCACTCCCACAGCAGCGTCTCCCGACGAAAGGTTGAATGCTGCATCGACATTAATTTTAAGAGTCCCCTGTGGCGGCCGATGCCACCTCAAAGCTCTATGGACCTCTGAATTATGATCATCTAAATTCCGATTTATACTCTGGACAGCAGGTTCCAAGTTCCCTTTACCCTTCCGGTCCACATAATCCTCATGGTGCCGGATTTCCAATAGTGACCGCATGTATCGAGTAAGGAAAGTGACTGAACTAGCAATGAATGGGGACGCACCTTCGTGTACTACCTTGTTCCTAATGCTCCAAATATGCCAAAGCAGCAAGAAAATATTTGCCAGAACCTCCAAGGGATTGTTGAGAACCAACATAAGCAATGTTGGCCCCGAGCAGCAACGAACTGCAGTCACGTGCACACACACGAGAGGATACAGAGGTGGAAGATGAACAGTGGATACAAGTTGTGACCGGCGACGAACGCCCCGGCCGGACAGACGGCCTGTATGTTGGCTGTTTATTAACTGGAAAAACACACCACCCGAGAGCACAATGGAGCGGACGCAATACATCGGCTAAATAGCCTCTGAGCCTAAGCCACGACCTGGCCATCACCGCGCACGTACGCGAGCCACGGACGCCCATAATCCGCACGAACAGGCCAGACTTCTTTGCTGCAGGCACCAGCGCAACTTGCTCCTCCGCAGGACTTGGTCGCTCGAACTGACCACCAGCCACGACCACGCATGCACCGTGCGATGCCTACTGCCTCCAGCGCCATCTCCTGATTACTCGGTCACAGCTAGACTCAACGATCCTAGACTCCACTAACTGGGCGTGCACGTACATCGTCCAATGGATTCCAACACAAGCTGACACGCGAACACAACTTGACACACACACGCACGCACGCGTTCTGAACCAGAGCACACACACTGGTCAGGTTTATTTCTAACAAGCAACCAGTCCGGCCCAGTTCTAACAAAATCTTCTTCTGACGGTAACTGCCAATGATTCCTCATGGCCTGACGAAGTGCTACTGCATGCGGACAGACCAAAAGGGCATGAAAGACATCCTCTTCATGTGATCCACATAACTCACAAACATCATGTTGGTCGAGATGACGAAATTTCTTATTAACTCTGGTCGGCAAGCCATTATTTGCAACTTTCATAGCAAAGACAGAGACCTTGGACGACACTTGTACCTGCCATAGCTTCTTCCATCCAGCTCTGCCCTGATCTGAACTTGCACTGCTACTAGGAGCTTCAACTCTGTATTGATTCCGTACTGCTAATCTGTAAGCACTTCTCACAGAAAAAATTTCGGATTTCTCATAATGCCAAGAAACAAAATCAGCAATACTCTGCTTAGGCAGCTTAATACTAAAAATCTCCAAAGCATCACAGGGATAGAAATACCTACGTACAGCCGTTTCATCCCAACTGCTATCGTCTTGAATCAAATGGTGAACCCACCTGAGCCTGCACATGCGTCTGCGACCGATCGGTTTGAGACCGTGCTCTCTGGGCAGCCAGTTATGTCGCCAAATCTGGGTAGATCTTCCATCTCCTATACGATGAATCACCCCTAATTTCAACAGTTCTAGTCCATGTTCAATTGCACGCCAAGTCTGTGAGGCCTCACCGGCCAGAGCTCTGTCCAGCAAATTTCCTTGAGGGTAATATTTAGCTCTCCAAACCTTAGCACAGAGACTGTCCGGAGAGGTAACAAGTCTCCAAGCTTGTCGAGCGAGCATCGCTTGATTCACCAATCGGAGGTCCTTAAACCCCATGCCGCCAAAGCCCTTCGGCATCAGCAATTTCTCCCAAGGTATCCACTGCACCTTCCTCCTTCCATTTTCAGCGCCCCACGAGAAAGCTCGCACCTGCTTCATCAGTTCATCACATAAGGTCAGGGGGAGTTTAAAGACACTCATAATATATATGGGTAGAGCCCGGGCAACAGATTTTATCAACACCTCCTTCCCTGCTGCCGCGAGGTATTTTTCCTTCCAAGCAAACATTCTCTTATGGAAGCGTTCTTCAAGTGGCTGAAATAAGCCCCTTCGTACACGGCCATGTGGGGTTGGGAGGCCTAGATATTTGGGCTCAAAATCCACCCGCTCAACCTGCAACACTGTTCGGATTTGCTCTGAAATAATTTGGTCATGCTTATTGTTCACCAACAGAGAGCATTTGCTGGGACTTAGTAGTTGCCCCGAGCATTGCTCAAAAGTGTCACGGACCCCACTAACAACCTGTGCTTGCTCCACCATAGCTTTAAAAAATAGCAGGCTATCATCCGCAAATAAAAGATGTGACACACTTGGAGCTCTCCGACAGATCTTTACTCCTTCGATAAGACCATGAGTTTCTTTATGCTTCAAGAGAGTAGATAAACCATCAACAACTAGCAAGAACAATTATGGTGAAAGCGGATCACCTTGTCGTAGGCCACGTGAAGGGGAGAAGGAGTGCGAGAGCACCCCATTGAAGCGAACCGAGTAGCGTACAGTTGAAACACAAGTCATGATCCACTATACCCATTGACTTTGAAAGCCCAACTTCTCCAACAAACTTTTTAAAAATCCCCAATCAACATGGTCATACGCCTTAGACAAATCCAGCTTATAAGCACAAAAGTTCTTGCCACTCTCCCTCTGAATGGCATGAATACACTCAAACGCAATCAAAGCATTATATGTTATTAATCTCCCAGGAACAAAGGCGCTCTGCTCAACAGAAATGATATCATCCAGAATTGTCCGCATCCGGTTAGCCAAGCATTTTGAAATTACCTTATAGATCACATTACACAAGCTGATGGGTCGAAAATCTTTGAGCTCTTCCGGTTCGGATCTCTTCGGAATCAGAACAATAGTAGTATCATTTACCCCTGGAGGCAAGTAGCCATCCTGGAAAAAACCTTGAAATGCAGCAATCACATCATCTTTCACCACCTCCCAGTGTCTTTGATAGAAGCGTGCCGGAAAACCGTCAGGCCCGGGAGCCTTCAGTGGTCCCATCTGAAATAAAGCGTCCGAGATCTCCTCCCTGAGAACTCCTTGCCCAAATCCTGATTCATAAGTTCAGTTAACTTTGGTTCAATAAGATCAAGAAGCTCAGTAGGTTGCACATTAGGATCAGCCGTGTATAAATCACTGAAAAAATCTGCCGCCATCCGTTGCATCTGTCTGGGGTCCTCACACCAGTCACCATCGGGGTCCTTTAATTTCTTAATCTTATTCTTACGAGCCCGCCAGACAACCTATTTATGAAAATAACTCGTATTGCAATCTCCCTCTTTAAGCCAACCAATTCGTGACCTTTGCAGCCACATCATCTCGTCCCTATATAGCAATTCATCCATACGGTCAGATATCTGACGAACCTCCCTGGCACTACACAATGGGTCAGCCCTTGCTTCTTCCAATTTTGCACGTAGCACCTCCAGCTCCTTTGTGACCAAGCTGAAATTATCCCGGCTCCAAGAACGTAAAGTGTTTCGCACATGCTTCAGAGCAACCACTACACCACCCAGCCCTTCTCTGTTAGCATTTGTACACCAGGCGTTCTTGACTTCCATAGCCAGGGACTCTAGACGTTCCCACATTATTTCATACCGAAAGATCCTTGGTTTATGTCGTTCCCAACTTTCTTTCCTCACTTCCAAAAACAATGGACAGTGATCTGAGCGTGACGACACCAGATAATGTAGGGTGACATCGCCAAATAGATCACGCCATTCCGGGCTCGCTACAGCTCGATCCAGTTGAACCTTGACATTGTCGTCACCCCTTCGCCCATTGTCATAGGTATAAGTCGGCCTGGGCAGAAAAAACCGAAAACCGAGAACCGAACCGAACTAACCGGAACCGAAACCGAACTAACCGAACCGATCGGTTTCGGTTCCAAGTTCGGTTCCAGGTTCCCAGGAACCGAAATTAGTACGGTTAGTTCGGTTCCAGTACTCGGTTAACCGAAATGACCTAAAATAACCGAAATTTGTAAAGGCCCAACAAATACAGCCCAGCCCAAAACAAAACCCTAACATCCATCCCTCATTCACTCTGCACCCGACGACCCCCGACCCCGACCCCTACGCCGCCACCCGCAAGGCCGCGACTGCGCGACACCCGCACTCCTCCCCTTCGGCCCTCTACTCACTCCTCCCCGACCCCGCACCCGTTGGCGCTATGAGCTCACTCCCTCTCCCACGACGGCGTCCGGTGGCACCCGCTCCCCCTCCCGCGACGACGTCTGGCGGCTTCCACTCCCTCTCCCGCAACGGCGTCCAACAGCGCCCGCTCCTACGACGGCGTCTAGCGGCGCCAGGTTCCTCTCCCCCGACGGCGTCTCCCGCAACGGCGTCCAGCGGCGCCTGCTCTAGTGCTCACTCTCCCCGATGGCTTTACTGTGATTTCGGTTTTCTCGGTTAGAACCAAGACCGAACCGAATTACCCGAAACCGAAGTTCGTCGGTTCCATGTTTTCGAAGGAACCGATCGGTCCCTCAATCTCAGGTAACCGAATTTGCTTAGGAACCGGAGAACCAAACCGATCGGTTTCGGTTAACCGAATGCCCAGGCTGAGGTATACGGTGAAAGATCTCTAGTGTTTTGGGTAATTGATGAAACCTAAGTACTAACCTAACTCTAAGTGTGAGTAGGTTTAGTACACTATGGAGAAGATGAAGGAGACAAGTGATGGAGCTAAGGAGGCTAAGGAAAAGCAATCAAGAGCTCACACTTGCAAATGAAGGAAGAAGGAGGAAACCCTAAGCTATTCAAGGCAAAGGTATTGATAGGGTTTTCTATTTTGGTGATCAAGACACCTAGTGGGTGTGATCACATTTAGGATAGGTAACCGTACTATAAAGAGGAGAAAATAGTTAGTGGTTACACCTATCAAGTGTCATTAGGTGATCATCCATTGCATTGCATCTAAAACCTAATGAGCAACCCTTGTAAAACTTGTTAAAATATGCCACACACATGCACAAGTTAGTGAAACACTTGGTGTTGGCACATGAGATCAAGGGAAGCAAAGAGAAGGAAATTCAGAGCAAAACAGAAGCTCCAGACCAGTTGTGCTTGAAGCACCGGACCATGGCAAGTGGTCCGGTGGCTACTCCCGGCACTGGCCAAGCAACTGAGGAAGCTCCGGACCAGAGCTCATGTGAAGCGTCGGACCATAGACGAGAGGTCCGGAGGCTCGGTCAATAGTCAGTAGAAGACCAAGACACACGTCGGACCAGACGTATTGGTCCAGTGGTCAGCATCGGACAAGTGGTCCGGAGCTCGAGTGCTTACTGGACTCAATCTTTGGCAGGAGCAAAGGCGTCAGACCAGGGCTCCGGACCAACGTCCGTACAATGACGAGTGGTCCAACAGTGCCAGTTTTCAGCGTAGGTGGAGGCTCCGGACGACTCGGCTTAGTCCGGTGGACTAGTCCGGAGGTCAGGTCCGAAGCATAGGTGCTTACCGGACTCTGGCTTCTGGCTGAGGCAAAGCGTCGGACCAGGTTTTGGACTAAGGCACCGGACCAAGGCGAGTGGTCCGGTGGTGCCTGTCAGCGAGCCAACGGTCAAGTTTTCAAAGCGTCGGACCACCTGCTTTGGTCCGACGGTGACCTTCAAAAGTGGTCCGGTGCTCACATTCACCAGCTCCAAAAAGAGAAAAATGGCTAGTTTCTTTGAGGGGGCTATATAAGGGTATGTGACTGGTTCTAGGAACCTCTCTTGCACATTTGGACATTGCATACTCTTGTTGAGCAAACCACACACACTCCCACTCATCTCTCTAGTTGATTGTTCATCCATTTGAGAAGATAGAGTGATCAAGTGCATTGCATGAGTGATTCATCTTAGTGGCACTTGGGAGTTGATACCATTGCTAGTTTCTTGTTACTCTTGGTGATTGCCTTCACCTAGACGGTTTGGAGCAAGCGGTGTGGATTCGAGAAGCTTGGTGTTGTGCTTCGTCGACCACAAGTGGTGATTGTGAAGGGGTTCTTGTGCCTTCCCCGCGGGAGATCACAAAGGTAACTCTAGTGGATTGCGCGTGTCTTGGAGTGCTCTTATCTTGTGTTGGTTGTGAGGCACCCGGTGACGGGTTTGGCGTGTGATGCCAATTAACTCTTGAACCTCCAAGTAAGTGAGCCGACACAACAAGGACGTAGCTAGTGGGCAAACTAGTGAACCTTAGTGAAAAATCAAGTGTCATCTTTGTGTTCTTGGTGATCTCATTGTGATTGGATCAATCCTCTACTCGGTGGTATACTTCTCCAATCCATCTCTTTCATTCTTGCAAGTAGCATATTAGGTTGTGCCTAGAGGGCTCCTATACTTGCATAGGAATTGAGTGATCCTAGCTATATTAGGTTAGAAATTGTGGTTAAGAGGCTTCGCATATCTTAGTTTGCTATTGCTAGTTGAGCTTCGCCTTATTGAAGTCTAACTTGTTGTTGAGAATTGTTTTAGAATTTCGATTTAGGCTATTCACCCCCCCTCTAGCCGTTGGGATAGGACCTTTCATAAGGGAGTCCAGAAAATCCCAAATCTGTAAGCTCACAATCAGCTAGCGCATCCCGAAAAGCAACCATTTGACGCTCCGACCTCGGACATGCCAAAAAATGCTCATAGCCCCACAAGGCTTCATTGAAGTCACCAATTGCCAGCCATGGATCTGTAGACCGACCGTGCAACCGTCGTAGCAACTCACACATAACATGCCTCTGATCTGTGCGTGGCTCCCCATAGACAAACGTGATCCGGAACCTCTCCGCCGACGGATTCTCCCTCACATAGACATCTATATATCTTTGGTGCTTCTCAATCAATGTGACATCTATTGACTCATGCCAGAAAAGAGCGAGACCACCACCTGACCTCACACTGTCCACCATGACGCAATGTTTTAGGCCCAATATCCATCTCAAATTAGACAACCGAACACCTGTCATGCGTGTCTCCGATAAGAAGATAAGTGAAAAGATACATAGATGTTAGTGTTCATAAAAAATGAAAAGATACAAGTATCAACCATCTACCCTAGTGTAACCTTTGCATCAATATGAGCATACCTTTTATGGAAATTGATGACAAAGGGGGAGAGATTAGTGAACAAAGATATATTAGTCAAATGGACATTCACTAAAGGGGAAGATACATGGACATGGACAAGGGAACAAGATCAAAGGATCAAAGTCTTGGACTAAGAGATGCACACAAGTAGGGGGAGCAAGCTCATGAACTTGATTGATTGCATTTGATATGTGCATATTCATGTGCTTGCTTGCATATTGCATAAGTCTTATCTTTATATGCACGCTTGTGTGGTGTATGCTAGTTATAAGATTTGAATGATAACTTGATAAACTAGCATGCATAGGTTGGTAAGCTAGATAGTTGATCTAATAAGTGGTATCTAGAAACCTTGCTTATAATGTTGATCTCATAAGGGTTTCTAGTGTTTTTGTGCTATCTAGCTAACCATGGTGGTGCTAAGGATGAACTTCAAGTGGAACTACAATGAGTATCTTCAAAGGTTTATCCTATAACCCTTCGCATCACTTAGTAGTGCTAGCACTCCCAAAACTCCTATTTATGCATGTGTGCAAGGCTTAAAACAAATCTTGTTGAGCACACATGTAGGGGGAGCTATCACTACCAAGTTGGATTTTGTGGCATTTATCCAAATCTTGACATAGAGCTTAAATGTTGGATAAATGGCATAATGCCCAAAAATGATCTTAATTTCCATATCTTTGTAGAGTTGTCATCAATTACCAAAAAGGGGGAGATTGAAAGTCCCTATGTGATTTTGGTAATTGAGTGACAACCTAGGTGAACTAATATGTGTTTAAGTGATATATACACAGGAGATTAGTTCACAGGTGATTGTGTGATGAAGGAGCTTAAGTGCACATGAGACATGACATGGAGTCATGTGACCAAGGTGGAGAAGATCAAGATGAGGCTTGGCTTGATGGACTGGTTGCAAGTGTGAAGGGCAAGTGAGTGATGCTTGGCGTCGATGGACCAACGCAACGGTGAAGAGCAAGTGAGGTCAAGATCGATGAACCAATACGGTCATGTGATGATATGAAGTGGATCATATCATTTGACAAGTGGTTGGCGCATGTGTTGCATCAACATTGGAGAAGGAGATGGAATGGAATGCGCAAGGAAAAGGTATAACCATAGGGCATTTCATTTCACCGGTCATAGGTGTGTAGAGAAGTTTATGACCGGGTTTAGGATAGATAGCCGTACTATCAAGAGGAGGAAACTTGTTTGCATATCGGTTATCTAGTGCCACCGTGAGCGATCTAACTTTGCGATCCATTAGGATCGAGTGGCGTGGTGAGACCAAGTGAAAATGCTTTGAAAATATTTGTGAAAATGCTAACACACTTGCTTAAGTGATGGAACACTTGGATGTTAGCACGTTGAAGCAAAGGTGGAAAAAGAAGAAGTGATTTTGGTCAAGACAGAGGGTGTCGGATGCTGCAGCTGAGGGCGTCGGACGATGACGTCAGCATGTCGTCGCGTCCGTCGACGCAACAAAGAGCTCCAGAATCAACCGCAGGGCGTCGGACGCGTCTGACGGTTGAGCGTCGGACGCTAGGGAGCGTCCGGGAATATTTCTGAGGAATTTTTCCAGAAACCCAAGAGCAATGAGTTTGCGCCGGACGCTGAGGCGCAGTGTCCGTCGCAAAACAACGGAGCGTCCGTCGGGCTTCCAGAGAGCTCTGCAAGAGAGAAGTTTGAAGACAGGCGCCGGACGATGAAGGTCAAGGCGTCGGACGCTGGCGACGGAGCGTCCGTCGCCCCTGCAGCAGCCCAACGGCTAGTTCTGATAGGGCGTCGGACGCTGTGATGGAGCGTCCGTCGCAACATAAAGGAGCGTCTGTCGCCTACGAAGAGTGCCCAGTGAAGGGGTATAACGGCTAGTTTCTTGGGGTTTCTATAAATAGACTTGGTGGCTGGCCTTGGCCGGTGACTGAGCACCCTTGGGCCTTGGTGGCTTGTGTAGGTATGCCTGGGAGCCCTCTAACTCACTCATACTTGATAGTGTTCATCCGATTGAGTGAGAGAGCGATTACTAGTGCGTTGATTTGAGAGATAGCTTTGTGTGGCACTAGGTGATTGTGTTGCAAGCTCGTGGTGCTTGTTACTCTTGGAGGTTGCCACCTCCTAGACGACTTGGTGGTTGTGGCTCCGTCGAAGCACGCAAGAAGCTTGTGCGTGGCTCCGAAGAAGAGCTTTGTGAGGGGAATTGTACTCGCCCGCGGGAGATCGCGAAGGGCAACTCTAGTTGAAGGTATCGTTGAGTGCCCTCATCTTGTGTTGGTTAGGCGGCAACCCTTGAGGGGGTTAGGCGAGTGAGGCCTGTAAAAAGTCATAAACCTCCAAGTGAGTGAGCCGATACAACGGGGACTAGCTTGGTGGCGACCAAGTGAACCTCGGGAGAAAAATCACCGTGTCAACCTTGTGTACATCTTCTCGGTGGTTTGCATTCTCCAAATCACTAGCTTGTATTTACTTTCATATACTTGTGCTAGTGAGTAGTTGTTGCTCTTGTGACTAGTTTAGCTTGTGTGGCTTGCCTAGTTACCTTCTAGCTTGTGTAGCTTAGAAGTAAGATCTTGAGTGACTAATTGGCTTGAGTAGCCTTGTTAGTCACATTGCTTAGTTTGTGTAGCTAAGTAAGTTGAGCTCTCTAGTTGACTTGTGTAGTCTTGCTAGAGAGCATTGCTAGTGAGCTTAGGTACTTTGTGCTTTGCTTACTAGTATGAGTAGGAGCTCCCGGTTTGCTTAGAGTACTAGTTGCTTAGGTTTATGTGACCTTGCAACCTAGACTTGTTTAGGTGAGCCTCCTAGCTTGGTACCTTAGTTAGCATAATAGACATATTTGCTAGGTGCTAGAGTTATAGTTAGAGGGGTGTAGTCTTGGCTAGACCGATAGCTTTAATTCCACATTTGTTTCGGTTAGCCGCTGCGCTTAAGTTTTAGAAAAGACTATTCACCCCCCCTCTAGTCCGCCATCTCGACCTTTCAATAACGCCCGATACTACTGAGAGCAAGCAAAAGCCCGACAACTTTGGATGTATATAGATGTGTTTTAGGTGTCGATCAAGTGTTCTCTTTTAGCTCCTTCACCACTCCTCCCTCGTTCACTCGCGAGCAACCAAGTGCTGGTGCAATGCTTGCCACCAAGCTATCTCCCCACCTGGCTTTGACCGTGGTGTCCCTGCCAATGGAAATGCTATCAATGCCCAAACTAACACTAATATGTTGGTTGTCGCCAATGTTTATCTTAGCTTCTGTAATGGACAAGCATGATATTGAGCACTGCTTGTGACGGGTCTCACCACATCCAGTTCATCGCCCCCATTGAAAGGATCAAGATTCCCAAGAGGGGGGGGTGAATTGGACTCTTTTTAATTTCTAGACAAGAATTAAACCTATCAAGAGCCAATTAACCCCTAGTGCCTACCGTTTGTGTGTCCTAGCTAGAAAGCGGTAGCAAGCCAAATGAAAGCGAAAACTTCCTACACAATTCTAGTATGAATTGAAAGACAAGTGCGGAAAGTAATGCGGTATGAAAGAGCTAGGGAAAGAGATGCTTGACACGGCGATGTTTTGCCGAGGTATCGAGGAATCGACACTCCCCCTAGTCCTCGTTGGAGCATCTCGCAAGGTATAGCTCCCCCTCAATCCCGCGCAAGATATGAGTGCTCTCTACGGGCTGATTCTTCGCCACTCCGGCTCGGTGAATTGCCCACAACCGATCACAAGTCGATGGAGAAGGGCCGCCGACAATCTTTCGGCGATCATCTTCCTCCGAGCACCACCGGACCATCTAGGTGATGTCGATCACCAAGAGTAACAAGCCTCGATCTTCGCTTGACCCACTCAAGCTTCACAACTAGAGAATGCACACTTGAACTCTTGGATGAACTAGAGGAGAGGATGGATGGATTAGCGAATCACTCTCTCTCTCTCTCTAGGGCTCTTGCTCTCTTCCCAACCTTCTCAAGCAACTCAGCAACTGAAATGAGCAAAGGCAAGGTGGGAAGGCAAGGGTTGGGCTATAAATAGCCCCTTTGAAAAACTGCCTCGGGCTAAAGAAATCTCACAGATTAAATTGGCGACGGACGCTCCGATGCCTAGGCGATGGACGGTCCGTCGCCCTGCCCAATGGCTAATTCTGAACCTCGGTTTAGGCGACGGACGCTCCTGCGCAATCCGACGGACGTTGAGACACCAGCATCCGACGCCCCTTGCCGAGTTAGTCTGAAAACATGCCCACTGGAAGGCCGACGGACGCTACCCCAGCGTCCGACGTCTTGGCGACGGACAGCGTCCGACGCCCTCTGAAACTCAGGGGCTTACACTGGGCAGCCGACGGACGCTACGTCATGCTGGCGTCAGCGTCCGACGCGACGGACAGCGTCTGGCGCCTTCAGACTCAGCGTTCGACGCCCAGTAATGAACACTTTCAACTCCGGTTTTCGTCGCGATGAATACGGAGGTTGTTTTAGGCTATCTTACGGTCACCATAGGCTTGCTTAGATCTAAGGAAGTTAAGTGTGCACCACACCTAAGTCATGAAGCTCTCCTAAGTCAAGCTACTAGTCTTAACCCCTCTTGATAGTACGGTCAAAGATCAAATAGAAGCCCTATCTATTTCTAAGTGTCCTTCATCACCTTATGGCACTTAGCCTATCATTCTAGGGTCTTCATCATGTCTCTTTGAAATCCGAAACGATATCCATCTTGAGGGCTAAGTGATAACCATTTATGCCCATTCATGTTGATCACTATGGCTAAGCTACGCATAACCTCTACAAAATACACGTTAGCCATAATAATCGCTAATTGTCGTTAATCACCGAAACCAATAGGGCCATGATTCTTCACCCGTCATCTTGCCGTTGTCAATCACCGTTATCGACCATTATATACCATCCTATACCATTCTTCCTGTAATCCCAAAGATGATATGAAGACTTTCCGAAGACAATACCCCAACTCCAAACCCTAGCTAAACCCTTGCTAGAGGTCTTGACCACTCACCTAAGATAGGGAACCTGAATGTGTAAATCAAATAACAAGAAATATGCAACTGTCATCCCTCATCCCTAAAGTCGTGGACCGAGGCGAAAATTTCCGCCATATGCATCGGACCCTCATCCCTAAAGTCGTGGTCACGACTAGAGAGCATCCGCCAAGTGTCACCGAAAGCTGTACAGAGAGAGCAATGATGAGAAAAGAGAAACACTATCTAGATGTCACGTGGATTTCATGGGCTAGTGTCATCAACATCATCACACCATGTCAATTGCCACATATTGACATGGGCAACATGGACATGTGGTGTACAATTGGATAAGTTTAAATGACCTAGAAATATGTTTTCGGAGTTAAGAGATTTATGGGCTAATGGTGTATTTAATATTATAAACTTAGGAGTACCTAGGTGGATATTTAACACAAAGGGAAAATTATACACCCAAAATTTTGTGGAGGACTTGAACATGCAAGGCCGGTCCTTCGTCGATAGCCTCAGGTGGAAGGATGTGTAAATAATGGCCGCAGTTTGCACGTGGGATCCGTGCCAAAAAAAAGCAGCCAATGACATACCCAAGGTATTGCATTTCAGCTGCAGTTTGTCTGTGCTGGATCGATCCCAGGATCAATCATGTCAAACACATGCGATTTGGTTTTTGAGTTTCGCGTTTAGTTTCTTGTGAGTGTTCCCTGCATCATCTGAAAAGTTTATTGAGAAATGAAAAACCAGTGCCTGCCGGCCATCTACCTTTAATATTTCAGTTTCGTTTATCTCTTAAAAATCTACAGGAAGCTACATATAGTTTGGGCAGATGTTCCTCTTCTTACATTGCGTTTTCGAGAAAAAAAAAGCTCGGGTTCGTAGATGAACAATTGGATACGGGTGTGTGGCACTTGCGTATGCCTGAGCACAGGACAGAAGATCTCATATTTATAATTATACAAGAAACCATTTCTATTCCAAGCTTAAAAAATTAAATAGCTCTACAACAAAGCGCTGATTGGTTACATATATTAACTTGCGTAGCCATTTTTATCCTTGCAGTATATCTAGTTCTGAATTAGACAATATCTAATTCTGAATTAGTCAATACAATTTGATGTTGTTAAGTTCAACTGAATAGAGAGCTATACATTACTATACGCTTGATTATTTGTATGCATAAGCATTTAGTTTACACACTGGGTGTATAGTGGATGCAACATAATACTTGTATAGCTAGATAGTCAATTTCTAGAGGACAACAAAATGCAAATCCAACCTGCTTTAAGGATAGTGCTAGCTTGTGTAAAGTTATATGCAGCCAACCAAACAGTCCAACTTACATCCCCTTAATGTGGAGAAAAAGGGGGTACAAGCAACCAATCAGCCCTGTAGGTGTTATCATAATGGCAGGTTCACGGGGATGGCAAACTATTTGATATTAGAAGACGTTTTTGCTATGCATTTAGATATGGTAGATACATAGTAAAAGTAACATATCTGAAATAAAACTGAAATGACATACGAAAAGAAGGGAGTACAAATGCTTCTTAATAGACCTCTTAACATAAAGCATTAATAGCACGACATAGTATCAGAAGTGACATTTAACAAAGTAGGTAGACTATAACGTTTGTTTTGTCTCGTTTCTTCCCTGCACGCACTAAATTACAGGGTTTCCAGGTTTCCACGAAAATATTAGCGACAGTTGAGCTCAAAAGCGCATGAGTAAATGCGACACCATCCCCAATCAGGAACTGTGAATTTCAGTTGGTGACCAACAGTCACCATTGCCTCCACTCCATCTGCAAAGTAAAGGATTATCAAACTAAAATCTTGGGAGTGGAATAACAGACCAACATTCTAACAAATTGATACTTTCCATGACAATTCCATACAAGGTGATATACAACATAGAAGTAGCAGAAAGCCAGTAGCAACTAATAACAGTATTGAATTTTCAAAATACAACGTGCCTGCAGGGTTTATCCCTGCGTAACACTCATCCTTAATATAAAATTTAAGCCATATGCCAAACAATAATCTTGAATGAACTGGAAATACTCCCTCTGTTAGTCTGTTTCAAATAAATCAATTCCTAGAGCTATCATAACTAACTTTTACAGGAAAGAACACCAAATTAGTACCATTAGATAATCCATCAACTATATTTTCATAATGTGCTCATTTGGTGTCACAAATGTTTGTACTTTTTCAATTCAGTCAAACATAAAAAAAAGTTTGACATAACACAACTTTAGAAATTGATTTATTCAGGAGACAAAGGTAGCAGTAATAACCCTGTTAATGCTACTCGGTGACCAACCAGAGTTGGTATACATTGTAGAGAGCATATCTATGAGGCGTGTTGATTAGTACTAATATAGTAACCTGTTCATGTTGCTTCCCACATCTCTAGCTGTCTCTTCTCCCAGAAAACAGAATGCACTAGAGCTCAAGCCTGAATCCTGAGTCACAGTGAATCAAAATGTCAGATTATAGCCACCTCTTAGAGCATCTCCAACAACTCCTTAAAATTTACTTGGCAAATCCTATGGTTTAGCAAGTGAAAAAAATGCCTATCTCCAACAAGTTGGTATTTACCAAGTGCGATTTACCAAGTTGCTAACGAGTACGGAGATTTACTAAGTCCGGGGCAATGTTTACCAAGTTGGTAAATATACCAAGTAGATTTAAGGAGTTGTTGGAGAGGTGTTTTCGTGTTTTTTCCAAAAAAAATAAGAATACCATGTGGATTTGAGGAGTTGTTGGAGATGCTCTTAATGCAGCATTTTCAATTAGAATTGGTGCACACCACAACATGAAATTCAACTCTTTATGGCAACCATTTTTCAAGGTACACTTGTTCTTTTCCAGCTAAAGTAATCCTCTTGAACATGTAATAAAAGCAAACTTGCTTCAGCTTGCAAAGATGTATTTGAATTAAACTGATTGTAGCCCTATACAAAGTGTAAGACAAAACATTGCTGTCCTACATGACCCTTCGGGGAAAAAAAATTCTATGTGCATCAAGTTCAGATTCTGACATAGTATTTAAGAAAACCATATATGTGGTACATAGACATACAAGTTTAGAAAAAAAACTAATATTATCATAGAATAGTATAGAAAAAAATAACTTTCATAATTATCAATTTGAACTGCAAAATGCAATACCGATATCAAGAACAAAAGAGAGTATTTCATAAAACCTACTTGATAAAGCTTCCCAGGCACCTTTAGCGTTCTTGCTTTGATCATTTGGTCCTCAGCTGCTTGGGGCCCTTTTGGATTGCTTCCTGGGACATCATCCTGGTGAACAGCAGCCCCAGCAGTCATCTCCATTCCTGCACGAAAGCATATCCTTAAGTATAACTGAAACACTGGGTACTGGAGTATCATACAGGCATAAGAGTCCTCAACTCAGCTGCATGTATGATGTCCTAACATGCATGTTACTACGGAAAATTGAGAGGTACACTTAATTTTCATGTGTTTACTTCCCAATGATATCAAGTTTTTAGAATTTTTTAATGGAAAACATACTCATGTGACCAGTACACAAGTTTTATGCAGCTGCTTAAGTTAGTTCTAAACTAAAATGCAAACAAAGAAAACAGGTCCAAAGAAGCAGGAGTGGAAAAGTAACAACTATCACATCATCTCTAAACTAGTTTAAGGAAGACAACATTCACGGGGTCAAGTCAGATTAAGCCAGCAAAATAACCTTCATGAGTCAAGGGATCATCCTGATAGAACAGTTGAGAGTTGAGCATCCCTTTTATGTATTCACAAGGAAAAATGAATAGTTTTAGGGACCAGAGGTGAGGGCTAAGCCTTTCCACATTTGCAAATAATCATGCACGCTTATAATTATTCATGAATTAGTTTCTCAAGAGATCAAAGGATATTTAGCATGTCTTGAAGTTTAACAGACACTTGCTGGTGGCCAAGAAGCAGAAGGACACTTGATGTAGTACACAGGTTTAAGCAAATGTTTGGTATTTTCTAAACTAATGTGCAAACAAGCGGTAAGAGAATCATCAAATAGATCGAAAGAATAAACCCACATGTGTGTATTATGAGCCAAAAATGTTCAATGAAGGACAGCAGAATGCAACAAGCCAAAATATAAAAACAAATTAATGAAACTGAAATGTGGCAGCACCGCAGCTCAAGATATCACAAATATAAACACTCGAACCATAGCAGTGAATAAATTTCAGGGTTCAAACAGCAGATGAAGGCCAGTCTTGTTTCAAAATAATACAAAAATGTTACAGGAAGTTGGAAGTTATAAAATCAAGCAATTGTTGTTGCAAAAATGTTAGGGTACAATATTAGCAAAGAGGCACAAGGGATAAGGTTCATATACTAACTAACCAAGATGTAAGCTACTAAGCAAAATGCCACAAGTGATAATAGAGAATGAAAGTGGAAGATAATGGACATGTCAAAAGTTATTTTAGCCACTCAAAACAGAGGTGGACCAAAAGGCTCCAGCACATTTCAAATTTTGTAAATATCCCAGAGAGCAGGTGGAAATAGTAATGCATCGTAACTTAAGTACTGACAATGAAAATTGCGATGTACCTTCAGTGCAAGAACTCTCAATGGAATGTTTGGGATTAGGCATCGAACACTTTCCAGCTTGTATACATTCCTCTGAAGTATATCAGATAAACTCGTCAGATGTTATGCAGACAAGGACCAATGCAATGAAAACAGTGCTCCTCTGTACTCTAAATGCTTGCACATAAGTTGAATGCCATGGCATACACTAGCGCGCACGCTACTTGATCCTAACAGCATATGATGCATTGGTGCATGCACAAGAAAGATAAGTATTACCAACAAGTTCGGCCAATCGGGTCATTGTTACTGCCTCAAGTGGTATGCCTGTAAAGAAAAAACGACTAAGCACAGATGTAAGGAATAAAACCAATTAATAATTTAGTGTTCCAAGGCTAAAGAGGATTAATTGTAGCAATGTTAAGGAAGAGACCTGAATGACTTGTCCCCTGGCTTGAAAGCAGCCTGTACAATGGAACATGATGTGTGTGACAGCCAAAAAATCAAACAGAAACAGAGAAAACAAGAAGAGTATTAATCTCCTCTGTCCACACTACCTCTTCATGGTGAGAAAGGATCGAGCAAGAGCATCTGCTGGCATCCTGCTCTTCTTTTTATGCCCTTTGTGACACCTTGACCTGGAAAGATTAAGGAAGACGTTAATACCACTACCTCCTGGTACTGGAAATAAGATAGTAGTAGGAAGGATATGACATACCTCAGCCAAATGGGGAGAACATTAGCTGGCTTGGCTAAGCAGAGTGGCAATTGGCACAGCTCATTGAACTCTGGAATCTGAGCTACCAATTCACCCACAATCTCTGCTGCTTTGATCCTTACGAGAACCCAGTCGATGGAGCCGCTGGTGTTTGTGTAAAAGGAGGAGATGCTCGTAAACTTGCATTGCATTGCCAAACTTTATGAAGTAGGCAAAGGTTGGGGACATACGACACAAAAAGCGTCAGGATCTACGAACACCTCGGGCTATTACCCGAAATTCGATATCCAAAGGTGTGTCAGTCGATTTGACCAGTTAATCGACAAGGACGATAACTAGAACAAGATCCAAACAAGACAACGGCGATACGCCCGGATGTCAAGACTCAGACTTGATCAGGATAACTAGAGCAGAGCTGAACGAGATAACAGCGATGCGCCCGGATGTCAAGGCTCAGATTACTCCCACGCGGAACTTGCAAGGGTTTGACGGAGATCAAGGTGATGCAGCCCGTCAAAGCTTGAAGAACTCGTAGATAAACTAAGACTAACGCAATAAAGGGTAAATTGCAGTAAAGGTAAATAAGTGTAATTGATTTGTTTGATAGATTGATTGTTGTCTTTCACGACCCCTAGGTACATATTTATACTCCAGCAATAGGAGTTGTAAACAGACACGACTCGTACTTTTCCAAAACAAACTCCTACCTTAAAGGGCATAACTGACTCGCGCAGGAGTCGGACCCAAATAACAATATTATTTTCCTAAACAGACACCTTTATTTTTAAGGAAACAAACGACTCGTGCAAGAGTCAGACTCAAACTTCTATAATAATACTGGTATGAAATCACCAGTTTCCCTATGTCTTCTTTTCGATGAAACTTTCCATCGGCAGACTCTTCAATCCGCAACTTCCTTTCATTTCTATCGGCGATCCCTTGCCGACGTCAACCGCCACGTCACCCTGTGCCCATCGGCATTCCATGTCCATTGGCATCGGCAATACTTTCCAATAAGTAACTTTGCATTTCTGGTAACTTGTCTTCACCAACTAATTCTTATCGGCAAGAGTCGTCCAACTCCCATCGGCAATATCCTTATCGGCAATACCCTTATCGGCAAGAAACGTCCAGCTTCCATCGGCAACGAACTTAACCTTTTCGCAACATCTACCCTCATCGGTAACATTGACTGACGACCTCCCAATGCTGATGGAAAACGGCTACTGATCAATGCAAGTCTTAGCTCATTTGACACATACCGAAAAACGGTGTCAACACATGCCCCCCAATTTCGGAGTGTAGAATATTTTACGCGCCGAAATTCTCTCTACTATAACCTCTCCTTCCAAGATACTTGCACGACCTCCTCGATTACCGCGTGCAAGACCGCAATTTATTAATAAAATCCCGCGACGACAGCGCGAACAGTTGTAAGCCCAATCATATCTCCTCGATTGCTGCACATACTTGTTGCATACCTCTCTACATTTCTGCTCAGTGCAAAGAAAATTCCAAAATACTCCTGACCACGCTTATAAAAGTTACCATCATCCAATCTGTCTTTCACTCTGAACCCACTTTTATTCACCCGTCCTCTTCTTCAACCTCGGCGGCGACTCCGAAGAACAGTCCAGCGAACTCAAGCAGCGGCGTTTTCTTCCAGCAGAATACGAATCACAAGGATTTCCTCAACTTCAATGGCGATCCAGTTCGATGTCCCCAGAGTAAATCCGCTTCTTTCTCGCTTCATCTTCTGCAAATTTCTTTTCCGCATCAATCTCGTAATTCTTTTCCCCTTTCTTTCTTTGATTTTTTCTGAAACCTAGGAACTGTACAACAAGGTAGTAATCCCCATTGAGCAATCCAATTTCAACTGCCTGGGCCCAATGGGAAATCCTGACCCCACCAATCTGATCAATGCCGAGACCAACCGCATCCCTTTCAAATCCGAGTGCTTTAGCCTAGGGTTATGGAAAGATGCCTTCCGTTCATGGCCTAGACCCACCAAGGGATGGAAGAACTGGTACCTTAGAATAATTAAAACACAGCAAGTTTACTGGTCAGAGCGTAACCTAGATCAGTGCATCATGCTCTCCATTGCCGATATGGAGAAGAATGAGAATATGATGATGGCGGCTTCTTATTTCTGGTCCGATACAATGAATGCCTTTTTATTCAGACACGGACCGGCCACTCCCACTCTTGCCGATGTGCATATGCTTACCGGCCTCGACGTCTCCTCTGCTGATACCCCCGCTTTGTTCAATAGGAAGGCTGAGTATAAAGTGAACACGCGCAATATCGGCGGCTGGACCGTTACATCCAGGAATATCAAAAAACTGGATCGGTAGGTCAGAGGGAGCACGCCATCTTTTTGAATATGTGGCTAGAAAAATTTATCTTCTGTGGCAAAGCAGTTGGACCTACTACCATGCATCTCCCCGCAGCAGAACTTCTTGCCGATGGAACAAGACTCCCTCTCGGCCGATACCTTCTTGGATCGGTATACCACCTCCTGCAGCAAGTGTCCAAGAAGCTATTGCTAGGTGAATCCATTGGCAACCTTGGAGGTCCTTGGTGGTTCGTGAATATGTGGTTGAACGCACACATGTACAAGGTCCTTCAATTTGATCTGTTCAATCAGCAATTCCCAAGGGATATATCGGAAGATTATGTATATGAGGATGATGAATCGGCAACTCGTCCCCCACTCAATTTTGGGGAAGCCATCATAGTGCTACCAGGAACCGATGCCAATGCAAATCAATTCGATAGGTTTTTCCAAACGTTTTACTGTGGAATCCCTGTCGTAGAACGGCTTTGGTGGCCCAATGTTGACGAGAATAACCAATTCCCTCTGTTGTTCAAACTTACCGATTGGAACGTGCCTCAGAATGAAATAATCATGAAGGCCAACATTGTTCCTCGAGCTATTCCAGTTAACATTTTCGGAACTGGGAAGAATGCTCCTCCATCCTTTGAGTTCTATTACCCATCGGTAGCAGCAAGACAACTGGCATTCGGCCAATTACCGATCAAGCTCTGCTACTCTAAGGTGATAAAACCAAGACAAATCATCTCCAGCGCCATGGACTGGAACAAGGTTGTCAATCTCCCTCCCGATGCTGACACATTAGACATCGACCTATCCTCCTGGGCACCAACATCATTCATGACAGAGTTATACAAATCTTGGTGGCAAGAATGGAGAGGCCAACTGTTTGCCAAGTCATCACACTACTATCGACACTTGATCGACACCGATCACGTCATCCCCGATGATGCAGTAAGTTTCTTTATCCTAATGTATCTTACTATTTACTTTTACCATCGGCATCTGACTCTCTTTTACTACAGGTCGACGATCCAATCCCCCGAATGAGCAAGAGTGGCAAGCCCTTCCACCTTCGAGTGATGAGCCCTGTATCGATTATCGGTAATAAAGCTCCTACACTGGCTGCCTTCACTCCTCAGAGGGTCCCTAAGGTCACTCTCAAGCCCAAGCCGACGCCTGCAAAGACCATTGCTACTCCATCGGTTGCCGCCGCCATCTTGGCGCGAGCTTTCGCAGTAAATTTTACTTTTACTTACACCGATCACAAACCGTTCATCGGCAATATTTACTTTATGTAACTTGCACCAAACATTTTCAGGCAGTGAGGCCATCGGCAGCTGCTCTAGACGTACAGACTTCTCCAACTCCTGCTGCCGATGCCCCCCAAGCTTCGCAACCGAAACGGGCCGGCTCACCAACTGCTGCTCCGAGGAAGAAGAGACGTCTAAGGCTAGCCACTCCATCACCACCAACTCCAGTTGCATCACCAACTGTTGATGCGCCAACAGCAGAACCACCATCGACGTCCACTCCTGAGCAGCCGATGGACGAAAGTCCCAACCAGGCAACGATACCAACTCCGCCGGAACCAACCGTAGTAACAGAGACAACATCGGCATCGGCACCAGCACCTACACCCGACAACATCCCCGACCAGAGAATGGCATCACCGCCACAGGAACTAGCCGCCGCAGTAGAGACAACGCCAACAACAACACCAACAGCACTGACCGCTCCTCCTACGGAAGCGTGTTCATCGGAAACCATTGCCGATCTCCAGGATGAGGCCATACCAGCCGACTTCTCAAGTCCCCGACAAGAAATCCACTTCAAGATGGTAAGCCGATTATCTAAAAACTTACAGTATAAACTTATGATCGGCAAATTTTAACTTTTTCCTTTTCAGGCCCAGGACTCTCCCGATAGCCTGTTCTCCTTTGGCGTCAACCTCCCTGACGAAGACGAAGACCAAGAAGGCTCTGCTCCAGCAAATAGCTTGTTCTCCTTCGCTGTCAACCCTCCCGATGAAGACGAAGACGAAGAAAGCTCCGCTCCAATTTTATCGGCAGAGGTTAAACTCAAGCTCGAAACACTACTACCTTTACTGCAACAAGACACATCCCTTCTCGTCCAAGACTCTACTGCAGTGAAGATAGCTTTTAAAGACATCCAAGGCCACCTATCTGCCGATACAGAAGAAACCCTCTTCCAGGCAGCGTTTCTCGAGAGCAAGCAACTCCAATACCAAAGACTCTCTCGTCGCATAGCCGATAGGACTGCTCAATCAAAGCTTGAAGAAGAAATGCTTAAGTTCAAACAAGTTGCTGATGAGAAGCACAAAGACATCGGCCAAGTAGAAGCTTCCGGCGCCAATCTTGAGCAGGAGATCATTCAGCTATTGGCAAGAAAGAAAGAGTTGCAGACCGAACTAAAAAGGGTCGAAGAAGCCCTGAACACAGCTAGCCAAAAGAAAGCTCAACTGCCCGACGCCATTAAGGCCCTGCGACAAGAAAGAGACATGAATGCCCGACAAGCTATCCTTCTGAAAAAGAAAATCAAGCCAGTTGAAGGGTCTGCCAATGATGATGCCAGAGAGATGGAAAAAATAGAACAAATTCGCCTACGTGCGATATCAACCATTCAATCTTTGTTGTAATTCATCATATCGGCAAGTGTAACTGTGATACTTGATTTTGCTTTGTAATATAATGCCATTACGCTTTTTACCGATGCCACATAACTTATTCTCATCGGCATTCGAACGGGTACTCTATGCATCTACCCAAATACTGGGGTAATATTTCTTCAAGTATTTACCGTTGATTGCTCTGGAAAATGCAACTCCCTCAAGAGTTTCTAAAATATAGGCATTGCCAGGAGGAGACTATTTTATCCGATAAGGACCTTCCCAATTAGGAGACCATTTTCCAAACTTAGAACTCTTAGTCCCAATCGGTAAAATCAACTTCCATACCAAATCGCCATCGGCAAATTGCTTCACCTTCACCTTCTTATCATTCCATCTGGCAACCCTTTTCTTATTTTCTTCAATGTTGATCAAAGCCCTTAACAGATGACCTACTAAGTCTTCTAACTCATCCTTCATAAGAGTAACATAATCATCTGTTGTTAATTGATCCTGAAAAGATAATCGCCTGGAACCAGTTTTAATTTCCCAAGGCAGGACAGCATCGTGTTCATAGACCAATTGATACGGCGAAACTTTGGTTGCACCATGACACACCATCCGATACGACCATAGGGCTTCACTCAACACTATATGCCACCTTCTAGGGTTTTCCTCAACTTTGCGTTTGATAAGCTTAATGATTCCTTTATTACTCGCCTCAGCCTGACCGTTAGCTTGAGCATAATAAGGAGAAGAATTTAATACCTTGAACCCCATACTAGCAGCAAATTCATCAAACTCTCCCGATGTGAACATAGTTCCTTGATCGGTAGTAATAGTTTGAGGAATACCGAATCGGTAAACAATATGTTCTTTTACAAAATCTACCATGTTTGCCGATGTTACCTTCTTCAAAGGAATCGCCTCAACCCATTTCGTGAAGTAATCGGTAGCAACGAGTATAAACTTATGCCCCTTACTTAATGGCGGATAAATCTGGCCGATGAGATCAATAGCCCATCCTCTAAACGGCCAAGGCTTGATTATAGGATTCATTGCCGATGCGGGTGCCCTCTGGACATTACCAAACCTCTGACAATCCTAGCACCCTTTAAAATAGTTGAAGCAGTCTTCAAGAATTGTCGGTCAATAATATCCATTCCGCCTAATCATCCATTTCATCTTGAATGCCGATTGATGTGCTCCACACACACCTTCATGGATTTCACCCATCAACTCCTTTGATTCCTCTTTACTAAGGCATCTGAGCAAAACTCCATCAATCGTCCGATAATACAATTCATTGTCAAGGAGCACATACTTGGTGGCTTGGAACCTTAGACGCCTTTCAACCTTCTTAGATGGATCTCTTAAGTAATCGGCAATTTCCTTTTTCTAGTCATCGGCAACCATTACCGATGTCATGACTTCTTGAATCGGCTGATATCCTGAAGCATTCTGTGCTAACCGATTGACCTCTTCATTATGCAATCTAGGAATATGCTCAAGGTGATACTCTTTGAATTCTTTCAATAATTGTAAACATCTCTCATGGTGTGCAATCAACACTTCACTTCCGCATTCATATACTCCAGTCAATTGATTGATCACCAACATAGAATCGCCAAAGATTTTAACAGCATCGGCACGTACCTCCCTGAGTAATTCCAACCCCTTTAGTAGAGCCTGATATTCAGCCTGATTGTTTGTTGAAGTAGCAACAATCGGCAGTGAAATTTCGTATTTCCGTCCATGGGGTGAGATTAAAACAATGCCGACACCTGCTCCTTCCTTGCATGTAGACCCATCAAAGAACAAAGTCCAAGGAGCAATCTCGACAGAACTTACCACATGGCAATGCTGAGTAACGAAATCGGCCATCACTTGACCCTTAACTGCCTTAGCCGATTCATACTTCAGATCAAACTCTGAAAGTGCCAAAATCCATTTGCCGATTCTCCCACTTAATATCGGCATCGACAGCATATACTTAACCACATCATCTTTGCAGATGACAGTGCATTCAACCGACAATAAATAATGCCTTAATTTTATGCAAGAGAAATATAAACATAAGCATAATCTTTCCATGGCCGAATACCTTGTTTCAGCATCTACCAGTCTTCTGCTCAAATAATATACCACACATTCTTTCCCTTCAAATTCTTGAATTAAAGCTGATCCGATAACACCGTCATCGGCAGACAAATATAACTTGAAAGGCTTCCCGTGTTGAGGTGGAACCAAGACTGGAGGGTTTACCAAATATTTCTTTATCTCCTCTAAGGCTAACTGCTGCTCTTCTTTCCATGTAAACTCTTGACCGGCTTTCAGCTTTAACAATGGACTAAAAGATTTAATCTTCCCAGATAAGTTAGATATAAATCTTCTAATGAAATTAATCTTGCCGATCAAGGATTGCAGCTCAGTCTTGTTTGTAGGAGCAACCACCTTATTAATTGCATCAATAGATTTTCTACCGATCTCGATGCCTCTCTGATGCACCATGAAACCCAGAAACTGACCTGCCGATACACCAAATGCACACTTGTTAGGATTCATCTTCAACCCATGCTCCCTCGTGCATTCTAGGATTTTTCGCAAATCGGCAAGATGCTTTTCAAAACTTCCAGATTTAACCACCACATCATCAATATAGATTTCGACTATCGTGCTGATATACTTATGAAAGATGAAATTCATTGCTCTCTGATAAGTAGCACTGGCATTCTTCAAGCCAAAAGTCATGACAACCCATTCAAATAAACTGACATGACCTGGACATCTGAAAGCAGTCTTGGATATGTCTTCTTCAGCCATAAATATTTGATTATATCCAGCATTACCATCCATGAAGCTAATAATTTGATGTCCAGCAGCAGCATCAATCAGTAAATCAGCAACGGACATCGGATAACCATCCATTGGTGTAGCCTTGTTGAGATTCCTGAAATCAATACAAACACGAAGTTTTCCATTCTTCTTATACACAGGAACTACATTATAAATCCAATCGGCATATCGACATTGCCGAATAAATCCAGCTTCAATTAACTTCGTAATTTCAGCTTTAATGTCAGGCAACACCATAGGATTGCATCGGCGCGCAGGTTGCCGATGTGGTTGGAAACCAGTCTTAATAGGTAACCGATGTTCAACTAACGATCGGTCTAAACCAGGCATTTCTGTGTAGTCCCAAGCAAAACAATCTTTATATTCCTTTAATAAATCAGTCAACTGTTGTTTACATTGGGAATCTAACTTAGCACTAATAAAAGTGGGCCTACGTTTACTACCATCACCGATGTCTATCTCTATTAAATCATCGGCGGATGTGAACCCCTGTCCCAGTTTTCCATCATCAGCGAACCGATCCATTAAAACTCATCTTCAGGACCGACTGCTTGGATCGGTATGATGCGGTAATCGGCAACTTTGAGGAACTTCGTGTCCCAAGCTTCACCTGATATGCATCTGGTTTGCTCATAAGTTTCCGATTCTGCCGACACAACAATCGACGGAGCCTCACTCTGGACGACCTCAATTTTGTCTCCGACCCACTACACGAGGCTTTGATGCATGGTGGAAGGAATACAACAATTGGCATGGATCCAATCCCTTCCTAGGAGCAAGTTATAGGTGCCTTTGCCACTAATCACAAAAAACGTCGTCGGCAAAGTCTTACTACCAATAGTCAATTCAACACATACGGCTCCCATGGCTGGTGACACATTGCCTTCAAAGTCTTTGAGCTTCATGTCCGTTTTGACTAAGTCTTGGTCACCTTTTCCAAGCTTCCTGAACATGACGTATGGCATTATGTTGATTGACGCCCCACCATCCACCAGCATCTTCGTTACAGGCTGTCCATCTATCTTGCCCTTAACGAACAGAGCCCTTAGGTGCTGCCTTTCATCATCAGCAGGTTTCTCAAAGACAGCCGCCATAGGATCCAACACCAATTGTGCCATTTCAGCAGCTCCTTCATCATCGCTGACAGGCGCCATGAACTCCATCGGCAATATAACGACCATATTGATTTCTGCCGATGGATCCCTATCCTTGCGTTTTGGCCTCCACTGCTTTTCCCTTGAAGCATCTCCATTGTCACACAAGTCATTTCAGCGTTCGCGCTGAATCCTTCTTTTCTGAGTCTTTGTCAGACCCTTGGGGCACCATTGAGGAAGCTTGGTTTTCCAAACGGGCTGATGCTGCCTCTCGCTGCTTGTGTCGGCACCACTCTTAACGTTTGGATCTCTGGAGAATATTTCTTCATCAGGCACTCTTGCATTGGCCATCTCCTCCAGCTCCTCTCGACTAACACGCCTGCCAAGCCTGTTATGCGCGCTGAGCTTGCCCCCCAGTCGGTCATGTGCCGATTTCTTCTCTCTCAGCGGCCTAGCATACCTGGATACCCGATCGTCAAAGCAAGGCTTCTTCTCTGACCGATCGGTAGGGTAGTACCCATTGCATTCAGGACAATTATCGGCAGTAGGTAATTTGATGCCTTCCTCCCAACAGTGAACAAAGAAGGGACACTTCCAGTGGTCCTTATGCCGAAGCCATTCTTGGTGCTCTTCTTCTTCCTGCCGATATCGCTCCTTTTGCGATTGCCGATACTCTTGCCTTGGTTGCTTATGCGTGATTATAACACCAGGAGTTCTCTTGGCACTGCTACCCTCATCGGCAACTTTCTTACCTTTTCTATCATTGGCAAACCTTCTCTCATCACGCTTAGCTACTTGGTGGTCAGGATCTACCGATGCATTTTTCCTAGCAGCTTCCGATGTCAGCACTTTAGTTTTTCCACTAGTTTCCACCATATTATTTGGAAATGGGTGCTGATCAATCTTCATCGGTTTCTGGACTTTAGAATTTTCAAATTTGATTCCTCCAGATTCAATTTCTGACTGCAACTGTTGCCTGAATACCTTGCAGTCATTGGTACTGTGCGAAGTCATATTGTGCCACTTGTAATACCTGATTTTTCTGAGCTCCTCGGCCGATGGAATTACTTGGTTACGCACTAACTTGATTCGCCCTTCTTGAAGTAACAAGTCAAACATCCTATCGGCCTTGGTAATGTCAAAGGTGAACCTTTCAGCTTCCTTCTGGCCAAATGGACAAGACACAGATTTCTTATCCTTCACCCATTCGGCCGCGCCGATGCTCAGCTCTTCATCTGACCCAGAATCTTCTTCTTGTCCAATGAAGGTCACCTTCTTATTCCAAGTCTTCCTAGGTTCAAAGGTTTTGATATCTTGATCGGCAATCCTTTGCACCAGATGACTTAGGCTTTCAAATTCTCGAGACGCATACTTATCTTTGATATGCGGCAGTAGTCCTTGGAAAGCCAAATCTGCTAGTTGCCGATCATCAAGTACCAGGCTGTAGCACTTGTTCTTTACGTCTCGCAGCCTCTGAACAAAGTTTTCCACCGATTCGTCGTTACGTTGCCTCAGCTTGACCAAATCGGTAATCTTCTTCTCATGTATGCCAGCGAAGAAGTATTTATGAAACTGCCTCTCTAGATCGACCCATGTGATTACAGAGTTTGGAGGCAATGATATAAACCATGTGAATGCCAATCCAGACAATGATGACGAGAACAATCTCACCGTCAGTTCCTCTCTGCTGGCAGCTTCTCCACACTGGATAATGAAGCAGTTGATGTGCTCCATTATTGACGTGTCATCTTGGCCAGAGAATTTGGTAAAATCAGACACCTTGTACCGATTTGGGAGAGGAATTAAATCATATGCTGGAGGATACGGTGTCAGATAAGAATATGTATTAACCTTGGGTTTAATGCCGAATTGTTCCTTCATTACTTCGGCAATCTTATCGGTCCAATATGTATCCTGCTCTTGCCGACTCATTGGCTGGTTGTTGACTGGTGGAGTCGGCGGATGGGCCCCTTCAGGTCTTGGTTGAAGATGATGCGGAGTAATTGTCACGGGCGCAGCACCAGTCATTTGGATGTTATGCATCAGCTGATTTGCCAATGGATAATTTTGCACACTTACTGGGTTATGTTGAGTCATCATATTCATCGGTTGCTGTACCGATGGTCCATTCTAAGTCTTTGCTGGACTTCCATACTGATTCATTAGTACGCCAGGTTGTTGAACCGGCGACTGACTAGTCCATCTAGGATTATAAATCATCGGCATGTGACTTACCGATGGCTGATAGCTGACTGGCAACTGCTGCTCCTACACCTTAGAGTAATCAACAAATTGGTTAACTTGATGTGCTAGTACTATGGCTTGAGGATTTACAACCACAGGTTGGCTTCCAATTGCTATAGTGTGTTGCATCGGCACAGAGTTCACCGATGGCGGCATCATAGGTACTTTAGGAATCACCACCTGGAGATCTTCTGATGGCATTTGTACAGTTGGAGAAGACATAGAGTAATGCATCATAGGGATCGGCTGTGATTGCATTGCCGATGCCATGGAGCCTTTCCAAGCTGAACTGTCTCCCTGCACCAGATTGGAACTAGCGGATGGATTTGAAGGCATACTGTAACCCCACCAGTTGGCAGGAGCTGGATGATCCTGGATAACAGGTCCCGACATTGCCGACGCCAAGGGATCTGCATTAAGCTTGGTGACGCCTTCAGGACTTGGCCTTGCTGGTGTAGCCACATCGGCAGATGGATCCACGGGAGTGGAAGACGTCATTGGGGCTGCCGATGGGTTTATAGATGTCGATCTAGGTTGATGATACGCTGGACCAACATATTGAGGTGCTTGTCCTTCTTTGAAAGATTGCATGACAGCATTGTATACAGTATTGGATAGCACACTGGAGTGGCTAATTAATGCTTGATGTAAGGCAGAATTAACCATCTCTTGTAACTTACCGGGATTGGCATCATACGTGACCTGCCGCGGCAACGGCGGATCTTGCTTCTGGATGGCTTCGCCGCTCCTGCTTAGGCTGAAGGACTTCAGATACAATTGTTTGTACTCCTCCATAGCCCGCTCCATAGCCAGCCTTTGATCATCTTTTAGATAGGCCTCGGAGACTTCAATGACGTTCCTCTGGTTAACGTCGGAGTTATCACCCATGATAGATGTGTAATTGGTCCCACCGGGCGTGCCAAAAGAGGTGTTGACACAAAAAGCGTCAGGATCCGCGAACACCTCGGGCTATTACCCAAAATTCGATATCCAAAGGTGTGCCAGTCGATTTGACCAGTTAATCGACAAGGACGATAACTAGAACAAGATCCAAACAAGACAACGGCGATACGCCCGGATGTCAAGACTCAGACTTGATCAGGATAACTAGAGCAGAGCTGAACAAGACAACAGCGATGCGCTCGGATGTCAAGGCTTAGATTACTCCCACGTGGAACTTGCAAGGGTTTGACGGAGATCAAGGTGATGCAACCCGTCGAAGCTTGAAGAACTCGTAGATAAACTAAGACTAACGCAATAAAGGGTAAATTGCAGTAAAAGTAAATAAGAGTAATTGATTTGTTTGATAGATTGATTGTTGTCTTTCACGACCCCTAGGTACATGTTTATACTCCAGCAATAGGAGTTGTAAACAGACACGACTCGTACTTTTCCAAAACAAACTCCTACCTTAAAGGAAATAACTGACTCGCGCAGGAGTCGGACCCAAATAACAATATTATTTTTCTAAACAGACACCTTTATTTTTAAGGAAACAAACGACTCGTGCAAGAGTCAGACTCAAACTTCTATAACAATACTGGTATGAAATCACCAGTTTCCCTATGTCTTCTTTTCGATGAAACTTTCCATCGGCAGACTCTTCAATCCGCAACTTCCTTTCATTGCTATCGGCGATCCCTTGTCGACGTCAACCGCCTCGTCACCCTGTGCCCATCGGCATTCCATGCCCATCGGCATCGGCAATACTTTCCAATCGGTAACTTTGCATTTCTGGTAACTTGTCTTCACCAACTAATTCTTATCGGCAAGAGTCGTCCAACTCCCATCGGCAATATCCTTATCGGCAATACCCTTATTGGCAAGAAACGTCCAGCTTCCATCGGCAACGAACTTAACCTTTTCGCAGCATCTACCCTCATCGGTAACATTGACTGACGACCTCCCAATGTCGATGGAAAACGGCTACCGATCAATGCAAGTCTTAGCTCATTTGACACATGCCGAAAAACGGTGTCAACACATACATACCAGGGTTCGTTGGAGCGCACAGATGAGATGATTTTGGCAAGCTTGACGCCGCCTCGACTGACACCACCATGGAGGTGGATCTGGAAGGGGTCGTAAGGATCGTACTCATAGATATGGTCGTTGATGCGCAATACAAAGATGATGAACTTCACAAGGAACGTGCCACGTCGAGGCAGCTCACTGGCTGGCATGAAGCGGTAGACATATTTCATGCGTCACACCACAGGCCCTCACGCACAAGATGCTGCAGATGCTCAGTGCGGAAGAGAACCTTTGTCTCCTTGGAAAGCCTGCAGCAAAATCGATACATCAAACGAGGCCAACCAACCCTAGCTCTCTCAAAAGAAAGGAGAGGAAAGATAACTCTAATGACAGCACCCCATTAGTGGAAGAAGTAACACATCAGAAATCATGGCAATTTCAGACAAATGACAATAAGAGGCAGCCAATGAAACAAGGTCCGCCTATGCCTAACTCGAGTATCTATCCCCCTCCTATCATTTTTTTCCGCCGCCATAACCTGCCTCTTCTTCACGCCCCCGCAGCTCCAACCAGTTTCTAGACGCGACCCTACGTCGCTGGCACTGTCGCCCACCGCTGGGAGGACCTAGCTCCACGAATTACCCTCAGAGAAGGTGCACCGGATGATCGCTGGGCGAACCTAGCTCCACGAATTACCCTTTGAATCGCTATGACCTAAGAGAGGGTGCACCGGATGAGCGGGGAAAGGGCTCGGATCACTTGGAAATACGAAGGAGAAATTTTCTTTCCGATGGCACGCACATCAATAAAGGACAACCGCAATTATGCATACACGTTCATATGAATTAAGGGCACAAGAGTGGATCAAATAAAAGGCAAGAGATGTATAGCGGTCGTACGCTTCGTAGGCGCCGTCGTAGCGGTGGTGGTGGAGGAAGGCGAGGAGCCGCCGGAGACGGAACCTCTCCACGCATTCGTAGTCGAGGGAACGTGCCAAGGGAAGCGTGCCCTCGCCGGAGTCCGAGCCGCAAAAGGAAGAATCAGAGTCGGAGTACCACATCGATGAGCGACGCTTACGCTTGCCCTCGCCGGAGTCCGAGTCGCAAAAGGAATCCGAATCATCGGAGCACCACATCGATAAGGGGAGGATTGACGCGAGAGGAGGCGGCGGCGGCGGCGGCGAGGTTGGGGATTGTTTTGGAGACAGATTGGCGAAAGGCCGCTTTAATAAATAGATAGATCGGCGTGGAGAGAAGGGGACGCCGCAAGAGGGCAGAGGCACGGCGGTTTGGCCTGTTGCTCCTTATGCACTCTGGGCGGCATGGCCTGGCCCGCTACTTATGTAGATCCGTATCTCTGTCAATTAGAGTATGTTTGGAGGCTCCTTAAATTGACAAATTGATAAAAAAAAAGCAATTGCTGTTTTTTTAGCAAATGGATCCGATAATCCAAGGAAAAAAATAGTAAAAAAGCAAAAAAATGTCATTTGTCAGTGGCAAATAGAAAAATCCTCCCACTCATACCCATCCGCAATTATTAGCGGTAGAATTGTCTTTGTATTTGTCATTTGGCATTTGTCATATGATCTAAACAATAGGAAGTGGCAAAAGATTTACCAAATTTATTTGTCATTTACCATTTATATGAGAAAATTATTTTATTGGCTCTAAATAAAGTGCATCTTAGTTTCTTTGTAACCACTCTAGAGAATCATGACTTACCTGAGTCGCATATGAGTCGCGTGTGCCGTAATAAAGGTGTGAGGCTTTGTTTCAAAAGAAAAAAGGGGTTTATGCCTTGAAAGCTCAATCCGTGTATCCTAGCTAAAAAGCGGTAGCAGTTCATGGGAAATAAAAACGACCTAAGCAATTCTAGTAGGTAATGAAAAACAAGACGGAAAGTAATGCGGAAATGTAAAGAGCTAGGGAAAAAGAAATTCTCAGTGACGCAGCGATTTTTTTCCCGAGGTATCGAGGTGTCGACACCCCCCCTAGTCCTCGTTGGAGCACCTCGCAAGGTATCGCTCCCCCTCTACCCGCTCAAGGGTAGAGTGCTCTCTACGAGCTGATTCTTCACCACTCCGGCTCGGTGAATCGCCCACAACCGATCACAGAAGCTTGGAGAAGAGCCGCCAACAATCTCCCGGCGGTCACTTCCTCCGAACACCACCAAACCGTCTAGGTGCTGTCGAACACCAAGAGTAACAAGCACAAGACCTTCACTTGACCCACTCAAGGCTAGGAAGGTGGATGGATGCACACAAGTCACTCCTAATCACTCTAGGAGGGAAGAACAAGATGAACTCTCTCTAATCTCTGCCTCACTAGCCTCTTGACTCTCAAAAGGATTTCTCAAGGTGTCACCAGCTGAAACAATGGCCAAGAGTACCTCTAAGGACGAAGGGGGCAACTATAAATAGTCCCCATCTCCAAAACTAGCCGTTTTTACTTTTTATTCTCTCTGCGAAGCCACCGGACTAGTCCGGAGCTCATACCACCGGACCATGCGCACTGGTCCGGAGCTCACTCTGGATTCAAACTCAGGCACCGTCGGACTACTCTGCTTGGTCCGACGCACTGGTCCGGAGCCTCGGTGCTCTCTGAGTGAAAAACTTTCTCTGTTTTACGAACCACCGGACCACTCTCCTTGGTCCGGTGCCCTGGTCCGACGCTCTGGTCCGGAGCCAGGGTGCTCTCTGCATGAACTCAACCTCCTGTCTTGAGGCGTCGGACTAGCCGTCGGACTAACCGTCGGACTAGTCCGGAGCCTTCTCTATCTCTGAACCAAGCCACCGGACCACTCTCCTATGGTCCGACGCTTTCCAGACAGGTGGTCCGGAGCTCCTCGAGCTGGAAATCTGCCTAAGTCAGGGACCGTCGGACCACTCTCCTTGGTCCGACGCCCACTTAGCAGAGTGGTCCGGAGCCTCTTTCTCCCTCTATTTCAACTGTTTTCGCTGAGGTTTCTCAAGGGATTTTGCTCCTACCATATCTAGGGTTTATCAAGGGCTGAAAGCAAGGTCTCTAGGACTAGTTGTGACAAGTGTGCATATACCCACTCTCCTAAACTCTCCTAGGTCAAGCTACTAACCTCATACCCCCCTTTATAGTACGGTCAAAGGAAAAACAAAAACCCTAGCTGTACTTAGTGCCCTTCTCAACCTTATGGCACTAAGAACTAGCCTAGTCTTCGACATGTATCTTCATCCTTTGAAACCGAAATGATTTCCATCTTGGGGGCATGAATATCCATTAAGCCCATTCAAATTGCATCACTAATGACCTAACATAAACAACTTTGCCTCTGCAAAACACATGTTAGTCATAGTGATCTAGTATTGTCGTTAATCGCCTAAACACAAGGGTCCATGATTCTACAAAGGTTCATTGTACTTTTACCACTCTCGTCACAACCATATCAAAATCTTAAAGAAGGAAAACATACTCTCACCATAGCCACCTCCATGACTCTTAGCAGATGTTTTATCCTTTCTAATTCTTTTCCCTTGTTGAGTGTCAGCATCACCAACATCAACTATGAAAACACAATACAAGGTTTGTTGTACTTTTACCACTCTCGTCACAGCCATATCAAAATCTTAAAGGAAAACATACTCACCATAGCCACCTCCATGACTCTTCTTAGCAGATGTTTTATCCTTTCTAATTCTTCTCCGTGGTTGAATGTCATCATCATCAATATCAACTATGAAAACACAATACAAGATTTATTGTACCTTTACCACTCTCGTCACAACCATATCAAAATCTTAAAGGAAACCATACTCTCACCTTTACCACCTCCAAGCTTCTTCTTAGCAGATGTATCATTTATTCTGAGAGGTCCTACAAAAATAAATAAACTTCCTTATAGATTTTACAAATATATCAAATTCATCCTTATAAAGAAAAAACATACTGTTTTTACTGCTATATTCAAATCTCCAGGCTGGCTAGTGCAATTTGCTGAGAAGAATGAAGCACATGTGAATGCAGATTTTGATAATGCAGATCGAGAAACGAACTTTCTCAGACTGAAGGTGATACAGTAAGTAGGCTTTCATTAACATCTAATTCTTACTGTCTTTTACAGTTACATTCAAATTTCTAAGTACAGGCAACGTGTCATTATTATTTACTAAAGAAAGAGGAAAGAAAACATACTGTGCATAGTTTTTGGATTATCTTCCTTTGCGCCTTCACCTAATGAAAACCTCAGTCTCATATTCATCGTGATAAAGTCGCACATTGGAAATCTGCCTTCCTTTTTCATATGGTCACGAAATTTTGAAATTGTGCAATTAGTGAACTTTTTGCCACATGCTAGGCATCTGTAGCTTGGATTTAATTGTTTTGAACTCTTCTTGGGCACTTCAATCACAAACTGTCACATGTGACTCTTAGAAGAACTTGTACTGTGACTGCATAAATAAGAATAATAACAATAAATAATAATGATAATGACAATAATAATAATAATAATAACAATAAATAATAATAATAATAACAATAAATAATAATAATAATAATAATAATAATAATAACAATAATAATAATAATAATAATAATAATAATAATAACAATAAGGTTGCCACACGAAGGAGGCAGGCTCAAGGGCGACGCCTAGCCGGCTAGGAGCAAGGCTCCAAGAGTAACAAACTCAAACCGCCGGCCAGCACGCAAACCAAATGCTTGTAGGAGTTGAAGATCCGAGGGAGAAGCTTCTTCTCAAGCTTGGAGGCTCAATCTCTCAAAGGTTGATTGCAAATCAATGGGGGAGAGGATTGGAGCACCAAGGGAGAAGGGAGAGCAAGAAGAGACCTTCTCTTTCTGTTTCACGAAGTAAGAATCAAGGAATGACAGAACTAGCCGTTGGGGGGAAGTGAGAAGATAATAAATACCCCTTCATTGTTCCAATGGTCAGAACAAGTCGCGGCAGTGCCTGCCGGCCGGAGGGCCAGCACTGCCGGCCTGGCAAAGACAACAACAAATGGATCTTGAATAGCTGACTGTTTTGCCTACTATGTATGTGGAGGTGTATGATGTTTGGATAGATATAGCATTTGGTTCACTTGTTGGCATGCGTGTTGAATCCCTCTTAATAGTATGACATACCTAACTCAATTTCAAAGTATAGAATGAATTTAAAGTCCTTTGAGCTTGTTGCCATGCACTTTTGTAATTGGAGGGGTCCGCCAACCTGTTCATCAACCTCCTTAAGTTTAACCTGCTTGTCATACTTGTAGAGTCTCATTAGTCTCCTAAATATGTTGTCATGTCACCAAAACCCACTTAGGGCTTGATTGCACTTTCGATCTCCCCCTTTTTGGTGATTGATGACAACACACTTAGAACTTACAAAATTAAATAATAATCTAAGACAATGCAAGTCATGGGGTAGGAGCTCCCCCTAAATGTGTGAATAGGAATTTGAATTTCCAATTTGGCATGAAAAAGGCAAGCTCCACACATTGGAGTGAAATAGGGCTCCCCCTACATCCATGGTTGTTGTGGGGTGCTGAAAAGGTGTCACAAGTATATACGTGATCATACAACATGTCTCAAACACAAATCAGAGTGCTTGTTGTTGAGCAGCCCAGCATTGCCTGCCTAAGCCCGACACTGTCGGCTTGACTACAGACAACAAGCTTGCGGAAGCACAAACACGACCACACATCATGATATAAATATAAACTAAATGCACACAGAGACAAACATGATATATATGAGAGAGTACATGTCCACAAATAACACAAATCAAGTACTTAAGTGGCAATATTACAATAAAATAGTTTTTCATGTTGCTCTCTCATCTCACAAGCTAAAAACTAAGATAACTTAGGATGCCCACAGTTGTTGCTCCTCCATGACCGTCGAAGATTGTTGTACCCCCTTCACTTAGTAATTCTCCCCCTTTGGCAACAAGTCACCAAAAAGAAGAGAAGAATCATAGCAAAAAGAATACAAACTAGTTGCTATCCTCATCCATATGGTCATCTTCTTCTTCTTCTTCATCATCATCAGGGGCTGCAGTGAAGTGAACACTAGGAGCACTAGCATGACCCTTGTGTCTCGATGGCTGCTCCTCTTGGATCTCCTCATCATCGTCATCATCATCATCATCTGAGGCATATGTGGACTCATCACTGAGGTCTGGTGGAGGAGTAGGAGGAGAGAGTTGCCTGAGGCCCTGCTCCTGTCTGAGTTGCCTGATCTCAAGCCTGGTCTGGTAAGCATGGTCATTTTCATAGCAAATGCCAGCAAATATCTTCTTCAGAATCCTACCAACCTTTCCCTTTTTCTTGCCTCTACTAGCTGCTGCTATGGAAGACTCAAGGCGATCTGAAGCTGCTGCCCTGGTGCTAACCCTAGGAGGAGTCACTATCTCCTGAGCTGTAGAGTGAATACCTTTCTCGCCTCTATAAGGCTCATGGACGGTGTCCTTGTTGTAGATCCGGCCAGTCACTCTCTCAATTATGAACATGAGATAGGGGGTTCCTTATGCCACTCTTTATATGGAATCACTCTCTCATCCCATATAAAGCGTGCCACTGAAAATGGTGGTTCTCCACCTCTCATCCTCCTTAGCACATTCTTGGATGTGGCATAGAGGTTTAAAGCAGATCTCACCTTGGGATAGAGAGTAGTCCTGAAAAGGTTGTTCAAGATATAATATTTACTCCTTAACCCCTTCACTAGACCATCTGCATTCTCAGGATCAATGTAAAGATGAGAGATTTCTTCATTGGTCAAGCCTCTCTCATCATGGATGTTCATGCACTCTCTGTCATCTTCTCCAAATCCAAGAAGACGGGCAAATGTCACATAATCAAGCTTGTAATGCATGCCCTCAGTCATCCAGTGCATCACAATGTTCTCCCTGTCAAGATAGTAGGTGGCATAGAACTGGTGGATTATCTCAGTGTTCCAATCATTTTGGAATCCCATCCAGTCATACATGCCAAGCTGCTTGCATTGATCAATGACTCTGTCAAACACTGGATCTCTCTTGTTCTCCAGATGCTCCCAATCAACATACTTCATCTTGATGATCTTGAGTTTGGTAGCATGGAAGAGAACAGTGGAATAAAAGTCAGAATGAAAGACATTCCAAAATCTATAGTCCACTCCCATATCCTTTGACACATCATAAGGGTAGATTGCCCTTTGCTCTTGAACAGACCGCCACTAATTCTGATAGCTAACTCTCTCTGGCACGACTGTCCTGAGGCTCTTTGACAAACACCTCCTCTTCCTGATGAATGAGATAGGAACCATCAAATAGTCCCAAATCTGGAGGTGTCCTGGGGCAAGCACCTTCTCTGATTGTTCTCCCTGACCTTTGTAACTCATCATCTTGCCTTATCCTCTACCTGGGATTAAGGTCATCATCAACACCACCTCTGCCTCCCCTTGTAGCACGAGCCTTTGTTCTTGGCCCCTTTCCTCTTGCACCACTAGATCCACCGGCATCCATTTATGCATTAAAAGGAGAAAAGGTTAAGTTGCTGCACTAGGAATAGTGAATAGAAACTCTAGTGGAAAGATTCAATAAAACATGAGAGTTAACAGTTGATTAAAGGAGCAAGTGCATTGGTACTGCTGCCCAGAGTCCGGCACTGCCGGCCTCTGGCCCGACACTGCCGGCCTGGTGCAGACAACACCCATACATGCTCTTCCAATCCACCATGGAATCTTGGTTTTGACCAAATCTAATTACTGGAGGTACATCACCATACATCATGCAACCACTAGCAACCTAAATCTCATCTCAAAATCCATACATTGCATAGATCGAGCCAAGTTAGGGTTTCAAGTTATTATCTTTGAAAGAGAGGAGTGAGGATGGAGAAGGGCTGGCTTGAATGGAGCTTGACGCAGGGAGGAAGATCCTCCACACCTCCTCCAATGGCAGTACCTCCGAAGGGCGGCACCACCAGGGAAGAAGAGAGGGACCTCCGGGCTCCCTAGGTCTCTTTGGGGTTGAGAGAGGAGAGGGAGAGGGTTCTGTTGGGGAGAGAATGACTTGGTATGGAGTCCCCTCGGGCCTGGGTAGGGAATAAAAGAGAGGCCCAAGAGTTGAGACCCGAGACTCGACGGCTCTGAGCCATTAAGTCGCGGCACTGCCGGACTAGGTCCGGCATTGCCGGACACCCCAGCACTGCTGGCCTAGCCAGGCAGTGAGGAGCAATGCCACTTTATACTATATATTTATGCACTTGTAGACACATACTCCTTGCCCTATGATGGTCAGTAAGCATTTCACCAGTACATACAATGACCACCATACTCAAGTTTCTTTCAAAATTGGTTTTGAAGCACATAATTGAATTTTTTCAAAGTTTTCCCTATGTCGCTAGGTGGAAAAACAAATGTGTGCTATAGTTCAAACCACGTTACGAGAATCAAGTATATTCAGCTCACTACGCAAAGCACAAAACCTTGTCTCATCGAGAGGCTTAGTGAAGATATCAGCTAGTTGCTTTTCGGTGATCACATGGCAAGTTGCGATATCTCCTTTTAATTCGTGGTCTCTCAAGAAGTGATGACGGATGTCTATGTGTTTTGTTATAGAGTGACTAACCGGGTTATTTGCGAGTTTGATGGCACTCTCGTTATCACACAAGAGAGGTATCTTGGTGAATTGACATCCGAAATCTTTTAAGGTTTGCCTCATCCAAAGTAGTTGAGCACAACATGCGCCGGCTGCAACATACTCGGCCTCGGCGGTGGAAAGGGCTACACAATTTTTCTTTTTAGAACTCCAAGACACTAGGGATCGTCCAAGGAATTGACACGTCCCCGAAGTGCTTTTTTGGTCTACCTTGCAACCGGCGTAATCGGAATCCGAATACCCAAGTAGATCGAACTTAGAGCCCTTAGGATACCATAAGACAAGGTTAGGAGTGAAAACTAGATATCTCAAAATTCTCTTAACGGCCACCAAGTGACACTCTTTCGGGTTAGCTTGAAATCTAGCACACATGCACACACTAAGCATTATATCCGGCCTAGATGCACATAAGTAAAGGAGAGAGCCAATCATGGAATGATATACCTTTATGTCTACGGATTTCCATCCTTCATCAAGATCAAGATGTTCATTGGTTGGCATGGGAGTCTTGATTGGCTTTGCATTCACCATGTCAAACTTTCTCAACATATCATTGGTGTACTTGGTTTGGCATAAGAAAGTCCCTTCCTTGAGTTGCTTGATTTGAAAACCGAGGAAGAACTTTAGCTCACCCATCATAGACATCTCAAATCTCTTAGTCATGATCCTACTAAACTCATCACAAAAGGATTGGTTAGTACTACCAAATATTATGTCATCGACATATATTTGGCACACAAAGATATCATTATTGAGTTTATGAGTGAAGAGAGTAGGATCCGCTTTGCCTATTTCAAAGCCTTGTTTGAGTAAGAATTCTTTAAGGCATTCATATCATGCTCTTGGTGCTTCCTTAAGTCCATAGAGCGCCTTATGGAGCTTGAAGACATGGTGTGGGAACTTGGGATCTTCAAAGCCCGGTGGCTGCTCAACATAGACCAACTCTTGGATTGGGCCATTGAGGAATGCACTCTTCACATTCATTTGTTGAAGCTTGAAATCATGATGGGCAACATAGGCCAAAAGCATTCGAATTGCTTCGAGCCTAGCCACCGGTGCATATGTCTCTTCAAAGTCCAAGCCCTCCACTTGAGTGAATCCTTGAGCAACCAATCTTGCCTTGTTCCTTGTCACCACGCCTTGCTCATCTTGCTTGTTGCGGAAAACCCATTTGGTGCCAATCACATTGGTATTTGGTCTTTCCACCAATGACCACACTTTGTTCCTTTCAAAGCTATTTAGCTCTTCTTGCATAGCCATCACCCAATCCAGATCATCGAGAGCTTGCTCAACCTTGAGAGGTTCCAAAGAGGAGACAAAAGAGTAAAATTGACAAAAAAAACTGCCAAATGTGAACGAGTAGTTACCCCCTTTCGGAGACTCCCAAGTATGTTATCGACGAGATGATCTCTTTGAATTATTTGCCTCAGTCTTGGATATTCTGTGGCTTCTTGTTGGTCATCTTGGTCATTATACTCATACTCTTCAAATATAGGTTGTAGGTTCATTGGGCTTGCTGGTGACCTTGCAGCTGCCTGTCTGCTTGGTCCGGCAGTGCCGTGGTCAGGCACAGAGGCTGGACCAGGGAGCAATGCTGGCCCATTTTCTTCAATTCTAGGGGCAGTGGCTTCAGCACCTTGAGGTTCCACTTCTGTGGCCTGGACTTCTTGTGGTCTAATGTCACCAATGGCCATGCTCTTGATTGCTTCACAAGGTGGTTCCTCATTACCTACAATCACTTGATCAATTTGCTCTACTTGAGAGTCATTAGATTCATCAAATGTCACATCTATCGCGATTTCAATTTTCCCTAAGGTCTTGTTGAATACGCGATAGACATGCTCATTTGATCCATAACCAAGAAGAAAACCTTCATCAACTTTAGGTGCAAACTTAGAGGTTTTGGGTTTCTTGTTAAGTATGAAACACTTGCACCCAAAAACTCTAAAGTATGACACCTTTGGTTTGTTACCGGTTAATAGCTCATATGAAGTCTTCTTCAAGATCTCGTGTAGATAGAGCCGGTTGATGGCATGGCAAGCGGTGTTGACGGCTTCAGCCCAAAAGATATCCGAAGTCTTGTACTCATCTAGCATTGTCCTTGCCATGTCAATGAGTGTCCGGTTCTTCCTCTCTACTACACCATTTTGTTGAGGGGTGTATGGAACTGAAAACTCATGCTTGATGCCCTCATCATCAAGAAAATCCTCCACTTGAGTGTTCTTGAATTCGGTTCCATTGTCACTACGAACTTTCTTGATTTGGAAACCGAATTCTCTTTGTGCTCTTCTAATTAAGGTTTTCACCTTATCTTGCACTTGTGCCTTATCATACATGAAAAACACCCAAGTGAATCGAGTAAAGTCATCAACAATAACTAAACCATGTTTGTTACTGCCAATGCTTATGTAGGCCACCTGTCCAAAGAGATCCATGTGTATTAGCTCCAATGGTTGCTTGGTGGATACAATGCTCTTTGATGGGTGAGGTGCACCTACTTGCTTTCCGGCTTGGCAAGCGCTACAAATTCTATCCTTCTCAAAATGAACATTTGTTAGTCCTAGAATGTGTTCATCTTTTAGGAGTTTGACCAAGTTCCTCATCCCAACATGAGCTAGTCATCGATGCCATAACCAACCCATGCTAGATTTTGCCACTAAACAAGTCTCAAGCTTAGCCTTACTTTTGTTGAAATCAACTAGGTAAAACTTGCCCTTCAAACGACCCGTAAAGACAATAGAGGAATCCTCCCTCTTAAAGACTTCCACACCCTTATCCGTAAAGAGACAATTGTAGCCCATCTCACACAATTGAGAAACGGACAATAAGTTGTAACTCAACGAATTCACATGTAATACATTTGAGATAGAATGATCAAGAGTATTTGCAACTGTACCAAGACCAATCACTTCCCTTTGGAGTTGTCACCAAAGATGATATTCTCACTTGCACTTGAAGTTGGGGAATATGATGAGAACATACTCTTTTCTCCGGTCATATGATTTGTACATCCACTATCAAGCACCCAACTTGATCCACCGGAGGAGTATGCCTACAAAACAAATTAGTTCCTAGATTTAGGTCCCCAATCAATCTTGGGGCCTTGCATGTTAGTCACAACAATTTTGGGAACCCAAATGTTCATGCTTCTTTTATCATGTTTCTCATCACCCACAAATTTTGCAATGACTTTACCACGGTCATTGCATTTCAACATATAGCATGAGGATAAGCTTCCTTGGGGTGACCTTGCCTTTGGTTGGTAGGCAAACTTGTCTTTAGCCACCCAAATTGAGTCCTTGGGTTTCTGAGAAACCTACTTTTGCTTGGGCACCCTCTTGGCATGGGCTTGAGCTTGATCAGGTGAAGCACTGATAGCTTTCCCTTTAATGGGGCGCGGCACTGCCGGCCTGCAGTCCAACAGAGCAACAGTCTGTGCAGGCTTATCTACACCAATGCTTCCCTTCTTCTCAAACTTGACACACTCAATGCCTTTAACTATTTTTATTCCATTGGTTTTACCTCCTTGAGTGTGTCCAAGCCCATCCTTGATTGATGGATGCCTTCCATCCTTGTATTTAACTTTGTCTTTGTCATTCTTTCTAGAAACTGAGATGACATTGTTGAGCCTTGCAATCTCTTTCTTCATGGCCTCCATGTTGGCAAGGTTAGTGGAATAATCATTCAAATCAATATTATAACATTTTCCACAACCTTGGCTAGTGGATGGAGAAGAGGCATCTTTTGCTTTAGAAAGATGTGAGTTGCACTCCCAAAGAAGAGAGTATTGTGCCTCAAGCTCTTGATGCTTTTCAACTAAGCCACAATGCTTTTGCTTGAGGTCACCACACTCCTTCTTAGTGAGATCATGAGCTTCTTGTTCTTTCGCCAAAGCCTTAGTCAAAGAGCTCACCTCACTTCTCTCTAATGCAATAGCTTCCTTGCTAGCAATGTAGAGATCCTCTTGTTTGATAAGAGTCTTTTCTCTAGATGCCAACTCAGCCTTGGTTGCCTCTAATTCATCCAATATGTTAGCAATGAAGATTTTGGTCTTTTCATCCATGTTTTTAGTTATTTCATTGATTTATTCATCACTTGAGCAATCATCACTAGAGTAATCACTAGAGTCACTACTAGAGATGTATTTGGGGGAAGGAGTTTTGGGTTTCAGTTTTGGTTTTACCTTCTCACCCTTTGTCATGAGACAAATGTGAGGGGAACTTTTATCATCATCGGACATGTTTTTGAAGAGCCTTGGTGAAGTGGATGGCTTGTGAATAACAATTGTTGTCATCTCTTCATCTTCACTTGTGCTCTCGGTTGACGAGTCCCACTCATGGACAATGTGAGCTTCACCCACATATCTCTTGCCTTTCTTGTAGTCACCCTTGTCTTCTCTCTTGCCTTTGCCAAACTTGTCTTTCTTCTCATTTGGGCACTCGGCAATGAAATGGTCGGTGCTACCACAATTGAAACAAGTTCTTGATTTCTTGTTTGGGAACTTCCTTCTCATGAGCTTGTACCCATTTTTATTTATGCCCTTGTTGAATCTTCTCATGAATAGGGCCATGTCATCTATGTTCTCAGCTTGCTCATCTTCACTTTCACCATCACTTGATGTTGGAGCTTCGGGTACTTGCTTGATGGCTTTGGTTGCATGTGCTTTGCTTGAGGAAGCTTGCTTGCTGTTTTTGGAACAGCTAGGGGCTGATTTCCTTGTGCTCTTGTTGGCCTTGAGAGCCACATCCTTGATATTCATGCCCTCCATCCTTGCTTGCATCTCACCAAGCTTCTTTCTCTCAAGTGCTTCTTCCCTTTGCAAATCAAAGGTCATGATTCTTCCAAGCACATCACTTGGGGTGAAGTACTCAAACTTCTTCTTGTCCCTTATCAATGTCCCAACGGTCTCATTCCTTGGAGAATAGGCTTCAAGCATGATCTTGACAACCTTGTGATCATTGACCTCTTCACCACCAAGACCTCTTATCTTGCCAACTATCACCATCAATCTATCAAACATCTCTTGTGGCCCTTCACCTTCATTGATCACAAACCAGTTGAGCTTGGCCATGAATAGATCAATCTTGGATTGCCTCACTTTGCTCACACCCTCATGTGCAAGATGCAAAGTGTCCCATATTTCCTTGGCAACGTCCAAGCCCATAACCTTGTTGTACTCATCACCATCCAATGCACTTAGCAACACACTAGTTGCTTGTGCATTTAGTTGTATGCAATGGAGCTCGATGGTGGGGCTTGTAGGATCAATCGGAGGCTCACAACCTCTATGCACAATCTCCCAAGCACCGGGGTGAAGACCTACAAGATATGCTTTCATCAAGTGTTTCCACTTGGCAAAGTTAGTCCCATCAAAATGAGGCAACTTGCCCGCGGGAACATGAAAGAGAGGTTTATGCTCTTGGTTAGAAATAGATGAATAGTTGAAGGATACGGCGGAGTATTTCTTGCTGCCATCATCCTTCTTCTTCTTCTTCTTCTTCTTCTTCTTCTTCTCATCTTTCTTCACAATCTTGGAGGCTTGGTATGATGCATCATCATCACCATCGAAGCTACTTGATTCAACCTCCACTAGAGAGGCTTTCTCTTTGCTTTTCTTTAGCTCCTCCTCCTTTGCCTTGAGCTCCTTCTTGAGCGCTCTTACTTCTCTTCTATGAAGCTTCTTGGCAAACTTCAAGCTCTTGGCTTCATTGATTGCATCTTCTTATTTTTGCTTTTTCTTTGCTTCTCTTCTCAATCTTCTATCTTCTTTTCTTTTTGCTTTCTCTCCAACGGACATGGCAGGGGTGGTCAAGTAATTTTCCGAGTCCACACTCTCATCGCTGCTGTCTGTGGAGTGCAAGTCCACATCCTTGGGGTCAACTTGCTTGACACTTCCCTCTTCGGCCATTACCTCGCACGGTGAAGTGCTTACTGAGGTAACCTTGCTCTGATAGCACTTGTAAGGACCTGATTAGCCTAGAAGGGGGGGGGGTGAATAGGCCTGTATAAAAACAATTTCACACTTTCTGTCAGCACAGGTCCAACACTGCCGGCCTTTTGGTCCAGTACTGCCGGGGTGTCCGGCACTGCTGCTCCAGGGGCGACAGTTCTGGTCACCTGGACCGAGATAAGCACAATTCAAAATCTATAACTCAAATGGAAATTGTGCTTGAATAGAAACCTTCCTAGAGGTGTAGGGAACCTCTAGCACCACCTGAAAGTGGTAGCAACACACCCATAGAGTAGATCGGTCCAAACCCTAGAAATCATCTTGCAAGCAATATATATCAAAGTAAAGTAACAAGCACACAGTGACACAAGATTTGACCCGTGGTTCAGCTCGCTACCAAGGCTTGCCTACGTCCACGTTGTTGAGGTCCGCCACACAAGGCTCAAGCTCACCACAAAGGTTAGCTCTTTCCTCGGTCTCAAGTCAAGAGAGTGAACTCTTGAGATGAGGGGATATGTATTAGCAAATGGGTGTTACAAACCTCCCTAGGCCGCCACACGAAGGAGGCAGACTCAAGGGCGACGCCTAGCTGGCTAGGAGCAAAGCTCCAAGAGTAACAAACTCAAACCGTCGGCCACCACGCAAACCAAATGCTTGTAGGAGTTGAAGATCCGAGGGAGAAGCTTCTTCTCAAGCTTGGAGACTCAATCTCTAAAAGGTTGATTGTAAATCAATGGGGGAGAGGATTGGAGCACCAAGGGAGAAGGGAGAGCAAGAAGAGACTTTCTCTTTCTATTTCATGAAGTAAGAACGAAGGAATGACAGAACTAGCTGTTGGGAGAAGTGAGGGGATAAGAAATACCCCTTCACTGTTACAACGGTCAGAACAAGTCGCGGCAGTGCCGGCCTTGGGCCCGGCACTGTCGGCTTGCCCGACATTGTCGGCCTGAGGGCCAGCACTGCCGGCCTGGCAAAGACAGCAACAGATGGATCTTGAATAGCTGGTTGTTTTGCCTACTATGTATGTAGAGGTGTATGATGTTTGGAGAGATATAGCATTTGGTTCACTTGTTGGCATGCGTGTTGAATCCCTCTTAATAGTACAATATACCTAACTCAATTTCAAAGTATAGAATGAATTTAAAGTCCTTTGAGCTTGTTGCCATGCACTTTTGTAATTGGAGGGGTCCGCCAACCTGTTCATCAACCTCCTTAAGTTTAACCTGCTTGTCATACTTGTAGAGTCTCATTAGTCTCCTAAATATGTTGTCATGTCACCAAAACCCACTTAGGGCTTGAATTCACTTTCAGGTTTTCTATCAGCGAACTAGAACTTTCTACATGTTGTGTGGGAGATCTAGGTTGTTTTATCTGTAAGGCTTTGTCCTGGTGCTGGGTCTTCTTTGGTGGTAGACCTGATGTATCTTTGGTTTTAGTCTTTATATTATGTTACTTGTGGTCTTTCGTTGTAGATGAGGCTTCCTTTTGGTCTTGTGTGCATAGTCTTCGGATCTTTGTATCTGTAAGTTTTGCAGCCGAGTTGTTTTCGGCGGATTGTTTGCAGGACGTTACAAGTTGTACGATTGCCCTTGGGATATTCCTTTGGATATTTTGTCTTGTATGGATGTACTGTCTTTATTGTGGCCGTTTATATCCCATCAATGCAGTCCTTGTAGAATCTTTTGCCTTTACTACATTCTTTATATTCTATCAGTGCTACCCTCTCCTCTTTCCTAGACTTGGTGCAAGTGCGCCCATTTTTTTTCTATAAATAGTTGTAGTCTTGTTCCCTTGCTGCACATCTTCTCCTTTCTTTTGTAAATCCTTTATTTCTTGTTTTGTTCTGTCATGGACATTGTAGTTGGCGAGCTCGACGAGCCCCCGGACGTCTTTTTCCTTTCCATGTTGTAATCTGGTGAATGGTGTAAGTCTTGTGATAGAAACTAGTGGCAGACTAGTTTCGAGGTAGTGTCAGATTGCGGGCGGCTTTGAGGCAAATGGTGTAGGTCTTGTGATGAGATTGGTGCATGTTGCGCTGCCTCATCTTCCAGTATCCTAGCATGCCTCTTGCTAGTCTCGCGGTCTTGGTTGAAGCATGTTTGGAGTTGTTTTTGTTGTTGTTAGCTGTAGGGTGTTCCTTGATTTGACCTGTGTTGTGCCATTTTGGTACGTGCTGGTGCCGATCAACATGTCTTCAGTGTGGCAACTCGGCTAAACTATCAATTTGGAATGGCTTCCGGGTTCTACTTCTACTACCTTTGACGACCAAGATGCGCATTGCTCTGCTGGGCGTCAGACACATCTGAGTTGTTTGGCTCTGCCTGACAATATTGAATCTTGGTTTGAATTGATTTAACCTCAAATTCGACTGGATTCCTTGTTGTTGACTTGTACTAGTTTCTTTTCGTGTAGTAGCTGTTGTAGCTAGATATCCTTGTTGTAATCGGGCTTTGTCCTAAAAGAGTGAATAGAAGACTTATGTTTTATTGTTCCAAGTTCTTGAGATGTATACCGAGTCCTTTCTTGCATGTATTGTATTCATCGCCTGAATTGCTTTCCTCGTGAGTTGTTTAATAACATGACACTTGGTCTGTTGAGGTACGATCTGACCGTTGGCTCTATTTTGGCGTCCGTTCCGTAATTCCAGACGGTCTTTGTAACCGTTGTATTTTCTTTCCGTTGTGGGGGAAAACTTGCAGTTTTTACCACTTTATAAATTTGCATTTCTCTTTTCCCCTTCCCCCTTACCATGTGGTAAAAAATCTTTTTCTTGGTTGCAAACCCTAGCTACCGCCGCTGACGTGCCTGTCTTTGATCCGCTTCGGATGGTGAAGAAGAACAAGAACAAGGCTGATTTTGTGGACAAGGACACCATATTGGAGTCAATTGACAACCCTAAATACGTTGAGATGTCGCGTCAGATGAAGCAGTCCCCCAAGCCTGCGACTCAGGAGACGGACTTAGATCTGCTCGTTGCTCATGGGTTTCTTCAGGCACAAATTCTCTCCGGTTATTCACTTCTTGGTGAGCATGTGATTCCGAGCCCTTCCCTGATCAGTCTATCCTCTTTGTTTCTTTTGTTCGTGCTAGACTCTACTTTCCTCCGTCTGACTTTTTGCTAGAATTCCTTTGTTTCTATGTTATCCAACTTCATCATTTATCCCCCATGGGGTTATTTTTCTTGCCTCATTTGCCCATTTGTGCGAGGCATTCCTTGGCATCCCCTTTTGTCTTCTCCTTCTCCGGCACTTCTTTCGCCTCCGCTTCCATGAAAGTAAGCCTACCCGCTCTTTTGGCTATTGCACCCTTCAATTTCGCCAAGGGATGAAGAGTAGTTACTTCTCGTTTACTCTTTATGATTCTGTTAAGGACTGGGCAGATAAGTGGTTCTATATCCCAAAACATGATGCTTATTTCTCTTCTGACATTGCTGCCAAACCGACTTCTCTTCCTATTTGGAAGGAAAATCTGTCTTCCTTTGAATCCTTGGCTATTAAGCCTTTGTTGACTCGGATAAGTTTTTTGAAACAATCCAGGTTGACTAGCAATGGGTTGGTTGCAAGTTTCTTTCATCGTCGGGTTTAACCTCTTATGTAGAGGGATCATCTTGGCTTTGAGTACACTGGTTCTTCTGATCCTTCTCGGATTATTCCTAATTCCGAGTTGCCCGAAGAAGAGATTTTTGAACGCTTGGGGAGAGATTTGAGTGGTGTATATGCTATGCCACACCGGGTTCCAGAATATGATGCTAATCATCCTCCTCCTCATGTTAGTGGTTTCTGGTTTGTTCCGAATTCTTTTCCTTGGTGTTCTCTTTACTGATATCTTATTTTTTGCTTTGTTAGGATTATGGTCGCTCTTTTAAGCTTAACGTGCCTACTGAGCCTGCCGTTCCTTTATCCGCTGGGGTTGCTGCTGAGGCTATTCAGACTTCAGGTTCTTCCTCCAGGTTGATTCCTAGACTTTGCGTCATTGATGGGTATGTACCGTATACCCCTGATCCTCAGATTGCTCAAGTCTTGTTGCTTTCTAGAAAAAGGAAAGTTGAGTCTTCCGCTCAGCCTGCTCAACCTCCTCCTACCATCCGTCGTCGTTCTCCCCGCCCGTTTACCCCCACATGTAACATTATTGTAGGTGAGCATTTTTGTTTGCAACTGGGTTGTTTTCGTTCGCTATGTTTCTTTAATCTTGTCATGTGATTCTGTCTTGTCAGGTGGTCAATCTGTTCTTCTGGATGAGGAGCATTCTGATGATGATCCTCCTTTTGTTCGTCCTTCGTGAGTTTTTCTTCTCTGGCTTCTTTGATTTTCTTTGAGGTTTTTTCTTATTGTAGAGTTGTTTTAGTCGTAGGTCATCTATTGACCAGCCCTTTGGTGATGCTGCTTCAATTCCTTCGGCCATTCCGATTCCTTCTTCTGTGATATTTGATGATGAATTTTCTTTTGATATTTCCAAGCTTTCTTTTGCTCAAGTTGTTGCTTCATACAACAAATCAGTCAAGTGAGTCACACTTTCTGTATATGGCTCTGGTCTTCAATTATCATGTCTTGATCGGCTTATTCTTATTTTTCTTAGGCCTTCTTCTGATGCTTCTTCTTCGGTTATTTTGTTGATGATGATATTTGTCTTTGCTTTCTTTTAACTTTTCATGTTTTGTCTTTTGTAGTTCTTTCTATTCGTGAAGATGTTGCTGCCACCTCCGAGTTGGTTGGTGCCTCCCCTCCTGTTGGTGTACCCCTTCTCGAGATTCTTGAACCGAATGTTTTGGGTAAAGCTCCAATTTCTTCTCCGGTTGGTCCTCTGCTTCTTCAAGGGCCAGGTGATGAGGCTCAACTTAGCCGAATTAAGCAGACCCAGAAGCTTGTTTCTCCTTGGGATGAGTTGTCCACATCTTTTGGCGCTGAACTGAGGGTAAATTCCTCTGTCTTTCTTCTTCTTTTCTTTCTTATTTGCGTTCTGCCTTTAACTTTGATACTTTGTAGGATTTCTGTCAGAGCTTGGTTTCCTTGTCTTCTTCTTCTGAGGGTCAATCGATTCCTCATCTTCAAGCTGACCTTGATAAAGTAAAGCTCGAGTTGTCTCAAAATCGTGTTATTTTGGAGCAAGAAAATCTGTTTCGTGAGACTACTGAGGCTTCTTCGTCTGCTATCATTGCTGATTTGACGGAGAAATTGGCTGGTATTTTTTATTGTGTAGCCCTGTCAAGGTTTTTGTAAGACTTTTCTGATATTTGTGTTGATTTTTGTCATATTTTCTTAGCTGTTGATCGTGCTTTGTTGACTTGGAGTAAGGAGAAGGAATACTTGTCCCTTTGTCTTGAGGCTTCCGAGAAAAAGGCCAAAACTGTGAGCTTGATAATTGCCTTTCTCTTTTGACTTTTTTGTTGTATTTGTATTTTTTTTCTTAGTCCTTTGTGTTCTTCATATTTTTAGTCACTGAAATCGGAGCCGGCTTTACATGCTTGGCTCTTGGATGTTCATGGTCGGTACAAGTCTTTGTATGCTGTTGTGGAGCCTATTATTGTTGTTGTTTGCCGTGAAGGAGATGACAGTGACGACTTGAAAAGCTTAATTCCGGTGCTGCCTCTTCGGTTTTGAGAATTTGTGAAGAATGGATTTGAGCGTTGTATTAACAACGTTGTTTCCTTTGTTCGGGCCCTTGCTCCTGAAGTTCCTTTGCATCCGATTCTTGAAGACCCTATGGATGTCGAGCTCTTGGGAAAGTGGGAGCAATCAAAGCCTGAAGCTAAGGATCTTTGTAGTGGGATATTTGGTCAGATGAAAGTGTTGCCACCTTCTCCTTAGGAAAGGACCTTTGTTTGTCCTTGACTGGTCTTGTAATATATACTTGGTATGCTCTTTATATCATCAGGCTTCATCTGATTTTCCATATATATGTTCATTTTGACCTTCTGTTTTTAAATGATGTTTGCTTGTCTTATTTGTAGTAGTCGCGTCATTTCTTTCTTATTGGTTTATTGATATGTAGACTTGTAGGCTGTGCATAGCTCTTTTGATAGTATTTGCCAGCCTTGTGCCTTTAGATTAGGCTTTGTAATTCTTCATCTTGCGCTCTGTTTGGCTTCTGTAGAGTAATTGTCGAGTTGTTTTGGACTAGTATTATGGTGTAGAAGTAGTGGGTTTCTAGTCATTGTTGTGTCGAGTTGTGCTGCTCTTCAAGATGTCAACTATATGTGTCATGCCGCTTTGTATAGCGGTTGACTTGTAGATATCGTCGTGCCAGACTATGTCGCTCATGGTGCAAAGCAGTCGGCTTTTTTCATGTCATCTCACGTAATGGGTGACTTGTAGATTTGAACCAGACTGTGTCGCTCATGGTGCAAAACAGTCGGTTGGTTTGTCATGCTACTTCACGAAGCAGTTGACTTAGAGATCGTTCGTCGTGCCAAACTGTGTCGCTCATGGTGCAAAGTAGTCAGATGTTTGTCATGTTGTCTCACGAAGCGGTTGACTTGTAGATTTGAACCAGACTGTGCCGCTCATGGTGCAAAGCAGTCGGTTGGTTTGTCATGCTGCTTCACGAAGCAGTTGACTTGTAGATGTCATCGAGCTAGACTGTGCCGCTCATGGTGCAAAGTAGTCAGCTATTTGTCATGCCGTCTCACGAAACAATTGACTTGTATATCGTTTATTCTGGAATCTTGTATCTTGTTTGCATCATCAGTTGTAGAATTTCTTGAGTTGGCTAATATGCCAGGTGTTACTTATTTGTACTCCGTCTTCTGTCATTAGTTCGTATGTTCCGAGTTGTATTGTTGTCTTCATGATAAAAGGGCCCTCCCATGGGCTGAGTAGTTTGTGTCTTCCATCTTTCTTTTGAATTAGTCGTAGTACCAAGTCTCCTGGTTTTAATGTTCTTGGATGTGTATTCCTGTCATAGTGTCTTCGTAGACCTTGTAAGTATATCGCATTTTGGATTACTGAGTTGTCTCTTATTTCTTCGATTGTGTCAATTTCTAGCCGTCTTGTTTCTTCGGCTTCCCCCTCATCATATTGTTTGATTCTTGGTGATTGCCATATTAAGTCAACGGGTAGTACGGCCTCTGATCCGTATACCAGAAAGAATGGTGAGTATCATGTTGCTCTGCTGATCAAGTTTCTTAAGCCCCATACTACTTTCGGTAATTCTTCTATCTATTTCCCTCTGTAATCTTTCAAGTCCTCATATAGTCTTGGTTTTAGGCCTTGTAGTAGTAGTCCATTGGCTCTTTCGACTTGTCTATTTGCTTGGGGATGAGCGACTGATGCATAATCTATTTCTATTCCACAAACTTTTGCCCAATATTGGAATTCCTTTGTTATGAATGGTGACCCTAGGTCTGTAATTATTATGTTGGGCATCCCAAACCTATGCATGATGTCTTGTATGAATTATGTTGCTTTTTATGCGTTGTATTTAACTAGTGGTTTATATTCGATCCACTTAGTGAACTTATCCACTGCCACAAATATATATTCAAATCCTCTTTTTGCTTTTTTGAGAGGTCCGACTTGATCTAGCCCCCAACATGAGAAGGGCAAGGCTGGTGGTATGCAAATTAGATTATGTGTTGGGACATGTGGTTGTCTTGCAAACATTTGACAACTTTTGCATGTTTTGACTAGTTGTTCTGCATCTCTGAGTGTTGTTGGCCAGTAGAACCCACTTCTAAATGCTTTATCGATTAGTGTTCTGGATGCTGCATGATTTCCGCAGCACCCGAGTGAATTTCTTCTAATATCTCCTTTCCTTCTTGTGTTGATACACACTTGAGTAGTACTCCAGAAGATGCTGCCCTCTTGTATAATTTGTCCTTTACAAGTACATAAGCTTTTCTTTTTCTTATAACTCTTGTTGCTTCTGCTTTGTCTTCGGGTAGTTTGTTTTCGCTTTTATAATCGATGTATGTTTGTCTCCAATCACTTTCTATGTTGAGGATTTGTCTTGAGATGTTGAGTTCTTCTGTTTTGTCTATGTCCATTGGGTCTTCCTTTTTCTTGCTAACTTCTTGAATTGATGGTCTTGCAAGTTCTTCTACAAATATTCCTGGCGGTACTTTTGCTCTATCTGACCCTAATTTTGATAGTACATCTGCTGCCACATTTGAATCTCTTAGTACATGATGGATTTCTAGTCCTTCAAAGTTCTTCTCAAGCTTTCTTATTTCTGCGCAATATGCATCCATGTTGTTCTTTGTGCAATGTCATTCTTTGTTTACTTGGTTGATTACTACTACTGAATCTCCATAGACGAGTACCCTTTTGATACCCAGTGTAGATGCTACTTTTAGTCCATGTATGAGTGCTTCGTATTCTACTTCATTATTTGTTGCTTGCCATGATTTTTGTAATACGTATTTCAATTGTCTTCCTTCTGGAGAGATTCATAGTACTCCTGCTCCTGCCCATCCTAGTTTCAAAGATCCATCAAAATACACCTTCCAATGGTCTCGTATTGGTTTGGGATCTTTTTGGGTGACTTCTGTCCATTCTGCGATGAAGTTGGGTAATTTTGTGATTTGGTTGTCGTTCTTGGTTTGAAGTCCAGGTTAAGGGCTCCGAGTTCCACTGCCCATTTTGATATTCAGCCTGTGGCGTCTTTGTTTCTGAGTATGTCTTGTAGCGGAAAGTTGGTCACAATTGTTACTTTATGCTCATGGAAGTAATGCCTTAGCTTTCTTGATGATATAAGTACTGCGTAGAGTAGTTTTTGTATGTGTGGGTATCTAACTTTTTATTCTGTGAGTACTTCACTTATGTAGTATACTGGTCTCTGCACTTTGTAGACGTGTCCGGGTTCTTCTCTTTCCACGATGATTGCTGCACTTACTACACTTTTTGTTGTCGTAATGTATAGCATCATGTCCTCTTTATTTCTTGGCGGTGTCATTACTGGAGATGATGATAGGTATTCTTTTAACTTGATAAAGGATTGATTTGCCTCCTCTGTCCATTCGAAGTTCTCTTTTCTCTTCAGGAGTTTGAAGAAAGGTAGTCCTTTTTCTCCCAATTTTGATATGAATCTGTTGAGAGCTGCCATGCATCCTGTTAGCTTTTGTATGTATTTGACCTTTTTGGGTGGCTTCATATCCATTATCGCCTTGACTTGTTTGGTGCTTGCCTCAATCCCTCTATTGCTGACCAAAAAGCCGAGTAGTTGTCCTGATGGTACTCCAAAGACACATTTTGTGGGATTGAGTTTCCACTTCCACTCTTTTAGGTTCTTGAAGATCTCTTCTAGGTCTTTTAACAGTGATTCTGGTTCTTTTGTTTTGACTACTACGTCATCAATGTAGGCTTCGGCGTTTCTTCCAATTTGATCTCCAAGGCAGGTTTGTATTGCTCTTTGATATGTTGCTCCCGTGTTCTTTAGTCCAAAAGGCATTGATTTGTAGCAGTATGCTCCGAAAGGTGTTATGAAGGATGTTTTGCTTTGGTCTTCTTCTCTTAATGATATTTGGTGATATCTCGAGTAGAAGTCAAGAAATGATAGCAGTGATGATCCAGCTGTTGAGTCTATGACTTGATCAATTCTGGGTGGCCCATATGGGTCCTTTGAGCAATGTTTGTTGAGGTATGTGTAGTCTACGCACATGCGCCATTCTTTTGAGTTCTTTTTCTCTACTAATACTGGGTTAGCTAACCAATCTGGGTTGATTATTTCTCTGATGAATCCAGCTGCTAGTAGTTTTGTAATTTCCTTTTTGATTGCTGCTTTCCTGTCTGGTGCAAATCTGCGTAGCTTCTGTTTTAGTGGTCTTGACCCTTTGTTTGTATCGATTTTGTGCTCAGCCAACTCCCTTGGGACTCCTGGCATATCTGCTGGTTTCCATGCAAATATGTCTTTGTACTTTGTAGGCATGTCCGAGTTCTTCTCTTTCTACTATGACTGATGTGCTTACCACATTCTTTGTTGTCGTGATATATATCATCATGTCTTCCTTGTTTCTCGGTGGGGTCATTACTAGATATGATGATAAGTATTCTTTTAGCTTGATGAAAGCTTGATTCGCCTCCTCCGTCCATTCGAAACTCTCTTTATTTTTCAAGAGTTTGAAGAAGGGTAGTCCTTTTTATCCCAGCTTTGAGATGAATCTGTTGAGAGTTGCCATACATCCTGTCAGTTTTTGTATGTCCTTGATCTTCTTTGGTGGCTTCATTTCCATGATTACTTTAACTTGTTTTGTGCTTGCTTCAATCCCTCTGTTGCTGACTAGAAAACCGAGTAGTTGTCCTGATGGTACGCCAAAGACACATTTTGTAGGGTTTAACTTTCACTTCCATGCCTTTAGATTTTTGAAAGTTTCTTCTAGGTCTTCTAATAGTGATTCGGGTTCTTTTGTCTTGATTACCACATCATCAATGTAAGCTTCAACGTTTCTTCCGATTTGATCTCCAAGGCAGGTTTGTATTGCTCTTTGATATGTTGCCTATTGACTCTAAGAATTACATACGTTTACATATCCAAAATACCGTCAACAACCTCGGGACCAAGGGTAGAATAACATTACATGAACATTTTTACCACTAATAAGTTCCACATGTACTTGGAAGGCTTTGTTTTGCAGGATATAACATTTCAGACCAATCAACATTGTTGGAAGCTCCTTTTGCACACCTTCCGATGTGTGATTTGATCCAAACTCCAGAATGTTCATACCATTAGACTCCTGACATGTCCAGGAGCTCCCACAAAAAATCCTAGCTCCAAAGGTGTCAAAACATTGATCGGTCGATACTCATATGGACCCTTCTGGCTACCCAAGCTAGCAGGATCCATGACAAAGCCATTCCAACTCTTGGATGCAACCTGTGCTTTCATTCAACGCTTAGATCAAGTGCACAAGGATCCATGGGCCCACATCAAGAGAATTAGTGTGACAAACACCTTAGAAGGATCAACCAAGCTCTATGACTGGTGGGCCACCTTCTGGAAGGTGGCAGTGGGCCCAACACCCCATAGGGGGGTCGTCCGACACCCCTAAGGGACCCATAGTCCCCAGCTCCTCCCTGAGCTATGGGGAATCCTTCTAGAAGCCTTGGCAGGGCCCACCTATCATAGGGGTATCGGCTGATACCTAGAAGGCCCTCTGCTGCGTCTGGTGACTCCCCCACGCATTTAACAAATGATGGAAATCCTAACCCTCCATTCTAAGTCGGTTTGGAGGCGGTGGATCCAAGGGACCAGAAGTGAAGCCTCCTGAATCGATGACATGGGGATGGAGTAGCCCCTACTCCACCTCCCACTATAAATAGAGGCTCACTCCCCCCTCTTCACTCATGGTGGACAAGCCTACAAGCTCAAGCACTTAGAATTATCTTAATAGTTAGTCTAGCGTGGGAATTAGAGTTGAGTCGAGTTGTGCTCAGGATTTCCGAAGTCGTATTCTAGAGAGTTTGGTATAACTCTTGTATCTTTCCTTCTTTGTAAGACTTTACTTTATTCAATACATTACTTTTCCTCTACTTTACTTAGTATTTACTTTGAGCATTACTATACTTGTTATAGTATTGTTGTGTGCTTTTGCTTATTACTAGCCTTTACATTAATAGTATGTGATCCTTGTGGCCTTTCCCGTATGCGATCATTGCCTGTTATAGGGTGCTTTGGTTATAGCAGATCATAATTAAAGTTGTAAGTTGTGTGTAAGTGTGGTGCTTAGACATCATCTTACCCTTGGTTACCACTTGCTGCAAAGATTGTTTGTGGTAGCTAGCAAGAGAGTGACAACCTTGTCTAGTCTTTGTATCCCACCACGTGTTCTTAGGCAAGTTCTTAAAAGCTAAGGCCCCCATAAAAAGAGAGCGCAGTCTGGTAGGAGTTTTGCCCTCCTACTGATCTATCCTCTCGCCTAGCATACTTGTATTGAGGAGGCATACTATTGTGTTTAGACTAATTAATTGGCTAAGTACACTAAAGTAGAAGTGAATTACATAGGAGTCCCTATCTCTCTAGTTGTCCTCCCACCTAGCTATACTTACTAGTTATTCTAAGTTATCATTTACCTTGGCTTGTTCATTCATCACCCTTCCTATCACTTTATTCGATTACCCCCTATACTAGTTGATACTAAGTGGAGGTACTCTCTAGGATCTCTCTCTAATTATCATTTCTAGCTCTGCTTTCCCTTGGGAAAATATAAATTACGATACCTTGGAATACTCCTAGGTGAAGTGCTACAACGGTATAATCTATGTGCGTGTGGATTTATCCAATAGTCATAAAACATACCAACATTATCCATGTGTTCTTTAATCCAAACGACATTGATTTGTAGCAATATGCTCCAACGGGTGTTATGAAGGATGTTTTGCTCTGGTCCTCTTCTCTTAGTGATATTTGATGGTAGCCGGAGTAGCAATCTAGGAAAGACAGTAGTGATGATCCTGCCATCGAATCTATGACCTGGTAAATTCTTGGTGGTCCATATGGGTCTTTTGAGTAGTGTTTGTTGAGATCTGTGTAGTCAACACACGTGCGCCATTCTTTCGAGTTCTTCTTTTCTACTAAAACATGGTTTGCTAACCAGTCTGGGTTGATTATTTCTCTGATGAATCCTGCTGCCAGTAGCTTTGTAATTTCCTTTTTGATTGCTACTTTCCTGTCTAGAGCGAATCTGCGTACCTTCTGTTTCACTGGTCTTGACCCTTTGTTTGTATCGATTTTGTGCTCAACCAACTCCTTTGGGACCCCTGGCATGTCTGCAGGTTTCCATGCAAATATGTCTTCGTTGTCCCTTAGAAAGTTGGTGAGCGCGAGTTCCTATTTGGGGTCTAGACTTGCACTGATTATTGCTATCTTCTCTGCATCCCCGGTTAATAAGTCGATTGTCTTTGTTGCGACTTCTTTTGGTGGTGTAAAGTTGTTTGGCTTCTTTGCTGGTATTTGTATTTCATCCAGGTTCATTTCTTCGACCTTCTTCGCAATGTCTTCTTTTTCCTTGTAATGTTGTAATCTTTCTGATATTTGTATAGCTTGTATGTTACAGTCGTAGGCTTTCTTTAAGTATCTTTTCTGTGATAGGACTCCTTTTGTCGTCGACATTTTGAGCAATAGGTACAGGTAGTGGGGTACTGCCATGTATTTTGTGAGCGCTGGTCTTCCAAGTATTGCGTGATAGCATGATTTGAAGTCTGCTATTTCAATCTTAATGAATTTTGTTCGGTACTTGTCCGGTGTTCCGAAGGTGACTGGTAAGGTTATTTGCCCGAATGGTATAGAAGCTCTCCCAGGTACTATTCCATAGAAAGGAATACTTGTCGGCGTGATGATGCCTTCATAGTCTAAGTTCATCTTTCTCAAGTTATCTGCAAAGATTATATTTAGTCCTACTCCTCCGTCGATGAGTACCTTGGATACTGCCACTCTTACTATTGTTGGTCCCATTACTAAGGGATAGTAGCTTGCGTTTGCCGCACTCGTCCATTGGTCTTCTCTTGTGAATTGTATTGGGTATTCTGACCAATCTAAGTATCTTGGGGTAGCCGGTTCAGCTGCCATGATGGTTATGTGGGTTAGTTTTGCCTGTCTTTTACTTCTTGCATATGGTGCTCCAGAAAAAATTACGGCTAGTTGTCGTTTGGGTTCTCGATAATTTCCTTTCGCCTTCTTCGTTTCTTTTCTGGGTTCCTCTGTTCTTTGTTCTGAGTTGTTGGTACACGTCTCTTCTTTCTTTGCGAATCTTCGTAGAAAAACTTCACACTCGACTAGCTTGTGCCTTGCGTAGGGATGCAAAAGCACGGTACGTTTTCTATTCTTTCTGCTGGCTTCCTTGCGTAGTTATTTCCCTAATAGTTGTTGTTTGAGTATCCGCCGTTTCGATTTGTGTCTCGGTTGTTGTTGTAATTGTAATTGTTATTGTACCCTCATTTATTGTTTCCATTGTTGTTGTACCTTCTTTTGTTATCTGTTGTTGCTACCATGTTATCTTGTCTTGCCCTTTTGTCTTGAGGTCTGAAGTCTGGTCTTCTGTTTTCATGATAATCTCGAGTGAACCTGTGCTAAGTTCTTTCTTTTGATGATATCATTTTTCAATCGCCTTCTTGAAATTTTCATTGGATCTTGTATTTTCATTGAAGTAGTCTTTGAATTTCTAGTTTGCTAGGATTCTATCGGCGAATGTCTCTATTACCTCACTGTCAGTGATGTCATATATTTGAGCTCTGAGTTCTCCAAACCTTTGATAGTATTCCCTTAAGGTTTCACCTCTTCTCTGTTTTACATTTTTCAACTCTGCTACAATCATGGGGTGTGTTATTATTCCCGCGAAGTTGTTGTAGAAGGCTTCGTGTAAGTCTTCCCAATATTTGATTGATCATGGCTTTAGTTTGTCGAACCACTTAGAGGCATGACTTCAAGTGCCATTGGAAAGTATAGGATGTTGATGTCGTTGTCTCCTCCCGCGAGTTCAATGGATTGTGAATAGACTCTTATCCACTATCTGGGTTCTACCTTACCATTGTATTTGGAGTGGATGCCGGTTTGAACTTGTGCGGTAATTTTAGCGTTTGCAGTCTTCGTGCAAAACATGGAAACCAGCCCCTTAAGCCCGCGACCCTATGGGCTCACGCACACATAGACATAGCCCAAGTACTCTTACTCAACCAATAGTTGATAGCGGCCTCTAGGAAGGTGTGTCAACTCCTATGCATACGCTATGATCATATCAGACGATCCACCACAATTCAATATACATGTTATTCCTTTGCCTCATGATATTTGGTTCAACTCGTGGGTTAACACTTAACCCAAGCATGGCCATGCATTTCATGATCTAATCATTTGAGTGATCCAGTGATATCTCTCTCATATGGAGAGTGGCAAATTCCATCTTGATTGACTATGTCTCACAGCATGTTTCCTGACAAACCCGAAAGCTACATTTATAACTACCCAGTCACGGAGTAGCGTTTGGTAGTCCTAGGGTAGGTCGTTTCACATCTTAAGTACATACGACAATCTCAAGTCTAAGGACATAACGTACACGATGTGTATAGAGACAATCTCATGTCGGGTCTGTCCAGCACCATGTCCTACATGTGCCCACATTATTAGTTTGACATCTCATGTCCATGACTTGTGAAACATAGTCATCAACTAATAATGTGCTGAACTAATATTCATGCACATTCTACCACGAACTCCGATCAGGGACAACTTTAGAATAACCATACAAGTAAATGAGTTTCACAAACAATTCACATAATTGTTTATCAATACAAGTTGTCTTTAATGAATATTCATTGAACTCATAACATGTCATGGATACAAGGAAATACAATCATCTCTATGATTACCTCTAGGGCATATTCCCAACAGTCTCCCACTTGCACTAGAGCTAATCTCGAAGATATCTAATACCCATAGCTTTCACGTGCGCCTCATGCTTAGGCTGTGGAAGAGCCTTTGTCAAAGGATCTGCAACATTCAAATCCATATGTATTTTGCACATCTTGATCTCATCTCGATCGACGAACTCTCGAATGAGATGAAACTTCCGCAGTACATGTTTGTTCTTTTGGTGATTCCTAGGCTCCTTAGCCTGCACTATCGCCCCATTGTTGTCACAATGTAGATTCAATGGGCGAGACGCATTTGGAACCACACCAAGCTCGATGAGAAACCTCCTCATCCAAACACCTTCCTTTGCAGCGGCAGAAGCTGCAATGTACTCGGCTTCTGTTGTAGAATCAGTCACCATCTCCTGCTTAGAACTTTTCCAACTTACAGCACCACCATTTATTGTGAACACAAAACCTGATTGAGATTGTGAATCATCCACATCAGTTTGGAAGCTGGCATTGGTGTAACCATTTACAACGAGCTCCTCCTCACCTCCATAGATTAGGAACACATCTTTAGTCCTTCTCAAGTACTTAAGGATGTTTTTAACAAGTGTCCAGTGACTCTCACCTGGATTAGCTTGGTACCTGCTCGCAATACTTAGAGCATATGAGACATCTGGGCGAGTACATATCATGGTGTACATAATGGAACCAATGGCCGAAGCATATGGAACCTTACTCATGCGCTTCTGCTCATCAGCTGTCGTAGGACACTGCTTCTCGCTAAAACGCATACCATGTGACATAGGCAAGAACCCTCTCTTGGATTGTTCCATGTTGAACTGTTTCAACACCTTGTCAATGTATGTATCTTGGCTTAATCCTATAAGCCTCTTTGATCTATCTCTATAGATCTTAACGCCCAAAATATATTTTGCTTCTCCTAAATCCTTCATAGAAAAACTATTATTCAGTGAAGTCTTTATGAATTGCAACATAGGAATGTCATTCCCAATCAATAGTATGTCATCCACATACAAGATTAGAAATACAACAACGCTCCCACTTTCCCTTTTGTAAACACAAGGTTCTTCATTCTGACGAAAGACAAACCCTTTGACCACTTCATCAAAACGAATATTCCAACTCCGAGATGCTTGCTTTAATCCATAAATGCATTTCTTTAGCTTGCATATTTTTCCAGCATTTTTAGGATCAACAAAGCCTTCGGGTTGTATCATATACACGTCCTCTTCCAAATTTCCATTTAGAAAGGCTGTTTTAACATCCATCTGCCAAATCTCATAATCGAAATAAGCAGCAATTGCTAGAATGATCCGGATAGATTTAAGCATTGCTACCGGCGAGAATGTCTCGTCGTAGTCAACTCCTTGAACTTGCCGAAAGCCCTTTGCAACAAGTCGAGCTTTATAGACGTGAACGTTTCCATCCATATCCTTTTTCTTTTTATAGACTCATTTGCACTCTATAGGTTTAACCCCATCAGGCGGGTCAACCAAGTTCTAAACTTGATTGTCTCCCATGGAATCTATCTCGGATCTCATGGCACTTTGTCATTCCTCAGAATTTGGGTCCATCATTGCTTCCGCGTATGTCGCAGGTTCGTCATCGTCTAACAACAACACTTCCCCACGTGCCTCACGGATTCTTGCTGACCTTCGTGGTAGTGGTGGTGTTTCTCTTGCCACAGGTATCTCAACTTGTTCTGCTACATTAGCATCACTCATAGAGTTATCCCCTATTGGCTCATCTTGAACTTCTTCAATATACACCTTTTGTCCACTCTTCTCTTTATTGAGAAACTCTTTCTCTAAGAAGACACCGTTCCGAGCAACAAACAGTTTGCCCTCTGATCGGTTGTAGAAGTAATACCCTAAAGTTTCCTTTGGATATCCCATGAAAAAGCATTTGTCCGACTTGGGTGTTAGTTTATCTGACATAAGTCGTTTGACATAAACTTCACAACCCCAAATCTTTAGAAAAGACAAACTGGGACTCTTACCAGTCCACATCTCATGTGGTGTCTTAACTATGGACTTAGACGGTACCCTATTCAATGTGAAAGCGAATGTTTCTAGAGCATATCCCCAAAACGAGAGTGGTAGGTCTGTTTGGCTCATCATAGACCGAACCATGTCCAACAAAGTCCGATTACGTCGCTCGGATACGCCGTTTCTCTGAGGCGTTCCAGGTGGTGTAAGCTGTGGAACAATTCCACAACTCTTTAGATGATTGCTAAACTCATGGCTCAAATATTCGCCTCCACAATCAGATCGCAAGGCTTTAATTTTCTTGCCACGTTGATTCTCTACTTCATTCTGAAATTCTTTGAACTTTTCAAATGTTTCAGACTTATGTTTCATTAAGTAGATATATCCATATCTACTAAAATCATCAGTGAAGGTTATGAAGTATTGAAATCCCCCTCTAGCTGCCGTACTCATTGGTCCACATACATCAGTATGTACAAGTTCTAATAAGTCTGCCGCCCTCTCGGGAAAACCTGTGGAAGGCAACTTGGTCATCTTACCCAATAGGCAAGCCTCACATGTCTCGTATGATTCAAAATCAAACGAAGTTAGAAGCCCATCTGAATGGAGCCTCTTCATGTGATTCTCACTTATATGACCTAAACGACAATGCCACATATAAGTAGGACTTAACTCATTAAGACGAGGCTTTTTAGCATTAATATTACAGATAGGTTCATCATCAAGATTTAAAATAAACAACCCATTCACAATGGATGCAAAAGCCACAAACATGTCATTCTTTGAGATCACACAACCATTGTCTTTACTCGCAAATGAATAACCATCCTTCATCAAACATGAAGGTGACACAATGTTTCGACTTAAACTAGGAACAAAATAACAATTATTCAATTCCATGATAAATCCTGATGGGAGGTGAAGTTGCATCGTCCCAACTCTCAACGCAGCAACTCTTGCATTGTTGCCCACGCGGAAATCAACTTCTCCTCTTTTCACGCTTCTACTTCTTATCATTCCCTGCATCGTATTGCAAATATGAGCAACCGATCCGGTATCAAATACCCAAGAATTAATATAAGAATCAGTGAGAAAAATGTCTGTAACATAAACAACAAGTGTACAAGCAGCGGGAGTACCTTTACCACCGCCATCCTTCAAGGATTCCAAGTACAACTTGCAGTTCCTTTTCCAGTGACCTTTCCCATTACAATGAAAGCATTTAGCTTCAGCAGCTTGTCCAACAACCTTGGACACACGAGGAGGGTTTGGCTTAGAGATCTGATCTTTAGCCATTGCCTTCTTCTTCTTCCAAGCCCTCTTCTTAAAGTTAGGCTTGTTTTGGACTGCCATCACATGGCTACTGCCAGCACCTTTCTTGATATCAGCTTCTGTTGTTTTAAGCATGCCGCACAATTCATTCAAGCCCTTCTCCGCCCCATGCATATGGTAGTTCGAAATGAAGTTCCCATAGCTAGGCGGAAGAGACACAAGTATAAAATCAGTGGCCAACTCTGGGCCCATTGGGAAGCCTAGCTTCTCCAATCTCTGAGTGTGACCAACCATCTTGATCACATGTGGGCCAACTGCTGCGCCTTCTGCAAGCTTGGTTTCGACAAAAGCCTTGGAAACATTGAACCTTTCAGTCCTGGCTTGAGTCTGAAACATATCATTAAGCGCCACGATCATATCGTACGCTGCATGATTATTATCAAATTGCATCTGGAGATCTAGCTCCATGCAAGCGAGCATAAGGCAACCCACTTCAAGATTAGCATCACATGCTTTCTTGTAAGCGGTTTTCTCTGCAGCAGGTGCATTATCAGCAGGCTCATCTGGTAATGGGGTGTCTAGAACATCTTCCTTTTTCTCAGCCCTGAGAACAATTCTCAAGTTGCGGATCTAATCCGCATAGTTTGTTCCATTCAACATATCTTTCTCAAGAATTGAACTCAAAGTAAATGGTTGATTACTGGGAGCCATCTATAACAAAAGTAATGCAAAATACTAAGACAATGTATCCAAGATAGAGTAAATCATATTAAACTTTTAATAGACTCTACTCCCACTAAAATCAATATCCCTCTATTGAAACTTAGTGATTCAAGACCCACAACTAACAAGTCTACTAGTGAGCTTTAGCATCACCGCTAGGAGACATGGTAGATCGGTAAGCAACTCCTTGCTAATCATATCACATATGACTCTTATTGTTGGGTGGCATCTCTATGCTTGTGTTACCAACAACTAATGTTCCAAGGTCCCTAACCGTTAGGATAACCTTGTTCAAGTAACCAAACCTTCTGCTTGTAAGTGTCTGACACAAACCTGTCTAGTTAAGGAAAACCAATGGCACCCTAATTTCATAGACCTGCCACCGATTGTACGAGACACGTGACAATGCAAGGTTTGGGGAAGCATTATGACTTAAACATTGTTGAGGGATCGTTCTACTTCACTACCGCATATGTAGACAAAAACATTATCGCACGTGAAAGTAGAACATCGTAAGAACGACATAAACACAGATTTGACTTGGTATAGCCCATTATTCCTTTGGAGATCTCCATCTCTATCAATCTGTTCATCATGGTGATCGCCATCTCCATGATAGAAGTATGCCATCCTCCGTGATGAGTCCACCAAGACTATCTATCACTATCGTAACATAGTCAAGTAAAATTACATAGTCGTAGGATCATCATAGATTGGCACGTAGGACATTACATATGAATGGACAATATCTGTGGCTCCAGCCATATTGTCTTAATCATGACGTGCAAGCCATGAATTAATTACATACATGCATCACATACACATAAGGGCTATACCAATCACGAATACCTGCAAAACAGAGTTAACCGATTCCGACGTCTAAACTTTAAACGCCGAAAACTCAATTTTTTGGGCCGAATTTTGCAAATCTAATTTTTGCCGAAACTGCCACGGCTATCGTTGACGAATGCGAAATTTTCTGGCGCGCGATTTTCGTTTAAGGTTTTTCTCGTTCCGAGGTCGTATGCAAAAGTTATGGCCGTTTTACCGAACAACACTTTTCTGCAAAATTCCCCTCCGACGGCGGATCCAATCCGTCGCCGCCGCGCATCGTATGTGCCTGGAACTTGACCTAGGTTCGATTCGACCAATCTTATTGATCTCCAACTCACCATAATTGGGTTTACATGTATCACTTAACTCGGATGGCGGAATTCCGACCGGTACGAGTAGATCGTTACAATACCAACGTGGCAAGATCACGAACCATGATCAGAGATTGATCTTAAACCGCGCATATCACCATATGCTCGTACCCGAATGTATAACGAGGCAACTAACGGCTCCGATACCACTGTAGGGTTATGAGGTTGCTACGCTAGCCAGAAAACAAAATTTTTCTACCCCATAAACCAGGAACTAGTGCTAGTTATAGATCACGGGGTTACCACTAGACGCGCAGGTGCAGCGGAAGCAACTTGATGTAGTCGTGCGCGTTGCGGCAGTGCCGTGCAGTTGCGAGGTCGTCCGTCTCAACGTCTCTTACTCGCGGTTCGTCCTTGTGCTCCAGATGCAGCACCTCTGAGGAATCCCACACGTGCAGGGAAGAAGCGTCACACCTTTGGACTGCTAGGTCCGCGAGGAGTACTAGGCGCGAGCGTGGGGAGGGCGACGACGGCTGCCAAAGGACGTGAGTATCTCGCCCCGCGCCCACCCCTTGCTTATATAGGCGTCCTAATGAGCTCCCACGTTGGAGGCCCATTAGCAACCCTAAACCTAGTCTAATTTGGGTCCAACCCGAATTAGGCTTCCATCCCCTTAAGCGTGCGACCCTATGGGCTCACGCACACATAGACATGGCCCAAGTACTCTTACTCGACCAATAGTTGATAGCGGCCTCTAGCAAGGCGTGTCAACTCCTATGCATACGCTATGATCATATCAGACGAACCACCACAATTCAATATACATGTTATTCCTTTGTCTCATGATATTTGGTTCAACTCGTGGGTTAACACTTAACCCAAGCACGGCCATGCATTTCATGATCTAACCATTTGAGTGATCCAGTGATATCGCTCTCATATGGAGAGTGGCAAATTCCATCTTGATTGACTATGTCTCACAACATGTTTCCTGACAAACCCGAAAGCTACCTTTATAACTAGCCAGTCACGGAGTAGCGTTTGGTAGTCCTAGGGTAGGTCGTTTCACATCTTGAGTACATACGACAATCTCAGGTCTAAGGACATAACGTACACGATGTGTATAGAGACAATCTCATGTCGGGTCTGTCCAGCACCATGTCCTACATGTGCCCACATTATTAGTTTGACATCTCATGTCCATGACTTGTGAAACAACTAATAATGTGCTGATCTAATATTCATGCACATTCTAGCACGAACTCCGATCAGGGACAACTTTAGAATAACCATACAAGTAAATGAGTTTCACAAACAATTCACATAATTGTTTATCGATACAAGTTGTCTTTAATGGATATTCATTGAACTCATAACATGTCATGGATACAAGGAAATACAATCATCTCTATGATTACCTCTAGGGCATATTCCCAACAAGTCACTCTATTGGTGAGAAGTGGATTGGATACAACCACACCAAACCAAATCCTTGGTGAGGTGATGACTGATGACACCTTTAGAGAGGACAAGGACAAGATTAGAGAGAACAAGGAAAAGAAGGATGACAAGAAAGAAGACAAGAAGAAGAGTGTGTCATTCAAAGCCATATCATCATCAAAGGGCAAAGCAAAGTGTGATGAATCAAGCAATGATGATAGTGAAGATGAAGAACAAATGGCCCTCTTTGTCAAGAAATTTGGCAAGTTCATGAAGAAGAAGGGCTATAGAGCTACAAGGAAGAAGAACTCCTTCAAGAGCAAGAACAATGACAATAGGTGTTTCAAGTGCAATAGCAAGGATCACTTCATTTCGGATTGCCCACATCATAGTGATGATGAAGATGAGAAGAATGGCAAGAAGAAAGAAAAGAAAGAGAGCAAGATGTTTCTCAAGAAGAGCAAGAAGGGAGGCTCATATGTTGTCACTTGGGATAGTGATTCAAGTGAAGATGATGACTCAAGTGATGATGAGAAGAAATCAAGCAAGAAGAAGGCTCTTGCAAGCATTGCTATGAAGAACAATATTTCTCTCTTTGACTCTCCATCGACATGCTTCATGGCTAGGCCAACTAAGGTACAATCCGATGATGAGAGTGAATCTAGTGATGATGATGATGAACCCACTAAAGATGAATTAATTGCAATGTTGGAAGATGCTAAGACTCATTTCTTCCTCACAAGAAAGGAGTGCAAAGCATTGCAAAAGGAGAATCATTCTCTCAATCAAGAGAACCATTCTCTCAAGTAGTCCTTTGATGAGTTCAACCTTACTCATGAGAGGCAAATGGATGCCCATGAGAAGCTTGGCAAATCTCACTCTAAGCTTGAAAAAGCTCACTCTAAGCTTGAAAAGGCTCATTCACTTCTTGTTGAGCAAAGTGAGAAAGAGCATGTTTCAACATGTAACATGGGTATAACTTGTGATATAATTGATGAATCATTCTATCAACCCATCATCATCACCCCAACTAACCCTTCTTGTAGCACTTCTAACTCTACCTCCACTACTAGTGATGTTGTTACTTGTGACACTACACTAATAGTTGAGAATGAGACCCTTAAGAAGGAGGTTGGTAAGCTCACCCTAGCATTAGGCAATGCCTATGGTGGGGACGCCTGCTTGCTTAACTGCTTGGGTAGCCAAAGGTTCTCTCTTTGCAAAGAGGGACTTGGCTATACCCCCAAGAGAGGTAAGGCGGCCTTTGCAACTCCAAAGTCTCGCTTTGTGAAGAGCAATGGTCGGTTTTGCTCTAGTTGCAAGCAAGTAGAGCATGATGATCAACATTGCAAACTAAACCAAAGCAAGATAAAATTTACACATGCATCTATTCGCTTTGATTCTAGTTATATGCTTACCAAGGGCAAGAAAGGTGTGATTGCTAAGTACATGGGTACACCTAATAAGAGCTCAAAGAAGAAATCTATTTGGGTACCTAAGTCCTTAGTCACTAACTTTGGAGGACCCAAGCAAGTATGGGTACCTAAGATGAACTAAATTGTTTTGTAGGTCAATTATAAAGCTGGAGGGAGGCATTGGGTGCTTTATAGTGGGTGCACTCAACATATGACCGGAGATTCAAGAATGTTCAACTCTATCAAGCCAAATGATTGCAATGGGATTGAATCTATCACATTTGGTGACAATGGCAAAGGCAAGGTCAAAGGGCTTGGTAAGATTGGTATATCCAATGACATGAGCATATCAAATATGTTGCTAGTAGAGAGCTTGAACTTCAACTTGCTACCCGTAGCTCAACTTTGTGATCTTGTATTTAAATGCATCTTTGGAGTTGATGATGTAGAGATCATAAGTGTAGATGGCTCTAACTTGATATTCAAAGGTTTTAGATATGAGAATATATACTTAGTTGATTTCAATGCCAAAGAAACTCAATTGTCAACTTGCTTGCTATCCAAATCTAGCATGAGTTGGTTATGGCATAGAAGGCTTGGTCATGTTGGAATGAAATAATTGAACAAACTAGTCAAGCATGATCTAGTTAGAGGCTTGAAAGATGTGGTCTTTGAGAAAGATAAGCTATGTAGATCTTGTCAAGCCGGCAAACAAGTTGGAAATACTCACCCTAGTAAGAGCATGATGAGTACTTGCAAACCATTTGAGCTCTTGCACATGGACTTGTTTGGATCAACCCCCTACACTAGCATTGGTGGTAACAAGTATGTCTTTGTGATAGTTGATGACTTCACTAGATATACATGGGTATTCTTCTTGAGTGACAAAAGTGAAACATTTGATACATTCAAAGTCTTTGTCAAGAGATGCCAAAATGAATTTGAAATAACTATCAAGAGAGTAAGAAGTGACAATGGGAGTGAGTTCAAAAACACAATAGTTGATGAGTTATGTGATGAATATGGAATCAAACATCAATTCTCGGCCAAGTATACTCCTCAATCAAATGGGCTTGTTGAGAGGAAGAATAGGACACTCATTGATATGACAAGATCTATGTTTAGTGAATACAATGTGAGTGATTCTTTTTGGGCCGAAGCTATCAACATGGCTTGCTATTATAGCAACCGACTCTATTGCCACAAGATGCTTGAGAAGACACCTTATGAGTTATTGAATGGAAGAAAGCCAAATATTGTATACTTTAGAGTTTTTGGATACAAATGCTATATCTTGAAGAAAGGTGCAAGATTGAGCAAATTTGAGAAGAAATGTGATGAAGGCTTCCTACTTGGCTACTCAACTACAAACAAAGCTTTTAGAGTATGGAATCTTACTTATGGCATAGTTGAGGAGGTACATGATGTGGAGTTTGATGAAACAAGTGGATCTCAAGATGAGAATGCTAACCATGATGATGTGAGAGGTGAACCATTGGCCAATGCAATGAAGAATATGGATGTTGGGGACATTAGGCCGAGGCAAGTGGATGATGAGCAATATATTGAAGATCAAGTGAATCCTTCATCCAACATGCAACTCAATGACAATCAAGCTAGTTCATCCTCTCCAACTCAAGATCAAGAAGCTACTTCATCTACTCTACCAAATGATCAACCAAGTATAAGCAATTAACTTCCAACACTCCAACCTACATCTATTGCAAGAGATCATCCTATTGATCATATTATTGGAGATATCACTAGTGGTGTACAAACAAGATCAAGATTGGCTTCATTTTGTGAACACTATTATTTTGTATCATCTATTGAGTCAACCAAGATTAAAGAGGCTTTGCAAGATATTGATCGGGTGAATGATATGCATGAAGAACTCAATAACTTCACAAGAAATCAAGTTTGGGAGTTAGTTGAGAGACCAAAGAACCAAAATGTTATTGACACTAGATGGGTCTTTCGCAACAAGTAATATCAAGATGGAATAGTGGTGAGAAACAAAGCAAGACTAGTTGCACAAGGTTACACTCAAGTAGAGGGTCTTGACTTTGGAGAAACATATGCACCGGTGGCAAGGCTAGAAGCAATAAGGATTCTATTGGCTTATGCTTGTGCTCACAACATCAAGCTCTATCAAATGGATGTGAAGAGTGCATTTCTCAATGGGTACATCAATGAATTAGTATTTGTGGAGCAACCACCCGGGTTTGAAGATGACAAAAAACCCAACCATGTATACAAGCTAAGGAAGGCACTATATGGCTTGAAGCAAGCTCCAAGAGCATGGTATGAGAGGTTGAGAGATTTCCTCCTCTCTAAGGGATTCATTATGGGGCAGGTTGACACTACCCTATTCACCAAGAAGATTGGGAAGGACTTGTTTGTGTTGCAAATCTATGTGGATGATATCATCTTTGGGTCAACCAATCAAGAATTTTGTGAAGAATTTGGCACTATGATGGCCAAAGAGTTTGAGATGTCTATGCTTGGAGAGCTTAGTTACTTCCTTGGTCTTCAAGTCAAACAATTGAAGAATGGGACTTTTGTTAGTCAAGGCAAGTACATCAAGGACAAGCTCAAGAAGTTCAATCTAGATGAAGCAAAGTCTATTAGTACACCAATGGTAACAAATGGAAATTTGGATGGTGATGCTAGTGGCAACATGGTAGATCAAAAGCTATATAGATCAATGATTGGTAGCTTGCTCTATGTGACCGCATCAAGACCGGATGTCATGTTTAGTGTATGCATGTGTGCAAGGTTTCAAGCTTCTCCAAGAGAGAGTCATTTGAAAGCCACAAAGAGGATATTGAGATATTTGAAGCATACACCTAATGTTGGGTTGTGGTATCCTAAAGGATCTAACTTTGAGTTACTTGGATACTCCGACTCGGACTATGCGGGTTGCAAGATAGAAAGGAAAAGCACATCGGGCACTTGTCAATTGCTTGGAAGATCACTAGTCTCATGGTCATAAAAGAAGCAAAATAGTGTGGCACTCTCTACCGCCGAAGCCAAGTATATTAGTGTGGGAAGTTGTTGTGCACAAATCCTATGGATGAGAGCTACTTTGAATGACTTTGGAGTCAAATTCAAGCAAGTGCCTTTGCTATGTGACAATGAAAGTGCAATCAAGCTCACCAACAATCCGGTTCAACACTCAAGAACAAAGCATATTGATGTCCGCCACCATTTCATTAGAGATCATCAATTGAAAAGGGACATTTCTATCACTAGTGTTGGCACCGAAGATCAATTGGCCGATATCTTTACCAAGCCACTAGATGAAAAGAGGTTTTGCAAGCTAAGGAATGAGCTGGACATACTTGATTTCTCCAACATGAGTTGATGCACCCCCACTTATATGACATGCCCCTACTCCAACAATGCAAGGTAAAAGTTGATATGAGAGCATTCATGCATACCTTGTTAGGACTTGTTTAGAGCATATAATCATCACTCATGCTTCTAGGCTCATTCATGAAAAACCAAATGTCTTTGATGCTTATATGATGCCACTATAGCTTCTATGAGTTATATGATCTAGTGGTAGCATATGACATGTTTATGTGCTTGCAATCCTAGTATTTGATCTATGTCTATGAACTCAAAGTGTCTAATTCAACATGGGCAAGATAATCATCTTAGCATGTGTGAACAAGCTTGTCTATGGTTTACACCGAATTAAACATTTTGGGCAAGTAGCTTAGTTCAAATCAAAGTTGAAAACAATCTTTCACCCTATCTCACACTTAGGGGGAGCTTAAACTTGGATATCTATAATTGGTCCCACCTTTTTGTGCCAATTGGATGACAAAGGGGGAGAAGTTATTGAAGATATCATGGGGGAGAAATTGAAAAGATATAAAAATGGGAGAAACATGATAAGTGGAGAAAATGAAAAATCAATTTTGAAAGAGAACATACAAATAGGGGGAGCAAGCTCATGAACACCTTGTTGCATTTGAATGCTTGCATCCTCATATGTATTGTTGCACAAGTACTTAAATTCAATATTCATGCTTGTGTGGTGTTTGCTAGTAAATCTAAATGAATGATGATTGATCAACTAGCATGCATAGGTTGATTAGCTCTAACCCATGAACTTTCAAGTATTTCTTGATTTCAAGTGGTGTCTAGCTAATCATGGTGCTAAGGGTGATTCTATATTCCGCACTCCGATGGTAACACGCTTCAAAGGTCTACTCTTACACCTTAGCGTTATTTGGTAGCTATTTCCTCTCCCACAATGCCTATCTATACATATGTGCAAAACTTGAACAAAACTCATGAGGCACATATGTAGGGGGAGCTAATAACTACCAAAACCGAAATTGAGCAACTTGTCCAAATCTTGAATCTTTGATTAAAATGCTTGGACAAACAACTCAAGTTCAAAATGATTATATTTCATATCTTTATGGAAGGGTTGTCATCAATTACCAAAAAGGGGGAGATTGAGAGTCTCCCATGTGTTTTGGTTTTGAGTAATTGATGAAACCTACTTAGGTACTAACCTTGGATCTCTAAGTGTGAATCTTGAGATAGGTTGGTACATGCCATGTGATGGAGCAAGGTGAATCATGTGAGGATGGCACAAGCTCTAGCATGGTGGTGGAAAGGAAAATGGTGTGAAAGCAAAGGTGATTGCTAGGAACCATTTTCGGTTTGGTGATCAAGACATCATAGTGGATGTGATCACATTTAGGATAAATAGCCGTACTATCAAGGAGGGAGCTCTTAAGTATGATTACGGTTATCATGTGCCACTAGGTTCATATGCATTGCATTAAAATCAATTGAACTAGTGATACAACCAACTTAATCCAAGATAATTGTGAACTAAAAGCTAACACACGTGCACAAGTGTTGGGATCACTTAGTGTTGGCTCTTGGAAGCTTGGAAGAAGTTGGAGAAGTGTTTGGGAAGAAAATGGCAGTCCGGACGCAGGGTGTGGCCGGTCCGGACCATCCGAGATGGGTCCGGAGGCAAACCCTGGCTGGCTGGCTAGAGGAACAGTCCAGACGTTGTTGCGTGTCCGGACGTAGAGCTCCGGACACGAGTCCGGAGTCTGGCGCTCTCTGTAACCCTCTGGTGAAGAGGGTCCGGACGCAAGTGTTGGTCCGGACCAAGGAACCGGACGGGCGTCCAGTGGTTAGCGCTCTTTGGAGTGCTCCCTGCGCGGCGTCCGGACGCTACTGTTGATGGGACCGGACCCGCACTATTGCGTGCGTCCGGAGCCACGTGGCGCGCTGCGCTGCGCGCGGGAAGCTGGCTGTTTGAAAGGAGACTCGACCGGACGCAGGTGCGTTGGTCCGGATAGCACCTCGGGTGCGTCCGGACCCTATGACCGGAGAGCTGAACAGAGCCGTTGGCTCACTGCTGTGGATGGGTCCGGACGCGGTCTATGGTCCGGACCCCCTAAGAAAAGTGCGTCCGGAGGTACGCAGAGATGAGGAAAAAGGGTGGAAACGGCTAGTGTTTGAGTGTGGGCTATATAAGGGAGTATGGCCGGCCCTTGGGGGCACTTCTTACACATTCTATTCACTCACACACTTGTGCTTTCTTGTGAGAAGCTCCACCACTCATCCTCTAAACATATTTGACATATTCTAGAGAGATAGAGTGAACTCCAAGTGCATTGCTCTTTGATTGCATACTAGTGGCACTTGGTGATCGTCGTCATCACGGAGCTCTTGTTATTCTTGGAGGTTGCCACCTCTTAGACGGCTTGGTGCGACGAGGATCGTTGAGCGGAGGAAGGTGATTGTCTCCGGCTCCGATCGGTGGATTGTGAGGGGTTCTTGAACCTACCCCGCGGGAGTTCGCGAAAGGTATCTCTAGTGGATTGCTCATAGCTTGAGAGATCGCCATCTTGTGTTGGTTGTGCGGCACCCTTGAAGGGGTTTGGCTTTGAATTGCCAATTAGCCCGTGAACCTCCAAGTGGGTGTATCGCTACAACGGGGACTAGCTTGTTGGCAAACAAGTGAACCTCGGAGAAAAATCATTGTGTCAACTTGTCTCTCCTTGGTTTTTCATATTGTGATTGGCTATCTATTGGTTCATCCCTTCGCGGTGGTATAACTCTCTATCTCTAGCTTTGTACTACATTCATACATTCTTGCAAAGTAGAGACTCTAGCTTAGCTTGTGTAGCTTAGCTTAGTAACCCTAGTGATCTAGCCCTTGTGTGTGACCTAGACTTCATCTTGCTAGTAATTAACTAGACTTGGTAGGTGGCTTGCCCAAACTTAGTGCTAGTGCAAACTTGCTTACGCCATGTTTTATTCTAACAAGTTTGCTTAAGTGTTGTTGTAGAATTTTTATTAGGCTATTCACCCCCCCTCTAGCCATTACAACACCTTTCAGTTGGCTCCGGTGTGGGCCGTTTTGCTCCATTATTCTGAGGTGCCGCTCATGCTTCTCGGATGGTTGAGCAGCTTCCGTCCTTCCTAATCTGTGAAATGTTGATTTTTATGGGGTTGTTCCCCTTTGAGAGATCTCTATTGTTTTGGATAATTGATGAGACCTAAGGTACTAACCTAGCTCTAAGTGTTTGAGTAGGTTTAGTACACTCATTGAATATGATGACAAGTGGTGGAGCAAGCAAAGGTGGTGGAGACCTAGAGCTCACACTTGTAGAAGAAGAGAAGTGAAAAGATCCTAAGCAATTCAAGGCAAAGGTATTTGTTAGGGCTCTTTTCTTTTAGTGATAAAGACACCAAGTGTGTGTGATCACATTTAGGATAGACAACCGTACTATTAAGAGGAGAAATGCAAAAGTGATTGCGGTTTGTCGAGTGCCACTAGGTGTTATCTATATTGCATGTGTATTTAGGACCTAGTGACTTACTCCATGATGATTGACAAGTAAAACATGCCAAGAAGTGTTCACTAAAGAGGTATCTTAGTGCTTGGCAACTTGGAGCAAAGTTGGAAGAAGCAGCAACTCAGAAGAGGCGCCGGACGCTGAAGAAAAGGGAGTCAGACGCTGTCCAACGCGCCGGACGATGGCGTCGGACCCTGGGACTATGAACCCCGAGCGTCCGCCAGCCACAGAGAAGCTCTAGAGGAAAATTCAAGGTGTGTCGGACGCTGAGGCGCAGCGTCCGTCGCAAAACATTGGAGCGTCCGTCGGGCTTCCAGTGGGCTCTGCAAGCCAGAGACTCGAAGATAGGCGTCGGACGCTGGAGGATCAGTGCGTCGGACGCTGGCTCGGAGCGTCCGTCGCTCGCGCAGCTGCCCAACGGCTATTTCTGACAGTGCGTCGGACGCTGGCGACGGAGCGTCCGTCACCCCCGTTTCGAGCGTCCGTCGCCAACTTATCAGGGTAACGTTCAGTGCACTTTGAGGGGGTCTATAAATATGTGTTGGCCGGCTAGGGGAGTTCTCTCTCGAACATTTGAACATCTTGAGACTCCTTTGAGCTGAGCAAACTCCCTCCCACTCATCTCCATGCTTGGTTAGTGCAAACCCAAAAGAGATTGAGTGATCCAAGTGCATTTCGCATATAGCTTGCATCTAGTGGCACTTGGGAGGCGTTCTCGCTGCGGATTTCTTGTTACTCTTGGTGATTGCCATCACCTAGACGGTTTGGAGCAGCGGAGGTAGATCGAGAAGCTTGGTGATTGTGCTTCGTCGACTACAAGGTGATTGTGAGGGGTTCTTGTGCCTTCCCCGTGGGAGATCGCAATTGGCAACTCTAGTGGATTGCTCGTGGCGTTTCAATAGCCTCATCTTGTGTTGGTTGTGCGGCACCCGGTGACGGGTTTGGCGTGTGGAGGCCAATTAGCGCGTGAACCTCCAAGTGAGTGTCTTGCCACAACGGGGACTAGCTAGTTGGCAAACTAGTGAACCTCGGAAGAAAATCAAGTGTGAACCTTGTTGTCTCCATTGTGATTGATTGGTTTTCTTGGTGATCACTTGATTGGTTCATCCACTCCTCTCCACGGCGGTATAATCACCTTTTCCATCTTTGCATTACCTTATTCATACTTTTCTTAGTATATTAGGTTGTGCCTAGAGGGCTACTAGAATTGAGTAGGCATTGTGTGATCCTAGAGTTTATTAGGATAGAAATTGTGGTTAGGTGGCTTTGCATCCCCTAGTTGGCTAGTGCAAGTCGAGCTTCGCCTCATTGTTATCTAACTTGTTGTTGAGATTGTTTTTAGTTTTCAAATTAGGCTATTCACCCCCCTCTAGCCATAACTTAGGACCTTTCAAGTGGTATCGGAGCTAGTACACCGTTGATTTGAGGCTTAACAACCTACGGTGTGAAAGATGGCTCATATCAACAACATGAAGAAACCACCCAAGTTTGATGGCTCAAACTATGGCTATTGGAAAGTGAAGATGACCGCTCATATCAAGTCAATTAGCCGAAAAGTTTGGCTTGTGGTGGACAAGAAATTTGAGGTAGTAAGTGAGGCGGCTCCCACTCCTCAAGAGGAAGAAAAGTTGCAACACAATGATATTTCTCTAAGTGCTATTCATGAGGCACTTGATGAAAAAGTGTTTGAGCAAATCAAGAATCTTGAGAGTGCTCATGAGGCTTGGAAGAAGCTAGAAGAATCATTTGAGGGCACTCAAGCCGTCAAAAGTGCAAAGGCATACATCCTCAAAGAAAAGTTCACAAGCTTCAAGATGGAGGATGATGAGAATGTGCCGGAGATGTTCCATAGGCTACAAGTGCTAGTCAATGATCTCACGACTCTTGGTGAGAAGGTTGAGGACAAGGATTTCTCCCACAAGTTCTTGAGAAGTCTCCCACTTCGGTTTGAGACCCTTGTGACCTTGATTGTTAGAGGTGGATTGGACACCGTGACTCCAAATCAAGTATTAGGAGATGTGATGACACAAGATGCTTACCGGAACAACAAAGAAGAAGGTGTCAAGAAAGAAGAGAAGAAAGATGAGAAGAAGAAGAGCATAGCTTTCAAAGCTACTTCATCTTACAAGACCAAGGGCAAAGCTAAACTTGAAGAATCAAGTGAAGATGAAGGCTCAAGTGCTAGTGAGGTGGATGAAGAAGAAATGGCTCTATTTGTGAGGAAGTTTGGAAGATTCATGAATAAGAAGGGATATCATGCAATAAGGAAGAGACCATCTTCCAAGAACTTTGATGAGCCAAGGAAGTGTTTCAAGTGTGGAAGTTTTGATCATCTCATTGCTCATTGTCCATACAATAGTGACAAGGATGATGATGATCATAAGAAGAGAGGCAAGAAAGAGAAGAAGCCCCTATTTGATGACAATAATAAGAAGAAGGGCTACTCTCATATTGTTACTTGGTATAGTGATTCTTCTTGTGGTGATGATGAATATAATGAGAAGAAGACCACTACCAAGAAGAAGGCTCTTGCAAGCATTGCAATGAGGGACAAGATCTCTCTATTTGATACTCCATCATCATGCTTCATGGCTAAGTCCACTAAGGTACTTTCTCATGATGAGAGTGAAAGTGAGAGCGATAGTGATAGTGAGGAGCCTTCAAGGGAGGAACTCATGGACATGCTTGAACAAGATAAGGAATACATAGATAAGAAGAGGAAGGAATGCAAGGAATTGCGCAAGACCAATGTGGCTCTTGAGAAAAACCTTGATGAGGTCGTAGCATCTCATGAGAGGCTAATGGAAGCCCATGAGAAGCCAGTGAAGTCTCACACTAAGCTTGAAAGAGCTCATTCCTCTCTCTTAGATCAAAGTAAGAAAGAGATTGTTCAAACATGTGACATGGGAGTTACTTGTGATATTCTTGATGAATCTTTTTATGCTCCTATCATTGTTGCTCCCACTAACCCCTCTTGTAGCACTACCACTTCTACTTCATCTACTAGTAATGGTTTCACTTGTGATGCATCACTAATGGTGGAAAATGAAACCCTCAAGAAGGAGGTTACAAAGCTCAATCACTCCTTAGCTAAGGCTTATGGAGGTGAGGACCGCTTGCTTATGTGCTTGGGTAGCCAAAGAGCATCTCTCTACAAAGAGGGATTGGGCTATACCCCCAAGAAAGGCAAGGCCGCTTTTGCTCCTCACAAGACACGTTTTGTGAAGAACACTAGTAGCTATTGCAAGATTTGCAAGCAAGTTGGTCACAATGAGCAATCATGCAAGAACAAGAAGGCCAAGAAAGACATATCCTCTATTAGAGTTGATTCATTATATGTTCTTTCCAAGGGTACTAATGGTGTTCATGCCAAGTTTGTTGGTGCACCATGGATGGCTTCCAAGAAGTCCATTTGGGTACCAAAATCCTTGGTAACTAACCTTGGAGGACCCAAGCAAGTTTGGGTACCTAAAAATAATTGATCTCTATTGTAGGTCAATTACAAAGCCGGAGGGAGGCATTGGGTGCTTGATAGTGGGTGCACTCAACACATGACCGGAGATGGAAGAATGTTCAACTCAATCAACCAAGATAGTGATCATGGATTCGATAGTATAACTTTTGGTGACAATGGCAAAGGCAAGGTGAAAGGGCTTGGAAAGATTGATCTCACATGATCTTAGCATTAGCAATGTGCTTCTAGTTGAAAGGCTTGAGTTCAACTTATTGTCGGTGGCTCAACTATGTGATCTCGGTTTCAAGTGCATATTTGGAGTGGAGGATGTGGAAATCATAAGTGTGGATGGCTCTAACACGATCTTCAAGGGTTTTCGGTATGAGAACCTATATCTTGTGGATTTCAATGCTAGTGAGACTCAACTCTCAACTTGTCTCATTACAAAATCAAGCATGGGTTGGCTTTGGCATAGAAGACTTAGACATGTTGGCATGAAGCAATTGAACAAGTTAGTCAAGCATGATCTAGTGAGAGGCTTGAAAGATGTCTCATTTGAGAAGGACAAGCTATGTAGTGCATGTCAAGCCAGAATGCAAGTTGGCAACACTCATCCTAAGAAGAGCATCATGAGTACAAGCAAAGCTTTTGAGTTATTGCATATGGATCTTTTTGGGCCAACTACATATTCAAGCATTGGTGGAAACAAGTATGGATTTGTGATAGTTGATGACTTCACAAGATACACATGGGTATTCTTCTTGAGTGAAAAGAGTGATACTTTTGATATCTTCAAGTCATTTGTCAAGAGGTGCCAAAATGAGTTTGAAACAACTATCAAGAGAGTTAGAAGTGACAATGGGAGTGAGTTCAAGAACACAAGAATTGATGAACTTTGTGATGACTTTGGGATCAACCATCAATTCTCTCCAAAGTACACTCCACAATCCAATGGGATAGTTGAAATAAAGAATAGAACTTTGATTGACATGGCAAGATCAATGTTGAGTGAATACAATGTTAGTCATTCCTTTTGGGTTGAAGCTATCAACACGGCTTGCTACTCTAGCAACCGTATCTATTGTCATGGGATGCTTGAGAAGACTCCATATGAGCTATTGAATGGAAGAAATCCAAACATTGCTTACTTTCGGGTATTCGGGTGCAAATACTATATATTGAAGAAAGGCACAGGGCTAAGCAAGTTTGAGAATAAATGTGATGAAGGCTTTCTACTTGGTTACTCTACATCAAGCAAGGCTTATAGAGTGTGGAACTTATCTAGTGGAATTCTTGAGGAAGTGCATGATGTGGAATTTTATGAAATACAAGGCTCGCAAGATGAACAAGAAAACTTGGATGATGTGAGAGGTGACAAGTTGGTCAATGCAATGAAAGATATGGATATTGGTGCCATTATACCAAGACAAGTACAAGATGAAGATGAAGATGAAGATCAAGTGACCATTCCAAGTGATCAAGCTAGTGGCTCTCCAACTCAAGATCAAGCAAATGCTAGTGAAGCTCAAATTCAAGATCAACAAGAGACTAGTCCATCATCATCCCAACCGAATGCTCAAGATTCTCACATACAAGTGCTCCAACCAACCAACATTGCAAGAGATCATCCTCTAGATCAAGTTATTGGAGGCATTCAAAGCGGTGTTCAAACAAGATCAAGATTGGCTTCATTTTGTGAGCATTACTCTTTTGTCTCATCATTTGATCCAACCAAGATTGATGAAGCTTTGAACGATGTGGATTGGATAAATGCTATACATGAAGAGCTTAACAACTTCACAAGAAATCAAGTTTGGGAACTAGTGGATAGACCAAGAAATCATAATGTCATTGGAACCAAATGGGTATTCAAGAACAAGCAAGATCAAGATGGAATAGTGGTGAGGAACAAAGCAAGACTAGTAGCACAAGGATACACTCAAGTAGAGGGTCTTGACTTTGGGGAAACATATGCTCCGGTGGCAAGATTAGAGGCAATAAGGATTCTATTGGCCTATGCTTGTGCACACAATATCAAGTTATACCAAATGGATGTCAAGAGTGCATTCTTGAATGGATATATCAATGAGGAGGTATATGTTGAGCAACCACCCGGATTTGAAAATACAAAGAAGCCCGACCATGTATTCAAGCTCAAGAAGGCTCTCTATGGGTTGAAGCAAGCACCTAGAGCGAGAGGTTGAGAAGATTTCTCCTCTCTAAGGGATTCAAGATTGGATTGGTTGACACCACTCTATTCACCAAGAAGATTGGAAGTGACTTGTTTGTCTTGCAAATCTATGTGGATAACATTATCTTTGGGTCTACAAATCAAGAATTTTGTGAAGAGTTTGGTGAAATGATGGCAAATGAATTTGAGATGTCCATGATTGGTGAACTTAGTTACTTCCTTGGACTTCAAATCAAGCAAATGAAGAATGGTACATTTGTGAGTCAAAGCAAGTATATCAAGGACATGATGAAGATGTTTGGATTAGAAGAGGCTAAAGGCATTAGTACTCCCATGGGGACTAATGGACACTTGGATAATGATACAAGTGGCATGATAGTGGATCAAACACTCTATCGGTCAATGATTGGAAGTCTACTCTATGTGACCGCATCAAGACTGGATGTCATGTTTAGTGTATGCATGTGTGCAAGATTTCAAGCATCTCCTAAAGAGAGTCATGTGAAGGCCACAAAAAGAATCTTGAGATATTTGAAGCATACACAAGATGTTCGATTATGGTTCCCCAAGGGGTCAAGATTTGAACTAGTTGGATATTCGAACTCCGATTATGCGGGATGCAAGGTTGATAGGAAGAGCACTAGTGGAACATGTCAACTATTGGGAAGATCACTAGTCTCATGGTCATCCAAGAAACAAAATAGTGTGGCACTCTCTACCGCCGAAGTCGAATACATTAGTGCGGGGAGTTGTTGTGCACAACTATTATGGATGAAGGCCACCTTGAATGATTATGGAATCAAGTTCAAGAAGGTTCCCTTGCTATGTGATAATGAAAGCGCAGTGAAGCTTAGAAGCAATCCCATCCAACACTCTAGAACCAAGCACATAGATGTGAGACACCATTTCATAAGAGATCGTCAACAAAAGGGTGACATTTTCATTGACAATGTGGGCACCGATGATCAATTTGCCGACATATTCACCAAGCCACTTGATGAGAAGAGGTTTTGCAAGTTGAGGAATGAGTTGAATATCTTGGATTTCTCCAACATGATTTGATGCACCCCACTTATGACATGCCTCTACTCCAACATAGCAAGGTACAATTGATTGACATATGCATTTCATCCTTTGCTAGACTTGTGTAGAGCATATATGCATCATCTCTCTTTAAATTAGGCTCATTCATGAAAATCAAAAGTTTTCTATGGACATATGGTACCACTATAGTTTCTATGAGTTCTTTGATCTAGTGGTGGCATATGACATGTTGATAAGCTTGCAACCTCACATGTTTAATCTAGAATGCTTATTCTTGCACTTAACCAACATGGATAAGATAACCATTGCAAGATGTGTGAAGAAGCTTGTCCATGGTTCAAACCGTGTTAAGTATATAGGACAAGTGATCTAGAATTGAACTTTAAAAGATTATTCAACCCCACTTCTTTTATAAATTGACTTGATAAACTAACTTTCCTAAGTATCCTCAAGTGATACATATTACTACAAGTGGTTTCCTTTGTGGTAATGTGTGACAAAGGGGGAGAAATTGTGATAAAATGATCTAAATGAGAAAAAGAAAAAGGGGGAAAAAGAAAAAGGGGGAGAAATAAAGATTTTGCAAAGTGAAAAATTAAAATTTGAGCACACAAGTAGGGGGAGCAAGCCTATGAACAAGTAGTTGCATTTGGATGTGCATTCACACATATGCTTGCTTGCATTGTATTTCAATTAAATATGACTTGCTTGTGTGGTACATGGCTAGTATAATCTTGATTGATGATTTGATCTCTAGCATGTATAGATGTTAGCTAGAACCATAAAGCTTTATATATTTGATTTCAATTGGTATCAAGCTAACCATGTTGCTAAGAAAGGTATGATTGGCGCACTTCGATTGGTATCACGCTTCAAAGGTCCATTTCTTATACCTTAGCATCATGTCATAGTTTGCAAGTTGTTTACCCCTCCCAAAAGATCTATCTAAGCATTTGTGCAAAGCTTTGACTCATAATCATAAGAAGTGCACATATGTAGGGGGAGTAAACCACTTTCAAACCTTGTGAGAATTCAAAATCATATTTCTTATCATTTATATCGGGTTGTTATCAATTACCAAAAAGGGGGAGATTGAGAGATCTCTATTGTTTTGGATAATTGATGAGACCTAAGGTACTAACCTAGCTCTAAGTGTTTGAGTAGGTTTAGTACACTCATTGAATATGATGACAAGTGGTAGAGCAAGCAAAGGTGGTGGAGACCTAGAGCTCACACTTGTAGAAGAAGAGAAGTGAAAAGATCCTAAGCAATTCAAGGCAAAGGTATTTGTTAGGGCTCTTTTCTTTTAGTGATCAAGACACCAAGTGGGTGTGATCATATTTAGGATAGACAACCGTACTATTAAGAGGAGAAATGCAAAAGTGATTGCGGTTTGTCGAGTGCCACTAGGTGTTATCTATATTGCATGTGCATTTAGGACCTAGTGACTTACTCCATGATGATTGACAAGTAAAACATGCCAAGAAGTGTTCACTAAAGAGGTATCTTAGTGCTTGGCAACTTGGAGCAAAGTTGGAAGAAGCAGCAACTCAGAAGAGGCGCCGGACGCTGAAGAAAAGGGAGTCGGACGTTGTCCGACGCGCCAGACGATGGCGTCGGACGCTGGGACTGTGAACCCGAGCGTCCGTCGGCCACAAAGAAGCTCCAGAGGAAAATTCAAGGTGTGTCGGACGCTGAGGCGCAGCGTCCGTCGCAAAACATTGGAGCGTCCGTCGGGCTTCCAGTGGGCTCTGCAAGCCAGAGACTCGAAGATAGGCGTCGGACGCTGGAGGATCAGTGCGTCGGACGCTGGCTCGGAGCGTCCGTCGCTCGCGCAGCTGCCCAACGGCTATTTCTGACAGTGCGTCGGACGCTGGCGACGGAGCGTCCGTCGCCCCCGTTTTGAGCGTCCGTCGCCAACTTATCAGGGTAACGTTCAGTGGACTTTGAGGGGGTCTATAAATATGTGTTGGCCGGCTAGGGGAGTTCTCTCTCGAACATTTGAACATCTTGAGACTCCTTTGAGCTGAGCAAACTCCCTCCCACTCATCTCCATGCTTGGTTAGTGCAAACCCAAAAGAGATTGAGTGATCCAAGTGCATTTCGCATATAGCTTGCATCTAGTGGCACTTGGGAGGCGTTCTCGCTGCGGATTTCTTGTTACTCTTGGTGATTGCCATCACCTAGACGGTTTGGAGCAGCGGAGGTAGATCGAGAAGCTTGGTGATTGTGCTTCGTCGACTACAAGGTGATTGTGAGGGGTTCTTGTGCCTTCCCCGTGGGAGATCGCAATTGGCAACTCTAGTGGATTGCTCGTGGCGTTTCAATAGCCTCATCTTGTGTTGGTTGTGCGGCACCCGGTGACGGGTTTGGCGTGTGAGGCCAATTAGCGCGTGAACCTCCAAGTGAGTGTCTTGCCACAACGGGGACTAGCTAGTTGGCAAACTAGTGAACCTCGGAAGAAAATCAAGTGTGAACCTTGTTGTCTCCATTGTGATTGATTGGTTTTCTTGGTGATCACTTGATTGGTTCATCCACTCCTCTCCACGGCGGTATAATCACCTTTTCCATCTTTGCATTACCTTATTCATACTTTTCTTAGTATATTAGGTTGTGCCTAGAGGGCTACTAGAATTGAGTAGGCATTGTGTGATCCTAGAGTTTATTAGGATAGAAATTGTGGTTAGGTGGCTTTGCATCCCCTAGTTGGCTAGTGCAAGTCGAGCTTCGCCTCATTGTTATCTAACTTGTTGTTGAGATTGTTTTTAGTTTTCAAATTAGGCTATTCACCCCCCCTCTAGCCATAACTTAGGACCATTCACCCTTGTTGTTCTTGAAGAATATTGCCGTCGGGTTGTTTATCGGGGTCTCCGCCTTCTTTGTTTTGTTCGTCTGTTATTCTTTCCTCCTTGGTTAGAATGTTCAGTTCCTTCGTCAGTTCTTTGATTCTTTCTCTCTTCGTATTCTTCAAGGATTCTCTCTCCGCTTTCTTCTTGTTGTATTCCGTCAATTCTGCTTTGTACTTGTTCCAGATTTGCTTTCTTTGAACAACCCGGTTTCTTCTTCCCACCCTGGCATTGTTCTTTTTTAATCTCGTGGCTTTATGGTCATTAGTCTCATCATCATCACCTTCTTCGTCGTCTGAGATATCCCCTTCCGATTCATTTGATGATTTCAAGTTGGGTATCTGTGGTGGTTCTAAGTACGGTTCTAGCTCTGCCATATGTATATAACACGTCCTCTCTGAGTTCTCCTTGCTTGCTTGTTTTTCTTTCTTGGGTTGCGTGTTAGCTCCTGATTGATTCCGAATTCTTTTCCTTCCTGGTATGGTAGTTCTTCATCTTGGGTTTATGGATTTGGGAAGTAGTTCGGCCAATGCATGATGCATCCCTCTGGAGTTGTTGACATTATCATCCCTTCTTGAGCGTCTTTCAGAGTTGCGCTCCTTGTCATCACCTTCCGAAGAAAATGTCCGTGTGTAGATGCAGAATTGCGTAGTCCATATGGACCTGAGTACTTGATTGCTTCCGAGTTGTTTCGGTTTCCGATCAAGGTTCAATTGCGTACTTCGACTCGGTTCGTGCTTGGTCTTTCCGTGTTCGACTTAGGATCGGTATGTGGTGGCGTCTCCTTCTCTGAGTCGGTCTCGTATCTGTCTTCTTCCCTTGTCTTGGTCGGTTTCGAAATTGTGAGATTTTTTATCTTTCGGTCTAGTTCTTGGAGATCCCGTTCAATCTTTTCGTCAGATCCTTCTTCTTCTCGGAGTCGGCTTCGAAGCTTGCCGTCGTCGTCGATCTCGCAGACCCATGATCCGAAGAAAAACGTCGATTTCGTCATCTTGAGTGTTGACGGTAAGAATGGCATACTTTTACATACTCAAAACCGTCAACAAAGGACCATTTCGGGAACCGAATAAGCAAAGAAGAAATGACTTAGTTCAAATAACTTGGTTCCATATGTATATGTCCTCTATTTGAATGCAGACACAAAATGTCATGATTTGGGGCCCAACATGACATATTTCCAAGTATGGAAAATGTGCAAATCCAATACACCATCATGATGGACATTATCTCTAGAAGCTACCTGCAAAAGATGGGCTTAGTTGGCCACAAAAGGAGGTCGGCCGACCTCACTATGGGCCCAACTTTGCACAATACAATACACACCTATCAAGGAGGTCTCATGCCGAAGGGGAGGCCCAGAGCTCTCTATAGGGGGTCGACCGACCTCACTAAGAGGCTACCAAGACCTTCCATGCCCCCATGATCCAAGTACACCATCTAGAGTGAAGATTCACCTTTGGATCTCCTTTGTGCTTCCTCTCAACGGCTCTAGATCAAAGCACGAGGATACATGGGCCCACAAACTATCTTGGAAAAATACCAAACTTTGCCAAGGTGACAATGACATGTGGGCCATGATCCACACGAAAGATGGAGGACAAAGGCCACAACTTGAGGTCGGCCGACCTCATGTGTGGGCCCAGAGGCCACCCACAGGTCCCCTGACCTGTGGGGACACCTTCTAGAAGGAAGGGGTAGGTCCCACCGGCCAGAGGGGGGTCGGCTGACCTGGCCCTGGGGCCCAAAAGATTCCTCGAGGCTCCCACCGCCTCTCTGCATGCCTCCATGCATTAGAAGCATCCCTACCGTTGATTTAAGGCGGTTACAATGACGGTTTGATCCTATGGTGGCTGATGGAGGTGGCGCGAATCGCTGACGTGGCATCGGAGTATCCCCTACTCCACCTATAGTTATAAATACCCCCTAGGCCTTCACTCTCACTCATGCCTCATTGGAGAAACTACTTAGCTTAGCGTAGCTCTATTGTAGTGCTATGCTAGTTGGAAGAGAGTGATGAGAGCCTGGAGGAGAGCCGGGTCTGTCTGACGTCTTCTCCGAGTTGTACCTCAACGGATGCGATTCTCTTGTAATTAAGTTCAACACTTGTGTGATTCCTCCGAGTTCTTTATAACATTTAATACTCTATTTCTGGCATAGCTGTTATACATCTTTTCACGCTTGTTCATCACTTTACTTTAAAGTAGAGTGCTTTAGTCCTTAGCTGAGGTTAAAGTAGTAAGAATAGTGTAGACGTGGTGTCTAGACTAGATCTTGCCTTTGTAAACTGTTTATCGCACAGAAAGTCGGTGGATGCTAGTAGGAAGTGATAACCCTATCTGGTCTTTGTATTCCACCCCGTGTGTAAGATAAGTTCTTAAAAGGTAGGGCCTCAATACAACATGATGACGCGATCTGGTTAGAGTTTCGCCATCTTTCTGATCTATCACATCGCCTCCTGCAAGAGAAGAGCTGATAAAACCAGTATAACCAGCTATACCTTGTTAGATATATTTGCTCTCCGTTATCATAGTCTCCCTTACATCATAGGACATATCCATCTTCCTAGTTAACTCACTTCTCGTTCCCTGTGGAAAATACGATAACTGAAATACTCTCGATGAAAGCTACACTTGACAGTCGTACGCTTGCGGTCTTTTACCGTTTGCCACTTCTGGTATCAACATTGAGGTCGTGGTCCACCAAACTTTCGAGAAAAAAAATCGCCGAAAGCCTCTATCTGGCGCGCCAGCCGTCGATGTTTTATCACCGATAGCATGTCACGGGGTTACCCGAGCATTCTGCTGATAGCTTGCAGATTTAGTCTTAATCTTTATATATATATATATATATTTATATATATATATATATATATATATATATATATAGCTACAGAATAGGGAATTCGGTAGCCGGGTCGCTACATCGCACGGGCTGGTGCGGTCCAACCAGGATATTCGTCACTCCGATCCGATCCATCCCCATTCACTGCCCCACGCCACGCCTGAGCTGTTGACTGCCGTCCGACCGTTTATAACCATAACCAATATAATAGTTGGCATTGATTTTCCCTTTCCTATTCAACAATCACATTAATTTCTCCCGAGGCCACCCCGTCGGTGCCCGCCCCCGCCGTCCACCGCCGACGCGACCCAGTCCCCGGCCGGCCACCTCTCCCCCCACCGCCGGCGCGACGCTGTCTCCGGCCCGTCACCTCTCCCGTCGCAGCGACGCCTCCTTCAGCTTCCCCGTGCAGTGGCGGATCCCCGCCTTCCCACCGAGGCAGCGGCCCCTCCACCGCCTGGCGGCGACGACGGCTGACCCTCAACCTCCCCGCGCAGATCTGCGTCCCCACGAGCGCGGCAGCACGACGACCCCGGCCTGGATGTGCGCGGTTTCCCATCCCCATCCAGTGGCAGGCAGATGCCACTCTCGGCGACGGCGTGGCTCACTCTGCGCCCCCGGTCACACCTTCCATGGAAGCTCCTTCTCCGGTGACGGCGGCGCGTCCCGGCGTACATTCCTTCCCTATCGGCCAACATCGGCACGATGGGCCCGACCACTTCCCGTCCGGCGCGCACGGCTTCCCCCTCGTGGTCCGGCGGTCGTGTGACTTGCCCCTCCATCAGGAGGCAGTGGCCCGGCACCCATCGCATCTCGGACGATGACAGTATCTCGAGGTGAGCCCCGTACAGATCCGCATCCCTCAATAATCATGGAGTCAATTTGTTTTTGATATGTACTAGTGCCTCGCTGTACAGTTTGAGTCATAGCCACAAACGGGACAAGATCTTTACATGACCATATGCACATAGCTACATCAGTCCATCAAACGTCAGGTTCTTGACTCCCGTAGTCTTCTCTTTTTTGGTTAATTGTTTGTCAGTCATTTATTTAGTTCGATTTGTCTGATTAGCCATCTAAATTTTGGTAGCTGTTGGTGACCCCCCGTAGACTGAAATATTGTTTATTGATGCAGATCTATTGATCACATTAGCCAGAGTGCATATATAGGTTTGTAGATCCTATTGATTTTAGGTTGTCAGGTGTGCTGTTTTTCAAACCAAACTCTTGAATGTCAGCTCTCTTGTTTAGTAAATTCCTATGTTTATACTACAAAATATTGTAACTATTGTATGCACTAAGGGCATGTTTGGTTTACCCCCTAAAGTTTAGTGGTCCCTAAAGTTTAGGGGGCACTTTAGGGGGGGTGTTTGGTAGTTTAGGACCTAAAATCACCTAAGTTTAGCTACTAAAGTTTAGGGGGCTGTAACCAAACACCCCCTAAATCGGTATACGTTAATCTTGATAATAAGCATTGTTGCCTTAAGCTAATTATCATGATTTACTGTTCAGACATTTGAAGCAGTCACGTGTCATTCTTCAGACATTATTAGTATCCCTAGTTGTTTACATTTTAATTTTCTTGGTAACTAATCACTCTGTCATTGTGTATTATATTTTGAACTCCTCACCCTATGGGCAGATTCTAATTTTTGTTTCATTATTCTGGCAGATCTGTTGGTTGCTTGAACATCCATCACAAATAGAACTAAAGAGGTGTCTGTCAGGTGTCGTTGTATGTATATCTTCTAAGAAAACATTTTATGGATAGGAAGTGAGATGGGCCAGTGCTTGATAGTCTTCATGCAACGACAGGTATTGTTGTTTTTTCCTCTTTTTGATATAGAACAGCTTACTAGTAAAATTAGTCCTATGCCTGAACTTCTAGTTACTCATACATAAGGAACACATTAGTTCATTAAAAAATTAAAATTCCTGTGTCATTGTTCTTTGATTTACAAATGTAGTCTAATCAGAATAGATTATAGTGATTCAAATTATTGTAACTACTTAAGAACCTATTGGACTCCTCATTTGAGTTGCATCAGAATACCATGACCCTAAAATGTGGTAACTCCCTATCTTCATTATGGTAATTTCGATCATCTTTATTAATATTTATCATCAACCATAGTTGCAAATTCTGGTAAATATTTCATAGTACCCCTTTCTCGTAAATGCCACTGTAAGGCATGTTGAAGTAAAATTCATAATATAGAATTCTCGTAAATATTACTAGTGAAATTCTTGTAAATATTGTTAGTAATTGTCGTAAACACAATTCTCATAAATATTATGTAACCTATACTGAAGTTACGATAATTTTTATCATTCTTGTTAATTTTTAACATCAACCATATTCCAAAATTCTCGTAAATTCTTATATTGATAGTACCCATTTCCTTCTAAATACCAATGTAAGTTTGTCAAAGGAAAGTTCATAGTATAAAAATTGTTGTAAATATTATTTGTTCAAATTCTTGTAAATATTATTAGTATTGTCGTACCAAGTTTTACAGGATGAGTGACGCACTATTCTCAATTGAGAAATTACTGGTGATGATATTACTTACTCTTTTTTTTACTATTTCAGATTAGATGATGATTTCCGATGATGATGATGATGATGATGTCTTGTGGGAAATTACTGAGCAACCTCCGTGCTCTTTTAGAGGAGCAGCCTTTGGCATGGTCGATTGATCTCATTCCAATTATGATTGTGGACAGTCAGTGGTGTAGTTGTCGCACTTTTTTCCTCATCATAGATATGTATAGGTTATGTGCTATAAACAATTGTGTACCTACAAATTTTGGTACTTCACACGGATCAGTGTTTCTTGTAAGTTGCTCCTGAGGAAATGATGATGGTAAGTTGTGGTAATTCCCCTTCTAATTATCATCATTAGCCATTTAAATTATCTTAATTATTCCATGGCTATTTGATCATCATCGCTTACGTGACCACAAATTGTGGTCCTTTCTCATTATCATCAGAAGCCATTCGAGTTATCTTAATTAGTATGTGACTAATTGTAGTAAATATGGCAGTATTCTAATTGTTCATGATATTTTACTAAATCGTTCATTGCACCATCGTGACAAAAAAAAATAACTAGCCCACCTAATTATCCTATGGAGCTTTTGGAAAAACATAACTAGCCACAAGTTATAGTAACTGGTTATTCAAAATTGATTGACGATAAATTGTGGCTACTTCCTATCCTAAGTATCGTCATGAAATATTTGATAGCTATTTTATAATAAATTTTCCACGACATTATAATAACTATCAAAGTTACGATTATCATCTTGAGCAAATCTAAATATTGTAACTATCTTACTTTAAATCAGTATAAACATTATAGTAACTAGCTATTTCAACCTACTTATAGTAAGCTCATGCCAAATTATCGTAACGATGACTACTCCGAGAAAATATCTTACTTTCAATCAGTATAAACATTATAGTAACTAGCTATTTGAAACTACTTATAGTATAGTAAGCTCATGCCAAATTATCGTAACTACGACTACTAGAAAACAACGTTCCCGACTTATAGTACATGTTTTGGAAAATGATTGGGAAATCAAATCGTATAGCTAATGTCATATACCATAATCAAATAATGCACAATAATTACCATACTAGGATGCATGCTGCACGGCTGTCGCCTCATGCACGTACAGCTTGTTATAGTAACTAAATGATTACTTTTTGCATTTATGTTTCACCAATTACCGCCTGCCTAGGCGCTAGTCTCTCACTACGTCAAAAACGATTTTCCGCAGCGTTGCCTAAACGGCCTCCATGGCGGACACTAGTTTTGTCCGCTGCAAAAAAATCACATTATTTACCGCTGCGGGTATTTTTTATTTACTGTGGCGGGCATTTTTTTCCCGCTGCGGTAAATCAATTTACCGCAGCGGACGTCTACCGCAGTGGACGTCTTAAGATGTCCGCTGCGGTAAATGGATTTACCGCAGCGGACATGTTATGAGGTCCGTCACGGTAAATATTGAAGCACAAACGGCCCAAATTGAGGACCAATACTCTTGGTCATATATATACACCGACTTAGGGTTTTCAAGAGAAACTCTCTCCCTCTCTCTCATTCATCGGCGGCCGCCGCGCTTCCTGTCCGCGAGCCCCTGCACCTCCGCGTCGGGCACCTCATCCCCCGCCGGGCGCCTCAGTCTCCTCCTCCCGGCGGATCTTCCTCCGCGACGGGCACCTCGTCCTCCCGCGAGCCCCTGCGCCTCCACGACAGGTGCCTCACTCTCTTCCTCCTGGCGGAGCGGAGCCACGGCGCGGAGCACGGAGCGGCGGCGGCGGGTTGCGCGGCCATGGCGCGGGGCCTCGGCGGGTCGTGCAGCGCGCGCCTCTCGCGTGGAGCCTCGCCGGCACGCAGCGCGGAGCGGCGGCACTGAGGCGCGGCTCACGGGGCCATGGCGGGTCGCGCGGCGTGTAGCTTCGGCGGCGTGGGTTGCGGGGCCACAGGGGCTGGGCTCGAGAATGGGCTCGCCGGTGGGCTCGATACTGGGCTCGTCGGCGGGTTTCTGGATTTTTTTTTATTTTTTTCAAACGATTAACCGCTGCGGGCGTCCTATTGTGCCCGCCGCGGGAAATCGATTAACCGCAGCGGTCAAAGCGGCCCGCTGCGGGAAATCAACCATTAATCGTGACCTTTCCATGGTGACGGACGTGATTGCCCGCTGTGTAAAATCGAATTTGTCCGTCGCGGAAAATCGTTTTTGACGTAGTGTCTCTCACGTATATTTAATTAATACATCTGGCCGCTCGTTGCGTAAATTGAATTACGGGAGTCTGGGGGGCGCGTTTGGCAAGTTGGCGCGGTCGGTTTGGTCTGGCTACAGAGTATACTCTCCCTATATATATACTGTATATCTATTATGCATATGAGTGCATTTTCTATAGAGAATACACCCACCCTGATTATTGCAACTAGTTTCTTGTCTAGTTGCAATTGGTTTTTTGCCCAGAGTTGCAACTGGCCCAACTGTAGTTGTAATTGGATCACGTCAGGTTGCAACTGTTTCTTGCCTAGTTATAACTGGTCTGACTCTAGTTGTAATTGGATCGCGTCAGATTGCAATTGGTTATTGCCTAGTTGCAACTGGGCCGACTCAAGTTGTAGTTGGATCGCGTCAGTTTTGCAACTGTTGTCCAGTTGCAACTGGATCGACTCTAGTTGTAATTGTATCACGTAAGGTTGCAATTACATCAGGTCCAGTTGCACTGGATCAGGTCTGTTGCAACTACTTCCGCCAAGTTACAATTGTGTCATAATCATGATGGCAACTCACAGTACATTGAAGTTGCAATTACATACTTAAAAAAAAGTTCATCGAATATAGTCTTGTTGGATCTCGTTTTCTTAAGCACTTTTTTTTCAACAACCTAGTGCAAACGGATCTGAAATAGGAGCTACGGTATAGAAGATATTGCATTTTTCCGATTCGAAGTAAAAAAGATTCTCTGCATGCATGCGGGAGCGGAGCGTGGGAGTCTGGGCGGCGGAGGGTCTGTACAGCAAATGCACCTTGTTGCATTTTAGTCTCGTCCTCTATATATATATATATATATATATATATATATATATATACTGCCCTGACTCGAGAGTCCTGACTACGAAGAAGCAAAAGGGAGTCCTGTGTACAATCATGAGTCAATGACTTGCATAAAAAATAATGAGCCAATGACTGCACGAGCTAAAGCTAATAATAGTTACCGGCAATTAGCAGTAACCGTAAGCACCAGACGTGGCAAGAGGGAATCATTGTGCACTGGCTAGGTATACAGTACAGCTACAAGCGGTGGTGGGCTGGTGGCCGTCGTCAAAGTTCTGGTAGTAGCTATGCAGGTCATACCCAAAACTGACCGCGCTTCGCCTCCGCCCGCGCCGCGCGTCTCCTCCAAGAGCGCGCCAACCTCGACAGCAGCTGCTTCACCGCCGCAGCCGACCGGCGGCCGCAGCTCCTCCTGGTCCTGACGTGGACGACGACGACCATCCCGCGCCGGCCGCCGCCGCCGCCGCTGTACAGGCCGAGCAGAGACGCCGCCATATGATCGCTAGCTGATGATTCACTCGGGTTCTCACAAGTCACAGTCTCACAGACACTATCTATCGTCGCAAAACTCGCTGCTCGATCTCTTTGCTCCGAGTCCGAGCTGGGGAATTGGAAGCAGGTACGTAAGAGTATCTGTTGCGTGCTGCGGCTGTGTAGCTTCTGAAGATGTTGTGCAAAACGACCCCCCCATGCCGTAGCTTTTTATAGGCTCGGATGGATGGGAGTATTTCGACACGCGTCGATCGACGACGGCACCCGGACCCACCAGCACGCACTCACGTACTACATGCATGCTGACGAGGCATCCACTACGGCCATCAGACGTAAGGACGAAAGGTCCAAGCAAGATCCGGCGGCTTCATGCGTAGTATGCACCTTTTTTAAAAGCCAAGGTCGTGCACAGTCCAAAGAAAGATAACCGACCGTCTACCAGCAACAGACGACTATGGAGGATGTGTGGAACTGTGGATGCACTGTTGATGGCGTGTAATGTCACGTGCACAGTGTGTGTTTCAGTTGCCTGTGGCGCGCGGCCGGCCGAATCGACATGCATGCGGGTGAGTTTGGCAAGATGTTAGTTCTGCAGAACTCGTGATACCATCAGAGATCAGAGACTAGGAATCTTTACTGCTAGAATAATGGATTTTTTCTAGTGCTATCACTAGTTATACCACGTAAGAATTCTCGTTAAGAAGTATTTAGGTTAAGAAGTATGTAGATCAGAACTCTATTTTAGTAGCGAAGAACTAACAGAATTTGAGTGTGTTCAGTCTTCAGTGGCGATGGATATAGATACGCGCGAGAGCAATCCAAGCCACTCATCACCATGGATAATAACTGGTTATTAGTACAAAATTCTTTTTGGATGATCTAGCTTATCCTTTTTTTTATGGAATCTAGGGCCATATTTGGATTGGAGGGACTAGTGACTACTAATTAGTTTCAATTAGTCCCAATTTTATCAAACACTTAGACTACTAGAGGGACTAGTAGTGACTACTACATAGAAGTCTCAAAGAGACTGCTATTTAGAACTACTACATAGAAGTCACTAGTCACTAGTCCCTCCAATCCAAATAGGGTCTAGCTTGTCTAGCTTATCCTTGTACTGTACTGAAGATGACTAAAGCTCGGAACGTGCACCTTTTTTTAAAAAAAGCTGGAACATGCATGGTCTTTCACTCTTTTGGCGCCTTCAAAAAAAAAAGGAAAAGAAAAGAAAAAGATACCATCGAGCTGAGTCATCCATGCGCAGGAGCAACATGGGAGCGGATTAGAATGCGTCATCTATGACTCCAACGAATTTGTACATCCCCTAAAGAAAGAGAAAGGAACACCGCACTAGTGTTATAAGAGCAACTCCGGCGGAGGCCTGCAAATTAGGGCCTTAAATTTTTATTTACATGCTAGCCTATAAAAATTAGGAGTCCAAATTTACTCCCAACTCCAGTCATATGTAGGCCAAGACCCTATCTTCAGTGGACCCACGAGCGGAGCGGTCGCTGCTTGACGGCTCGAGGTGGTGGTGGTACTGCTGCTGCTCGAGGTGGTGGTGGTCTCGGCGGCGGTGCTTGACAGCGGGGAGAACACGGCGACGACGAGAGGCCCAGGAGCAGGTCGACGAAGGCGCCCACGATGAGGTGGTGCTGCTGCTTCCCGTTGATCCGGAGGTACCACGCCAGGAGCTCCTCCAGTGCAGCCCAGTCACGGAGCCCGTGCGCGGACACCATCTCCTCCATCGACGCACGGAAGTCGTCGTACGGGTCGCCCGAGTCCACCGCCACCGCCACGCTGCGCTCCGCCAGAGACGTCGCCGTCGTCGTCATCTTCGCCGTCGGCTGCTGCTTGACGTCGTCCGCGTCGTTGGTGACGTTGGGCGGCGTTACCGTCGTCTTCTCCTCCTCCCGCTCCACCGTCGACGCCGCCAGGACCGCGTTCCTCACCGGCTCGGGTGCGGCGGCCGTGGCGAGGATGGAGTTGGACAACGGCAGCGGGCCCGCCGGTGGGTCGAAGAAGAAGCGGTCGGTGGAGGTCCGGCCTAGGCGATCACGGCCTCCGACCACTCCTCGGACGCCGTGGTGGTCGAGAAGCTTTCGTCGCCGCTGCTGTCGTCGTCGTCGTGGAGGTAGAGCCGCCTCATCGTCGCCGGCGAGCAAGAAGGAGACGGCGCAACGCAGGCGGGGCGACGGCGCGGCGCAGCCGGCTTCGGCGGGCACGCGGGCGACGACGCGGCGTGGCGCAGGCGAGTCGAGTCGTGCGCCGTGATTCGGCCGGGTGGGGAAAAATGGGTGGGCCCCACTGGATAGGGGGCTGCTAAAACTAGAGACTTGAGATTAGAATTCGAGGGGTAGGTAAAATGGGGGCCTAGGTATGGGCTCCACTGGAGTTGGAGTTTTGTCTAAAACTCCTAAAATTTAGAGTAGGGGCCCAAGTAGGGACTTGGGCTGGAGTTGCTCTAAAGATAGATCTCAAACGCGAATAAAATGTTGCTCTCCTGTTAATCCTGCTACTGTTGGCCTCTCGTTGTATGCCACGTGCCGTCGGACACCCCTTTGCGTTGTTTGGCCATATCCGAGCAGTCCCTTTATTTGGGCTGCCCACGCACGGCCTTGGTGCCGCCGCCGCCTCCAGTTGCGGGGCCCTCCTCTTGCAGTCTCGCGTGCTTTGCCCGCCTCCTCGGCGACCCCGTCCAGGTCGGGGTCCTCGCTACCGTCGCTTCTCTTGGCCCCGTCGTCGTAGTTGTCTTCCTGTTCAGCTCCGGTCCTGTGTTTGCATCGGAGTGGGAGTCGTCGTGGTCAACGGCACCGGCCCTAGGGTTTGCGTCTGTCATGCTGCCGTCGCCGTCGGCGGGACCGCCTCTCGGGAACATCGTCACCCTTGTCTGTCGTCGTTTCCAGGTACCTTTCTTTACTCCCCAGTATCCTTGGTTTGTTGGCCGTCCTCTTCCTTCCTCCATGTGTCTTCTCCTTCACGCGTCCGCGTACCTCGTGTTCGTCGCCATCGCAGCCTGTGACACCGCCTGCCGCGCTGCCTGTTCCTACCACGGCACTCCTCCCCGCTTTGGCCGCGCGCCCATGGGCGGGAAGCCGGGCTCACAAATCGAGCCGCCACCCAGGGCGACCCCGCAGTGCCGACCAAATACTAGCTCACCTCTGCTCCCTCCTCGCGTGCCCAGCGATTTCAGATCGCGCTTACCGATTTTAGGCCAGCCTCCCACCATGCTCCGGATTGTGCTCTGTTGCGGCTCCTGTCTTCGTCCATGTTGCGCTAGCCATCCCTCATGGTTTGTATTTACCTACTTCTGCCTATTGGATTCACGGTTCTCCTTCTGCTGCAGGTTCGTTGGGGCTTTTGGTTCAGCTGGGTTTCGTCGATTCTCGGCTCAGTCCACGTTTGTGTACGTGTGCCTAGCCTGCTGTCTCCTACATTTCAGGTGGGTTCCAGGTGATTTCACCCTCTTTACGTTGTCTGGCCATTCATTCCAAACTATGTTTTTCTTCTTTGCTCGTGTTACTTATTGCACATGCCTGTGACTGACGGACCTAAATCGAGTGCAGTTAGAACTGATGGCTAGGATCAGAGTCGTATATCTTTTCCTTTCCCTACCATAGTGTTGCTGTTAGAATATGAGGATCAAAGTCATTTATCTTTCTGTTTGCGGTTGGGTGCATATATAAGAATATATGTTTTCAGAACAAATATATGCTGCTCTCAAAAAAAAATGGTGTGCCTACGGTCTTCTTTCTCTACAAATTAGCATTTTGTGTGTTTTTGAGAAACTGACCTTTCTTAATATATATTCTGTCTTTATTTTTGGGTATTTGTATTACTCTCTGTTTTTAGAGCTCTATATCCAGTGCAGTTAGAACTGATATCTAGGATCAAAGTCATGTACTTTTTCCCCTTCCCTCCCCAAGTGTTGCTGTTACCATATGGGGATCAAACCCATTTACTTTTATGTTTCCAGTTTGGTGCATAAAAATAGATGTTTTGAGGACAAATATGTGCTGCTCTGAGAACATTGGTGTGCTTACAGTATTCTTTCTCTACAAAAATAGCATTTTGTGTGTTTTTGAGTAACTTGTTTTTTTAAATATATTTTTTGTCTTCATTTTCGTCTTTGTATTCCTCTCTGTTTTTAGAGCTCAAATGTTGTTCAAGTTACTCAGTAATCCTTAACCCTTAATTCTTTTGAACAGATACATACATGACTGCAAATTTATTGGGGAGATCTTCTTGTGTGCAAAAGGACTCCTGCATTAGTCATACTCTCTTTTGTGTTAAGCATATCTTCTTTCTGGATGCAAGGCTGCTCCTGTTTGATGCAAAATTTTGTATATGAAATCAGAAATAGGGAACCTTGGTATACATACAGGTATCTCAGTTTACCATGTTTCGTTTCTATACGCAGCCTTTTGTATTAACCTCTCAAATTGCAGCAGACACATTAGCTTTGTTTCATTTAGTTGAATTATAAGATGGATGTGTTGGCTTCTCTGTTATTTCCAGTTCCTCCTAAAACATGCTGCTACTACCTGCATTCCTTGGTTCTTATACTTACGTGTTGCACGGGGGAATGGGATGAGGAGCCTAATATTTAGCCCATGTTTTCTCTACCAAGTCGACAACTTACATGTACTAGCAGCATTATTCCATATTTTTAGTTACATGTGCCAGGGGATATTGGGATCAGGGAGGTCATATTTAGACCATGTTTTCCCATGCCAGGTCCAGAGCCCACATGTAGGATGCTTATAAGCTCATAATAGCTAGTGAGGGATAGGTGCTTTTTAGAGTACAGTGGCCCTTACTAAAACATACAGCAACACGCCGCTCTCGCTCCAAATAGATGCCCAACACGAACACGCGCCGTAGAGCGCGCACACCGTGCTAGTATATGTTAAAGCGAAAATGTCTAGAAGAAGAGGCGAATCTTCTAGTTGCATGCACGCGTACGTCTTCAGCCTGTGACGGATGATCGGCAGAACACAGAAAAGATGGTCAGCGAATGCATATGGCAGCATAAGACTGTCTCCAATAGAGGGTAGCCACATACAAAACATATTTGGTTGTTTAGGTTCCGCACAGCAAAAAGCTCCAGCACCCAAAATTTGCTCTTTCCAACAGCGGAGGCAAAAGACGCAAAAGCTCCCTGCTGTGCTGCGTCCAATCCTCAACGGGCCACCGGCTGCTCCTCGCGCCGGTTCCGTGTTGCTCCCGCGGTCCCGCGTGCTGCCCGCCGCGCCGCCTGCTCCCGGCCGCGGCCACTCCTCGCCGCGCCCGCCCGCTCCTCGCCACGGCCCTGCCGGCTCCTAGCTGCTCCTCGTCGGGCCACCTGCTCCGCGTCGGCACGCGAAATCTGGATCCGCCACCACCGTGCGGGCGAGCTCCAGCCCGATCCTCATGGCGGCGAGTACGTCCTCCGGCCTCTGCCTCTACCACCGCCAGCCAAGAAGAGGAGGAAGAGAGGAGCGCACAGCACGGGGCGAGATTTTGCGTCGTGGAGATTGACGACGCTTATTTGCCTTTCGGATGGCCTAGTACGCAAAATGGGTGTCTTGAATGTGTCCTCTGTTGGAGCGGATTTTTTCTAGCTAAAACACTATGGAGGATGTATTTTTTGCGTTTGGATTCCGCCGTTGGAGACAGGCTAAGGGCTTGCCCAACTCGACACGGTGGCTTGTGGTTTCAGACTCGACATCTGCATTTGAAGTCCAGGTCAAGTCGAAGAGCTGCTCCGCTGGGTGTCAGGTTATAAAAAGACAGAGCACCCAACGGACCGTGCGTTGGAGGGCGAGCAGCATGAGAAAAATCACTGACACAAGCCTGGCATAGCTGACATCTATTGCAAACTCACAGTCTAGCATAACAGCCTGCGTTGGGAAGAATGCAGCCCAATACTTTTTTTAATCTACGTGGTGTTTCCTTTTGAATGAGGCTAACACATCTGTTAGATTGCGTTGGGAACGCCGGGACTGTGGTAGTAGAAATTATCCGAGTCATCATGGTACAACGGTGAGTCGCCACTCTTGCTTTTGAGGTTTTGCCTTGACCCGGCCCGATGCGACCTAGTTTCCCTTTCCTTTGTCTTAACATCAGTACTAGCTTTGTTTGGCTGCCATGATTAGCCTTTTCCGATTTGATGCCGCCATGCTGCGAGGGTCTCCAAAAATCTAAATAAAATAAACTCATTCTCAAAATTATCATTTGAAAAGCTATTTAAAAAACACTCTAAATATTATAACCTTCAACAATTTTTCTACATCTCGTGCACTCTAGAGAGCGAGTCATGCTTTTTATTTTTAGCTATCGTTGGAGATCTGATTAAAGAAGTGATTGATCCGTTTGATCCCTGGGATCGACCATTTTCCTCACCGGGTTTTACACATAATAAAATTTCAATGCAGCATGTTGCGAACACATAGTAGATAAGTACCCATGTTTATTTAGTTTTGATGATGAGTGATTGACCAACACGTGAGTGTTTCAGTTTGAGTGGCTTATCCTAACCTCTGCGAAAGCAGAAAACATGTGTTTGTCTATCGGTTTGTAGTGTGCAGGTGTTATGTCTAGTGGCAGTGGTCAATGGCGTGGAGAAGATCGAGTAGAGGCTTGTCGTGCCGATGGACTGAGAGCGGTGAAGGGCGGAAGCGGGGCTCAGACTGAGGGACCATGGGCGCCGGAGGACTAGCTGTGGTGGCTAGTACTTGGCACCGGCGAGTGCGAGAAGACATGGAGGTAGACCGAGTCGACCGAGTCAAGACGGTGGACGCGCAAGTCGAGCAGGGGCTCAGGGGACTCGGAGTACGACCGGGCGAAGACAAAGTGGCTCGCGTCGAGTGGTTTGGTGGTTTGGGCCTCAAAACCATCCATGTCGGTTTCCGAGTTTGGGCCGCAAAACTCGGGGTCGGTAGTTGAGCCCAAAGCTACTGGTGGCGGGTTTCCTGGGTTTGGGCCTCAAAACCTAGGCGGAGCTTCCGAGGAAGCGGGGATGGCACGTGGCGGAATCCTGGAGGTTGCGTCGAGGCGACGGCAACTCCTGGCAGGAAGCGGGGCTGTCCATTCAAATCGAGGAAGATATTTTCCGGAGCTTGGACTGCAATGATTAGGCTAGGTAGTTCACTCATGTATCTAGGGGGGTCTTTGGGAAATAGCCAAAGCCCTGTTAAATAGGGGATGAAGGGGTATCCTCATCCCATCTCTTGCATTACTCTTTCTCCCACCGATTCCTAGGTTTTTCCTTCCCTAGCTTCTTCTTGCTTGAGATCCACCGCGTCACCGATGTAAGAACTTGTGATTGTTGCGAGGAATTGGAGGTCGTAACCTCCGTAAGCCATGGTGGCTTCGCTTTTGTGATTGTGTCCCTGATTTGCTTGTGTTCTTCCCGTTTTGCTTTTGCTCTCTCTTTTTCCCGAGATGATTTCTCTTTGTTGAGAGTAGCTTTGCAAAATCCATTTGAACCAAGTTGTTAGCAATCGTAAGGAGCTTCTTTGCACCGAAGGAATTCTCCTCAAACCTCACGAGTACGTAGATCGGGCGTTTTCTTTGTGGCGTTCTTCGTTTTCCTCTTTCTCCCCCAAATCCGAGCGTTCCCGTTTGTTCTCTCCAAATTGAGCGATGATTTCTTCAGGATAGCTCCCCAACTGTACTAGGATCATGCCTACAAAATTTGGTTGCAGTTGGTGATCATTTGGTTGAGTTTTGGGAAGATTTGGCGGAGAGAAAAATCGTTTTCGCGAAGAATAACTTCTCTGCTCGTGAGCTCCGGACAAGGCGTCGGACAACTTTGACTAGGCTCCGAACCATTGCAGGTTGTCCGGTGGTCAAGTCTCAGGAGACTACCTGACTGCTCAGAGCGTCGGACTAGAGCCGTTGGTCCGACGATGAGCGTCGGACAAGTTGTCCGGAGCCTGGGTGCTTACTATTTTTGGAGAGAGAGTTTCTCAGTGAGCGTCGGACAAGAGGTGATAGTCCGACGGTGAGCACCGGACCAGTTGTCCGGAGCCTAGGAGCTTACTGGACTCTTTTTCTGTGTGGGTGTCGGACTTTCAAAAGTGGGCGTCGGACCAGTCCGACGGTCACCTGCAGAAGCGTCGGACCAAGGCTCCGGACCTTGTGCTTTGGTCCGGTGGTCTTGATCAAGTTGTCCGACGGTCACTGTTTGCGCCTGTTTTGCCTAGGCTGTTGCCTCTTTTCCCTAGGGGTTGAGAACCTGTGTTTTGGGGTTTCCGGTGTGTTTCCTCCACTGCCGGTGAGCTCTCATTTCTCCGTTTTCGTCTGAATCCCCGCTCGCGTTGCTCGGGGAGGTTGAGCACCCAGCAACTGGGTTTGGTTTTTGGGAAGAGTGGCCCGAACATTTCGAGAGAAATTTGAGGCTTCCATTCACCCTCCTCTGGTCGCCGTTCTCGGTCCTTCACCTGTCAAGTGGAGCCACAAAAAGACCGCGACACGCTCGTCGCCTACAAATTAAGCTTTGCTATCTACAGTGGTCTCTCCAAGGATGTCTTATATCTATGTTCAATTGTAGAGTGCGGTGTATCGGTGTGTGTAGTTGTGTGTCTGTATGCGAACATATTTACAGCTATACATCCTGATGAGATGAGAGGTTGAAACAGGCCCTAAATGGAAGGAGCCAGAGCTATTTTTGAAATAGAAAGGCAATTATAGTTGTTTTAACTTTTAAGGGAGTCGAAGAGACATGATTAGTTTTGTAGTTGTTTCAACCAAATATCTTTTAATTTTTCATAGTACACAACTCACAACAACTTTTTTTTACTGTTTACAGCTAAACTAAACAGAGCCTTAACTTAAGTTATGATGGCTCTTGTTGAAGCCCATGTGATTGCGTGGAAGGTTGCAAAAGTGATTTCGCATCACGAGTTATCCTCCCGATCACTTTCTAACATTTTAAGAGTGAACAGGCCGGTGGGCGCTCGGTTGGCTTAAAGCCAACGGGCGTGCGGATGGCGCGAAAGATGTTTTTTCTCTGATTGGTAAGTAGTTGGATCCAGTTCTCTATTTGTCGTTATGTGTGGTCTCCATTTCGTTACAGGAGTCTGCACGACAATTCACTCAAGTGTCGAAATGACGGAGTTGCTCGAGGCAAGACCAAGGCGCTGGGACTTCGTGGTCCCCACACTAGTATAAATACGTCCCCTGGGCGGCTTTGTAAGGGGGATGTTTTCTTAAGGCAAACCGTATGTGCTCCGTCAATTCGTTTCGTTCTATCTTACCACACCTCATTTGCTCAGTTTGCGCAACGACCCACGTTCTAGGGCTAATTAAGTCCCATAACAACATTAATGTCATGGTTAACTTAGGGGTCATATACTAATTTTTTCTTTTATAACAGTAGAGGTGGATATTATTGTTAATACTCCCTCTATCCTAGAATAAATTAATTCATAAAGTTGTCTTAAGTGTCAAATGTTTTTAGTTTGACTAAATTTAAACGAGCATATAAACTTATGACATCAAATCATAATTATTAGATAGACCAGAATTCGCGTGGCCAAAACTGAAGCAGCTACTTTCGAAGTAACAGAAAGAAAAACAACGACTGAAGAGGAGAGTCAGAGTCAAAAAGAGGATTCCTCGCTTCTTTCTCTCATGTAAAACCGTGCATGAGACTTTCATCTCGCACGGCTCCTAAGTGATAAAAGAAAGAAGAACTCGTCTCGTCTTCTTTCTTTTTTTATTACCTTCCTCGTAATAAGACCGAATCCTTTCTTTTCCGAAACGGATTTCGAAAAAGAACTACTAATCCTTAACTTTTCGAGGAATCCTTCATAAGTGGTTGTGAATTTCAATCCTCGACCTTGGTTCCGTAGGAGCAAGTCAGAAAGGTTGAGAAATACAACCATCTGATTTGATTCGTTCCCAATAGCTATGAGATGATCATCTTAGGGTGATCCTTTTGTCAACGGATGCGTATGCATTGTTTTACAAATTCAGTTAAACATGAAAACAATTTGACTTAAGACAATTCTACAAATTGAAGCCATCCATATATTCCAACAGTTAGCTGACCAAAGCAATCTGCTGATAGATTGTTGATCTATGCATGGCAGGCATAGAAACTTTTCCTTGAGCATATATAATTACACAGGCGAAGTAATAGTTCTTCGTACAGTAACTGGATCAGATGAACCAGCTAGATATGTAATCACTCACTAGGAATTAACACTACTGGACTCAATCTCTTTGTGAGGATTGAGGAAGCACTAAGGCACACTACAATAATCTTGGCCAGCTAGTTACACAGAAGGAGAATCCTGGTCCTAGAATCCTAGCTATGCACAACGGCACAAGCCGTGTTGTGGCCACCGGGCTGGCTAGGCAATGCCGCCGTCGTCGAAGTTCTGGGAGTAGCTGTGCATGTCGTACCCGAACCTGACCGCGCTTCGCCTGGGCCGCGCCGCCCGTCTTCTCCAAGAACACGTCAACCTCGAAAGCAGCTGCTTCACCGCCGCCGCCGACCGGCCGCCGCTACCGCTGGTGTACAGACCTAGCAGAGACGCCGCCATGACTGCTCACTCTCAGTTCTTACGATGCTGCCAAGTCCAGACACGATCGCAATACAAACTAAGCCTCTCGCTTTGCTCCAAGCTGGAGTAGGAGTATCTGTGTGTGCTGCTGCAGCTGTAGCTTCTGAAGATGTGTTGTGCAAAACGAAACCGCCCATGCCGCAGCTTTTATAGGCTCGATCATCGACGACGGCACCCAGCACGCACAAGCTCGCACTCACGTACCTGGTGACGAGGCATCCACTACGGTGATCGATTTTTTTTAGAAGGGGCATCCCGGCCCACTACGGTGATCATCCGAAAGGTCAAAGCAAAATCCAGCTTCGTCGTCTATGCATACATGCATTGTCTTTTTGAAAGCCACGGTCGTGCAGTCGAAAGAAAGCTAACCGTCTACCACCAACAGCAGCAGAAGCATGTGCGTTTGCCGGTGGTAGGTTTGCAGCTTGCTTTAGTGACGGATAGGATCGGATGCTGGCCAAGGCAACTGGCGACACGGCGGCGCCTAGTCACCTGAGCTGCTTGCTGTCCGTCCTGCTGATAAGGTCGGCGGCTTCCATGTCCGTCGTACATCCTGCGGCTGGATCATGTCGGAGTGTGGTCATCCATTGGTTGCTGTAGAGATGCAGTTATGGACGGTGGCCTGTTTCCATGCACGCATGCCACCGGCCAGGCTAATCAGACTATCAGATCTACTTTTCAGGTACTTTGTTGGACTATCAGACTACTTGATTCGACAGCAGCAGCGGCACTTTGTTGGACTGTGTATGGATAACGAGAAATGAGATGGTTTTTGACAAATATAGACCAAAATATTTTTGCATATTATACTTTTCAAGTGAACTCACTGGCTACGACAGTGGACACAATTGCAGGTGTGTGAAGATCTACGGGTTGAGCTAGTCTCAGCTGGGCAGTATCTTGAGATGTCAACATTGCATTTCTTCTATTCCAACGGATGATTGTCAACAAGATTTATTGTCTCCACTTAGTCAGAACCTTACCTCTGTTTTGTTTTTAACTTGTGCTTTTTTAAGTTGGAACTTCCTTTTGTTTGTTTGGAGGCTTACGGGCAGAACTTTGTAATAATTGACCTGATTCTATCGATTGATAGATCAAGCCGGATATGACTATCTTTTATCTAAAAAAAATCAGACTATCAGATACGAGGATATGTGGTGAAGCCATTGGAAGCTACATCGGTTGTGAGTTCAGTGACGATCATGCATGGAGATAGACGACGCGCGCGAGATCGAGCACTCCGAGCCACTCACCATGGATAACTGTTATTCATTCTTTTTGGACGATGATCTTAAATCTTATCCTTGTAATGAAGATGACTAAAGCTTGGAACGTGGACCCTTTTTTTAAAAAAAAAATGTTGGAACATGCAGGCATATGGTCATTTGATATCTTCAAAAAAGAAAAGAAAGGAAAAGGATGCACCATCATGCTGAGTCATCCATTCGCAGGATCGATCGACATGGAGTGGAGTACGTAGAATGTGTCATCTCTACTGATTACTACAACGAATTTCTATCTATCTACATCATAAAGAAAAAAAAAAGGAACGCCCCGCGCACTAGTGTTATATGTTAAACAAAAAATCTCTAGATGAGGCGAAGCTTCTAGTTGCATGTGTCTTCGTTCAGTCTGATGGGATGATAGACAGAAAAGGGATGTCGGTTATGGTAGTACAGATCATTTGAGTCATCATGGTCCAAGGATGAGTCGCCACTCTTGCTTTTGAGTTTTTGCCCTGACCCGATGCCAGTTTATCAGTAGCTTCATTTGATTGTACAAGATTAGTCTTTTCCCATTTGACGACGGTGTTGTTGCCTGCTAAAGTGATCAATCAATAGCCCCGGCTAACTACACGACTCTTTAAGTAATTGTGTACGGCTATAGAACCGCTCCAAAAAATTCTTTATATCCTCCATATCCACGACATCAATACAGATTTTGCTGGGGAAAAAATCGCCCAACAACTTCAATCTGATCTCCAAGTATTGTTATAATCGCTTGCCAAACATGGAAAGTGGGGCTGTTCTCTCCGAAATGAGCACAGAGATACCGGTAAGCTTTTGGAGGGTGGAATAATATATTGAGCAATTTTCATTTAAATGATGATTTAGATAGTGAATTCTGAAGGAAAACTTATGGCCGGATAAATAACTTCTATTGTCTAGGATCTGTAAAATATTAATTTATTTTCTTCCATTGAAACCACAATATCACTGTTTGAGTGACCATCAGTCTTAATTACGTCCACGGTCCACGATACCTCAAACTAAAACCGGGAAAAATATGCAGGCCATTTTGTGCCGGCCGCCAGGATCTAAAATTAATTATCAGCACGCAGAGAGCGGCAGAGCAGCTGCGAATTCGAATGAAGTAAACCCATCCATTTCATCACAGCTGACCACATCATAGTCTGCTTATCGTTGATCTATATATGTGAGGCATAGAATCGCTTTCCTGTGCATAACTGCATACACAGCTAATATTATATTTTACAGACGAAAAATTTATACAATATAACTGGATGATGGACCAGCTAGAGAGCAAGTAAGCACCGGATCGAAATTAATACACTGGACACTGGACTCTATTACTCTCAGTAAGGAAGCACTAATTAAGCCATACTAATGCTACTCTACAGAAGAAGGAGAATCCTGGTCCTAGATCTACTACTAGCTAGAGTCGTCGGAGTCGTAGCCGTACGTGGCCGCGCGCCGGGCTGACTAGGCATAGGCAACACCGTCGTCGAAGTTCTGAGAGTAGCTATGCAGGTCATACCCGAACCTGGCCGCGCTTCGCCTGGGCCGCGCCGCGCGTCTCCTCCATCTGGAGCACCTCAACCTCGACAGCGCAGCTGCTTCATCGCCGCAGCTGATGACCGGCGGCCGCCTCTCCTTGCGTGGACGACGACCCTCCCGAGCGCCCCGGCCGCCGCTGCCGCTAGTGTACAGGCCGAGCAGAGAGACGCCATATCCTCTCTCCAGTCGAGTCTTGATAGCTCGATCACGTACACACCCGTTGTCAGGAGCCACAAGGTAGCTGTCTCGTCGCAACCGCTATACTAGCTGCTGCCCCCTTCGCTAGCTCCGAGCTACGGAGTACTTGTTGGTGTAAGTCTGACAAGATGTATCGCGGGAAGCTCATTCAGTTCAGAGTCAAGAGGTACGGTGCACTGGGGCGGGAAGGTTTCAGTTTGAAACAGCGGGAAGCTGTGGTGGTGACTGCGTCCACGACCTGGCGGTTTCTGAAGAGTGTGATTTCGGCAACATGTATCTTTCGTTTTAGCGGGTGTTTATTTGTAAAAGTATTTAGTTAACTCCTGGTATAAGGAGCTGGTACCTTGGTGTTGCGTTGTTATGCATTGTAAGCCGGTTAGGCAGATCGTGTGTCAAGAACTCAGAAGCGAAAAGGGGCGTTGTCCACCCTGTCGCCATGGTGGCGGTTGCCTGAAATTCTCTGTGTTCATCGCGTTCTCTTGCACTTGATTCGTGTTCTATCCACCTATACAACGTTTGATCGTGTTCTGGGTGCTACACGTGGTATCAGAGTCATCGATCTCTTGCGGAGCCACTCTAGATCGTAACCATGTCATTAGTTGCCAGCGGCAGCGGCGGCGGGGGGGAGGGAGTGTGGCGGCGGTGAAGCGCGCCAGATCTACCCTTCCCTAACGAGCACTAACTACACCAGCTGGTGTATACGTGTTCAAGCCATCATGGAAGATCGGGAGGAGTGGGAGGTTGTGGAGACGGATCCGGAGGAGGCGCCATTGACGGAGGCAGACGCAGCAAGGCGGGCGAAGCGAGCTGCGAAGGACAAGAAGATCAGGGCGAATCTGCTTCAGTGTATGCCAGATGATATACTGATGCAGGTAGCCACGAAGAAAACCGGCAAGGAAGTTTGGGACTCCCTCAAGACTCGGTTCCTCGGAGCAGATCGCGTGCGGGACGCACGGTTGCAGATGCTGAAAAGCGAGTCCGACGCCGTCCGGATGAAGGAGGCAGATCCACTTGACCAAGTTGTGGGGAAAGTGACATCTCTGTCAGTTAGATACAACAGCTTGGGGGGAGCAGTGGCGACGCGGAGTTGGTCAAGAAACAGTTCGACATCGTGCCCGATCGGTATCTCACCGTCATGGCCGGGATCGAGCAGGTTTAGGACCTCAAGACATTGGCGTTCGACGAAGCCGTGGGTCGCCTGAAGGCGTTCGAGGAGCGCACACGCCGCAGCAGCGGTGGTGCACGATCTGGGGAGTCGCAGCTGCTGCTCACCCAAACGGAGTGGGAATCCAGACAGAAGAGCGCGGGAGGTGACTCTTCTAGCAGAGGGAAGACTGGTGGTGGTCGAGGGCGAGGACGTGGTCGTGGAGGCGGCCGCGGCGGAGGAGCTGACACCGGCAAGGAGGACACTGGTAAGCGCGACAAAAGTCATGTTAAGTGCTTTAAGTGTCATCTCTTTGGACACTATGTGACTAGATGTCCGAGTGAGAAGAAGAAAGAAGAGGCACACCTAGTGAAGGCTGGGGAGAGGGAGCCGACTGTGTTGCTTGCTGAGATGCTGTTGTCGGATAACCAACAGTACAGCATAGGCAGTCATCCCAGCAAGCCAACACTAGGGTTCAGAGGGTGTTTCTGAATGAAGTTAAGGTGATGCCTGAGTTACACCTGACTGATAAGGGAGGATTATCAAAGGGGGTTTGGTACCTTGACAATGGAGCAAGCAATCACATGACAGGTGATGCTCTAAAATTTAGAGATTTGGACCATGCTGTGCTTGGGAAAGTTAGGTTTGGAGATGACTCTACAGTTGATATTCAGGGTAGAGGTACAATTGTGTTTGAGGGAAAACATGGGGATCATTGGGTACTTTCTGATGTATATTACATACCTAAGCTCAGAAGCAATCTAGTAAGTCTAGGCCAGCTAACTGAAACTGGTCATAGAGTTGTTCTAGATGAGGATTTGTTGGAGGTTTGTGAGAAACAATCTGAAAGAATGATTATGAGAGTTCCCAAAACAATGAACAGGTTGTATAAGATAGAACTGAACACTGTTGAGCCAAGATGTCTGATTCCAGACATAGAAGATCAAGCCTGGCTGTGGCATGGTAGGCTGGGCCATGTAAATTTCAGAGTCTTGAGTCAATTGGTCAAGAAGGGAATGGCAAGTGGGGTGCCTGAGATAAGTCATCCTGAGCAAGTCTGCAGTGACTGCCTGGCAGCCAACCAAACTAGGTTGTCATTTCCAAAATGAGCTAACTGGCATGCAGATGAAAAACTTTCTCTTGTGTATGTGGACTTATGTGGACCAGTAACACCAGCCACTGTAGGAGTAAATAAATACTTCATGTTACTTGTTGATGACCACTCAAGATGGATGCAGGTGCATCTGCTCAAATCCAATGACCAAGCTATTGACTACTTTGTCAAGTACAAAGCAGAAGTTGAAAACTTCACTAGTTGCAAAATCAAGACTCTCAGATCAGATAGAGGAGGGGAGTTCTTGTCTAGTGTGTTTGCAGGAGTATGTGAACAAGCAGACATTAAGAGACAACTCACAGCCCCATATACACCACAACAGAATGGTGTGGTGGAGAGAAGGAATAGGACTGTGATGAAAATGACCAGATCACTGCTGAAAAAGCATGAAGATTCCTGGGAAGTTCTGGGGGGAGGCTGTTAGGCATGTTGTATACCTGTTGAACAGATTGCCTACCAAGGTGTTGGGAGATGTCACTCCATATGAATCTTGGACAGGAAGAAAACCATCTCTGGGACATTTGAGAATTTTTGGTTGCACTGCCCATGCTAAGAACAGTGCACCACACCTGAAGAAGCTGGATGACAGTTGAGGAAGGAAGCAAAGCTCATAGGCTATTTGATCCTAATACAAACAGGATCATAGTCAACAGGGATGTAGTATTTGAAGAATCCAGGGTGTGGAATTGGGAGTCAGCAGGTGCTGATGTGTCAGTTGAGTTTGTGGTGGAATCTGAAACTGACTCTGATAATTTTTTCATGGGAGGTGGTGAGGAAGTCTTCACTGATCAAGAGATTGGAGAGAGCTCAACCAACAGGAAAACAGATGACAATAGTAGCAGGTCTGGTGCATTGCCAGACACACTACAGTCACCTGCTTCAAGTTTAGTGGAGATGAATCAACCTAAACCTGCTGGTGCAGAACCACTAACACCACAAAACAGTGCGTCAACTGGTGGTAGATCCACACCAAGCTCAGAGAGTGATAGTAGACCTGTCAGATATAGAAATCTGAATGAAATGTACAGTGAAACTGTTGAGATTGAGCTAGATGATTCAGAGGAAGAACTGGAAGATGCAGATGTGCAGGCCCTGTTGGTGGAAACTGGGGAACCTACTTATTTCAGGGAGACAGTAGGACATCAGGAGTGGAAGAATGCTATGGACCTAGAGATGGAGTCAATTGAAAAGAACAAAACCTGGGAGCTGGTTAAGCTACCAGTTGGCAAGAAACCCATTGGACTTAAATGGGTATATAAACTGAAAAGGAACTCTGATGGAGAGGTGGTGAAACATAAGGCAAGATTAGTTGCTAAGGGTTATGTGCAAAAACAAGGAGTTGACTTTGATGAGGTATTTGCTCATGTGGCTAGGCTGGACACAGTGAGATTTATCCTTGCACTAGCAGCAAATCTGGGTTGGAAAGTTCATCATCTTGATGTCAAGTATGCTTTCCTCCATGGTGAATTGGAGTATGAGGTGTATGTCACTCAACCAGAAGGGTATTCTGTAAAAGGCAAAGAGCATGGTGTGTTCAAGTTGAGCAAGGCTCTTTATGGTCTGAAACAAGCTCCTAGAGCTTGGAATATCAAGTTGGATAAAAGCCTCAAGAAGCTTGGTTTCAGTAGATGCATGAGTGAGCAGGCTGTATACATCAGAGGAACAGGAATTGAAGCAGTCATTCTGGGTGTTTATGTGGATGACTCGATAGTCACTGGAGGAGATCTAGCTAAGATCAAGTCATTCAAAACAGAAATGGTGACTGTGTTTGAAATGATAGATTTGGGATTACTGTCTTACTACTTGGGAATAGAGGTTGATCAAAAGGAGGATTACATCACTGTGAAACAATCAAGTTATGCCAAGAAGGTGCTTGGGCAGTTTGGTATGCAAGATTGCAACTCTACCAAAATTCCCATGGAACCAGGGAACAAACTTGATGCAGACAAAGGTGGAGTACCTGTCAACTCAACTGAGTATAGAAAGATGATTGGGTGTCTTAGGTATGTGTTACATACAAGACCAGACCTCTCCTACTCTGTTGGAGTTGCTAGTAGGTTCATGGAGAACCCCACAGTGATGCATCTCAAGGCAATCAAACAAATCCTGAGGTACCTGCATGCCACACTGGAATTTGGACTTGTTTATGTTCAAGGTGGCAATGCAGGTGAGTTGGTGGGATACACTGACAGTGACCATGGGTCTGATGCAGTTCAGAGGAGTACAGGTGGAATGGCTTTCTACCTGGGAGAGAACTTGATCACCTGGAACTCAGTCAAGCAGAAGACAGTATCTCTGTCATCGTGTGAATCAGAATTCAAAGCAGCCACAGCAGCAACACAGCAGGCTTTGTGGCTGAGGAATTTGGTGTCTAAAATACTGAAACAGAAGGCAATGGCTGTGACACTCTTTGTTGACAACAACTCGGCTATTGCACTCATGAAAAATGCAGTATTCCATGGAAGAAGCAAACACATTGAAATCAAATTTCATTTCATCCGAGAGTGCATTGAGAGAGGTGAGATCATGGTGAAAAGAGTGAGCACAAATGAGCAGAAAGTTGATGCTCTGACTAAAGCACTGCCAATGGGGAAGTTGACAGTGATGAGACACTTGCTTGGGGTAAGAGACCTCGGAACTTGTTAGGCTTAGGGGGGAGCCTGTTGGTGTAAGTCTGACAAGATGTATCGCGGCAAGCTCATTCAGTTCAGAGTCAAGAGGTGCACTGGGGCGGGAAGGTTTCAGTTTGAAACCTGGACGTGCAGCGGGAAGCTGTGGTGGTGACTGCGCCCACGACCTGGCGGTTTCTGAAGAGTGTGATTTCGGCAACATGTATCTTTCGTTTTAGCGGGTGTTTATTTGTAAAAGTGTTTAGTTAACTCCTGGTATAAGGAGCTGGTACCTTGGTGTTGCGTTGTTATGCATTGTAAGCCGGTTAGGCAGATCGTGTGTCAAGAACTCAGAAGCGAAAAGGGGCGTTGTCCACCTTGTCGCCATGGTGGCGGTTGCCTGAAATTCTCTGTGTTCATCGCGTTCTCTTGCACTTGATTCATGTTCTATCCACCTATACAACGTTTGATCGTGTTCTGGGTGCTACAGTACTAGCAGTATACAGTATATTTGTGTGCTGCAGATCGATGTACCACCTTCTTCTGAAGATCTTGTGCAAAAGGAAACCTCCCATGTTGCGCTTTATATAAGGCCCGATGGCGTGGTGGGAATGGGAGACGTCGTCGGCGAGATCAGACCCACCCAACACGCACTCACGTGGTCATGGTGACGAGGCACCCACGTACTAGGGCGATCATCAAAATGGTCCAAGCAAAATCCGACTTTGAGGCATGTGCATCTAATGGTTGCTAGGGCTATTTGCTTTAGGTCATCCTCAATGGGGAGTTTCATATCCCAGTTTTCAATGCTCTAATGTGTTGGAAACAGTGCTAGATCGATAGTTTCATGGGGATGAAACTCTCTCTACTCCCATAAAACTTTTATCATCTCTCTCTTTATAAATAAAGTGTCACATCAACTTATTTAATGACCATAAAACTCTATAAAACTCTCATTAAGACCGGCCCCCGAGCTAGCTGCTAGTGGGTATAGGATGAGAGAGCTCGACGATCGAGGGTTGGCGTCCATGGCAATTAACGACGTGCACGGCGCCTCGCCTGAGCTAGCTAGGCCTCCTGTCCATTCTGCCGCCGGGTCGTGTGCAGGTCCGGCCGGGTAGTCATCAACTCATGATCGTTCAATTCGGCAGTTCCGGCCATGCACGCGCGCGTGGCATGCATCATGCATGTCACGTACTCACGTGCACAATGCGTCGTCTCCGCTGCCTGCACGGCGTGGCCGGCCGAATCCACATGCATGCGGCCAAAGTTGGGGCAAGATGTGAGTACTGCGGAACTAGCTTGGCATGTCCTCGCAGACGAGCGAGGCTGCATGCGATGCCATTGCATTGTCAACATCGGTTCTGGTTGCAGTTGCAGTGACGACGATGGTGAGACACGCGACAGGCCACTCACCAATCAACCATGCATGGATAAGTACTGTTACTAATTCTTTTTGGGTGATCTTATCTTTGTACGTGCTGAAGATGACAAGTCGTTAATTATAAATCCAAAAGTATATATCTCTCCACAACACGAGCTAAAGGCTTTGAACATGTTCCCTTCTCTTTTTTTTCTACAGCCGGAGCAAGCACCAAGCAGCATGGTCTTTTGATATCTTTAATAAAAAAAAAGGGGGCGAAAAGGAAAAGGATACCATCGAGCTGAGTCATACATACGCAGGATCAAGATGGGAGCGGATTGGAAAGTGTCATGTTCCGACTACAGAGAATTTCTTCATCCTAATTAAAGAAAGAGGAAAAAAAGGGAAAGCACTAGTGTTAAAAGCAAAAATCTCTAGATCACAGGAAGCTAGCTGCTGCTTGCATAATGGGATGGATCGGAGTCTTCAGCCCGATCGGATGATCGGCATATCACAATTACAAAGGACCGATCTTTTTTTTTGTTGCTTTTGTTTTGTTCTGTTTTCATAAGAGAGAGAACATGGTAGCACAAATCATCCGAGTCATCATGCAACGTCCAGGGATGAGTCGCTCAGTCTTGCTTTTTGAGGTCTTGCCTCAGCTGACCCGTTGCTACTTTTTCTTTCCTTCCCCCTTGAGATCACTATTACTCCCTCAGTTTCAATTTATAATTTGTTTGATTTTTTTAACCTCAACTTTGACCACTTGTCTTATTCAGAAAATTTGTATAAATATAGTCAAATTTAAATCATTTATGTAGACTATTTATTAAATAAGTAAGCCACACCAAAAGAAATGTTATTTTGCTCAAAAATTTGAATAAGACGAATGGTCAAATTTATGGTTCAAAAAGTCAAACAAACTATAATTTGAAACGGATTAAGTAGCTTTATTTGGCTGGTAACATTAGCTTTTTTTGCGATTTGATGGTGTCTGCTGTTGCGGATTTCATTTATGGAATCGCGCGTGTAGGATCACGCTCTAATGCGGAACTATTTTTTCCAAGCAATACAACAAGTCAAGAAGTGATTATTATCTTCTCGAAAATTCAAATTTGCGGAGTGTGTCTCATGTTGGTTTAGAAGATTCCCCTAATATAATTAAAACCATTTTAGCATATAGTAGTACGAACTATTGCAGCCGACTGCCTAAAACTTCCCATGTATTTCTTCATTTCCATTCCCTTTTGCATATATACACACATCCATTCTAAATTCCACTTCAACACCATAGTAATTCAAACTTTTATGATCCGATATACCACACATAATTCTACAACACTTTAAGTCTTAAAAATTATATAGGAACAGGGGATCTGATGCAGCTCTCTCTGTCTTGTACTACTAATTTTTAGGACAGGAGATCGTTAATTACTCTAACATCATCTCAAGACACTCATCTCTTTCCTCCTCAGTCGCCACCGTACCCAAGCACTAGAGCACCATCTCAGTTCTGATGCAGCTATAGTTCGTCAACAATCTACACTCCACTTTTTCCCCATTAAACCCGCAAGATCACTGTTCGAGTGGTCCTCCCTGCCTCAAACTAAAATGAAAAAAAAAAATCGTTTTTCGGTTAACGATTCACTTCAGTATCAATAATTAGCAATCAAACATAGGCATTTCAACAGGCGTGCCTGTCAACTCGATAATAAATCTATAAATAATCAGCATATAGAACAGCTGAAACCAACAGATTAAATCCATCCATTCCAACAGCTGATCAAATCTTTTTTTTTCCAAAGATCCGTTGCCGGCTTTTCATTGAAATAGAGGGGAAGGAATTACAACAAGGGATGGCACAAGCTGCGCCACCCCAAACATGCTCGGGTCCCAACAGATGAGGCCCTTGCCACCCCGGTCATACTAGACAGATTTACACAGGTGGAAGAGACGACAGACTAGAAAAGGAAGCTAATCTATAGCCATGGCTGGGAGCAGTAGCCTCAGCTCGGCATTCCCTGCAAATGCCCATGTCCTCGCCTCATCCTGAATGCTATGCACGATCCGTTGGGCGGTCTTGGCCTCCTTTCTGAAGATGCGGTTGTTGCGCTCTTTCCATACTTCCCAAATTAGTAGAATGGTCAGGGAGCGCAGTCCCGGTTGCAGTGTAGCGTCAGCGGCGGCTATCATGTCTGTAAACCAGAGCTCCATGGAGGCGCTTTGGCTCCAGTTCGCCGGTGTCAGGGAAGATGCGCGGGTCCAGTCAGCCACCTCCTCCCATATTCTCCTAGTTATAGGGCACTCGCAGAAGAGGTGTCGAGTGGTTTCGAGGTTTCTCAGACATAACTGGCAGAAGTATTCGTTGGGCCATCCTCGCCTTTGCCGTCGCGCGGCTGTCCAGATTCTGTCCTGCAGCATGAGCCATATGAAGAACTTGCATTTTGGTGGAGTCTTCGTCTTACATGTGTGGGGTGCTGCTACACATTGGATTGTCCCTGCGAAATGCAGAGAATATGCCGACTTGGCTGAATATTTTCCAGTAGATGAGAAGGCCCAAATGATTGAGTCGTGTTGAGTCTCATCTAGCAGAACGTCCTGTAGCGCCTCCCAAAGCTTGATGAACTCTGAAACTAGTTGGGGGTTCAGATCATGGGCAATATCTGAGATCCAGCGGTTGTTTGTCAGCGCATCCGCCACAGTTCTGTTTTTTCCGCTTGTTGTGCGTATACAGCGTCGGGTATATCGTGGCCGGCGCCTCCCCCCGTAGCCAGCGAGATGCCCAGAAGGTTGCTCTCCGCCCGTTGCCCACAGTAACAATGGTTGCTGCGTTGAAGAGGGCTCTGTCTTCGTCGGAGATCGGCAGCTGCAACCCCTGCCATGGCCTAGGCCTGTCAGCCCACTCGAACCACAGCCAGCGCAGACGCAGGGACTGGCTAAAGTGGTCGAGGTTTTTGATGCCGAGACCACCCTTGGAGCACGGCGCGCAGACCTTCTTCCATGCCACCTTACATTTCCCCCAGTGAGCTCCCCCTCCCCTGCCCATAGGAACCGCTTCCGTATTTTGTCTAATTCCTTTAGGAACTTCTTCGGCACCTTGATCACAGTTAGCAAGTACACAGGAAGAGCACTGAGGACGGAGTTTATCAGCTCTCTTCGACCGTCCATGCTGATTAGCCGACCCTGCCACCCTGCTAGCTTGGCCTTTGCTCGATCCTGCAAGTATTATAGGTGCACCATCTTGATTCTTCCTAGCGTTAGAGGCAGCCCCAGATATTGAATCGGGAAAGAGACACGTCTGCCTGTGAAGTCGCTGAAGACATCGTCCAAATCAATACCTGTACATCTGATAGGGGCCACCGAGATTTTAGACATGTTGATCCTTAGACCTGTGGCATTGCCAAATGCTTCCATGATTTCCATGATACATGCAATGTCGGCCTTAATCGGGTTGACAAAGATCATCACGTCATCAGCATAGAGCGAGAGGCGCATTCGTCTTTGTCGGCCCTTGAGTGGTGTAAGGTGGCCCTCTTCTGTTGCGATGTCGAAAATTTTGCTTAGCACATCCATGGCCAGGATGAAAGGGTAGGGAGAAAGAGGGTCTCCCTGCCGCAACCCCCTTGAGTGGGAGATTTTGGGCCCCGGGCTACCGTTAACCATTACCACCGAGGAGGTAGATTTGAACAGCATGGCAAGCCAATTGGTCCATTTTGAGCTGAAGCCTCTGTGTCCCAGCATTTCAATCAAGTATTCCCAAGAGACATTATCGAAGGCTTTGCTGATGTCTAGCTTCAGCAGGCAGACCGGGATTTTGTTTCTATGGTGGTGCCGGGCGAGTCCCCTCACATGTAGGAAACTGTCTTGGATGCATCGTCCTTTGATGAAGGCGCTTTGCGACTCGGAGATTAGACTGTCAATATAAGTGGCTAAACGTAGTGCTAGCACTTTCATGAGAAGCTTTGCAACTGAGTGGATGAGGCTAATTGGTCGGAAATCTTTGGGTTCAGTGGCGATGTCAACCTTAGGAATTAAGATCATCTGTGCCCCATTGAGTTGTGCCAGGTAGTCGTTGTGGAGGTTGTGAACACTATGAAAAACACTGAGAACATCAAGCTTGATCCAGCTAATCCTGGATGCCTGTTTCTTCCTGGATCTTTCCAGAGCAGCCAAACCGAGTGCCCGCAGCTTCAGGTCGTTTCTTAACTTGCGTTCAGCCTGGGAGAGCTGCCTTAATTCTTGTGCAATGTCGAGGCGCAGGATAACCTCATTTGCTATATGCAGCTGCATGCGTGCTTTACTGAAGAGCGGCTTACTCCATGCTTTGAGAGCCTTTTCTGTTTCAGATAGTTTTGCCCTGAACACAGCCTGCGCCAAGCCCCATTGATGCTTTGCCCAAGCTTGTTGCACCGCCTCCTCAAAGCCGTTTACATGTGTCCAGAAATTTTCAAACCTGAAGGTTGCTATTCGTGGGGTGGAGGATTGACAGTTGAGCATCAGGGGGCAGTGATCAGAGGCCCCAGTGGATAGAGCATTTAGGGCGAAGTGTGGAAATAACATCTCCCAGTCCGAACAACAGAAAGCCCTGTCGAGACGCACTAGGGTCGGATTTTGCCGTTCATTTGACCAAGTGAATTTCCGGTTATGTAGGCAGATCTCTAGCAGTTCACAGTCATCAATGGTGGCTCTGAACTTCCCCATCAACCTCCGATTCAGATTTAGGTTGTTTTTATCAGAAGCCTGATAGATGAGGTTGAAGTCACCGATAGTTAGCCAAGGGGTCCCTGTAGCCGGTTTTAGCGAGCGGATTTCCTGCAAGAAGTCCTCTTTGCGTCCATCATCGGCTGGGCCATAGCAAGTTGTGAGCTTGAAAGTGAGATTAGACAGAAGGACCGTGACCATTGTCGTGATGGTGAACAGTCTCATATCGAAATCACCCATGGAGATAACTCCACTGTCCCAACCTAGGAGAACTCCCCCCTGGTTCCATCCGCATCCAGGGCGGCGTGGGTGGCCAGCCTGTGCCCAAGAGTCTCAAGGGCGAGGGAGGTAGTCATGGAGCTGATCTTTGTCTCTTGCAAGCAAACCACCGCAGGTCTCGCACAGTCCATTGTTTGCCGTACTAGCTCTCTATGGGCGGCGTCGTTCAGCCCCCGCACATTCCAACTTAGGACAGATAGGTCGGTGCTATTCATAGATAACATTAAGCAGCAACCCCAATTCATTCACTGGAACAAAGTGGAACACAACAGGGCAGGGACAGAAGGTCCCCTGCCAAACGATGAGACTAACCTCCATCGACTTGCTAATCACCAGCACACCAGGAAAACTACTTCTCCACCTACTAACGACCAACACAGGAAAGTTACTACTGCCAAAGCCACCTAAGGCGCTGAGGCCGCCACAACAGGACACGGACACCCGAACATAACCACAGCCCACGCAGGGGCACTGAACTGAGACACGGTGATGCTGCACTATCATAAGGAACCCGAGAAGCACAAGCTGCGGTCGCCTGGGAGCTAGCCCCTGTGGTCGTCAACATCAGCCCTCCCCTCGACCTCCATCAGCTGTGCTGAGGCCATCAGTGTCGGCCCGTTGTCCAGCGAGGCGAGCACTCTCACTGCCTGGATCACCTTCTCTGTCATAGGAGTGTCGAAGGAGCGGATGAACGCCTGGATCGCCTGCTCACCAATTGGTTCCGAGGGCCCGGACAGCTCAAAGGCCCTGATCAGGCGGTGGGTTGCTCTCTTGGAGACCGGAACCGAGCAGGCCTGTGCCTTCTGTCTTGAGCTGTGTCTGGCTCCCACTAGCGATGCAACACTGATCTTGGGCTTTCTCTTTGGCTCAGGGGGCACCGGGTCAGGGAGAAGAGGCTGCTCACATGGAATGAAGATACTGCTGACAATGTTGTTGCGGCGATCCACGAGGACCATCTCGGCCACCTGCTCGGTGATCCCTGTGGTGACCATGGCTCCAGCTTCTGCGGCCGACTGGGAGGCTGGGCGGGCTGCTTAGCAGGTGCTGTGCCCCTGGCCCGAAGTGGATTACGCTGCTGTAGCCCAGCGCAGCTGCCTCCTCATTGAGCTCTGCCAGCTTGTCCTAATTCGCGGCACCCGGGACGTAGATAGGGGAGAGCAGCTCGGACTGCAGGGGAGACGTCGACGGCGAGAAGGACAGGGGCTTGGCCAAGGATGCCGCACACGCGGCCTAGGCCTCCTCCGCCATTGGGTCAAAGGCGTCGCGAGGACCGACCAAGTCAGGCCAAGCGAGAGCACAGCCCGCGTCCAACGGGTCAGGGCACGCGTGCCGCCACACCGGGGAGCAGGACCTGCGGCGCTCCCAGTCCGCATCCACCATTCTCAGAGGATCACGCGTGCGGGGGGATGAGTGGGGGTCCCTCTCCAGGGGCCTGCCGCGGCCGACACCCGTGACTACGCCATCCAACTTCTTACGCCTTGTAGGGGGTGGGGATCGCGTGCGCCGGCAGGGCTCCGAGGAGATGCGGTTGGAGGAGGAGCCCCCCGCCCGACGCGACGTGTTGTGGCCTTGTGCCCCCGGCTCGAGGGCGCCGCGACGTGGAGAGCGGGCGTCATGGTCGTCTTCGTACTCATCGTCGTTGTCGCTGCGTGCCGCCCGCGGGGCGGCCGACACACAACCCTCCTAGACCGCTCGCGAAGGCCATCAAGCTCTCCAGGGCACCAATCGAAGTTGTAGATCCGTGGGAACTACTCGTCATCCGAAGAGATGGAAGAAGGCACCCCGCTCTGGCCTGAACTGGGAGTGCGTTCTCTTGGCGGGCTCCAGTCCTCCACAAGGTCGAGGTGAATTATGGTGTTGTAGGTCTTCCCTTGCGGAGGTTGCGCGACCTCTCTGGGGAGGTCAACAGAAGGCGGCGCCCGGCCCGCGCCATGGGCGAAGAACGTCACTGTCTTGGCGCGCGGGAGGAGGTTCGGGTACCACACCCACGCCCAGCAGTACAAGAAGTCAGTGTCCTGCTGTCGGTAGGTGGCTCGATCAATCTTGTCGAAGGCGCAGACATCGCCCAGCACTGCCTTGAGCCCCTCCATGTTCCAGGCCTGCGCAGGAAGGTTCTCAATGGCCAAACGGATGTGGTACCACCAGGTGACGTTCCTGCCGTGACTGTGCTCGGTCCAGGGGGTGATGGCGAAGGTGACCCCCTTGACCCGCACCTCGCCCACACGAAGCGCGAGCGTCCTCTGGTGGGGCAGGTCGAAGACGATTTTGAAGTCCTCCGGGTGGTGGTGGGAGGTCCGCATCTCGCCAGGTGGCATGCGGATGCAGCCTGCGACGACACGGCTGACGTCGCCAATGCCAATGTCCGTCGCGGGAGGCCCGCCCCTAGCCACAAGCAAAACCGCCCGGGTGCGCAGCTTGGTTACCTCCTCCAACAGGGCGGGTGAGGAGATCACCGCAGCGCCCCCTGAGGCCGGGCGGTTCTCCGGCATGCCGGGGTACCATGTCATCATCCTGTCGGGCGTAGCAGGTTGCGAGTCAGCAGGCGCCTTGGCGGACACAGCAGGTGGCGAGTCGACAGGCTCCGCAGCGGGCCACGACACCTCCGGCAAGGGCGGGAAGATCAACCGACTGTGAATATAATCGGCGGGCGGTGGTGGAAAAGTCAGGCGGGAGTGGACGGAGGTGGCTGGAAAAGTGAGGCGGGAACGGATCGAAGGACGGCAGGCGGCCGAACGCTTCAAGGGCAGTCGCGAGCTAGATGGCCATTGCGGCGGCAAGTGAAGCAGCGGAGCGGGTCTCTGCAGTCGGCAACTTTGTGATCTCTACCAAGGCAGCGGAAGCAGCGTCCAGTGAAAGAGATTTTATAGTCGGCCGAGGGCACAAGCTCTCTCTCAAGTAGCAAGGGGCGCCAGCGGGGGCGCTGTCGACGGAATATGCATCGCAGTCTACCTAGGGGATACCCCACGGTAGTAGATTGTTAGGCGGAGGTGTGGCGACAGCGATCAAGCGTAACACAGAGAGCGTAGACACGGCGATTTAGACAGGTTCGGGCCGGCAAACCGCCGTAACACCCTACGTCCTGTGTTCTGGTGGCTAAATTGATCTTATATATCATGTTACAAGATCTGTAGATGATCTAAGAGAGGTTATCTGAGGTTTTTTGAGAGGGTCCCTGGTGAAGTGTACCGACTTAGGCTCTGCAAAAACTGCACATTAAAACAACAGAGATTTTCTTAGGAACAAGGTCAGTACATTCACCGCAAGGTGAAGTGTACCACTTAGTCCTCAAGCATGGTAGCAGGTGAAGTATGCACGTGGTGCCATGATTTATAAAGTAGTGCACAAAGTGACTAAATAGAGATTGGAACATAAATTTGCACAAAACAACTACGAATACCCATAGTCCACAAGCCGGATGGAAGGAGCTCGGAGAGATTCTTGTATCAAGCTTCTTGGTTTTTATTCGCAATCCCCGGGGATCAGTCCCCGGGTGTTGTTCTTCTAGGCATTTGTTCTCTGACGTCCTGGTCGCAGTCCCCGAGCGTTGCTCGATGTGGGACTGGACGAAGTCCCCAAGCCTGGTCGGGACTGTGCTGACATTGAGGGTAGTAGTTGGTGTTGACGGAGTCCCCGAGCGTGTTTGTACGTGTAGATCTGTCGATCATGTCAGCCAGGTTGCTGTAGCTATACTTTCTTCCTTAAAAAAATAACAAGGATGCGCGTCCAGTCCCCGGGACTGTAGCTTTGGTAATATTGCACAAAAAGATTATTAGTCGTAAATCATGTAATTGACTATAGGTGAAGGTTTATGGAAGGGGAGTGGTAAATGGGCCGAAACAACCGGTGAGGACAACGGCCAAAATTACGGCGCAGAAAGTGGGTGTGGCGGTTTTTTGTTTGGCCTGCGCGGTTACCCAAAAACCCTAGGATGGGAAGCTTTGCGCCCTAAGACATAAGAGGGAACGGCGGCGGCGGCGGTTTCCACACCTTTGGCTCCCGTTGAGGCGTTATTCCTTGATCCACTTTTCTCGCGCTCTAAGACCTATTGCAATCTTAGTTCGTCGTCGTCCTATCCTGTCGATGGCTCCTCGGAAGAGGCTGAATACTCACGCGTCGGTGAAGAAGAGGGGAAAAGCTTCGAAGATGATGGATGTGTTTCCGGATTGGGCCGAGCATTGGACCAAGTGTACTTTGAAGGAGGAGGATATTCACCTTCTTGTTACCACTGGTATTCTTCAGGATAAGTCTCTTATGGATTGGAGGGCGGCGACTGATGAGGAGTTCCCGACTCCTAACACTGGTGAGCTTGTCGTCTTTGAGTCCTTCTTTTGGCGTGGATTTGGGGTTCCGGTTCATCCTTTTCTTTGCGATCTCTTGGAGTATTACAAGATTGCATTATGCAACCTCCATCCCAACGCAGTATTGCACGTCTCCGTTTTTGTTCATTTCCGTGAGGCGTTTCTGGGGATCGAGCCACATTTCGAGTTGTTTCGTTATTTCTTCCGGCTCAAGTGGAATAGGACCGCCACGTCGCAAATCGTTGGTTCTGTATATCTTGAGCTTCGGGAGGGTATGGCGGATGTGTACATTGCTACTCCGTTGCCTTCGAAGGTTCCGGAGTACAAGTCTCGTTGATTCTATGTCCCCCAGGAGAAGCCATGTGCGCGTGGCGATACGGCGAAGATCCCAGTGTCGCAGCCTAGCTATACGACGACTCCTTCTAAGGCGGCGATGGACCAGGTGAAGGATCTACTAATGTTGGTGGACCGGTCGTCGGTTGATGGTTTTTCGGTTGGTTGGAATTTTTGATAAGACGCTGCCAGCCTTGTAAGAACTGGGTGCATCCTACTTTTCTTTACACTGGTCGTAGTGACCCTACCCGCGAAGTGCCCCAAAGGTTGGAGCAGGAAGAAGGATTTGATCGTGTTGATGTAATTTTTGACCTTTCCTTGCCCTATCTGAAGAAATCACGGGATGCGTTTCGTGCTAGGCTGCCTCCGCCGTCAGTGAGTTTTGATTTTGCCTGTGTAGCGGCCGTCTAATTTTTGGGTTTTTTGGTGGTTTTACTCAGATCTTCTTGGTCAGGATCGCGCGATCTTTGTTTCCCGAGTCCCGTCGGCGGAGTGGCCCATCGGTGTTGACCAGTCCAGGACTGTAGAGGACATGCTTGGTGGAGGTGGTTGCGAGTCTTCCGATGAGGGCGTGGCGCATAGGCCCTTGGATAAGAAACTCCGAGTACATGGCGATCGCGTCGGAAAGCGCCCGACTGATGTGCCCCGTAAAAAGATGAAGCCGTCGATGAAGACTGGGGGCAAGTTTGTTATCAATATGGGCACCGCCCGTCCGAATTTCTCAAAGTTTGATTCGTCTGACGAGGGATCGGGTGGGGGCTTTGTGCCGACCACGAGCTTGGACGGAGAGGGGTGTTCGCACTCGGGTCCTACGGTGGCTGCCGGTGATTCCCTTGGAATGGAGCAACCTGCTGCATCGTCAGAGCATCCGCCTGCGGGTGCTTCATCACGCCTCGCGGAGGGGGTTTCGGGTTGGCGATTTGTGAGGGTTCGTCGGAAGTCACATATGTGAGTGCTTCATTTTGTCTTTGTCTTGGTTGCTTTTTGTCAATTTGCTTATACTGCTACTTTTGGTAGAGTGCCGAATTCCGAGGATCCGGTGGAGTCTCGTGACAATGGGTCTGATGTTGCTGGGGGAGCGTGTGGTGGCTCAGGTAGAGGCAGTGCGCCGGCCTCAGCTGATCCCCCAACTTGTGAGGAGAATCCTGCTTCGAGTGGGGAGGTTGTGTTTGGTGATGGTGTCGATGGCTCTGGTGCTCAGGATATGGAGCCAGCTTGTGGTTTTATGCCAGAGTCGTCATCATTTTTGGCGCCGGATCCAAGGCCGGAGATGAGGAGGAGGTCGACGATGGTGTATGAGGAACCAGAGGTAGTGGAGGAGATTCCTCGTGGCAGAAATGAGCCGAAGGTGGCGCCGTTTCGTACGTCGTGATGGCGATGACTTTGTTGTTGTCGAGGATGACGAGGTTGAGGAGGAAGCGGCTGCCCTCCTTAGCGATGCTAGTGACCTGCTCAGACGATTCAAGGTAGCTTCGGACTTTTGGCTTAGTTGTGTGTTGTCTCTGTTCTTTTTCTATCTAGCTTGTTGATGTGTCGTCGCAGGGGTTGTTTGAGTCCTGGAGGGAGCGTAAGATGATGGCCGACATGCTTGCGAAGCTGTCCTCTGAGAATGAGCGTCTTCGTGGTGACGTTGCTCGTGTCGAGGGTCAATTTGCAGGGCTGGAGGAAAGTTTGGATGCGGCGCACCGGTGCTCGGAAGTGTTAAGAGCCGTAGTGCAAGACCGGGAGCGGGAGACTAGCGAGATTCAATCGCTTGTTGATGATCTTCGTGTTCGTAAGTCTTTGTTATCTGTGGCTTTGGATATTGGTGTCTTGTCTTTGTGATAATTTTTCTCGCTTGTCGCGTAGAACTACTTGACGCTCAAAAGGCAAAACGCCCCGCGGGGGAGAGGGTTCATGTTGCCGAGTGGGAGATGTATAAGATGCGGGAGATGCACGAAGGTAGCATTTCACTCCCTGTTGTTACTTTTGAATGGCTTCCTTACTTGGTGTTTGTTGTTTCCACAGTTCACTGGGACAATGTTCGTCTTCAATTTGCAGACCTCCAGGCGGAAGTGGGTTCTTATTACGACAACTTCTGGTCGCTGGCGCGTGAGATCACCCATGTGGTAAGGTGTGTTGATGGTCGGGAGCTCATTCCTGAACCCGCTAGCCGGGTGACCATGGAGAGTGTGTTCGCGGCCTGTGGGGCAGACTTCAATTGTTTACGACTTCGGCGGCGCGGAGTGTGGTTGCTCATGGCATGGCTATGTTGCAGTCTCATTATCCGAAGATCAAGCTTGGTCGCGTGGAGACCGGGTTTGCGTCGAGGATATTGGATGAGGATGTGTGTCGTCTGGAGGCGGATGCCGATCGTGTCGCGGAAGTTGTGGCTAAAGATGTTGATTTGTTCTCTACTGGGCAGCGATAGTTTGTATCGTGGATACATTGATTCGGGCGTGTAAGTGAAAACTACAAAGCTGTAAAATATCCGGGCGGTGAGCTTTTGTTTCACTTGTATGCCCTGTCGTGCCTCCTGAGTCGTGAGCCGTAGCGATGAATCGTTTGGTCCCAGGTTCCTCGTGGCCCAGATCGTAGAGCCCAAAGCTACTTCACGCGTAGGTACCACAGAGATTACCATGGGGGTAGGCTTCTAGCAACCCGCGGCGCAGAGGGCGAACAGCTCATGCACGCTTAAGGTGGTGCTAGGGACAGAACCCTTTTCCGAGAGGCTCGATCGTGGCGTGACTAGGGCCTGTGGAGACCGTTCCTGCAGACGCTGAGCGCAAAGCCATGCTGCTTGTAGAGTCGTTGACCGTACCGTGGTCGTATACAGATTCTGGGCGCACATCCTCATGGCCTTCAACTCAGGTGATGTCTCGTTTGATAGAGATACATCATCTGAGAGGTCTATCAACAGGATCGTAGCAGATAGGGTAGCTAATTCTATGCGTTATGAAGTTGATAGACCAAATTTGAAGGTTTCCGGTTATGGCCAGGTTGTTTGGAGAACGCCGTAATGCGTTTGGAGGGGTCGTTGAAACACTGTGGGAGTGTTTTGGAGAGATCGTCGAACGCCGTATATTCCTTGCTAGACATCGGGTTGCCATGGACGTTTTGTTGGAGTCGGGGCGTGTATAAAGTATAAAGAAGGATATATCACTTTATTTATTCCTCGGGGGTAGCCGGTACAAACTTTATTAGACCTCTTCAAGTGCCTAGATTGCTTGTATTACCCATCGCGTGGATCTTCACGTGTGTTTGTGAGGTAGGTCGGCGTTGGTTGTTGACGCTTGCATTTCCTTCGGCCTCTTGGCGGTGGGGTTATCAGTAGTGTCAGAGTTGTATTTGTCGTGGGGGCAGGGCCTCGCGGCGGCGTTTATTGTTTGCTGTTCACACTCATATGCGGCTTTTAGATCTGTGCGGAGGTTGAGGATGCCCTGCTGTGTTGGTATTTTGAGCACCATATAGGTGTAATGTGGTACTGCCATAAGCTTTGCGAGCGTCGGTCGGCCGAGGATTGCATGGTAAGCTATTTGGAAGTCAGCGACGATGAAGTTGATATTCTTGATTCCGAAGTGATTCTGGTCGCCGAGTTGTACTGGGAGCGTAATTTGTCCTACTGGTGTGGATGCCTTGTCTAGGACTATACCCCAGAAAGGGAAGTTTGCCGGCAGGAGGTCCTTCTTTGAATTATCGAGCTGGTGGAATGCGTCGGCGAAGATGATGTTTAATGTGCTGCCGTCGTCGACTAGTACCTTCCTAAAGCGGCACGTGGCAATGGTTGGGTCGATGATGAGTGGGAAATGACCAGGGTACCTGTAATTCGTCCACTCGTCTTCCGCTGAGAAGCTAATAGTCTGCTCTGACCAGTCTAGGTACCGGGTGTTGGCCGAATCACTATCTTTGGCGATGACTGAGTAAATGTCCTTGCGAACTTGACGACGTCGCCTTTCTCCTTCAGTAACCATGCTACCCCCGAAGATGGAGTACGTTGTTGAAGGTGGTCGGAACTTGGGTGTTGCTGGATCTCGGTCTCCGCCCTTGCTGGAGTCGTCCTTCTTTGCTCTCTTGTCGCCTTTTTGTCTTATCGCCGCCTCCAGGAGATCGCACTCACGCATAGAGTGTCTAGAGTCCCTGTGTATGGGACACGGGCTGTCAAGGATCTTTTCATAACTAGTGTCATAGTCTATTCCTGGTCTGGCGCTCAGGTTGGCGAAGCAGTGGTTGTTTCGCCCATAATCGTGCCTCTGCGAGTGACGCTCGGAGTTGCCGGACCGGTAGTTCCGTTGATAACCAGCTCTTCCATCGCTGAGGTGGTCTGGTCGGCGGTCTTTGTCCCTTTTGCGTTCCGGGGAACGGGAGTGGCGTCGGCCGCCCTTCCTGCTTCGCGTGGCGTCGTCTTGGTCGGTGTGGGGGATTTTTGCCGAATTATTACTAAGCTCGTCAGCCGGTGGATCGCTGGAGAAGATGGGAATCGCCTCCGTCTCGTTATCACAGGGGGCACTGTTCTCCGAGGCTTGGAGAGTCATCCTCCCGAAGCCTGGGGGGACTCTGCGAAGTCACTGGTCGGCCTGGAGGGGTCAGGTGTTTCAGGCCTCCCGGAACCGACCGATCCTGAAGAGGTCGTGCCAACGAGGGATACTGCCTGGTCGGAATCGTCGGAGATCGAGGAGATGATGACGGTGTTCACGATGGGTTCTGAGTGGATCTGGTCGGAGACCAATCGATGCGTTTGGTGCTTGGAGACAGCGGCCTGATTACCGATCCCGTAGGGCATCATTGGGGAGGAGCGGGTGTCCCTGGTCGCCATGACCATTGTCTTCGGTGGAGACCTATGGCGGCGTGGTCGGCGACCGTGGTGACCTGGAAGTCAGCGTCGCGCCACCTGGATGAGGTCGATGCAGCTCATGATTCCGGCGTTGGTGCGATCGACGGCGCCGATCAGGTCGTCGATGTTGATGTCTTTGCGCGGGCGGTACCTCGGCATGTCAGGATGACACGGCGATGGTGGTGAACTTACCCCGCGTGGCGTGGATCCGATGGTCCAAGACATAGATCCGATCTGGATCACGGTGCCGGTCGCCAGAAGGACCATCGAATCCGGGAAGGTGACCGCTTGACGAGCCATGAAGTCGATGCACACACCCCATACCTGGCGCGCCAACTGTCGACGAAATATGCGTCGCAGTCTACCTAGGGGATACCCCACGGTAGTAGATTGTTAGGCGGAGGTGTGGCGACGTCGATCAAGCGTAACACAGAGAGCGTAGCCACAGCGATTTAGACAGGTTCGGGCCGGCAAACCGCCGTAATACCCGACGTCCTGTGTTCTGGTGGCTAAATTGATCTTGTATATCAGGTTACAAGATCTGTAGATGATCTAAGAGAGGTTATCTGAGGTTTTTTTAGGGGGTCCCTGCTCGCCTTATATAGTCGTGGAGCAGGGTTACAATTTCCATATCCTAACAGATTACGATCGATTCCCTATGGCAAGGGATCCGAGTCTATCTACTAGGATCTTTCTTGGCGAGCAAGTCTTCTTAGGAGTCCTTAGCGAGCACGACGGGCTGGTCGCGTGCCGCAAGGTCTCGTGGGCTGGACCGTCTCCTGGTCGGTAGGCCCAAGAAAGTCCCTGGGGATACGCCGAGGTTATATCCCCAACAGACGCCCCCTCTGGTTGTAGCCATTATGGCGCTGCTGCTGTGCAATAAGTCGAGCAGGTTGCGGTCGCGAACGCACCGCGTCGGAGTAACTACAGCGCAGCTCCGGTGTTCCCGAAGAGGAAAGCACGGCGCCTCGGGACGGCAAATCACAGAGGCAAGGGTCCGAGGGAGCGAGGCAGGCTGGGTTACCTGTAACAGGTTGCGACTGCCCATACCCGCTTCCGGTGCCGGAGACCCACCCTGGCCTGCACCGCAGACCGGGGCACGCGAGGCGGAGGCGACGTCGCTGCCTTCAATCCCGCGGTCCGACGGATGCCCCTGCTGGGGAAGAGGTGCCTCGAGGTAGCTTGCAGGGCGGTAGCTTGTAGGGCGGTCAGGCACCGGGCTTTCAAGGGGTTGCCCTCCTGGTGAATCCGTCGATGTAGGGGCCGGCGGATCCGTCCCATGAAGACAGCCCCCGGGAGCCATGGAGCCAGGATGAATAACATCGCACGCCGCGGTCAGCGACCCGTCTCCATCCATCAACATGGGGTGGAGTGACGCGGCGAGTGACCCGTCTCCATCCGATAGACTCTTCAGGTGGCGGTCCTCAGCTCCGTCATCAATGCAGGATCTCCGCCCCACTCCTGGTCCCGCGGCAGATCCCGGATCCTCGGCGGCGCACCAGTCAGCAGGGGAACAGAGCTGACCGAATGCCCCATCCTCGTCGTCAATGGATCCCCAATCGATCTGCTCAAGCTCCCCATCTTCCAGCAGAGCAGCAGGGACGGGCGTAGTAGGAGCGGCGTGGGGGGCAAGGAGGCCAGCCCGACTGGGCTGGGGGAGGTGGGTGGTGGCACGGGGGCACTCTCTCCAGCATGGGCGATAGGGTTAGCGAACGGCGGTGTAAAAGCTAGGGTTAACATGGGTTACCTGTTAGGGTCCACGGTTGCCTGTTATATAGGGTGAGAACAGCCCCCACCGTGGCATATACATTCCATGTTACAATCCTATAGATCCATAATTATAGGATCTATCTATGGTATGAGATAATCACATGGTTACAATGAACCTAGTCATGTTACATGAATGATATCATCTAACATCCTCCCTCAATTTCATCCACTAGAAAGGTTGAGATTGTCTCTAAACATTTTCAACTTGATGACGGGTAGAGCCTTTGTGAAACTATCAGCCAACTGATCACCTATTGAGATAAGTCTGACTTCTAGTAGACCTTGTGCTACTCTCTCTCTGACAAAATGGAAGTCAATCTCAATATGTTTGGTACGTGCATGAAAGACCGGATTTGAAGAGAGATAAGTTGCAGCTAGATTGTCACACCAAAGTCGAGCTTTGGGGGGATTTCGTACTCCAAGTTCTGTGAGCAATTTTTGAACCCATAACACTTCTGCAATTGCATTAGCGAGTGCTTTATACTCTACTTCTGTGCTTGAACGAGACACAGTAGGTTGTTTCTTGGCGGTCCACGAAATCAAGTTATCACCAAGGAACACAGCAAATCCTCCAGTGGATCTTCTGTCATCCACACAACCAGCCCAATTTGCGTCTGAGAAGGCACTTACCAGCATGGACTCATATCTCTTAAGACTAATCCCTAGCTTCACGGTCCCTTTTACATACCTTAGGATTCTTTTCACGGCGCTCCAATGCACTGTTGTAGGTGAATGTAGGAATTGACATACTTTGTTTACTGAAAACGATACGTCAGGTCTTGTAAGGGTCAAGTACTGTAGTGCTCCTACTATGATGCGGTACCTCGTGGTGTCCTCGGTCCCAAGCTTCTCTCTATCCTCTATACTCAACTTCTCAAAGCTAGAAAGTGGTGTATCAACTGGATGGCACCGATCCATACATGACTTCTTTAGGAGATCTGTAGCATATCTTTCTTGGCTGAGAAGCATACTGTTGTTTCCCCTCTTGACTTCGATGCCCAAGAAGTAGTGAAGAGCACCCCAAGTCCTTAAGGGCGAAGTCACGTTGTAGATCCACCAAAAGAGCTTTGGTCGCATTATCAGAGGAGCTTGCTACAATAATATCATCCACATAGACCAAAACGAACAAGGTATGCTTACCCTTGTTATAGTAGAACAGTGATGCATCAGCTTTGGAAGAGACAAACCCGAGAGACTCAAGCTTTGCACCAAGTCGAGCTTGCCATGCTCTAGGAGCCTGCTTAAGGCCATAGAGAGCCTTATCCAATTTGCAAACATAATTTGGAAAACGAGAACTCACATATCCGGGTGGTTGATGCATATACACCTCTTCTTGAAGAACCCCATGAAGGAAAGCATTCTTAACATCGAGCTGACGAAGTGACCATCCTCTGGACATAGCAATATACGAATGGTGGCAGCTTTGACCACCGGACTAAACGTTTCCTCATAATCCACACCATACCTTTGTCTATAGCCCTTGGCTACAAGTCGTGCCTTATATCGATCAATTTGACCATCAGCTCTCCTCTTGATCTTGTAGATCCATTTGCATCCAATGATATTTTTCCCTTGTGGGGGTGGCACCAAGTGCCAAGTGCCATTGTCAAGCAGGGCACGTTGCTCTTCATCCATAGCACGGGTCCAGTTCTTATCTTGAAGGGCCTCGGCAGTGGACGTTGGCTCCTCAGTAGTGACCAAGTTACACCAGCGAACAGTACCATCAGTATAGTGTTTAGGTTTGACAATACCTTGATGAGATCGCGTAGCAGGTCGTTGAGGTGGTGTTGTGGATGCCGCAGGGATGACAGCCACTGTTGGCGGAGCACCGGATCCGTCGACCACCACAGCTGATCCTGATCCGGACGACTGTTGTTGTCGATGTCCGACCGGATCGTGCTGTGAAGCCACACGAGGGGAGGGTTGTGCTGAGTCGCTGGAGGACGGCGTAGAGGATCCGAAGACAGCCGGTTCGGTGGATGGCGATGTTCCGCCAGTGCCCGACACCACGCCGAGATCAGGCCCAGCCAGATCCGACTGCGATCCCGAGGTCGATCCGATGCCGTTTGTGGCAGGTGTCGCAGGAGGATCGTCTCCGGGCGCCATGCTGCCTCCCGCGGCGATACACATGAGATGAGGGCTATTAGAGCCCAATGGACCACCGGTTGAAGCCGAATTTTCACCTGCACAGAGTAAATCTCCGGAAGAACATGTTGGGTTAGTAGGTAAGGAAGATCGTACACGCTGATCATGTACTAGAGTTTCCCCATATGTGGAGTTGGGAGTGAGAAGAATATCTGGTAGGAGAGTGAGTTCGGCCCGGAGCAATGCACCAGTGTTAGGGTGTAGTTTAGAGAAAGGAAACACATGTTCATCAAAAACAACATCACGTGAGATGTAGACACGACCAGTAGATGGCTCAAGGCATTTGAAACCTTTATGGGATGGACTATAGCCAAGGAAGACACATTGTTTAGACCTAAACTCAAGTTTCCGAGTATTGTAGGGATGGAGGTTTGGCCAACAGGCACAACCAAACGTGCGAAGAAAGGTATAATCTGGTACATGCTTGTGAATGCGCTCATGTGGTGTGTCATGATCAATGACTTTGAAGGGAAGACGATTTATGAGGTAGACTACCGTGAGGAATGCTTCATCCCAAAATTTAAGAGGCATAGAGGCATGAGCTAAAAGTGTAAGCCCTACTTCAACAATATGTCGATGTTTACGCTCGGCTGCTCCATTTTGTTGATGTGCATGTGGGCAAGATACTTGATGTGCAATACCAATACGTTTGAAAAAGGAATTTAGAGATTGGTATTCACCACCCCAATCAGTTTGCATGGTCCGGATTTTGCACTCAAATTGACGTTCAACAAGGTTTTGGAAATCATGAAAGCATTGAAACACTTCAGATTTACGACGAAGAAGATAGATCCAAGTATGCTTACTGTAATCATCAATAAAGCTCAAATAATATTTGTGGCGACTCACAGAATCAGGGGCAGGTCCCCAAACATCCGAAAAACAAGCTCAAAAGGTTTGTTTGACACACTGATAGACCTAGGGTAAGGTAGTTGGTGACTCTTCCCTAGTTGGCACGCATCACACACACTAGCATTACTTGAATCTAGAATAGCAGGGAGTTTATGACGACTGATGACTCGTTGAACTACTGGGGTAGACGCATGACCAAGCCAATGATGCCACAAGGAGGCCATCGGCTTGACAGCGGCAAAAGCTTCTTTATTGGGTGGCCGAAGAGGATATAGGCCCTGCTCACATCTGCCCTGGAGAAGGGTTTTCTTCGTTCCCTGCTCCTTAACCAAGAAACGATCGGGGTGAAATTCTAGAAACACATTATTGTCTCAAGTAATACGATTTACAGAAACAAGATTCTTGTGTGCTTGTGGAACATGAAGAATGTTATGAAGATGAATTTTACTGGTAGGGAAACTCAATGTACTATGACCAACATGATTGATCTTCATACCTGATCCGTTTGCAGTGTGTACTTGATCATTTCCGTGGTAGCGATCACGGACTGTTAATCGATCTAGTTCACTGGTAATATGATCTGTAGCACCGGTATCCATATACCAGTTAGTATCCACGCTGTAGGAGGTCATCGCAGTCGAGGCAGACTTGTACTGCCGCTGCTGTTGAGGAGGTCCGGAGTAAGAGGCATCAAACCTCTTGTAGCACCGATGTGTTGGGTGTCCTTCTTTGCCACAAATCTGGCAGTATACACCTGGCTGGAAGTTGCTTCAGCCGCCACCGCGACCAGATCCAGCATTACGCCCTCCACCGTTGCGACCGCCTCCAGTGCGGCCAGGACCACCACGACCACGAGAGGAGTTGCTATGACGCCCCCTTTGGTCGCGAGGTTGGTGGAGGACTGATGACCGCCATCACACAGTGCATGGCGCTGCTCGTGGCTAACGAGTTTAGTATAAAGCTCGTTGACGGAGATGGGCTCGACTCGAGCCTCAACTGCCGATACGACTGGATCAAAGTCAAGATCCAGCCCAGCCAAGATGAAGGACACGAGTTCTTCGTCCTCAAGGCGCTTCCCAGCCGCCGTCATATCATCTGCCAAGCCTCGCATACGAGTAAAAAAATCACTGATGGAGGAGGTACCTTTGGTGGTTGTGGCCAAGGCCATGCGGGTACTAATGATCTTGGCACGGGACTGGGAAGAGAAGAGCCCTTCTAGGGCAGACCAAGCAGTGGCGGCGGTGACATGTTGGTGGACATGGCCAAGGATTTCCTTGGACATGTTGGCGAAGAGGTAATTGAGCACCGTCTGGTCCTTGGCCACCCACTGTGCATACTCGGGGTTAGGCACATGATCCTTCTTTGCGTCGTCATCTTTGGTCGCGGCCAGCGTGATGAAGGCCGGCGGCGGTTGCACGGTGGAACTGATGTAGTCGCCCACCTGAGCACCCTTGAGGGCAGAGACGACTTGGGCCTTCCAAGAGGCGAAGTTGGTGCGGGTGAGTTTGTCATTGGTGGGTAGGAAGGTGAAAGGAAACATGGCGGCGGCGGCGGAAGATGATGAACCTGCGAAGGCCATGATCGGTTCCGTTAGGAAGAAGGATAGCTGATACCATGTAAAAGTTAGGGTTAACGTGGGTTACCTGTTAGGGTCCACGGTTGCATGTTATATAGGGTGAGAACAACCCCGACCGTGGCATATACATTCCATGTTACAATCCTATAGATCCATAATTATAGGATCTATCTATGGTATGAGATAATCACATGGTTACAATGAACCTAGTCATGTTACATGAATGATATCATCTAACAGGCGGCGCCGCGCCGGGCGGCGGTGGCGGGGGAGTGGGGAGGGGGCTCGGGGGAGGGGAGGGGCTCGGCCATTCTCCTTTAACAGCTGATCAAATCAACCAGGTGATTGTTGATCTATGCATGGCAGGCATGGAACCACTGTCTTGAGCATAGTGAATTAATTACACAGACGAATATACAAGAGCTGACGAACCTACAGCTAGATATAGCTAAGTAATCACTAGAAATTATCCTTGGACTCCATCTCTCAGTGAGGAAGAAGCACAAAGCCAGACTAATATCTAGGCAATAGTTAGTTAACACAGAGAAGGAGAATCCTGGTCGTCCTGGACACTCGATCCTGGAGTTTTAGCTACGCACAAGCCGTGGCCACCGGAGCTGACGAGGCAACGCCGTCGTCAAAGTTCTGGGAGTAGCTGTGCAAGTCGTACCCGAACCTGCTCGCCGCGCTTCGCCTCGGCCGCGCCGCGCGGTGGCCGAAGCTGGACCTCAGCCTCCTCAACAGCCGCCTCACCGGCGCCGCCGTGGCACTGGCGCGGCTCATCCTCCTCCTGCCGCCGCTGCCGTGCAGGCTGAGGCTGAGCAGAGACGCCATCCTTGCTCTCTGTCTATCTCTCGCTCGGACACTCTTGCACACGCTGCAACAGTGCAGTTGGTCTTGCTTTGTCTTGTGAAGGCTGAAGTGTGAAGACCCTGCACGACCCGGCTGAACCACACCCAGCTGCAGGTTTTATAGGCTCAGGTCGGCCTTGGTTGGAGACACTCTCGCCAGCCGGTTGGGCCCGGCGGCCAGCCAACACTAGCGACGTGGGGTGACGACGATATCCACTAGTGGGGGCCGGCGATAGTGGGAAAGCTCCGGGCAAATGCCGATTTCAGGTGCCTTTTCCTGCGTCGTCATCCTGCGCCCCCAAAAAGAGGTAACGATCACCAACCGCACAAGATGCTTTTTTTTATCGGTATAGCTGAAGCAGAAGCCATATGACAAGTGAAGTGGCAGTGGCGATTTGTTGCATGCGTTCCCGCGCATGGTCTCTCGCCTCGCCGCCTGTCAAAGGGAAACTGGCAAGAAAGAGGATAGATAGACGAAGACGACGAACTACAAGGGGGGCGATCGGCGGCCTCGTCGTGCACCCGGCCCTTTGCGTCGTGCGCGCCGTAGTGGTGGTAGGCTTTGCTTTAGTGACCGAGGTAGCTAGCTAGGTACCCTAGGTAGGATGAGAGGGTTGGCCATGCATTGCATCATGGCAATTCTCGACACGGCGCCTAGTAGCTCGCCTCAGCTGCTTTTGGTAAAGCGATATAGCTGAGTCATACATGAGCAGGATCAAAGATCGGAGCGGATTACAAAATGTCATGTTATTATGACTACAATGGTATTTCTACATCCCAAAGAATGAGAAAAAGGAAAGCACTAGTGTGGAAAGCAAAAATCTCTAGATGACAGGAAGCTACTACTTGTATGGGATGGATCGTAGTCTTCAGCCCGATCGATCGGATGATCGGCAGATCACACAACTACAAAGAGACGGGTTGGTGGTGGTGGAGTGGTAGTAGTATATGAGAAGTGTGGTAGTACAATTCATCCGAGTCATCATGGTCCAAGGATGAGTCATCCAGGCTTAGCTTGCTTTTGAGGTTTTGCCCACCGAAACCGGATATGATGCTAGTTTTCCTTTCCTTCGCCTTGAGATCATCCGTAGTAGCTTTTTTTGGCTGGGAAGAGTAGCTTCTTGCGATTTTGATGGTGCTGCCGCCTGCTAAGGCCTTGTTCGTTTGCGGAGGATTTAATCCAGAAGCTAATTCATTTCAGGCCAGGAATGAGTGAATTCGTCCCCGTCACTCATTCCAATCCAGGATTAATTACAAAGGGTAGAACGTCCGGTTTCGTTCCGGACCATATAAACAAGAAAAAAAGAAGTAAGTTTTTGTTCTGGTCGGTTTTTATTCCAGACCGGCATAAAACGAACGCACATTTTAGTTCCGATCCGGATTGAAAACGAGCCGCAACAATCCACCCGGAATGTCACCTGGAATTGGTCAATCTGATGGAAACGAACAATGCCTTAAGCGGTCGTCGCTAATTACACGAATGTCTTTTATGGAATCGTATAGGATTACGCTACAATAAGCAACTATTTTTTCCATGCAATACGAGAAGTGATTTGGAACACATATAGGGGATTATTACTTTCTAAAAAAATCACATTTTTTTCTGAGCAACTCAAGCAGGTCTTCTACACTGTGTCTCATGCTGGTTTTGAAGATTCCCCTAAAAATTATTGAAACCACTTTAGAGATATATATTGCAGCCGAGATTACCTTGAACTTCTACTGCATTTCATTTCCTTCCATTTGTTGCATACACATATCCATTCTAAAATCCACTTCAACTTGCTCAAATAGGATCAGATCGGAGCTGTTGGCGAGGCCAGTGTACAGAGTATACAGACCGGTCAGGGAGAGGGTGATGATCTTCTTTATTTAGGAGAGAATTGAAGTTGATGTTCTTAGGAGATCGCTTGATGGAGCAGCTCCATCTCTTTGTATAGCTATTTTTTAGGACAGGATGTGGTTAGTTACTCTAACCACTTCTCAAGGTACTCATCTCAATTGTATGCAACTATATATAGCTGTCGTCAACAATCAATAGCACTCCTTCACTTTTGTTTCCCAATTATTAAACCGCGAGAACGCTGTTCGAGTGGCCCGCTCTGCCTTCAAACTTAAAATGAGAAGAATAACAGATCATTTTTTGGTGTGCCGGCCATCTCGATCGATCGATCAATCTATCTATAAAGTCAGCACATAGAACAGCTGAAATCAACAGATTAAAGCCATGAATTCCAACAGCTGATGATCAAAGCAATCTGCTGAGATTGTTGATGTATGAAAATGTCTTGTGCATATATATATAGGACTGCGCTAATCGGTCCTCTAGGTACCGAATAGCTATTCAGTACCCGAGTCCGTCCCGACATACGCAAACCACGCGCGACTAGCAGCGGCCTTTTTTTTTCTTCGGGGCGGTGAGACGAGTCGTGGGAGGTGGTTCCGGCTGATTTTTTTTTTCTTTTTGACGTACATTCCTTTCCGCTAAGCCTCCAGATATCATACTATGTCATCGTTTCCTTTTCTTTTCTTTTTCTTTTTCTCTTTATTTTTCCAGATATGCATATATGTCATCGTTTCATTTTCCTTTTGTTTTTCTTTTTTTCTTTTTTTCTTTTTTTTTGTTCTTTTCTTCTTCTTTTTTCAGCATACATAGAACAAACTTATGTTTATGTTATGTGGCCATTTTTTCAGGCTAGTCCTTCAGGGATGAATATTTTTGACCGTTTTATCTTTGTACACCATGTTCCTTGTAATAAATTACATGTCAATAATAGAACTCATTATCTAAACTATAAATACTATTTCAATTTGATCATAAAAACTATACATGAGTACCGAATTCGATCATTCTCCAAACCTCAAACGATTTTGATTCCATGTTTTTCTAAACCATAAGTACTAATTTAGTTTTATCAATTTTCAAAACATAAATACCATTTTGACTGAACTGTCTCATAACCACAAGTCCAAACAATACTTTAATAGGCTCATTTCCATACCACAAAAAAATTAATTGGACTTTTTTTTCCAAAACACAAATATTTTTTTTAATTGGACCATCTTGGAAACCACAAATATTGTTCCAATAATTCCAAACTATAAAATACATAAAACATGACACATAAGACACGCTCTTCCAGACTTTGACTTGTCTAAGATGAATATATATATCATGGCTAAAAATACATAAAACATTACACGTGAAAAACATCTTTAACATGGCAATCATAATCCTCTCCTAATTGGATGTAGCCGTTTTATGTCTGCATTTGATCAGCACCCTCCTGTCAGCATGCACTTCAACTTGATGTACCTAAATAAAGATCTAAAAAATAGTAGCCGTTTAGTCCTTCGTGTTCCATGGCAGGAAACATATTAATTTCGTTCTTTAGTAGAACCACTGTAGATGTGCAGACTCATGATCCAATCCGATATGATAGAGAAAAGATGACAAAAGAAAGCTATGAATATACATTGGCATGAAGTGGACTACTTGATGGACTGGAGCTATAAAAATGGTTACAGTAGGCCTTAGAGCAAGCCCAGTTCAGTGGCAGTAGAATTGTTCATGAGTGCAACATTTTTAAAATTAACTGTAATGAGCAATAACTGGCATAAGGTCTAATAGTGCTACCTGGGAATAGAGTCCACAAGGAATAGGACTTACCAAGGCAGCAAGAGTGTGGCTTCTCTTGGTAATGCGTTATCCAGATCAGCCAATGAAACCTTTGTCTGAAAGAGCAAAAAAACAACAAACAATGAAACCTTTTTTAATCAACCAATGGAATCCATTCTAAAGAAATGACAAATAGTGCAGAGATAAGCACATCTTGGCTAGATAACAATAGTGTGGCTCTTCTGCTCAAATCAACAAACGATCTTCATTATAAAGAAATAACAAATAGTGGAGTGCAACTGGACATGCTAGGGAAAATAAATTTGTACATTTCATACTAGTGCAACAACTCTAATCCTATATGCAAAAAAGTGCCAAAAACTCAAATACTTTTAACCTGTAGAGGTTTTAAATTGGCAGTCCTTTTATTCTAGTCCTAGTAAATATAATTAATCTTTAGTCTCTCCCTTGTCTTTGAACTGATTAGGTAGAGCTCCTGCCTTCAGTCTGAAAATGTAAACTATTCCTGGCTTAATTTTTAAAAAACATTAATCTTGGCACCTAGAAAAATATGTTTGGTGATGTATCATTCAATGGTTTTCATAAAAATAAACGGCTCAACACTACACCTATCAGATATAGAAAAAGAGCTCCTAAAGAGAAATCTAACAAAGAACAAACGATGAGGATACTCTCTTTCTCTCCATTACTGGCAACACCTAACATATAACAATGAGATCATAAAATTGTTGTTTGGGAGAGAATATTGTTACTCAAAACCAAATGTCTAGTAAGATTCAAAACTTCAATTGTCATCCAAAAGACCAAGAAAAATCTTATACTACATTGCCTCTGGGATTTCTCTGTAACCATAACAATGAATGAACAAAATACCAAACAAGACAATTACTAATAGCTCTCTTGCTCCTCTATTTTTTTTGTTTTGCAAAGTCAAGTGCCATCAAGCTATGTCTCCATGTAAATATTCAGACGGGATGGCAAGTGACATAAGGCCATATTCGATAAACCCATGTCTTGCTGTCCATCGGAAATGCAAGTGCAGTTACTACCATGACTGATGCACACATGTGAAGAATCAAAATAACAACAAGATTGGGAAACAAATGAATGTGAAATACACAAACACTTGATATTTTCAAACAACCCCAAAAAACCATTGATGCAAAGTATGAACAGCAAGCTGCTGAAGAAAAATTTGGATCCCCCAACCTTGAAGCCAAACTACCGCAGCATCACGTATTAGCATACCACGACTACGCTTTAAAAACAGATATACCACATAACCCCTCCAACCAGCTGATCACAATAGCTAACCACTACTGCGATGCCATAGACAGGGGTCGAGCATCCACAGATGCTTCGCCTATCCATGCATGTCATCAATGGCAAATAGATTCACACTGGAACAAACACTAAGAAAACAAGCACACGAAACTTTAGAAATTAGAAACTTAAGTTGGTATGCATCTGCTAATTTCATCAGTGAAGTGACACTAGGATATGGAGCAGAGCAGGTTTGCAGGGTTTCTCAATGTAATCCTCATATTGTTTACATTATCTTAGGTGGATTTATTTAACACCAGTATTCAGCAGGATCAAAGCAATATATGGTAAATAAGTTGAAATGGCAAGGGGTTAAAAAACAATACAAGATCCACTTTTGTTTGCACCTAGTAAGATCGGAACTAAATCAGGAGTAATATTCTCAAAACTGTGAACTTAAATGGATTGCTAATAAAATGGACAGCTAAGTAAAAACTGCATGAGCATGAGAAGAGCATACAGAAGGTTTTGTATACATGAATATCACAATCCCATGCTCACAGATGCCATTTACGGAGGTGTCCAGGACATGAGACTCAGACAAAACAGACTACAATGATATTCAAATAACAAAAGTGAATTAAAGATCAAATCAGGACTATTTCATGCTTTGGAAATGTCGTGCTTATATTGAAAGCAAATGTGAGTTTAAACGTTGTGCTAGGGATGTCAACAAACCCAGTGGCACAATATTTCAGTTGCAGCTTCACAAACTAGCGAAACAAAGATAATTGTGCTACATTATTACAAAGGCATTTGTCCCCACTTTCAGGCCATGGCATGTAAAATGAAAATTTAGAATAATTGGATAGATACCAACTAACAGATGGCTATACAAGTCGGAATCGGGTACTGAAAGCGGATATGTTGATAACTTGGGGATTGTTTTCTATTCAGGCAAATTCATAGTAGAAGCAAGCTTGTACTGTTAAAAAAACTCATTCTTGAGCCAGCTATGTGAGAATTAATATAGTAACATTCACACAGACACGGAGGATCCAAGAGACTTGCTATTTACTACCATATAATCTGATTTGGATAATTTGAGACTGAAATCAAGTTGTGATGTATGACCAAATGTATTTTATGAAATTCCTCAATTATACCTGGAATCTCATCTATGGTTGATGCATTTTGTGCCATGCTGCCCCAAAATCTTCTAGCACATTTGAGATTTGCCAGATTAGAAAAGTGTGTCCACCAAAAACAGTGTCCACAAAATCACTAAACAAAATAGAAACCCAAGTGAACATGCTGCATCCGGAATTAATAAGGTGAAAACTAGAAACTTCTAGTTCATTTGAACTTGCGTGATACAAACGTGTCCAGTAAATTTATGAAAGATGGCATCATCATAGTTCATGGATTTTGCATCATGAACTAAACAACCACACCTAAAATAGTTAATGCAAATAAATAGTTCAAAGAAGGATTTGTAAGTAAAAAATAAATTAAAAAATAATTCACTTGAACTTGCGGACAAGTAGATGCACGATGAATCTAAAACATAATAGACTATCCTATTCAGCCAAGAAATTTCTTGGTGGTTCAGTAGTCTTGAAGTTCATAGATTGACACATACAGGAACGGGGATCAGGTACAAAGAATGTCATTTTTGAGCAAATAGTAATATTGATATATACCCACCCTCCCAATAGAATACAGTGCAAACAAATCACAAACTTATCTCCCCATAATTCCCTAATCCCTAATGATATTATGCAAAATGAAGATAGAAACAGGAACAGGGATGCAGAGGAGATTCAGTCTGCTCACCGTTTTGGCCCTAACTATCACGGACTTATCTCCCTTTAATTCCCCAATCGCTGGTGCTGCTCAGGTCTAGGATCTGGCATGGTGATTTTGGAGTACAATGGAGAGTATGAATTTAACAATACTGTGGTACAAATAGACACAACTATGAATTCAAAGTTCAGTAAAGAGAATACATTAATTTGATTGGAAATCAAATAAGCTTAACTCTAGCAAGGGGGTGCTAAGCAACTCACATAAATGTATAGTCATGCAAAGTAAAATCTATGGTTGGGTATAACAAGAAATCACATCATCCAGCAACTTGGAAAAATGATAATTGGGCACTGTTAACAAGAAATCACATCATCCGGCGACTTACAAAAAGGATAATTGGACATTGTTCAGTCTAATATGTTTGCATCATGATCCACATATGCTTGATGCTTCAATCATGTAACCAGTAATCACACACACTAGAGCGCTGAGCATGTTCTCAGTTCCCCATGTTTTAAAACTATATTAATAAGCTTAAATAGTAATTTCATACTATTGTAATAAGAAATAAAAATGATTCATAAAAGACAACTTAAGCTCAAAAGGACATTTTTTAAATAATAGCCTAAATCATGATAGCATACAAATCTCAGAGAAGATATCGGAAAAAAAAATTTCTAAAATGCCAACCATTATAAACCTAACAAAAATCTCTGAGATAAGACCAACATCATATAACATTAAATAGGAACTAGTAGAAATTATAATAAGATAAATAGCAGCCCACAGAAGATGGAATCCGGAATTATTCAGATAAATAAAAAATCCACAATGGAACGAAAATAATAATACTAAGCACTTGAACAGATATGCACTAACCTATTTATCTGTGTTACATACCTTCAGGAACGGACACACCCGCTACACTGATCTTACACCAACCCTCCTCATGTCCATCCATCACTATTCTCTAGGGACAGAAATTGCTTGCAACATGAAGTATCGATCATTTCTCTAGAAACGAACAACAAATTATTAATTGGCAAATATAAAAAAGAGGGGCTGAAGAGTGAGACATTACCTTGGGCTTGATTAACTATCTGCCTCAGTTGTTCTTCTCCAGACAAACATGCATGCGTCCACCTCCGGATCCAGCTGAGGCAGAGGAAACTACAATCCCTGAGATTTTAGGGCCAAGACACAACCCATTCTGAAGTTCACGGACGAGAACGGGTCAGCTGCTTACCGAGGATTAGGCTGAGTGTCTGACCCTGCGAAGCTCCAGCCACGGCATCACGCATCGCAAGGAGGAATGGATCTGACGCGGGTCCGCCTCTGCTCCTGAACGGGATTCAACATGTGCGATGGGAACGACCAGAGAAAACCGCCGCTGCCCCCACGCACTCCAGGTGAGGCCGTCGAGCCGCCCGTACCCAGGCGAGGAGAGGCAGCCAAGGACGACGACACGCAGCGCCACCGGGGTTGCAGATGCAGCGATCGAAATCTGCGGACGCGTCGGAGGTGACGGGAGAGGGCCGAGTAGGAATTGTGGCGGCGAGCTGGGGAAACCGGCAACTCCACCGCAGGAATCCACGATCTCGAAATTATTGGATGAAAAAAACCTTGATCGATAAAGAGGAAGTGGGAGGGGTGCGAACCGGCGCAGGGAGCACGCGGGTGGCTCGGGTCCGAGGTGCCCGTGCGGGGAACGCCCGCCTGGATGGCTCGGTGATTTTGCGCTCGCGTACTGAATATTATTCGGTACCCATGAGAATATATAGTATAGAATAACTATATATATATATATATATATATATAGCTAATTACACAGACGAAGTAACTTCTTCTATATACAGTAACCGGGCGAATCAGCTCAATAGCTAATCACCGGAAGTTAGCTCTGGACTCAATCTCTCAGTGAGAAAGCACTAATAATTAGCCACAACATATATTAATATCTTGGCTACAGTTAGTTATCACACAGAAGAAGCAGACTGAATCCTGGTCCTAGACTCCTAGAGAGTAGAGATCAGTACGTCCTAGCAGCTGCTACGCACGAGCCGTGGCCGCCGGAGCTGACGAGGCAACGCCGTCGTCGTCGAAGTTCTGGGAGTAGCTGTACAGGTCGTACCCGAACATGACTGCCGTCCGCCTCGCCCGCGCCACGCTCCGGACGAAGCTGGACCTCAGCCTCCTCAACTGGCAAGACGAGAGATGAACTACAGGGTTCGCCCGGCGGCAATCGGCCGGCACGCTGCCGAAATTGGCAGCCGCATGCATGCGCTTGGCCGTTGGCTGCAGAAACTGATCGAGCACATGTCACACATGCGTGCGTTTCTGCTGTGTGGGTGTGGGACCCAAAAAAAAAAAACACCACAACGGCTGCCTGGCTGGGCGCAGACGGCCAAGCACGGCGGGTGGAAGGAAAAGGACCGTCAGGACGTTCCGCCGACCAACCGACCTCACGTCCGCCGGCTGCCACCTGCCTCCGATGGCACGATGGTGCCTCCGAGTCATCATACCCATCGGCTATCGACACGTCTCTGGTATGTTTTGGTAGGTATTTGTTCGTGTCCAAAAGGAACAGGTTAAAGTACAGACGCGCAATTTTAATGCTAAGCTACGTGATGCCAGCGGGAGTTTTGTTAGAGGCATTGCAAAATGGTATGACCATTGTCTGGATGCTCTTACTATGGAAGTTATGGCTTGCCGAGATGGGTTGATCACGGCTCGTCAGCTTGGAGTACAGAGAATCTGGCTTGATTTAGCCACATATACGAAATGCAAGTTTCACGCACGTGTCACATGTTCAGAATTTAGCCGAGCACCGTTCGATCGACATCCATGATTGCGTCTGAAAATTATTAACATAATGGGCCTCACATTTTTTTCTCATTCACGGCCCACTTTCCAAAGTCCAGGCCCAACTACCACACTTCTCTCTTCCTATAAGGAGAGCCGGTGCAAACCCTAGCCGTCCTCAGCTCCTCGCGCCGCCGCCGTCGCCATGTCGAAGCGCGGTACGTACGCCCGGTCCTCCATTCTCGCACGGCGATCCGAGTATCCGACTCGCTCCTCTGTTGCTCCTCTCGCTTACTGGCTAACTCAGCTGGCTCCTGTGTTGATTGAAATGGATGAACTGCCGCAGGGAGAGGAGGGACGGCGGGGAACAAGTTCCGCATGTCGCTGGGTCTCCCCGTGGCAGCCACCGTGAACTGCGCGGACAACACGGGCGCCAAGAACCTCTACATCATCTCCGTCAAGGGCATCAAGGGTAGGCTCAACCGCCTGCCGTCAGCATGCGTCGGCGACATGGTCATGGCCACCGTCAAGAAGGGTAAGCCCGACCTCAGGAAGAAGGTCATGCCCGCCGTCATTGTTCGCCAGCGCAAGCCGTGGCGCCGCAAGGACGGAGTCTTCATGTACTTCGAAGGTAACACTCGCCCATTTTCCTAGCCCAACCCGATCCGTTCCGATGTATTGCTTGATGCTATGCGTCTGGTGTGTCACCTCGCTGTTGCAGTGCTGCTGTTGCTTGTAGCGTATTGCGTTGGCTAATGCTGACCATGTGTTTGAATCTCAGCCTTAAATCATATTTAGAACGTATTCGTGCAAATCTCATCGTCTATCCCAGTTTTTCATCAGTAACAGTAGTGAAATTCAGTCGGTTGGTGGATTCAATCACTGTGTTGTAAACCAGTATGTGACCACCCATTATTCAGCCACTACTAGTCTTTCAAGCTAGCTTGCTAAGGATTTTAACTCTTGAAATATTTAAGTATATGCGTTTCCCAACTTAAAAGGTGAACTTTAGGGCTTATGACATGAGCCTATAATTTTTTTCTTTTACTAGTTGTTCAGTGTTCACAATTAGCTTTGCCAATCTGAATAATTCAGTTTAATATTTTTTTCCCTGCAAACACCATATTTACAAAATAGTTTCCTATAGAACCAAATGTTTCCTTATTTCAGTTTGCCATGTAGCCTTTACCTATCTGTTCATACTCCCTTAGTCCCTTTATTCCATTCATCTTCTTCTTTTAGCTTTTGGTAGCCATCTACTTCTCTTTGTTTTCATGCCATCTAGTTGCAGACACTTCATTGTTTGTTTGGTTTTTATTATTAGTGTATATAGTATAGTATATGCATTAAAAATCAATCACTGACGGAAGGACTGTTAGGTTCTTCAGCTTTATATGGAGCAAACTTGCCATGTTTGCATATTCCTAAGCAAACGTCATAAAAGAAGCTTCTTTGGTGTTGAGGATTTCTTTGCAAGGATTTCTCCATCCAGAAGCGGTCTCATATTCCATTGCCCTAGGTAGTGGCGTTGCTGCCATGAACCTTTGGGACTGGCCATGAGACATATATGATAAATATTTTGTATATGTTCCATTGGATGATGCTTCCTTCGTTGTATAATAGTTCCCTCCATTCACAAAACCTATTATTATGACTTGGTTTGTTTTTGTTTATAATCATGCTATATACGAAATAGTTTCCTCCATCCAATTGTGCTCTTCTCTCTTTTTTCTTGGCTTGTAATTTATACACCATTTTTCTGCTGGCGAGAACCAAGCACCTAATTGCTTATTTTCTTCATTTTTTTGTTGGTTTCCATATAATATATAATATATAATATTCTAAGAGGTACTTGATGGTGGAAGGACTGCGAGGTTCTTTGGCTTTATATGGGGCAAACTTGAGATGTTTGCATGCCCTTAAGCAAATGTCATAAAAGAAGCTTCTTTGTTGTTGAGCCTTTTTCCTTTGGAAGAATATGTCCATGTGGAAGCAGTCTCATATTCCATTGCCCTAGGTAGTGGTGTTGCTGCCACGAAACTTAGGGACTGGCCATGAGATGTATATTATTGTATTTCATTGTATGCAATGCCTTTGGCATGTAATCATGATATTAGTTTCTTACCTGCGCCAGTAGCACGGCGTTGCATTGTTTATGCATTTGGACACTGATCATGTGTCTGAACAATGTTGTGTCAATGAGAACTGTTTGCTCTTGTTAAATCTTTTTCCATAGTTTTATCACTTTTATGGACGTTTCATGATGGCCTTCATATAATGTGACAACCATCTTTTGTGAATTTAAGGACAAAATCCTCACATGTTGCTCTTCAATCTGCTGTGTAGCCTCAGCAATATGTTTGTACTTGGTTGCTTTTCCATTCATTTTCTTATGTTAACTTGTAGTAGGCACCTAATTCTTGGTCTATCTGTTTTTCTTTTGGCAACTAGGGCATTTCATTGCTTGTTTTATTCATGTTTTTCTAGTTGCTTTTAGTAGTGTATATTAGGACACTCAATAAGATTTTTATCTCTATCCTAAAGTAGTCTCATATTCCATTGCCCTTAGATACCGACGCTGATGCCATGGAACCTTGAGTCTAGCCATGAGACAGTTTTCTTATGCTTTATCATGCCTAACTAATTAGGGAACGTATGCTATGGAAACTCGCACGTGGATCGTTGGATCTAAATCCGATGGTGGGAGAGATTATGAGAGATTAGCAATAACCTCTCCCACAGTGTGTCGATCCACGTGCTAATCTCTCCCACACTGTGGGAGGGGTTAATTGCTAATCTCTCCCACCATCGGATTTAGATCCAACGATCCACGCGTGAGTTTCCATAGTTTCCACGGGAACATGGTTTCCATAGCATATGTTCCCAACTAATTAAGTTACTAATTTGTTGCAAAATGTCATGTGTTACTTCTCCATGTAGTATGTTTTAATTAGCCTCACATAACCTCCTGTTTGATCATGCAGAAGGATTTGTGTAAATGTGAATTATTTGCGCTCTTTAATTTTTGTTAGTTTTTTATATAGTACTTTTCTATTGTGTATATGTTTCTGGACTACCTTAATGTAATATGAAACCAAACAATCTCATCTCTTCATATAGTCGCTGGAAGTGTGTTCTTTATTGAATGTGGATTCTAGTGGTGCTGTCAGTATAATCACTTTGTTTTTTATTTAGCTGCTATCTCATATGCTGGTATTGCATTTGCAGATAATGCTGGAGTCATTGTGAACCCCAAGGGGGAGATGAAAGGTAAGAGTGTGGCATACTTCACGATGCAATCTCCTAGTTCTTGTCTCCTGGAGGTGCAGGGCAGCATTGCTGAACATATTGGTGCTCCTTTTGCAGGATCTGCTATCACTGGACCAATTGGCAAGGAGTGTGCTGACCTTTGGCCTAGGATTGCTAGTGCAGCAAATGCCATTGTCTGATATCATGGTTGGGGGTTTGTTGAGAATAGTTTCCCTATGCTTTTTATTAGGTCCATTTTAGCCTGTTTTGTACCTCAAAACATCTGTGGAAATGTACTTCGAGGAGCACAATTAAAAGAGGCAGAAATGTGCACTTCTGTATTCATTTTAGTGATGTGCTGATGCTGTGATCTTGTTTCTTTTGACTCCCATTTTTGCTTTCATATGATCATTCGAGAATTCAGCCATCGCTTTATCCCATGTTTTCCAATGATTTTTTGTTGATAAGTTATAGCATCTCAACAGTTCGGTAAATATACTTATATTCTTTTTTTTTCGTATGTTGGCTTCCTTGGCGGCTACGTCATTAATTTTACAATTCGTCTATAATTTCATCTGTGTCATCCACGCCATTTTCTACACCTTCTACGTATACGGGCCCACCTCTGAGTACGTATAAAAAATGTATACGGCCGTTAAGTCCCTGCCTCCTCCGTTAGAATGAACCCACCGTCGCTCTCTACTACGTCGCTCTGGCTGCCGACGGCGAGCTTCTCCTCGCGCAGTGCCCGCCGCGGCCTGCGAGCGAGAGCCGCTCCGCTCGCGCGGGCCAAGATCTGGTGGCGCGTCACCGCGGCCCCTCCTCCTCATCGCACATGCTCAACAACCGGCGTGAGTTCCCCGCGGCGGCCACCATTGACGACCTCTTCGTCGTGTCCATCAGCACAGGGACGTCAGCATGGGGTAGCCGCGCCATCGCCGTGCACCTGTCCTCCCTGGACGCGAGCCTGGTGCTGCGTGCTGGTTTCTTCCTAAACAAGATGACAGTTTGGCATGCCCCCCAACAAACCTGAAATTGTCGTTGGTTCTTGGTTTAATTTCTGTGAGCGGGCCATGGCTGATGCGCACAGACTGAGAGCCCCTGTCTAGAATTGCATGATCCAGGGGCAGTTTGGCTACGAGTGATTAGCTAGTAGGCACATGCTCGGAGGCAAGTCTGGTGGTGGGTTTCGGGTTCTGCTCAATTGCGGCGGAGTCGGCCTTCGGCGACGCGCACATCCTGGAGGCCAACGCCAGGATGCTCATGAACCCCGTTGTGGCTGACACCACCACAGAGGCCTTCGACAGCGTGCTCGTCGTGAACATGCGCGGCACGTTCATGTGCCTCCTATGCGGCAGCGGGGATGGGCGGATCGTGGCCAACCGGTAGCACGCGGTGACGATGCGCATGCCGTGGATAGCGGCCACATCGACCACAGCGAAGAGGCACGGTATCCGCGGCGAGGCAAAAACACAGCTCGGCATCCATGGCGAGGCGAAACGCAGCTCGCCGTGGGCGGGCTGGTTCTGAGTTCTGACGGAGGAGACCGGGACTTAAACGTCCGTATGCCGATATGAATGACAGTGGGCCCAAATACATGGAAGATGTAGAAAATGGCATGATCGAATAAGGGGTGAAATTATAATGGCAGTTCTCCAAATAGACGAATTGTAATGGCGTATTTCCAAACTTGCAAAATTTAATGGTGTAGATAAAAAAACCCTTTTTTTTCTCTCGGGGCTCCCTGATATCCTGTGACCCTGTCATTGCCTGAAGGTTGGTCATTGCCTGAAGGTTAACTGAATCTCCGGCCACTATTTTTATCGTTGACTACCATTTTCCAGGCACTACTTTTATCCTCGACTACCATCGCATTCATTGCATGAAGGCTGAAGCTTAAGAGCAAGTTTCAATAATAGAGCTAAGTGATTGGCTATAAGCCAAACTATTAGAGCTAAATTATTATATAATAATTTATCTCTTATTTGGATCTAAAAAATTTCTCTTTTCTAATCCTCCTCACAATACTTACTATTTGGGCCCACTATTATCTAGGCGTGTTTGTATGGGAGTCAACCTCTCCTCTCTCTCTCTCATCTTCCCTTTCCTCTACATAAGCATTTGCTTGGCTATAAATCAATTATTGTATTTTCTCTAATTGGATCTCTGGCCATTGTTTTTCAGACACAGTGATAGAGATTCGGTTTCCAAGGTTCTAAGGGCATGTTTGGGACTGATTCACAAGCTCTGCTCTGCAAACTCCACTGTAGAGCAGCTCCACAAAAACTTAGAATTTATAAGTACCTCTTTAGTTGCTTTCACAACTCCACCTTTTTCTGGAGTTGTGTGCGTGAAGCTAAAACTGTTTGGTTAAAAAACTTGGAGCAGAGCTGAAAAATGTGAAGCGGAGCTGTCCCAAACAGGCCTAAGTGTGAATTATGGTGTCGGGATGGCCAGCCACGGCCCTAGCACCGTCTCTGATCACTATTTTGACTATTTTAATATCTGAGGATACTAGGAGATAGAACATGCGATGACTATTTTGCATATGAGTTGACATGAGTTGACACATTTTCTGCAGAATAAACGTAGTGGGGTGGACAGTTTTGCTGCTCTAAAATTAGACATGAGCAAGACTTATGATCAAGTTGAGTGGGACTTTTTGTTGAAAATGATGAGTAAATTGGGTTTTGATTACCGGTAGGTGCAACTGATTAGCAAGTGCATCTCTACTGTGTCATATAAAATCAAGGTTAATGGTGATTTGACTGAGGTGATTGTACCCTCCAGAGGATTGAGACAAGGGGATCCCTCTCCCCGTTTGTTTCTAATCTGTGTTGAAGGGTTTTCCGCTTTACTGAATGCTGCAGAATCGGATGGAAGGTTGCAGGGTGTGTCTATTTGTGAAGCAACCCCGAGTATCTCTCATTTATTGTGAACTGATGACTCATTACTCTTCCTGAAAATTAATCAAGGGAGTGCAGGTCATTCGTGAGACATGCAACATTTGTATGAAGAGTGCTCGAGTCAGACGATCAATAAGGAAAAGTCCTCAATGTTGTTTAGTAAGAATAGTGATGTACATGCTAAAGATGAATCCTTATCGGTACTCGAAGTGTCGCATGAAGCAAGAAGTGACAAATATCTTGGTCTACCTGTTTACATGGGAAGATCCAAGTCAAAAATGTTTAGTTACTTGAAGGATAGAGTATGGAAACACATTCAGGGTTAGAAAGAGAAGCTCCTGTCAAAGGCAGGGAAGGATATACTAGTAAAGGCAGTGGCGCAAGCAATCCCAAAATTTTCTATGTCTTGTTTTGATTTGACAAAGGGTTTATGTGATGAGATGAGTACCATGATTTGTCGGTATTGGTGGACTCAACAAGATAATGAGAAGAAAATGCATTGGGTATCTTGGCAAACTCTGAGTAGCAGAAAGGAGAAAGGAGGTTTGGGCTATAGAGATTTGCATCTTTTCAATCTAGCTATGCTTGCTAGACAAGCTTGGCGTTTGATCCAATCACCAGTTCTCTCTGTGCAAGGTTATTGAGGGCCAAGTACTGGCCATCGGGAGAGCTACTAGCTGCCAAAGAGGGGTCGGGTATCTCCTATACATGGTGTAGTCTACTTCGGGGTCTCCAAGCACTAGAGAAAGGGATTATCTGGCAGGTGGGAAATGGTGAAAATATCATAATATGGGATGACCCATGGATACCGGTTGGTTTTTTGAGAAGGCCGATAACTCCAAGAGGCAAGACTGCTCACCAAAGTAGCTGAACTGATTGATCCAGTTACTGGACGATGGGATGTCGGGATGAGCAGTTAGTCTGGGATATATTTTGGGAAGAAGACGTGACTAATATCCTAGCCATCCCTCTACAGTCTGAATGTGAAGACTTTCTTGCATGCCACTTTGATTCGAAGGGAATATTCACGGTTAAGTCGGCCTATCATGTCCTTGAAGACAATGACGAACGGCTAAGACAATGTCAACTTGGAGAAATCTCAAGGGAGTCTGACGGATATGTATGTGGCGGGCTTTGGAAGAAGTTGTGACGCCTGTCTTGTCCTCCTAAGATTAAGCAAATTTTATGGAGGGCGGCCCATAATAGTCTCGCTATGAAACTGAATATCAAACAACGTCATATAGAGCAAGACACAGCTTGTCCAGTCTGAAGCCGTTTTGATGAGGATGGGGCTCACTGCTTTCTAAAATGCAAGCTAGCTCGAATGCTGGCGGGAAGCACACCTAGAGGATGTCCGGGGATTGCTTTTGGACATCCAGTCTTCTGAAAGTTTTGTTGAAAAGATATTGGGCCTGAGGTTGGAGTGGTGCTTGCGAACAGTGGTATTGTTGTGGAAACTTTGGGATACCAAGAATAAAATCAACGCCGGTGAAACAGCCCCGACCCGCTTTGATGTGGTTACTGTGGTCAATTCTATGATTAGTGATATCCAGAGTGATGTAGGCGCCCGGATTAATCCACTCAGGACCTGAAATGTTTGGAAACCACCTGAACCAGAGGTTCTAAAGATAAATTTTGATGGTGCTTTCAAGAAAGAGGGTAATGCTGGGCCTTGTGGGTTCATAATTCGTGATCACACTGGTGAGCGGCAAATATAAGCCTAGTCCTTGATGCTTTATCGGCGGAGACATCAGCCTGTTTGCTCTAGAATCTGCAGAAAGATATGGTATTTCAAGAATTGAATGGGAGACCGACTCAAGTCAGTTACGAGAGGCAATCACAACGAGGATTAGTGATTTGGCGTCGGGTGGGATACTGTTTAATTAGGTGTATTCGAGAGCTGCTCCATGAGCATTTTAGGTGTATCAAAGTGTCTAATGTTCCACGTTAGTGTAACACGTCTGCGCACGAGATTGCTAAAGTTGCTTTGAGTTGGGACCCGGGTTGTATTTGAATCGGGTGTGTGTGGAGTGATCCCCTCCCAGAGTTTGTATTTGAATAGGTAGCTCGCGATTTGGCTGAGCTTTCGTGTGTTAATACAGGGCCCGAGCCGCGTATACGTGTAAAAAAAGATTTTGTATTAAGGGTTTGTGTATGTGAGCTAGGGTGACGGAATGGCATAGACGGGAACTATTTGCGGAGAATTTTTTTTTTTCATTTCCAATTATTTTTTTAGAGATGTTCCAAAATCAGATTGTTTGGGCTCAAGTATTTATAGTTGGGAAATGTGAGAACGATGGAGCTAAAAATGAAAACGCACCAACATCCCAGAAACTTTGTTTCTATTATTAATAATATAAGAAGGCAAGTACAAATCTCTATATTCAAGCGTTATTTTCTTCAAAACTCTCAACTATACCCGGGTTCTATCGCAAGTTGGTGAAATCAGACTCGCATACAGTAAACAAGACTACTTACACAGGCCTGTAGCAACTCGATCGAGCTGTGCCATTTATAACCTATACAGGATCAGTTATTCCAATATGGGACCAAATAACCAAAAGGCTCTGTTGAAAATCTGCACAAAATTAGAAAGAAACCGAAACCGGAAAGTTTAGCCATCGTCTCGTCTGGATGCGTTTGCGTTAATTACATCCAGGATTCAACAGTGTGGTTGTACATGTAGGAGTTCATCCCGTTGATGTGCGCCTGCAGGGCGTCGGGGTCGAGTATGTCTTCTGCCTTCATGCCGGCCTGATTTTTTTTTTAAAAAAAATAACGCAATGTTCTGTGAAATTAGCAATTGGCGCATCGAAAGGCATAGTACTTTTTAACTAATTTTATATAGTACTAGCTTTCACTTGATAGTTCATAGACGCAGTTTTGTAAAATTTGCTCTAAAAAAAACTTGGACTTTGGAGGAGCACTTACCATGTGGTCGTATTCCTCGTGGTTCTGCATCACCCTCGACGGCTCGCCGTAGTCGTCGTTCTTAGCGAATCTGCCGCGGACGCGGGGCCTGCTGTCCGCCAGGGTCTTTCTGCAAGCGTACTGCAATTGTTGGGATGCAACGCAATGCCGTCAGCACAGTAGGAATGCATCGCCGCAGTTGAATCTGAATCGCGAAAAATGCGTGCGCGCTTTTTGTGTGTTTAATTGAATTGATTTGATTTGTGGCGTCGATCGTCCGTACGTCACCTTGATCTTCTTGCTGAAGTTGCGCTCGTTCCGCTTCTTGATGTACCTGTGGATCTTCTCCCGTCTCTCCTCCACGGTGATGCGGGCGCTCTTGAAGTTGGCGTCCTCCAGGCTCGACGCCTCCGCCGCCGGCAGCCGCCCCGGGCTCATGCTGCCGCCGCCGCCGCCACCCATCTGGAGCGCACCACCAACAAACGTGTCATGCGCGTCGCATGGGCATGGTCATGTATACGCGATGCATGCACTCTCTGGGTCGATCGATGCCATGCAGTGTGTTCTGGCCGGCGCTCGGCTCTACCTGCATTTCCCCGGCGGCGTTGCCGCCGAACGCCATCTGCTGCGCCGCCACGCAGTCCGCGTCGGGGCTGTGCGTGGCGGTCTCCATCATCCGCTGGTACTCGCCGATCTCCTCCATCCCCATCATAGACATCATCATGCCGCCACTGCAACCGGCCCCGAAGAAGCTGCCGCCTGCTTGCGCCGCCATGTCCCTGCCGAAGTAGCAGCCCTGCGCGGTGGTTTCCATCATGCCGCCGGCGGGGAGCAACGCGCTGGGCTGCGCCTGCGCCTGATGCTGGCACAGCGCCTCGTCCAGGCCCACGTACCCTCCCCCGGCCATTGCCGCCGCGAAGCACTCGTCGGTGTACCCGCCTGACGACGCTACGTGCAGCAGCTCGGACGCCGTGCTGCTCATCTGCGTCTGCAGACCCGGGGGAAGCACCACCGGTACCTGCGCGAACTGCTGCTCGAGCTGAGGCTCATCTCCTGCCGCCGCGAACTGCTGGTAGTCGATCGGGAGGAGGAGTTCAGTGTCAGGAACCGGTGGGTCGTCTTCTTCGAGGAGAGCCGAGAGGGTGGAGTCCAGGGACGTCATCGGGGAGAAGGCCGAGGCAGCAGCGGCCGCCGCCGCGGCGGCGCCTAACGACACGTTGTCGCCATGGCCGCAGGGAGGCGTCGTTACGGACGACGACGAGGCATCCTCTGATGACGCCGTGAATATGTCCGAGGACGTGTTGACGGCCGCGAAGAGGTCGCCGCCGCTGCCATCGTCGCAGAAGTCTAGGATGTGCGCCGCTATGGGGCTCGAGATGCCATCCTGCTAAAATTCACAAGCAAATTAACCAACTTGTCAGCAACATCCCAAGCTTACGTTTGATCAATAATAAGAAAATAATAACTGTGTATTGCAAACCTGCAGGGTGAAAATTTTAATCATCATATATAGTTCTAAAAACTGCCTAACTGAGAACCTTTTTTTAGAACTCACACAAGATTTGCTCCGATCTTAAAATGAAAACTGCTACCTGATGACAATTGTGTGAAAATATTTCAGTGATTCTTTTATAGTCTTTCTTTTTAGGGAATCAAATGCCGTACAGTTGTATTTTGCAACAGTAATGTTCTATTTGCCATCTCTCCAAGCATGGCAAAACAGTACACGGTATGTATCCTGGAGAATGTCACTATTAGGATTAGAGAATTTAGCAACCCCAATAATAAAAAATTCCTAGCGAAACGGATATAAAGTCCATCGACACCAACAAGCGAAAACAATCAAGTCGAGGAATATATTCTCTTGGTACTGCACGGGTCCAAAAGCTGGAAGATGTCTTCTTGATCTTGTGTCTTTTTTTGCTTTTCTAGGATAGGCACCAAACAATTATTGCACCACATACACATTGGTTTAGCAAGATCAAAGCATGCATGCAATCCAATGAAGGAATCCTGATCAAGAAAAAGCATGGGCGACAAGTGGTGAAAACGGCATGCAACAACGATCAAGAAACCGTTGAACAAATAAAGATCCTCCGCAAAGGCTTGGACCCTCGAACAATTCCAGGGAACACATTAGCCTAATGTTAGTACAGGAGGTTTACAGCGAAGGGATGGTCGTCGAGCATGGCGGATCACGAACTCCGGCACGCGTAACGAAGGAGAACTCCGCTTCTCCCTTCCGCTGTTGTTGGAGGAGGGTATGATCAAACTGGAGGGGATTGAAGACGACAAAGGATACAAAAAAAACTCGTAGATCATGCAAATGGCAATAGCTTCTATTTATAATGGTGAAAGAAGAAGCAACAGAAAGTTTATAGGCTATATATAGCCCATAAGAGCCGGCAAGAACTTTGGATTCAACAAGCAAACAACACTAGTTGCTTATTTAGGAGAGGGGTTTACAGGTATATATGTCATATTATTGTTAAAATCTTAATTTGTGATGTTTTAGCTAAAACATAGATGGGCAAAATAGCTATTTTTGTGCATGCTATGTGATGTAATTTAGCTCATGAGCAACTACTTAACCACCTCTCCGTCTCTCCAAGATTAGTTACCCCTTACTCCTAGCTCGCTTTTGACCGAGACGACGTCATTAGTCCCTTCTTCCTTTGCGAGTAATAAAAAGGCGAGATTTTTTTTTATTGCTTGTGATCATTGAAAAAATATATATTTACTTATTTTAGTTATACACATAAGCTATGTACTGTGATTGTCACAAATTTAAAGCTTTTTCATGAACACTGATATTTAGATAGCCCACCTTCTAATGAAAATTAGCATATACATTGTTTTTTATAAAAGCATGTGTAACTCTTATAAACTAACTCTTATAAACTAGTCATATAATTTTGCAAAACATTTTTTTGTTCTTACTAATTTGTTACTGTCTTTTGTATAGTAGCAAGCTAGAAACCATATCAATAAAAAAGAACGTGTGCACAAAGACCTAATAACTAGCTAGGAGTGGAAAGCGAAAAGACATTCTTGCTTTGGCATGAGCATCAGCAACCCCTCGGTTGGTGACATATCAAGCCAACCATCAGTTTTGGCAGATGCTTCTGAAGAACTAGATGCCAGACGTCATAGAAAGTAATAAAGCGCATGCAAGATCTGTAGTACGTGATTATGCAGCAAACCGTAGGAGAAAACCATCTCTCAGGTTTCTTCATGCACTAATCCAGTCATTTAATAATTAAGTCTTCTGGGGTTGGATGATGATTCAAGAATCCAAAATGCACATAGTGTGAATCAAGCATTCATCGGTTCAGAGAGACAGAATTACGAAGAAGGGACACACATGCATGAAGTTAGACAAATTCCATGCGATCTTTTAGGATGAGAAACAACTTTGATGGTGATCTTCATAGTACTTACTAGTCTAAAACAATTAAATTCCTTTTAAACAAAAAACATGATATGTACCTTGGTCAACTACAACACTATACAAATTAAGCTACAGACAAACAGATGCATGGTATCTAATTAGTCTAATATTTTAGTGGCAATCAAATTGAAGAAGCCAAATGTAATAAAGAAGTTGAAGGAAGTTACACTGGATAATTCAGAGTAAGGTGTCTTGACCCAACCCATCAGGGACATCATCTTCACTGAACGTTGTATGAAATCGGTGGAATGGGCACTAGTTCCTCCTATCGTCGGTGATATAATAGACAAGAGAAAAACAATGAAAAGTTATGGAAACGAGAGTCTGCTAAGGACATAGAACACAATGAGTATATATATAGTAGTCTAGTTGAAGAATAAAGTTTGGTGTGGGGTATAAGGTTTACATGGAGGTACGAAAGTCATGCCTTGCTTGCATTCTAGCCTGGATCCAATGTGAGGTGGCTAGATTTAAGTGTGTGTTTGTTCATATATCTCTTTGCAGATACAGAATATGTAATTAGTATATTGTTTTTTGATAATGAAAAGACAGTAATAGGAACTCTGACAAAACCACTGATTTTTATGCATGCTCATCTCTATAGAGCCTACACGCACGTAGCATCGAATATAATCTTATTACTGTACGTCTTGCTTTGATATTTGGAGCAAAAGTGTGAATGACGGCTACCGTGCATATACATGCTTCGCAATTAGCTAAGATTCTGAACTATCATTTTTAATGGGGTAATGGCATTCTCACACATTCCGAACTCAAAATTGTGATTTGCGCCTTCTTTTTCTGTATTTCATTTTTTTCTATCATATTTTAGAGTGAACATAAAGGCTGGACTAGCCTGGAATTTTGTCATTGTTAGGGGTGCCATATTAAATGAAACATTTTTAAAAAATAAGAAAAAATGAAACAAGGAAAAACATTATTTTTTTCAAAAGTTTCGCGCCATGGATTACCTTTGTTGTATATTGCAGATTTATTTTTACACGTCTCCATGGAAACAAAATCATGATACATAATAGGTAACCATGTTATTTAAGTATTAAAACAATATCTAACTTTGGTTTTTTGTATTTTTTATTGTGACAATTCGTGTTGCTGTAGAGCAACTCAAGTTATTAAATATTGATTCCCGATCACCCATAGCATTGGCAACTCAAGTTAAATTGAGGAGGCTAGCTAAAACCAAATATAAAATTTCCTAGCACTATTGTGATTACATTTATTTTTTTTAGAGGCAAAAAAACTTTTCCTATAAAAATTCGTCAAACTCAATAAGATTTGAAACAATTTATAAAAAAAAAATTGAAAATACACAAATGCATTTTAAGTTTTGTATTCACAGCATATACATTGAAATGACAACAAGAGTAAATCAAAAGTTCTGATATGATAAATGTTGAAAATATCCATGCGTCGTGCATGTTCTCTTGAAACCAAGAGTGACATTGTTATATGTGATTTTGGGATAAACAAAATCTTCAGTTGAAAAAAAATGAAAGAGGACGACAACAAAGTTAGAGAAGTATATATATCATATTTAGAACTTCAAAGTAGATGTAAAAAAACTCGATTCACGGTAACAAATAGGGGCATGTTTGGTTAATCGTTTCTCCGACCGATAAGCTGGCTAATGTTGTTTTTAGCTAAGCGAATAAGACGTATATTTTTCTCATGCAGATCGAGAAGACCTTCAAATTTCTTTCCCACTCTTACACAGTGTCACATAGCGTCCTGTTCATCAGCGCTACTTTTTAACGATCGAAGTGTAATTTTCTCACGCAATAAATCAGCATAAGTCAAAATTTCAGAGGTTAACACGGAGGCCAGCCCTTGAGTTGCTTGTATATATGCGCGCCGAAGCGAGATTTTTGTTTCCCACTAGAACTTTTGATCTTCCGTTTGGATCACAACACCCGTCGCGCCGCAGCAACACTTCGATCTGCCCTATTCACTTGGCTTATCAGCAACCAAAACAATATTTTTCTCTCAAAAAAAACAGCTAAAAAACAGCGAAACAAACGGGCGGCCAAGGCCCACGCGGGACTGGACGATCGGATGGACGCTGCCATGCTCGACGTACGGAACAGCAGGCGTCGGCACTGTTCGACACCTCAGCGCCTGTACGTCGTGCACACACCACACGCTCGATTGGCCTGGGAACGGAAGAGTCGTAGGCCCCCGGCCGGGATTCGTACGTAAACCCGGGGCGCCGATGGAGACTGGAGACTGACAGCCAGGTAGAATAGAATGACCCGGGCCCGGCTTGTCGCGATCCATGTCTTGCAGAACAGAACAACCCTGCCCTGCTGCCCCTGCCCACCAGGTGAGGTGACCTCTCTAATCCGCCGGCCGCCGTCGCTGTTCAGCTATCTCCGGAGACCGGAGGCCGCTAGCTACTACTGCTGCTGCACGGTGTGACAGGAGCCAACCAGCGCGCGACAGGCCCCTGCGCCAATGGAACCTGGTCGGCCGCCGGCCGCCGTGCGTGCGTGCCTGAGATGCCTACTACTACCTGAGACATCGATCGCAGCAAAAGCTAGCTCATCGTCCGGAAACATGCATGAGAGGGAGGGAGACAGAGATCTTCGAGCAGAGAGGCAAGGGCCATCGGATGCGATTCCTCATCACCATGCATGGATATATTTGAAAGGATTTCGGGAGATATTATTGTTGGACCTCAGTGTTTTGCATTGTGCTGACAAATATTAATTTAGCGCCGGAGAAGATCGAGAAGGATTGGATCGGAGACGACCAACGAAGCTGGCACGCGTACGTACCACGATGTCCAGTCCAGCTAGTGTTGTTCATGCGTCTTGTACGTATCCTTTCAGAGATTGATCCAAGGACGAATCAATGCCTTCCTTTTCAATCCGTTACTTCCAACGACAGCGGACAACGGAGGACAGCAGCCTGCCTGCACGGCACGGAACGGAACCAATGCCCTGGCCGTCAGTGTCGTCCGTCTTGCCCGCCCTTATCTCTAGCCAGCCCTAGCGATCCTCGGGCAGCTCATGCGCATATAGCTGACTAGCCTAGCCTAGCTAGCTCCATCCGGGGAAATGGGGAATAATGAATCCTGTCACTGCATCACTAGATAGCTAGGCCCCAGGACATGTTCAAAGCGAGGCCACCAGCTTTCTCATCTTTTATACTGCGAGTAACTTGCACGTATAATGCACGCAAGTAGCAGCTTGATGGATCGATCGCAGCAGCCAGCAGCCAGCAGCCCTGTCGAATTTGAGGTGAAAGAGAGGTGAGGGACGTCAAACTCATGTGGCTACAAAAAGATCAGAGATGCATATATAGCCTGGCCACCCGGCTCAAAGATACCATGCCACGCTACAATGCCTACGCCGGTCTCGCCGCTCTCGGTTCACGGGTTCAGGCTGGCCGTTCGGTTCTTCGGGTTTTAACATAAATAATTCAGTTCTCTAAAAATTGAAATCGATAGTTCTTTACAAAAGTTGGAACCAAGCAAATTCGGCTTTGGTTAGTCGGTTCGGTTCCGGTTCTGACCGAACTAAACGAAAATGTACTCAAACAACAAAAATTAATTAGAAAAAAAAGGGGAAAATATTTTAAAAAGCATGATGTCGAGATTTTAAAAAATATGACAGTGTGAGGTTGTGACGGGATGCTATCCACCTTTCATATCTAGGGTTAAGGTGGTATCAGGCCTAAATTGTAAGGTTTATTGCGATTGTTTGTGAATTTTGGTTCTTTTTTTTTTTGTTAACCGAGCCTAGGAACCGAAATGTGATCGGTTAGTTTGGTTGCTGAGAATTGAGAACCGAACAACTAACCAAAATGTTTAGTTCCAATTCTTTCGGTTTCGGTTTGGTTTTCTGTTCTTGATTATTTTTGCCCAGTACGATTCTCTTCTTCGCACTACTTTCGTCGTTGAAACATATATTATCAGCATAATTGTTTTTTTTTCTGAGATGGATAGTGCGCACCTACAGGAACACACTAGACTTGCTAAAATCTATGTGCTTGAATTTTAGATTCCTTTTGGTTATTACACATATTTTATACTGAAATTGTAGTTTTAGTTTATTACAATTTATGATAATAAAAACCCCGTTAGACAATCACGAACCCGACAAATTTTAATCCATGTTGGCACAAAGACTATTAATAATTTACAATTATTTTTATAATCAAGGACAAAATTTTGATATGTTATGATAAAAAGGACAAATAACAAATTATATGAGTAACAATTTACCTGTACTGGTTAATTGTACAAGACTGTTGTATGAAATTACTATAAAATTCATATACCTAAAATATAGTGCTGGTTAATTTTACATGAGCATATGCATATTTTTTGCACCCAATTTTGATACAAGAGAGCCTTTTTTGTGTCGTACTGTACAAATACATTAAGACTTTTGTTAAAAAGAAAAACCTTTTTCACGGATCTTGGAAATTTAGAATCTATACTCTTTTAAAACTAAACTCCACTGGATGTTTATCTCTTCATGCAAGATGTCTACATCATTCCTCACTAAGTGACCACACTAGATGTTCTATCTCTTCATGTAAGGTGTCTACATCATTCTCATTAAGTGTCCCACTAACTTGCCATACTTTAATGTAAGCTATTTAATGTAAGTTATCTATGTCATTCTTTATTAATTAAAAAGAATGTCCATGCCATTTCTATTGTAATGCTTTTAATATTTAATCTATTAACGTACAAGTCATCTACCTACACTATTTGTTTGATGACCTATTCTTCTATAATGTGATCACATATCCTATTTTTTCTATTAACTTACCATTTTTTAGCGGATTTGATACAATCAAATAACATGCAAGTCAAATTCACATACACACGCACGCGCGCGCACGCACACAATTTACAAAATACCAAATAGTAATATTATATTTATATAACATATTTATTTTTAAGAAAATTCAGTGGCAGCACGCAGGGTATGCTTCTAGTATATACAAATGGAAAGGTGTGGTCACAAGTGCGAGAGAAGACATCAGGATCGGTGCGTTTAGTTCTAGTGTTCATTCGTATAATCTGGGATTCCCAATCAGCCCAAATACCATGAAACCCATTACTATAGGAAAAACTAATATAACAATACTTGATTTGTCCATTAAAAAGTTTAAGAAAAGTCAAGAAAGTGTATCATTACAATGCCATCATGCTATTTAAAAGTTTAATTTTGTGGATTGGTCTTAGAAATTTGAAGTCAAAATTCTTTTTTTGTTAATTTTGAATCATTAATGTAAAATATATGAAAGTTGGATAGAAAGGTAATATAGAAATTCAAATAAAAATAAATTATGAACTAGAATACAATTGTGTATTTTCTTAAGAAAACACTAACTTTTGTAACTAAGTTTAGAACTTTAAACCATTTACGAATTTAGAGTTGAAGAGTTTTGACTTTACCAAACAAAACGTTGAGTATTGGACACAAACTTAATATTTAAAATTCATATGCCATTTTGCATCATAAGAGCAACTCCAACAGTTTGATAATTGTGTTTGACATATTTGATTTTGGGAAAAAACTGAAAAATATAGTGTCCAACAGTTTGTCATTTGAACTTGATATTTTTATCAAACTCCCCAAAAGAAATCCAACTCGCGCAAAGATGCGCCCGTCAAAAGCGGGACGCAAACTCGCGGCTTCCTTCCTTTCCTCGCTCGACTGCGGTACCTGTTGTGTCTTGTCTACTGTTCTTGCATGCTTTGGTACCGTGTTTGCATGTTGTGTAGATATTAGGTGTGTTTAGTTCCCTCAACTTTGGCTGTGTTTAGATCCTAACTTTTTTCCCAACTTTCTATCACATCCCCATCACATCAAAATACCGGCACATATATAACGTACTAAATATAGATGAAATAAAAAACTAATTGCACAGTTTTGTTGTACTTTGCGAGACGAACATTTTAAACCTAATTAATCAATGTTTGGACAATTATTATCAAATAAAAAAAAATTGCTACGATGTGACAAGTGCTACATGATTTTTTTCACCCTAATTCCAGGATCTAAACACAACCTTTCCCCAACTTTCCATCACATCCCCATCCATCGAATTCCTATTCCCCATCACATCAAAATACCGACACATAAATGGAGTACTAAATATAGATAAAATAAAAAATTAATTGCACAGTTTTGTTGTACTTTACGAGACGAACATTTTAAGCCTAATTAATCAATGTTTGGACAATTATTACCAAATAAAAATAAAATTGCTACAGTGTAATGTAACAAGTGCTACAGATTTTTTTTCACCCCATTTCCAAAATCTAAAACACAGCCATTCGACTACTTCTATGCCAAAGCATGCTCTGTGTTTCAGAGATGGAGACTGCGTACAATAGCAAAGCTCTGGAGACTGCGTACAGTAGCAAAGCTCTGCTCCTGTGCGTTTCAGAGAAGGACAAAAAAAAACTTTGGTACTATGATCTGTGCGTTTTGGAATAAGAGAAAGACAAAGCGGAGAGCAACATCCTATTGGGAATCGGAGAAGGGATAGGCGGACAGCAAGAGCTGCATTATCAGAGAAGCAACGGCAGAAAGGCGACAGCGGACGGCGGACAGCACAGGGTTTGGCGACGGCGGCTCGCGACTTCCCGCGCGCGCGACCTAGATGTCGCCTGAACAGGAGAAAGCGCGGAGAAAGTTAACGTAATTTCCATAATTTCCGTTTTTACCAAGTCATTATGGGAAACTGTTGGAGATTGCATTTTTTTTTTGGTATATCTATTTCAGAGTTAGCAAATTCTATATTTTGCCAAACCAAAATTGTCAAACTGTTGGAGTTGCTCTAAAAAGAAATAGAGTAACCATGATTCTTTAACCTTGGTATATATCTATATAAGATACCCTTTCGTGATTAGACTTTCTCTCAATGTAAAGGTTTATCGTACGGTTTCATAACTTATTTTACTATGTAATCGTACGGTTTCATAACTTATTTTATTATGTATGGATCTTACTTGGATCATTTATCTCTTCTCTTTTAATGTGATGAAACTACTTGAGAGACTCAATGGGGGTTTCATCCCCATGAAACCTTTTCCTTCTCTCTCATCTAAGTTTCATGTAAAGATTTTTTTTTTCTAATGTGACATCATATTTAATGTGCGTGAAACCTTCTATAAAACTCCATTGAGACTGACCTTAGACACACGATATGACTACAGAGTAGAGAACGCTAGAATACATAGAGATAGATCACATAGATAATAGATGGCGTGGCATCTTGGGTTCGCATTTGCCGGCCTTTGGTCACCACACTGGCTGGTCAACCGTGGTGCTAATAGAAGTAAAAAGACCTAGTTACCTCCCATGAAAATCAATTTTTCCTCCATATAAACTATAAAGTCAAGCAAAATACCTCCATAAACTTTTAAAACCATTCATCTTTAACTCCCTGGCCTATTTAAGCGGTTTAGAATATAATTTTGTCCTATTCCTTTTTACTTATTTTGACTGATTTTTTTTGAAAAATCATAGTAAATAAACAAAACAAAAAACAAAAAAAAATATATTAAACTTCACATGAATAGGTCTACACCGTCAATATATAATATGATATGTTTTGGGTATAAAGTTTTTGTAGTGGCTCTAATTCTATGTTTTTAAATTAATTTATAGCTGCAGTTTTTATGATCTAATTATGATGAATTTTTTATGATAGGCTAATTATTGTATACTTGAACTATAGCAAAAATAAAATGTATGAATCATAAGCCAAAAACTAGATCACAATAATCAACAACTTAGTCAATATGATATCCCTATCAAGATATGTCTCCCACAAGTTTAAGCATATGCAAGAGATAAACTTTATGACGTTTCCATCTTTCAAATGTCATAAATTAGGTCACTTTTCAAATTTTATTCTTGGATGCAGATCCTCTCATTTTTATTTCATGTTAAAAGGGAAATAAGCAAAGATAAATAAATACCATACTTATTGGATTATGTATAACTTAGTTACAAATTTATATAAGTTTATGCTTGTTAAATCTAAATAAATCTATAAAGTTATACATGATCCGATGAATATAAATTTTTACTATTATTCAAGCATATAATGATTAGCCCATCATACAAATTTCACTATATTTTGAAACATAGAAATTACAACTATGAATTATTTAATTAATTCTAGAAACAAATATCTAAAACTATAACAAAAACCTTATGCTAGCATATCATATTATATGTTCACTATATATATAGTCATGTGGAGTCCAACAAAATTGGATTGTATATTTTATGATTTTTGGTAATTTATTATGATTTTTTAAAAATTCAGCCCAAGTAAATAAAAAGGAAAAATAAATCATCTTAAAAATCGTATATAACTAGGTCTAAGAGTAAGATGAATAGTTTTAAAAGTTAAGAGAGTTGTTTTGCCGGTTTTTGAAAGTGCAATCAAACCCTAAGTGGGTTTTGGTGTTGATGATGACTTAATTCAAGGACTACTGAAAACTATCGAGATGACATGCAAGTAATAGCAAAAAGAGGAAGAGTTAGAGAAGGTGGAGGTACCCCAATTCTTATGGAGGCTTCTCTACTCATCTAAGGTTTAAATTCATTTTATGGTTTGAATTTGAGTATAGGAATGTCGTACTATTAAGGGGGATTCTAGTACTGTTATGGTCAGATGTGAATCACATGCTCAATCTTTACCAATGACATACACTGAGCTAGCCCAGAGACATATCCAAACCTCATACCCAGCAGGCTCTCTGTGCTAGGTCGGCATCGCCGACCTCCTTTCCCAGCAGTTTTTCGAGAGTATAAATAGTGGCTGGAAATGTCTCCACCTCACAAGTTCAGTACCCCTTCGTCTTTCTCGAAATCAGACCGTTGCAAACAGAGCTCTCTCTCCCTTTCTCTCACTCCATTGTTGACCTTCACCCTCCAAGCAATCCCACACTTCCAACCATAGATTCTTGAGGGAAAAGGCAGCAAAACACTCCTAGAGAGCGGATCTACTACTTCTAAAGTCTAAGAGTTTGTGGTTCTCGTTTGGCCAGCGGTGCTAGGGTTTGTTACCCTTGGAGCTTGCTCCTAGCCGGCTAGGCGTCGCCCTAGAGCTTGCCCCTCTTTTGTGGCAGCCTAGGGAGGTTTGTAATCGACTTGTGAAGCTAAGGTATTACCCCTCATCTTAAGGATTCACTTCCTTGACTTGAGATTGAGTTGGAGTTGCAAAGCTCCTAGACTTTGTGGCACCTCAACAACGTGGACTTAGGCAAGTCTTTGTGGCGAGCTGAACCACGGGATAAATATCGTGTCTTGTGTGTTGGTCCCCTAGGGTTTACTTCTTGCAATATATATCTTGTGCTAGGGTTGTGTTGTTGATTTGAGAAAAAGAAGCATATCTGTGGTAACCAGTCTTCGAGCTGGTTCTTATGTTAAAATTGTAGGGAAGGACTCATCTTGGTGCATAGTATCTCCCTGCCAAACCTCATTTCATTCTGTCCATTTCTCATAGGTCGACAGTGCCGCCCTCTATAGGTCGGTAGTGTCGCCCTCTATAGGTCGTCAGTGCCACCCTCTATAGGTCGTCAGTGCCGCCCTCGGTTCTAACATCTGCTCGAGTTGATTTTTGACAGGCATATTCACCCCCCTTCTAGACTATTTACCCTTCTAAGATCCTACAAGTGGTATCAGAGCTAGGATACTTCGTATACGCTTCACCGCGTGAAGTATGGAAACGGGTCAAGGTTCAGAGGTGCCTCAAGTTGGTGAGGCAGTGTCCAAGGTGGTAGTGGAAGATGGGAGTAGCAGCAATCTATCCGATTCAAGGTACTCCTCACTTCCCACTGTCAACACCACCGAAGTGGAAAAGCAAAAAAGCAAAGAAAGAAAGAAGAGCACTTAGAGAAAAGAAAATAGAAGAGAAAAGAAAAGAAAAGAAAAGAAGAAGGAAAGAAAAGAAAAGAAGAGAGAAGACTCAAGAGAGAAGAAAGAGCCAAGAGAAGGGCAGCAAGAAAGAAGAAGGAAGAAAAGAAGACCAAGGATGCTTCATCTAGTGAGCTATCAAGTAGCTCGAAAGATAGAGATGATGATGCTTCCTACTACGACTCCAAGGGTGGAAAGAAGAAGAAGGAGAAGGATGATGGCAGCAGCAGCAACAAAAAGAAGTACTCCGCCGTCTCTTTCAATTATTCTTATTTGACTAACCGAGACTGTATGTCTTTTGTAAATGTTCCCACCGACAAGTTACCTCATTTTGATGGGACTAACTTTGCTAAGTGGACGCATTTTATGAAGACTTACCTTATTGGTCTTCACCCCGGTCTTTGGGAGATTGTTGTGAAAGGTGTGCAGGCACCGGAGGATCCCGAAGAGCCAACAAATGAGGAGATGATTGTTGTCCATCTCAACGCGCAAGCTACAAGCATCCTCCTTAGTGCTTTGGATGGAAATGAGTACAATAGAGTGATGAATGTGGATGTGGCCAAGAAAATTTGGGACACCCTACACCTAGCTCATGAAGGTGTGGATAAGGTGAGAAAGGCCAAGATTGACTTGATGATGGCCAAGCTCAATAGGTTTGTGATTGTGGATGGTGAAGGTGCACAAGAGATGTTGGACCGGTTGATGACCATGGTGGGCAAGATTATAGGATATGGTTGTGAGGAGCTTGATGATCACAAGGTGGCGAAAATCATGTTGGAAGCTTACTCACCTAGGAATGAGACCGTGGTCACCTTGATTAGAGACAAGAAGAAGTTTGAGCACTTCACTCCTAATGATGTGCTTGGAAGATTGTTGACCTTTGACATGCAAAGAGAGGAAGCAAATGAAAGAAGAAAGCTTGGAGAGTTGCAATCAAAGCTTGATGGCATGAAGATCAAGGATGTGGCTCTCAAGTCAAGCAAAGCAATCAAGAAAAGCTTCCCAAGCAAGAAAGAGGGCAGCAAGCAAGCATCCACAAGCAAGCCCAAGAAAATGAAGGAAGTGCAACAAGAAGATGATTTCAATTCCTCCTCAAGTGATGATGAAGATGATGGGGCTGATTTTGAAGAGATCAAGGACATGGCATTCTTCATCAAGAAATACAACAAGGGCTTGAAGCAAAATGGGTACAAGTTTGTGAAGAGAAGGTTCCCTAGCAAGAAGAAGAGAACTTGCTACAATTGTGGGAGCACCAAGCATTTTATTGCTAATTGCCCAAATGAGAAGAAAGATGGCTTTCGCAAGAAGGAAAGACAAGATGGCAAGTTTGAGAACAAAAGAAGATTCAAGCAAGTGGGTGAATCCCACATAGGCCATGAGTGGGATTTGTCACTAGAAAGTCAAAGTGATGAGGATGAGAAGATTTCAACCATTGCTATACAAGAGCCATCCTCTACACCGAAGCTTTTCAACAACATAAGTGATGATGATGACTACTACTACTCCCCTCACATTTGCCTCATGGCAAAGGGTGAGAAGGTAAAATCTAAAGCAAAGCCCCTTCCTCCCTCTCATGATGCTTCTAGTAGTGATATTAGTGATAGCTCTTGTGATGAAGGTTCTAGTGATGAAGAAATGGATGAAATTATAAAGAACCTAAATCCTAAGATCACACCAATAATCTCTAAGATTAAGGAGGAACTAGAGGAAATCCAAGTTGAGTTGGAAAATAGAGATAATGACCTTGATGAGCTTGAGAAAATGTATATTTCCAACAAGGAAGCTCTTAAGGAAGAGAGAAGTGAGGTGAAATCCTTGCAAAAGGCCTTGGCCAAAGAGCAAGGAGATCATGCTCTCACAAAGAAGGAAAATATTTCACTCCATGAAAAGTATTGTGTCTTGGATGAAAAGCACAAAGAAATGGAGTTGCAATATAGCCTTCTTTGGGAGAGCAACCCACATCCCTATACCTTAAAGGATACCTCTATTCCCTTCACTAGCCAAGGTTGTGGAAGATGTTTTGAAATTGATATAAATGCTTATTCCACTAACCTTGCTAATATGGAAGCCATGAAGAAGGAAATTGCTAGGCTCAATGCTTTGTTGAATGAGAAGTGCAATGATGGCAAGAACTCAGCAAGTGGCAAAGTGGACCAACCAAAGAAGCCACAATTCAAAGATGGAAGACATCCTTTCATCAAGGATGGACTTGGCCTCACTTGTGGAGGCAAAGATAATGGAAGAAAGGTTGTAAAAGGAGTTGAATGTGTTCAGTTTATGAGCAGTGACAGAATAGGTACAGAGAGGCCTGCACAGACAGTGGCACAAGCCTCATCCCGAGCAGCACAGCCAACCAAGGTCGGCAGTGCCACCCTGGAGGTCGGCAGTGCCGCTCCCCGCAGAAAAGGGAAGGCCACCTTATAATTCTGCTGCTCACAACAAGCACACTAAAGAGGTGTACATGGCAAACAATGAGGTGCAGAAGCCAAAGGAAACTATCTGGGCTACCCCAAATAGATATTCATATCAATCAAAGGCCCAAGCATCTCTCTCAAGTTTAAAATCTTGCTTTGAATTGAAGAATAATAGCAAGGGAGAAGTGATTGCCAAGCACATTGGCAATGAAAAGAATATTTACATTAATGCTTTCATTTGGGTTCCTAAGACCCTTGTTACTAACATGCAAGGCCTCAAGAATCTTTGGGGACCTAAATTAAGCAACTAAACTCGTTTTGTAGGCATACTCTTCCGGTGGATCAAGTTGGGTGCTTGATAGTGGATGTACAAATCATATGACCGGAGAAAGGAGTATATTCAGTTCATATACCCCCTCGACCGATGCAAGTGAGAACATGTCTTTGGAGACAACTCAAAGGGGGATGTGATCGGTCTTGGTAAAGTTGCTATAACTCTAGATCATTCTATCTCTAATGTTTTGCATGTTGATTCGTTGAGCTACAACTTGTTGTCCGTTTCACAACTTTGTGAGATTGGCTACAATTGTCTCTTTACCGATAAGGGTGTGGAAGTTCTTAAGAGGGAGGATTCCTCTATTGTATTTACGGGTCGTTTGAAGGGCAAACTTTACCTAATTGATTTCAACAAAAGTAAGGCTAAGCTTGAGACTTGTTTAGTGGCAAAATCTAGCATGGGCTGGCTATGGCATCGCCGACTAGCCCATGTTGGGATGAGGAACTTGGCCAAACTCCTAAAGAATGAACACATCCTTGGACTAACAAATGTTCATTTTGAGAAAGATAGGATATGTGGAGCTTGCCAAGCCGGAAAGCAAGTAGGTGTACCTCACCCACCAAAGGGTATCATGACCACCACTCAACCCTTGGAGTTGATTCATATGGATCTCTTTGGACTGGTTTCCTACATAAGTATCGGGGTAACAAATATGGATTAGTAATTGTTGATGATTATTCCCGTTTCACTTGGGTGTTCTTTGTTTATAATAAGTCTCAGGTACAAGAAAAAGTGAAAACCTTTGTGAGAAGGGCTCAAAACGAATTTGGTCTCCCAATCAAGAAACTGAGAAGTAACAATGGGACCGAGTTCAAGAACACCATGGTGGAAGAGTTTCTTGATGATGAGGGCATCAAACATGAGTTTTCAGCTTCTTACACCCCTCAATAAAATGGTGTAGTAGAGAGGAAGAATAGAACTCTCATTGATATGGCAAGGACAATGCTTGATGAACACAAGACTTCGGACATCTTTTGGTGTGAAGCAATCAACACCGCTTGTCATGCCATCAACCATCTCTACCTACACAAGAAGCTTCAAAAGACATCATATGAACTCCTAGCCGATAACAACCCAAAGGTGTCTTACTTTAGAGTTTTTGGGTGCAAAGTGTTCATTCTCAACAAAAGACCCAAAACCTCTAAGTTTGCTCCTAAAGTTGATATTGGCATATTACTTGGTTCTGGATCAAATGAGCATGTCTATCGTGTCTACAACCAAACCGTTGGTAGAGTTGAGATCACGATAGATGTGACGTTTGATGAATCTAATGGCTCTCAAGTAGAGCAAGTTGATGCAAGTATTGTAGGAAAGGAGGATCCACCATGCGAAGCAATCAAGGATTTGGCCATAGGAGATATTAGGCCATTAGAAGAAGAAGATACTGAGCATGAGGAGCCTCAAGATGGTGCTCCACAAGATTCCGTCGTGATACTCAACAACCAACAATAACACACACCTGCTGCTATTTAGAAGGTCAGCAGATGAGAATGGTGTGGTGACAAGGAACAAGGCAGGATTGGTGGCTCAAGGGTTCACTCAAGTAGAGGGCTTGGACTTTGAAGAAACATATGCACCGGTGGCAAGACTTGAAGCAATTCAGATGCTTCTAGCCTTCGCTGCCCATCATGACTTCAAGCTATATCAAATGGATGTCAAGAGTGCATTTCTCAATGGCCCAATACAAGAGTTGGTGTATGTTGAGCAGCCACCCGGTTTCGAAGACCCTAAGTTCCCCAACCATGTCTTCCAACTCCAAAAGGCGCTCTATGGGCTTAAGCAAGCACCAAGAGCATGATATGAATGCCTTAAGGAATTCTTGCTCAAGCAAGGTTTTGAAATAGGCAAAGCCGATCCTACCCTCTTCACTTACAAGTTCAATAAAGATATCTTTGTATGCCAAATATATGTCGATGACATAATATTTGGTAGTACTAATGCTTCTTTTTGTGAGGAGTTTAGTAGGACTATGACTAAGAGGTTTGAGATGTCCATGATGGGTGAGCTCAAGTTCTTCCTTGGATTTCAAATCAAACAATTGAAGGAAGGGACTTTTCTATGTCAAGCCAAGTACACTCAAGACATGCTAAAGAAGTTTGACTTGGTGAATGCGAAGCCCATCAAAACTCCAATGCCAACCAATGGACATCTTGATCTTGATGTTGGAGGAAAAGCCATGGACCTAAAGGTATATCGCTCCATGATCGGCTCTCTCCTTTACCTTTGTGCATCTAGGCTGAACATAATGCTTAGTGTGTGCATGTGTGCTAGATTTCAAGCTAACCCGAAAAAGTGCCACTTGGTGGTGGTTAAGAGAATCTTGAGATATTTAGTACACACTCCTAACCTTGGCTTGTGGTATCCTAAGGGCTCCAAGTTCGATCTACTTGGCTATTCGGATTCGGATTATGCTGGTTGCAAGGTAGACCGAAAAAACACTTCAGGGACATGTCAATTCCTTGGACGGTCCCTAGTGTCTTGGGGTTCTAAAAAGCAAAATTGTGTAGCCCTTTCCACCGCCGAGGCCGAGTATGTTGCAGCGGGTGCTTGTTGTGCTCAACTATTTTGGATGAGGCAAACCTTAAAAAATTTTGGATGTCAATTCACCAAGATCCCTCTCTTGTGTGATAACAAGAGTGCCATTAAACTTGCAAATAATCATATTAGTCACTCTAGAACTAAACACATAGACATCCGTCATCACTTCTTGAGAGACCACGAATTAAAAGGAGATATCGCAATCCGCCATGTGAGCACCGAAAAGCAACTAGCCGATATATTCACTAAGTCTCTAGATGAGACAAGGTTTTGTGCTTTGCGTAGTGAGCTAAATATTCTTGACTCTCGTAACCTTGGTTGAACTATAGCACACATTTATTTGTCAACCTAGCGACATAGGAAAAGCTTGATGAAAATTTTAAATATTGTGTTTCAAAACCTTCTCAAAAGACCAACTAAGGCTCATGATCATTGTTTGTAATGTTGAATGCTTACTGGTCATATTTCTTAGGCATATGTGTCCATATCTAGTATAAAGATAAGTCTAACTGGTTTTAAGCCAGTACCTGTTTTTCACCTAGGTCGGCAGTGCCGACCTTTAAGGTCGACAGTGCCGACCTCTGTCCCTCGGGCAAAATCAGGTGATTCTTTCGTGGGCCTTTATAAAACCTATCTATTGCTCTATGCCCATGACCATGCCGCCTCTCCTTCGACCAGAACCCCCCTCACCTCTCCTCTCTTCCATAGAGGCGACCTAGGAGCTCCATTGTCGTCCCCTTGGCCGGCATTGCCGCTCCTCAACCCTCCACCATCGGCTTTCTGCGAGATTGGTGGACGTGCTACTTGTGGAAGGCAGCCCTCTCTTCTTTCCTCTTCAATCCCACGATTTGGAAGCAAGGTGAAACCCTAACCTAAACTTTTCGGTTCGATCTATGCAATGTGATGGTTCTAGTTAAGGATTCATGTTTCTGGGAGGTGTATGAGGGGATTGGAACTAGGTTTAGGGGTTGGTTTTGGTGGATTTGGATTCACCCTTCTCAGACGAACCGAGGCAGGTCGGTAGTGCCGACCCCAGCAGATTCCATATGCTGAGCCTCAGTCTTCTGGGATGGGTAGGCCCAGATGTGCCAAATCCATACCCTAACTCGAAATTTTGGTCTCTAAATATTCATTACCCTTCATATCCTTAGCTAAGGCATTACATATTATTTCAAAAGACTGTGATTCTGAAATTTTGACTAGGTATAGAAGTTGTTGAAATCAGGTTTTAGATAGGGAAAGAGGTCTGGAGAAAATCCAGTGGAGCTACTGAGGCCGGCAGTGCCGACCTACCCATGCTGATTCAAACAACAAGCTCTCACTTGGTGTTTTCTCTGAATTTCTTCCTCTATTTAACCCCTGCTTTTAAATTTCATCTACACCATGTCATATACAGTTTCTTATCTAGTCTATATTTGTGTTGCATAGATGAATCTTGGAGGCGAAGGAAGTGCAGCCGGTGGTAGGAGGAAGCGGGTTGGCAAGGAGCCAAGTCGCAAGGCCAGTAGAAAGATGCAGATGACGTATGATAGAGATGCAGCCTTTGAGAAAGAAGAGATAGATCAGATGGAAGGCTATGTCATCCCTGAGTGGCCTGAGACACCCATGCACATCTCTGAGTACTACCTTGGGTACATGCAAGAGGTTGAGGGTGACTATGAGCTTACATCACCTCATGACACACTGCAGCACCCTGTCACTGACTATGCCAGATCATGGAAGGCCACAGAGGAGGCGAGATCTGTCAACCCCTACACGACACCGAAGATGAGAGGTATTGATTACAGGTTTTGGAATGTCTTTCATTCCAACTTCTATGCTACCGCCATCTTCAATAGGTCAGCTAGCAAGATATGCAAGATGCAGTTGAAAGATCTCTATTGTTTTGGGTAATTTATGAAACCTAAGTACTAACCTAGCTCTAAGTGGATGAGTAGGTTAAGTACACAAGGTGATGAGAAAAGGTGACAAGTGATGGAGCAAAGGAGACTAAGGAGACAGCTAGCAAAGGTTCCACACTTGGAGAAGAAGAGAAGAGGAGGAGTCCCTAAAGCTTTTCAAGACAAAGGTATAATAGGGCTTTTCTATTTTGGTGATCAAGACACCTAGTGAGTGTGATCACATTTAGGATAGGTAACCGTACTATGAAGAGGGGAAAATAGTTAGTGGTTACACCTATCAAGTGCCATTAGGAGTTCATTACTTGCATTGTATCTAATCCTAATGAGCAACCCTTGTAAAACTTGATAAAATATACCACACACATGCACAAGTCAGTGAAACACTTGGTGGTGGCACATGAGGAGCAAGGGAAGCAAAGAGAAGTGAGAACAACACAAGACAGAGCATCGGACCAGTTGAGCTTAGGAGCGTCGGACCAAGGCGAGTGGTTCGGTGGCTGCTCCGCATTGGCCTGGCAACAGAGGAAGCGTCGGACCAGGGCTCAGATGAGGCACCGGACCATAGATGAGTGGTCCGGTGGCTCGACTCAGACTCAGCAGAAGACTGAGATAGGCGTCGGACCAGTTTGCATGGTCCGACGGCCTAGTCCGATGATGAGGTCCGGAGCTCGGGTGCTCCCTGCATGATTTGTCCAAGACTCGGAGGAGGCTCCGGACCACTCGGTATGGTCCAGTGGACTAGTCCGGAGCTCGGATGCTTACTGGACTCAGGTTTCGGCTGAAGCAAACGCGTCGGACCAGGCGTCGGACCATGGCAAGTGGTCTGACGGTGACTAATCAGCGCGCCAACGGTCAAAATTCAAAGCGTCGGACCACTCGCTATGGTCCGACGGTGGCGCCCAAAAGTGGTCTAGTGGTCACGTTTCAGCAGCTCCAAAAGTGAAAAACGACTAGTTCCTTTGAGGAGGCTATTTAAGGGTGTGACTGGTTCAAGGAGTCTCTCTTGCACATTTGGCTATTGCATACTCTTGTGAGCAAACCACACACATTCCCACTCATCTCATAGTTGATTATTCATCCATTTGAGTGATATTTGAGTGTTCAAGTGCATTACATGAGTGATTCATCTTAGTGGCACTTGGAAGTTGATACCGCTGCTAGTTTCTTGTTACTCTTGGTGATGGCCATCACCTAGATGGTTTAGAGCAAGCAGTGTGGATTCGAGAAGCTTGGTGATTGTGCTTCGTCGACCACAAGTGAAGATTGTGAGGGGTTCTTGTGCCTTCCCCGCGGGAGATCGCAAAGGTAACTCTAGTGGATTGCGCGTGTCGTTGAGTGCCCTCTCTTCTGTTGGTTGTGCGGCACCCGGTGACGGGTTTGGCGTGTGATGCCAATCAGCTCGTGAACCTCCAAATGAGTGAGCCGACACAACGAGAACGTAGCTAGTTGGCAAACTAGTGAACCTCGGGAGAAAAATCAAGTGTCAACTCTCTTGTCTCCCTTGTGATTGTTTGGTGATCTTGGAGCTCTATTTATTGGCTCATTACCTCGACACGGCGGTATAATCACCCAACCTATCTCTTTCATACTTGCAAGTAGCATATTAGGTTGTGCCTAGAGGGCTACTAGACTTGAGTAGGAATTGAGTGATCCTTAGAGCTATTAGGTTAGCATTTGCGGTTAGAAGGCTTCGCATTCCTTAGTTTGCTAGTGCAAGTCAAGCTTCGCCATATTGTAGTCTAACTTGTTGTTGAGAATTGTTTTAGATTTCAGATTGGGCTATTCACCCCCCACTCTAGCCTTGGATTAGGACCTTACAGCAGTACATCAACTTTCCAGAGCTTGAGAGCAGGGAGGACATGCAGCTGACTGGTGCCATCAGGGTATGTGACCGCTTTCAGATGACTGATCTCATGAGCTTCAGGTATGACTGGAACACTGAGATTCTAGCTCAGTTCCATGCCACTTATTATTGGGATCAGGAGGCAGATGAGATTCACTGGATGACAGATGGGAGTCACTACCGTTGTGATTATGTCACTTTCTGTCACATTCTTGGTTTTGGGCGTGAGCACAAGGAGCTACCCAGCATCCACAGAGGTCCTAGAGCTGAGCCACAGTCAGTGAGTTTTATGTGGGAGGATCAGATTGAGGGGGAGCTCAACTGGTCCAGGACCAACCTCAGGAGCCTTTACTACCTTCTGAACAACTTCATCAGGGTGACTCTAAATCCCAAAGACAATGCCACAGATCTTAATGGATACATCACAAATGTCCTTGCTCAGTTCCCTAATGGTGAGAGGTTCTGTATTCCCAGGTTCCTTTGGGTGGAGTTGGCTATGGCCATGGATAAAGCCAACATGAGGCTTTCATATGCTCCTTATCTTCAGTTCATGATTGAGAGAGTCACTAGGAGGATCTTTCCCAAGGATTGTGTGCACACTATGTGTGTGGTCAAGAAGACCAGAGGAGGTGCACCACCAGCTACTGCTCCACCAGTTCCACTTGCTACAGGTGGTGGCACTTCTCACAGGCAGAGGGACATCCCAGAGAGTTCTCATTCTCGCTCTCGCTCTCATGTCAGATCCAGGAGTGGGAGGAGGATGAAGAAGTTTGGAGAGTGGATCAAGGCTATTTTCATTACTTGCACTTATCAGGCCAGGATCACCTATGAGGAGCAGGTGGCCAGCAGAGAGGCTGTTGCAGGAGCTAGGGAGCTGTAGGGACTTCCACCGCTTGCGCCAGTGGAGGCTCCTCCCACGTTTCCTAACCTGCCGCGCTTGTCCATTTCTAGTGATGAGGATGATGATGGTGAGTAGGGTCAGTGGGACAATTCTCAGTGGACTCCTTGTGACCGTGTGTATGGCAGGAGGCCACATCGTCAGTAGCAGCAACAGCAGGAGGATGAGGAGGAGATTGCAGGGCCGTCTACAGCTGCACCACCACCTCGCCGTTCCGGCCGTCAGCGTGCTCCGTGCTTCACTCAGATCACACACCGGGCTGAGCGTGCCGTGATCTACAGCGATGATGAGGATATGGAGGAGTGATTGATTCCCCTTCTCTTTTCTTCTCTTTTTGGCGCTTGATGCCAAAGGGGGAGAAGTTTAGGGGAGTCAATTCTTTTTCGTTGCAGTTTGAGCTTCATGTCATATCCGTTGAGAGTTAGTTTGTTAGCTTGTGAGGTTGAGTGCCGCCGCAAAACTCTATTTTATGTAATAAGGCACTAGTTTGACTCTATTTATGTTGGATATGGACATGTATTTATGGATTTCGATTTAGCTTATAATATTCTGTGGATGTGTTGCTTTAGACCTGTTTTAGATTGTGTAGAAATCTATCTGTGACCTGACTGAACCTGACTGATGTAGCCAGGTCGGCACTACCGGCCTTCCAGGTCGGCAGTGCCGACCTCTACTGCAACAGCCAGGCCTGGGTGTTTTTATTTCATATAATCTGTCATATGCATCACGTCTTATCCTGTGACACATATTTTAAGCACCCCACAACAAGCATGTATTTAGGGGGAGGCCCCAAATCACTTTGAATATGTGAAACTTGGTTTCTAATACCAATTTGAGAATTCAAATCTCAATTCACATATTCAGGGGGAGTTCTCTACATCCATGACTTGTAGTTCTCAGATTATTGATTATCTTTTGTGAGCTTGAATTGGGTTGTCATCAATCACCAAAAAGGGGGAGATTGAAAGTGCAATCAAGCCCTAAGTGGGTTTTGGTGTTGATGATCACTTAATTTAAGGACTAATGAGAACTATCGAGATGACATGCAGGTAATAGCAAAAAGAGGAAGAGTTAGAGAAGGTGGAGGTACCCCAATTCTTATGGAGGTTTCTCTACTCATCTAAGGTTTAAATTCATTTTATGGTTTGAATTTGAGTATAGGAATGCCATACTATTAAGGGGAATTCTAGTACTGTTATGGTCAGATGTGAATCACATGCTCAATCTTTACCAATGACATACACTCAGCTAGCCCAGAGACATATCCAAACCTCATACCCAGTAGGCTCTCTGTGCTAGGTCGGCAGTGCCGACCTCCTTTCCCAGCAGTTTTTCGAGAGTATAAATAGTGGTTGGAAAGGTCTCCACCTCACAAGTTCAGTACCCCTTCATCTTCCTCGAAATCAGACCGTTACAAACAGAGCTCTCTCTCGCTCTCTCTCACTCCATTGTTGACCTTCACCCTCTAAGCAATCCCACACTTTCAACCATAGATTCTTGAGGGAAAAGGCAGCAAAACACTCCTAGAGAGTGGATCTACTACTTCCCAAAGTCTAAGAGCTTGTGGTTCTCGGTTGGCCGGCGGTGCTAGGGTTTGTTACCCTTGGAGCTTGCTCCTAGCCGGCTAGGCGTCGCCGTAGAGCTTGCCCCTCTTTTGTGGTAGTCTAGGGAGGCTTGTAATCGACTTGTGAATCTAAGGTATTACCTATCATCTCAAGGATTCACTTCATTGACTTGAGATTGAGTTGGAGTTGCAAAGCTCCTAGCCTTTGTGGCACCTCAACAACGTGGACTTAGACAAACCTTTGTGGCAAGTTGAACCACGGGATAAATATCGTGTCTTGTGTGCTGGTCCCCTAGGGTTTAATTTTTGCAATATATATCTTATGCTAGGGTTGTGCTGTTGATTTGAGTAAAAGAAGCATATCTGTGGTAACCAGTCTTCGAGCTGGTTCTTGTGTTGAAATTGTAGGGAAGGACTCATCTTGGTGCATAGTATCTCCCTGCCAAACCTCATTTCATTCTGTCCATTTCTCATAGGTCGGCAGTGCCGCTCTCGGTTCTAATATCTGCTCGAGTTGATTTTTGACAGGCCTATTCACCCCCTCTAGGCTATTTACCCTTCCTAAGATCCTACAGTTTTTAAAGCACATCTTTGTAAAAGTTTTTTTAAGAATTATATTATATGAAACCTGGGTACATCAATACATTACAAGCACTATGCATTACAAAATAGTACAGACGTTGTGAATAGCACAACTCGAAACCTAACCTATTAATGCTTTGCAGTGTGGATGACCGCACAGACAACTCAAAACATAATTTGTCAATCGCTTTGCAGTGTGGATGACCGCACATGTAAACACTTGTCACAAACAATTGTCCAACGAACGACGACCAACATTCATGTAGGTGGAATTGATGATCTTTTTCTTCTTTCTAGTGTCTTCCTTCCTTTTTCTACCATCGAAGAAAGAGGAAGACTGATCTGAAAAATATTCTCCCTAGTCTTTCATTGTGGCCAGATCTAACCACAACAAAACGGAGAAAAGACTGGAGAAAAATTATTCCATGGCGATGACATTATCTCCGCCTTGATGCCGCCGTCTAGAAACAAAAATCTTTATGTCGATGAAGATGGTGACGCCGAAGTTGTCGTCCTCGTCTTCAACAGAGTCGTCATGAGGAAGACAATTTCACCCTTCTCCTTCACCGTTGTCGGAGAGGAGGAGAAGGAGATAAAACTCCAATACCAAGAACTTTGACATTGAAACACTAACCCTAAGAGCATCTCCAAGAGATTAGCCAAATCATTTTCTAAATGTAAATTTGGCTATTATGAAAGGAAAAGATGTCTCCAACAGACTCTGTAAATGACTCTCCAAATTTAGAAGATCTCCATTTCACCTCATTTGCTCTTTATCTTTGGATAACCTACCTCACTAGCCATCTAGATTCTTCATTTTACAAAGTCTGTTGGAGTAATCTAGTATTATCTATTTTAGAGAGTAACTAAATCACTAAATTTGACTAGTATGTTTACTGAGTCTCTTGGAGATGCTCTAATGACTCAATCTAATAGAGGAACTTATTAAAACCAATAGATCCCCTACTCTCTTCAGCCTCCGGTGATATGACGGAGGGGAAGGGAGGGGACCAACGGGAGCGGACGGTTGGGGCGGCGGCGGCCTTTCCCTCGGGCTCTCGGGTGGAGGGAGATGCGATCTAGGTCTTTGTAAAAGTTTTTTTTGAGAATAGATCTTGGTTAAAGTTGAGGAGGTAATATGACATAAGAGCATCTCCAACGGTTTTGCAAATGGGCTTTGCATTCTTGTTTTTGCAAAAAATTCTAAAAAACTCTTATCCAACGGTTTGGCAAATAGGCTTTGCATTTTTGTTAACTTGACAATTTCCTAGGAAGGATTGGCATATATGCCTAACGGATCGCGCTTGGCATTTTCCGCGCTCGACCAATTTTGGTAATCGCCACAACAATTTCTACAATTTTGGTAATTGTTAAGTCAATTTTGTTAATTGCCAAGTCAGTTTTGCCAAACCGTTGGAGATTGACTCTTTTTATTTTTGTCATATTTATTTGGGACTTGACAAACTCTCAAATTTGTCAATTAAAATATGCAAAACCGTTGGAGATGCTCTAAGAAGTTAAGAATCGCGGAAGTCCAATGCCACGATCCCAAGGGACTACTTATTTTTTTTTTACGAAACTCACTCAAACTAGAGCCTGTTTGGAACGCGGGAAAATTTCCTGTTCCTATACTTTTTCCTACGAAAATAAACTGATTTCTGTGAATTTCCTGTGTAATTCCTGTAAAATTTCTGCGTTCCAAACATGCCATAAAGGGACTACATGGGCCGGAAAAATTCAACGGGCCACCAGTTGTCGTCGCAAGGAGTTCGGCTGACCTTACAGCTCATCTCCGGGCCCACACAATACGAGGCCTACGAAGTCCATTGCAACAGCCTGCAGTGCTGGCACCGCGAAATTTTCCCAAGGGCATGCTTGTAATTTTCTGCAAGTCCAGACCGCCATCGCAGACAGCGCCGCCGGCGCCATCGAAGAGGGCTAAAACGAAAAAGAACCCCGGATGACAAAATTTTCCCACTCCACTCGAATTAGAACCCTAGCGGCAAAACCTTTGCTCCGTCCCGCCGTCGCCTGCTCCCGTCCCGCCGCCGGCGCCGCCACCCGGTATACGCCGAGGAGGTAGCCGCCCGGGAGGCTACTCGCGGCGCCGCGCTCTTTCCCGCGCCGCGACCTTCGCCCTCCCCGCCGCCATGATCTGCGCGAGTAATGCCCCTCTCCCTGCCTGGCGTCTCTGGTCTCCTAACCCTAGCTTCTCTGACCCGTCTCTTCGTGAGCTAACTCGTCCCGTGTCGCTTCTCTCGTAGTCTCCGGCGAGGTTCCGGACGAGCCGGTGGTGTCGAAGAAGTCGGGGCTCCTCTTCGAGCGGCGGCTCATCGAGCGCTACGTTGAGGTCCGTAGCTTGATCTCAGATCTCTCGCTGCAAATTTTGTAATGGGAAAAAGGTTTGTGCTAAATCCATGTCGTGATGGCGATGCCCACGACATTGCAGGACCATGGCAAGTGTCCCGTCACCAAGGAGGACCTCACCATGGACGATATCATGCCGGTCAAGACCAACAAGGTATGGCTTCTTTGGTATGCTACTAACAAGTTGTTGCAACAAAGTTTTCAGTAGCATGTGGCGTGGACTGTAGAGTATCAGTAGCCATTTTTGTGTCTCGTAGTGTTGCTCTCCATACTAATTGAGCAAGCTGGATTAGTATCACTAGCCAATTTGTGTTTCGTGAGGTTGCTCTTGATACTTCTTGAGCAAGGCTGCGAGGAGATCCCCTGTCATCATATGAGGAAACCAAATTACACAATAGTATTTATTGAAGTAATGACACTAGCATACTATGCACTACTTAAGTAAGTAAAAGCCTATACACCATGTATCTAAAATTTAAAAGAAAGCAGATAAATATTATGAGGTTAGGGGATTAATAAGCTTGTCTAAAAGAAATCACATAAAAGGTCGTGAGGTTAGGGATCTATTTGTCGCCACTGCATAATCTTTTGTCTATCGATATTTTCATTTGTTGGACAGTGTTTCCACTTTAACTGCCCAGATATAGGTGGAAAAAATGATGTTGGGTTTTAGTTTACCTTCATTGGAAACTCTATAATAATATACATTCTCAGTCCTAGATCCATTTTAGGTTATTTTGTGTTTTCTTTTCCCATGATGTTAGAACAATCTATCCAGTAGCTGAAAATGACATATGCTCAAGTTGTAGTTCTTTTTCTATTGTAATGCAAAATTTCTTCCTAAAAACCTGAACTTATGGTATCCATGAAATAACTTCGCCCGATTTTTTACCTTCACCCTTAAAAGTTAAAGCGTTAGATTGCTATACTGAAGTTTCAAGAACTAAATTGATATATATTTTTTGAATCAACAGTGGTATTTGATTTTGTGCACTGCGCTTGTACTTTTGCATCCATATCGATTAGTGTATCTGATTAGGACAACAACATCTGCGTATACTCATTAATTTCCCTGATAATCTCATGCATACCTAAAGTATTTTACTACTGCTGTCCCAATCTGCCAAAACTCTTGAAGAACTCCATTCTTTGCAGGTCGTGAAGCCCAGGCCTTTGCAGGCTGCAAGCATTCCAGGACTCCTTGGGATTTTTCAGAATGTAAGAGGTTCCAACCTTTTGCCAGTTATCTTTTCTGGGTGTGCTTTAGATTATCTAAAATTTGATTATGAGGTGTTGAGAACCTTTCTTCGATTGTTTTTGTTAAGTGTGGTGTTATGAAGGTAGGTAAATAAAAGCGCAAAAAGCGTGTGCCAAGATATGGCACAGCATACTGTCTCAACTCTCAAGCCACTCTGGCCTAAGCAAACTTGCTCAGGCATGTGCCTTTCTGGGCGTAAGTGTAAAGTGGCACATGCATTTTTTGTGCCTTGTTCTTAAGGCGATTTAAGGGCCTTGTGCCTCAAGTGTGTCTTCCACTTTTGGTTGCACTGACTGTTGTATTTGAATTGAAAGCGAATCTGACAGTTGACCTTATCTGAAGAATACAAATGAAATACTTTGATGGTTCTTACTTCTATGAATGCATTGAATCATCATGGTACTTAATATCTCTGTGATTCATATCATTTTTATTGTGGCCTGGCTAAAGTTTTGAATCATGATTCTCTAGCTCTTATCAGAACTTGTTTTTCCTGAATTTTGCAGGAGTGGGACGCTCTCATGCTTTCTAATTTTGCTTTGGAGCAGCAGCTTCACACAGCAAGACAAGAACTTAGTCATGCGCTCTACCAGGTTTTCCATTCACCTTTGCATATCTCTGTATCCTGTTTACAATTTGCTTGTAACAATTTATACAATATTGGATTTTATATAGCATAGCTAAATTTTTCAATTTTGGATTTCTGTATATCAAGGGTTCGTATTCCAGCTTCTCCATACTTTTGTAGCTGGAGAATGGTAGATTCAGGTTGAATATAACACTTCACTTGAGCATTCTGAGTATCCCTCCTTAAGTTCTCATTGTACATCATTTTAACATTATTTTAAAATGACTTTTTTTAATCCGGATTGGTAAGTCCAAATTATAATTTATATTTTGGATAGTAAAAGCTCGTCCTTCTGTTGATGAAAAAGGTGTAGTTTTGAACATTACCACAAGCCCAAAGCTTACTGGCTGGTAGTTTCTACTAGAATGCATTTTTCCTTTAAGGGCCTGTATACATGGGCTAATTGCTAGCTAAGTAAAAATTAGCTCTAGTGCATTCAAACAGGAGAGCTAATTGGTGGGCTAATTCTTAGGCCAAGGCTTCAACTAGTTGTTAGCCAACTAGCTAGCCGACCATAATAGCTAATTTGGGCTAATTTTTAGCTCCAACTAGTAACTAGCCATGTCTACCCAGGGAGGTACGTGTGAGGGAGTATGGGACTTCAGGTGATGTCTGAGGAGGTGGGTATGTGGAGCGTCTGCAGAGAAGTGGGGAAAGTGGGTGGATTAGGCGAGGACTGATGGCGGCAGACAACTTAGGGGAGGCAGGGACTGGACGCGGCGGCAGAGCAGGTCGGGGCAGGCGGTGGCTGGGGAGGCATGGACTGGACATCGGGCAGCAGAGATGGGGGGACGAAAGGTGGTGGCACCGCTGCCAGTTGCGAGTCTGTGCGGAGCTCAGAGCAGCAAATGAATAAGGTGGGAGGGGAGGGGACAGATAAGGCTTGCTGTTCAGACTTGGGCTTGGGCTGCTTTCATGGGCCTTTCTATCTAACTCTTGGCCCACTGGTATCCTGTTTCTTCTTCTTTTTTCAGACTTTTAGATGTAATATGTATATGTATGGCTATGGAATGCCTAGGTGTGCCTAGGCTCTAGGTGGAGGGTCACCGCCTAGAGATCGCATAAACCTTTTGTAATCTTGATATATTTTGGTATTTAAAAAAAATAGAAAGAAAGAGGATTATTTGGCAACTGATTTGTTTACTTTGCTTTTTTTTTTCTCTCTTCCAGCATGACGCTGCCTGCCGTGTTATAGCCAGATTAAAGAAGGAAAGGGATGAGGCTAGAGCACTTTTGGCTCAAGCTGAAAGACAGATTCCTGCATCAGTTGCAGGAGCTGCTCCTGCAGCTGTTGTTTCCAATGGAAAAAGAGGTACCAGCTGTTTGATGTTCTCCATCTAAATTGATAGTTCAAGTTTTAGGTATCTCATAATTCATCTCTGTTTGATACAGCAATGGAAGATGAAATTGGCCCTGACGGGAAGAAGATTCGTCCTGGTATCAACCCTCTCATGATTGATGAACTTACAGAGTGTAATACCATGCTTTCAGCACAGCGTAAGAAAAGACAGGTATGTGTTGTGCTCCATATTCAGCATTAAAAGTTAAAATAAGATCTAAAAAATTTATTGTGGTAGCTGTACTTTATAAAAAAACTGAATTCTCTAGAGTTAGCTTGCTTCATGAGCTTGCCATGCATCTAGTTATTTTCACTGTAGATTACATAGTTCCATATCCTTTGACTGTAGTTTAAGCTTTAGTTGCATGTTGTTGAGTAAGTTACTACGGAGTAATTGCTTCTGTTTTCTCTCAGGTTCCTCCAACTCTGGCACCAATTGATGCACTCGAGAGATACACTCAAATCTCGAGCCATCCCCTTCATAAGACAAACAAACCGGGCATTTTGTCCATGGATGTTCATCCTTCAAAGGTTAGTTGTTACTATGTGTTGTTTGGACATTGTATATCTAGTTGCTGTAATGCCACATAAATTGATCTCTTAAATCTGGCGGTGATGCATTTTAATGATGGGCAAATTAGTGCCCACACATTTTAGTTATCTATCTGCATTTTATATGCTTCAAAATCTTTGTTTTAGCTGGCATGGTTAGCTTTAGTGGTTAAGGATGATTTGTGTCCGTTCATTTCAAGTGTAATTTGCCTCGATGTTATATATCTCTGCACAGGAAAACCAGTGAATTGTTCTTGATGCAAGAGCCTTCTCAGAAAATATTGAGTTCTACCAAATCATATTCACAAGTTTTCAGTTATCATTAATTCATCATGATTATTGATGTAGTTGTAGCTTTAATGGGAACCTTGTTTATTTCAACTGTAGTGAAGTTAAATTGATGTAGAATTTCATTCTATTTATTCAGTTACCTTGTTCTTGTCATGGATTTACAGGACATTGTTGCAACTGGGGGTATTGATACAAATGCAGTACTCTTTGATCGGTTATCTGGTCAAATCTTGTGCACGCTTACGGGTCACTCGAAGAAGGTATTTCCCCATGTGATTTTGAATTTTGTTCTATCTTCTATAATTTTCAGCAAGTTGTAACATTGCAAATTTCCATTACACAGATAACCACTTTGAAGTTTGTTCCACGGGATCAACTCTTTGTAACTGGATCAGCAGATAAGGCAATTTCCATTTACCATAGGTTTAAGTAACCACTGGAATAATAGGTCATAGTAATTAGATTACTGATTTATTTGCAAATGTTGCAGACTGTTCGCATTTGGCAAGAGAATGAGAATGGAAACTATAACTGCGTCCATACATTGAAAGACCATACTGCTGAGGTTAGTGTTCTGGCAGCCAGGATCCTATAACACTTGCATTCTTAATTCTACGTATTTTCCTATCTTTTGACGATTGGTTTGCGCAGACAGCTATTAATATGCTATGCATAGATATGTTTATATTCCTTTGAATTCAGATTTCATTCCTGTAATTTTGGTTTGGCAAATTTACTTTTATTACTTTGTATGTTTATAATAATCGAATCCTTTTTATCTAAGAATAAATAAATTATCAGAGGTGGAATTTATAATGTAAAATAAATATGCAAAATATTTCCGTTGGATGTCTGTAGTATGCTTCTATCAAAAAGTTATAAAATATCTTTTTTTTCTCCACCAAATATTCTGATTGTTGCACTCTTGAATGTTTTGGCTCATTTGTGTGTGCTGTTATTTACAGAAATGTGAAATGCTCCCTATCTTGTTCATTTTCCGTCCTTCTATAATATAGCAGTGCTTAGTGCCTACTGTTTTAACTATTAGTAGTCTTGTTATTAAAAAGCCTACTTTTTTTGTAATCTTTTAGGTTGAAGCTGTTACATTACATGCAACTCAGAAGTATTTTGTGAGTGCTTCCAAGGATAACTCGTGGTGCTTCTATGATATTTCAACAGGATCTTGCCTGACCCAGGTTACCTCCCTCACACACATGCACACATATTCTTACTACACATATGCATGCATACCAATGTGCATGATTATTTTTATCAGGTTGGCGAGGCTTCAGGACACGAGGGATATACATCTGCGGCTTTCCATCCAGATGGTCTTATCCTTGGAACAGGAACTACTGACGCTGTTGTTAAAATTTGGGATGTGAAGACTCAGGTATGATTTGTTACTATGATATTGCTTTATTAAATATTGTTTTTAGGTGATCATGCTCTTGAAACATGTTTGATAATAACATTTCTATTTGTAGTCCAATGTCGCAAAGTTTGAGGGGCATGTCGGACCAGTCACTGCTATGTCTTTCTCTGAAAATGGTTACTTCCTAGCGGTACGTAATTTAGATAAAAGCTATGTGCACAATGTTAAATTTATTTAGTTTCTAATATTTGCCATCACTTTGTAGACCGCTGCTCATGATGGTGTCAAGCTTTGGGATCTTCGGAAATTGAAAAATTTTAGGACCTTCTCTCCCTATGATTCGGACACGCCAACCAATACTGGTAAGTAATTTGGCTGTGAACAGCAAGAATGGAGCACATGCTTGCATTTGCATATGTACAATTAGAGCTGTCTGGAGGAGGATCATTTGATTTATGAAATCCACTATCGACGTGTTGCCTTGATACTGTATTGTTCTTTTGTTTGGATCTACTTCCTGTAAAATTTATTTGTTTTGTTGTTAACTGGATTTTTTTTGGTTTTTAAGAGTGAGTTTAACCATACGATGCATGGCCTTTTTTTTTTCCTGCAGTGGAATTTGATTTTAGCGGAAACTATCTTGCCATTGGTGGTTCAGATATAAGGTATGCTCTAGTAATTTGTAATTACCAGTATTTGGGAGTTCAAGAATTTCCTTGCAATGTTGTCGGGGATTCCTATTTGTAATCTAGACAGGGTATATAGACCTCCACTTTGCATGCTGGTTACTTGATCGTCTAGTGATCACTTCTCTGAGCACTTTTAGATGATTGCTGCACTGCATTTGTTTCAACTATCATGTTTCAAATTATTTGTTTAAACGGTATTACTTTCAAGGTTGTTGGTGTGTAGTATGATTTTGCTTATTCCACAAGAGATGTTTGAAATCCAAATGTTCCTTATGTCGATTAACAAAGCAACATGCATCATTGATTGGTTTGTCTGGCAGTTGTAAACTTGATAGACAATGCAAACCATTTTCTTGTATCTGCATCATAATATTTATGTTGCAGAAAAATATGAACTCCTTGGTCCATATACAACTCAACAAAACTTCCATTCATGTACTCAATATTTTATATACATAGCTTAAATCTTCTGCGTTACAGTAAGAATGATCCCTTTTAAATAGTGATGGTCACATTATATTGTAAAGCTGAAAGACTCTTGATTGTGTCTTAGGGTCTATCAAGTAGCTAATGTTAAGACCGAATGGAATGTTATCAAGACATTACCCGATCTATCAGGAACAGGTATGCCCCTCTTTTTGTCAGTCTCTTGGTCCCATTCCTTCTTAGTTCTTGGAGCACACATTGACATGGTGTTGTGAAATTTGTCCTTCCACAGGGAAAGTAACTTCCCTAAAGTTCGGAGCAGATGCTAAGTACATAGCCGTAGGTTCTATGGACCGCAATCTACGGATATTTGGCCTCCCTGGAGATGACCAAATGGAGGAATCGAACACAGCGGCCGAGTGATGGAAATTCATGGTACCTAATTTGTTTCGTCTGCTATCCTCCGCATTATATTCTGATGATGGATAGACTGAGAGTGCACATGGATACATCACCATCACAAGAGGGGGCAGGGTTCTGGCGGGGATTACTGGTTTGAGCTTCGGTCGGTGTAAACAAGCTTGTGACATTATTGTATTGTAGGCCTTACTAATTCTTCTGATGGAGATACAATTTGTTTTGATGAGTACGATGCTAAACAGCTAAAGTTATCTGCGCAGATTCTAGTGATTCAAAATGAATTATGCTTCTCAACTTCTTTATTGCATAGGTCAATGGAAGCAGTGTCAGACGTGCCCATGCGAGTGTCAGATTGGTGGTAGTGCAATTCATTTTGTTTCCGGGTTTCTTAGGTTGTGCGTGTTTATGGATCAGTGCCAAATTAGCCGCTGTCTTCCATTTGTGTATTTGCATACTTGGCCACTATCCAGAGACAATCCATGGCGTCATTCCGCTAGTGCATGTGCCTCTAGAAGGCTAGAAATACAGTTACTGCTAAGAAGAATATCGGCAGCAAAAAAAAAAAGAAAAGAAAAAACATTAGCTAACAGTTTCAATATTGTCCATAGGTAACCCTTTATATAGACTTTAAGGCGGATGGACACTTGGATTGAAGACTCCCTAAGACTAGCCACAATGTGATGAAACATCGTTGCTGAAATGAGAGAAATGGAGTCCAAGCACCGGTTCATGTCATTGCAGCGCCATATGCTCACTTCAAAAAGTTAGGCATCGGGTCACCTACGTGGCTACGTGCCTCGGTGTTGGCATTCCTGGGCATTGATAATTAAAGTTCGGAGTAGCAGGCATTAGAAGAAAAATAGAGGGAACATGGGGAAGTTGTTTTGGACAACGACACAATATTTAAAACATAATTTTAATTTTATATTTTTATAAAAAATATTTATTTAAAAATGATGTGTAAACTTTTATGACAATATATTTCAAGACAAATCTATTCATATGGTTTTCACATTTTCAAACTCAACCACTTAAAAATTATTTATGATTTATATTCCTAATATTTGATTAAAACTTTATCTAAAATGATTTTTTTTAAATATGGAGGGAGTACTGCGTAAGTAAAATGTTTCTGGCATCCAGTGACAAATTTTTTGAGCACCGACTACTAATATGCCCAAAGTACTTGCACCAATCATGCGAAGCTAGGTCTAAGTTCTAACCTTCGGCACCCCAGCCAGGATTTACAGCAGCTGAGAATAGAAATGGAGAAATGGGATGTAAGAGGATACAATTATTGCTAGTCTACTGCTTTGGTTTTTTAACATCTATTTTACTATGTATCTAAATATAAAATACGTCTAGATAATAAATTTTATGAAAAAAAAATCAAAACTTATAATTTAGACTAGAGAGTAAAAATAGAGAATAGAACTGGGCGATAGAAAAATGACTAAACATGCTCAGGAACACATCTGGTCTGGAACGGATGGAAGCAAGATACCTACTTGTAATTAGAATCGCATAATCAAAACAATCAAATGTCCACCTCACCAAATGAAAACCCAGTTAGAATCGTATGATCAAAACTCTATTTTTTTTTCATTTTCACATAGAGAGAACTCTCATCACTTAAGAGTTGGTAAGATGCTCAATACACAAAGAACTCATGGGCTAACCACAGTGCTGTTGAATTTACACGACGAAGCGTGATACTCATGGGCTACTCTATTTTGGAAAAAAAATAGAAGATAAAAATTTGTTGGAGACTATGTAGTACTACAATTTTGATTTAGATCATTTGTTCCCATCAGAGATAACATGTAAAAAATATAAATGTTGAATTTCAAATTATGAAACTTAAAACAAAATATTTGAGTCTTAAATGATTTTATAAATGAAAAAGTTGTCAATTAAAGTTGCAACTCTCTTCGAGCACTACAATTTTGATATAAAACTCGTTTCAATCAAATTAGTTTAGCAAAGTTATAATTGTACTGTGCTTTACCTATTTTTAAAGATGACCAAATTAAATTAGTATTGTGTCGTATAGATATTGTGATAGGAATTCATTTGTGATATACTCTCTCCATTACAAATTATAAGTTATTCCAAGAATCTTGGAGAGTCAAAGCATTTTTAAGTTTGACCAAAGATTATAAAGAGAAACAAAAAGATTTATGACATTAAGTATAAGATGAAAATATAACTAATAAATAATCTAATGATACTTAGTTGGTATCAAATATGTTATTATTATATTATATAAATTTGATCAAATTTTATAAATTTTGACTCTCTAAAATTCTTAAAACGACTTATAATTTAGGATGGAGGGAGTATATAGTTAACCATACAGTCAGTTTTAGACGGCTGAGCCTACAGACGCTGCCTTGATGTAAACAGTAGCATTCCGCCAGCTCCAGCCCCAGGCAAATTCAGGTCTGTTCACTCCTGTCTTTTTTTTCCCGTTCACCCCGCGTGCCGGCGTGCGCTCTCTCTGGAACTTGTATTTTCCACAATGAGGTGAGCGCACTCCTCTTATCCAACAGCTCAGTTCGTTCCGTGATTCGTGCAAGTTAAATAAAACACTGAAGCACGAATTTTAAAGCACTGGGCACAAATTTTAAAGCACTGGTGCACGAATCTTGAAGCAAAATAGACACTGAGAGATAAGGGGAGTGCGCCCACCCGTTGTGGTTTGCATTTACCGCTGTCTCTGTCATCGGCCGCCGCCGCCGCCGCCCACTCTAGCTGCCCAGCTCTCCGTCGGTCCCTTGGGCAGGCCTTCGCCGATCCCTTGGCAGTTGAAGAGCACCCAGGTAGCGCATGTCCTATTTGGTCTCCATGCGTACACGCATGTCCTTCACTGGTCCGCCCCTGTACATGTAGATGATGGATATTTTGTAAAAATCATTGTCATATTAACCCTCCTATATGTGTTGACGGACACATTGTTCTACGAAGTTGTTCTGATTAGCTGGGAGCTTACTTGTCAGCAATATGTCATATCATGTGTTTTCTGTTCAAGCTACTGTGGTCTAGAGTCATCATCAAATGGACACCGCTTTGCCTTTCTAGAGTTCAGTTCTGAGTTCTTGTACTGTATCTACAGATAACTTCTTGTACTGTATCTACAGATAACTGATGACCAGATATCATACCCAGGGATTTTCATTTTTTTTATTTTTATCTGTACAAAACGTCTCTTGCCTCCCTTAAAAAAAAGTCTCCTCTTTCCATTTTTTTTTCTTATAATTCTCTCAAAATAATATCGCTACTGCTCGGTGTGCCGATGTAGTGGGCCGAATTCGCAGGGAAGCAAGTCCTCAGGCCCAGCCCAAAATCCCTACTGAACCCTAGCTTCAGCTGGACTCCCCCCCCCCCCCCCCGAGCGGCCACCCCGGCGCCCGCACTGCACACCCACGGCTCCACGTACGAGTGACCGCGCCGGCGCGCCCCCCACGGCCCCACCCGAGCTCGCGACCATAGCCCTCCGTGTCCGGCGTGGCGGCTTTTCGCCTCCGCGGTCGGCCATCCCTCCTCCGCCCTCCCCACACGGCCGCCTGCGCCTGCGCCAGGCCGCCAGCTCCTATCACCTGGGGCTTCGCCATCCCCTGCCGCCTGCCGGCCAGGACTGCTGCGGGGTGCCGGCTGCCAGCTGCCACCAGCTCCAGACTCCAGCGGCCCGTGCTGCCTACTGCCTACCGCAGCACATCACAGCTCACGGTAACATCAATTTTAGCCCCTCCTTATCCTGATCCTGGATCCGCCACTGACTGGCTAACTCTGGCAAATTCGACATACCTCCTGAAGTAGAGGTCCTGTTGGCTCTGCCCAGAGTCATGTACTCCGTATTCAGTAAAGGCAGCAGGCCAAGTTAGGTTACTATTTGATCAGACAGTTGTTATATATCTGAAGAATAACATCTTTCCTTGAAAGTTAGAATAATATTTCTGTTTGAAGGTTTCTGCGAGTGATTGACTAATTGCTCTTTGCGCTTGTCATGTGGTATTTCTGTCTTATGGCCATTGTAGTAGATGATTTTTTATATATATTTTCCTGAAAGATGACTAGTTGAACTTGTTATTTTCAAATCTGATTTAGGGTGCGTTTGGTAGGGATCTAGATTCTCGTAGAAATGTTTTAGATTCAGATTCTTTCAATAAACGTTTCAAATGATGAATCAAAATTATTTCGTGAGATCGTTTGACTGGTAGGCTAGATTTGGATTCTCAAATAAATATTATTCTTGTAAAAAAAATTATAAATAAAAATATGCTTCAAAAAGGTTCAGAACTTTTGTGGACCAAAACCTTCAATACAATTTATTTTAACTTGTCCCATGTAAAAAAGATTAACTGAAAAAATATAGTTATTAAAGTATAGAGTGGAGGGGAGAAACGAATCAGGTGAAACTGAGTTTCTGGTGTTTCGCATTCCATGAAACGTTTCTTCCTTGAAACGGGTCAGTAGGGAGGCGTTTGGCTTGGATCTGGCCATTCATGTGAGAATCAGAAACGATTTTGTCATCCAAACGCACCCTTAGATAAGGTGCAAGTACTATTATTTCTTGACATCGGCTAACTCGATTGGATCAAATTGTAAATGGAAATACAGGGGAGGCAGCTTCAGAAAAATTTCATGTGAAACTTGCTTCTTTATAGAGCACACCATCTTTCTGTAACTCTGGGCATCTATCGGAGGACAGACCTTAATGGCACTTAGTGGGATTTCATTTTTAGCTACTGCTTCATTGACTTATGTTGCACTGTTTGATGGAAGCTCCTGTTCTAATGCAGACATACGTTGAATGATGGCAACTCTGAAAGATGCAGCAGTAAGGAAGCCTGTACTGGCAACGATCCGTCTTATCGTCCCAGCTGGTGCAGCCCGTCCTGCACCTCCAGTTGGCCCAGCACTTGGTTTCTATCGGCTCAATTTGATGGCTTTCTGCAAGGATTTCAATGCCAGGACCCAGAAATACAAGGCAGACACTCCAATGCAAGTCACCTTAACTGCCTACAAGGATAGCACCTTCGAGTTTGTTGTCAAGTCGCCCTCAGTATCATGGTTCCTCAAGAAGGCGGCAGGAATAGAAACCGCCAGCAGTCGCCCAGGCCACAGCAATGTATCATCCCTCACTCTCCGCCACGTGTATGAGATTGCAAAGTTGAAGCAGGCTGACCCCTTCTGCAAGCACATGTCACTTGAGGCGCTGTGCAAGTCCATCATTGGCACAGCCAACTCCATGGGTATTGCGATTGTTAAAGATCTATGAGCAGCATGGCCAGCCTTTTAGTCGTGAAGAATTCTGTGACATTTGTGTGTTCCTAGTTTTTAGTTGGTGCTGGAGAGGGTAGAACTCTTCTGTCTCACAGAGCTTCTTGCCAGTGTCATGTCTTTCTAGGACTATGAAACTCTATTATGCAATTCCTGGCATAGCCTTCAGCTCAGCTTTTTTCTCTTCCTTTTGTGACTTAACCGATACTATATGTGGTTTTACTTTCATGCTTTATATTAAATAATAAATTATAGTTTCAGTGTCTTCCACTTCCACATGGATATGTTATACTTTGCAAATGATTAAAAAAATCATGATTGATGAGCTAATCAGGATTTTACAGAGTAGCGTGGAATGCAATATTTGTAGATAAGGAGCATGCAAGTCTTTATTACGATTAACCCGTGAGGCGGTGACGTTTCACATGTCATGGTCAAACGTACATATAGCTCGTGTTGCGCTTGCGCTATATCTTTTTTTAGGTGCTTTACTTGATTATCATGAAGCACTCAATGGAAAAGCAGACACCCGACAACTCAGTTGCCACTTTGTTCATGGCAAGAATTTTCTTAAAGCAAGACCTTGCTACTTCGCTAAATAGTTATGAGGCACATGTAATCAATCCATTTAAACTACTTGAGCACTTCCTGAACTTCTGGGAAAATGAGGACACTGGAAATTGGTAGTACTCACTGAAGTTCAGCACAACATATCAAATCCTGGTTGTGGGTTGATGCAAATGCAAACCACTCATATCAGCTAGAGGTGCAAACATTCATATACAATCAACTCAAGGCATCTAGGAGAAGCATTAAAAAGGGAATTATTGTTACAGTCATCAGTATGCTAAAAGCATAAAACTAACTGCCGAGTCCTATGATCTCTGTTGGGAAATGAACTGTAATAGAAAAAGAAAGAATTTTTAACCGCTGGTCTCTTCAAGAACAAGATATTGTAGTGCTATTGAATATTTAGCTTTTCTTGCTTTCTTTGATCCAGTTTCTGAACTGCCAATGTTCTGAAGTATGTAAGATCCTTTGCCGTCACCTATGAAAAGGCAATAAATTATGTTGTATAAACATGTTAACTCAAGTTATATCAAACCTACATTCACTCATAGACAAAACAATTGGAGGTAGCTCTATTAAATAAAAGAAAATGACACTTTTATTTTCGACAAGAAAAATTGCAATTTTATGAAGACGGTTTGACTGGTAGTTTTGACATATTCATTTGGGTATTTTAAGTTGAATACATAATACTATCTTCCAACATGAGTTATGTGTGAGTGCAAAATCTTGTACCGTATCAAGGACTTGAAAGGACCTTAATGTCGCCCAGCAGGATTAGAGGGGGGAAGGGGGAGGGGGGGGGGGGTGAATAGGCCTGTTTAAAATAAACTTGCAAACTTTCTGTCAGCACACGTCCGTCACTGCCGGGGTGCCCGGCACTGCTGGCCTCCAGGACAGAACTGAGCACAATTCAAAATGTATAACTAGAATGGAAATTGTGCTTGAATGAAAACCTTTCTAGAGGTGTAGGGAACCTCTAGCACCACTTGAAAGTGGTAGGAGCTGCACCACCAAGTAGATCGGGACCAAACCCTAGAAATCGCCTTGAGGACAAATGCAAGCAACACAAATAATACAAACACAAGTGACACAAGATTTATCCCGTGGTTCAGCGTCGCCACCAAGGCTGGTCTAAGTCCACGTTGTTGAGGTTCGCCACACAATGCTTAGGCTCACCACACAAGGCTAGCCTTTCCCTCGTTCTCAAATCAAGAGAGTGAACTCTTGAAGTGAGGGGTGATTTTTTAGCTGCAATGAGATGGTTACAAACCTCCCGGGGCTGCCACACAAGTTGGCAAGCTCCACGGGCGACGCTCTAGCCGGCTAGGAGCAAGCTCCAAGAGTAACGAATGCAATCCACCGGCTTGAACGCGAACCAAGTGCTCTAGGCGTTGAAGAACAGTTTGGGATACTCTCTAATGGAGTTTGGAGGCTTAATCTCTCAAAAAATTGGATAGGAATCAAAGAGAGAAGCTTGAGGGGCTCCAATGGAGTTAGAGAGAAGGAGAGAGCTTTCTGTTTGAGCACTGAGAAGGGAATGGTCGAGATGACCGTTGGAGGCAGCAGGAAGGGGAAATAAATACCCTCTGCTGTCCAACGGACATTTTAAGTCTTGGCACTACTGGACTCAGGCCCGGCACTGCCGGACAGGTCCGACACTGCTGCCCTACAGCCCGGCACTATTGGACTCCCAGCACTGCTGCTCAAGGGAACAACACCGCTATGCTGCCCAAAAAATGCTCCGAATGAAAAACTGTTTTGTAGGGAGTCTGGGCAAGGTATGAGAGGATGTTTGGTGGAATTTGAGCACTTGGTTGCACATTTAAGCATGCACATTGCATCCCCATTTGTAGTACGACCTTTCCTAAACTCAAATTCAAAACATCAAATAATTTAAATGTTTTTGAGTTGGTCACCGCATCCTTTGATAATTTGGGGCTGCACCATTGAATGTATTATCCTCATTCTTATAATACCTTGAACATGTGTTTGCAATCATCATTATCTCATCTCTTTGAACAAACACACCTTAGAGCTTGTGACTTGAATCTTCCAACACATATGAGTTCAGCCCATGGCTTCAAGTCACTACCACTAATAAATTGATCCTCAACATAATATGACTCCTAATAGCTTGATTAGTACTTCGACTCAATGCAAGTACTCTCTTCTTCACCTTAGCCATAGTACCTCGGTCTCCTTGACCTTCACTTTTGCTTAGTACCTCGAAGTCCTTTCCTTGCTATCTTCACCCTATCAAGCCATACTCAAGTCACATCATATTAAGCACCGATTGAAAACCATTTCTACAATATTGTGATCCTTGCTTGAATATCTTGTAGATATGAGTGTTGAGATCAATCAAGCTTTGATATATGAGACTCCACATCAATATGGTCAAGCCAATTCACAATTACTTAGACCCTCCTTATTTTGGCTTGACACTCCTATCACTCACTTCAATCTCTATCTTCAAACTTCTAGCTTGATCATATTAATGCAAAGTGATTCTCCAAATCTTTGTCCATACAAGCAAACTAAAGTAGAGACCATATTATATCCAATATACATTGTCTCCTTTGTCATTTGACCTTTGCTTGGTGTTTTCTCACTAATGCACTATTGATTCATTATTCAATCCTTGATCAACACTAGTCCACTATCCAACTCTTCTTGTGCATGTAAAGCAATCCAATATAGAGACCAATCCATAACTATCAACTCATGTATCATTTGCCATTTGCCAAACATGCTTGCTTTCACATGATACAATGCTATCCCACAGTATAGAAGCCATTTCATTGATTCCATTTGCATTGTTGTCTTTTGCTTGAACTAGATTATTCCCATGATCTTCCAATACAACAATACACAATTTGACCTTCATTTCAACATTGTGTGGAATACCATCAAGTTCGCTTTTCTTGTTTAACCTTTCATATACTTAGCAAACTTGTTAGACCTTTAATTGTGTTGTCACTCAATTCACCAAAACTCACTAAAGGGCTAGATGCACTTTCAATCTCCCCCTTTTTGGGGATTGATGACAACACAATTAAAGCTTACAAGAGATTGATAAATGATAAGATTTTGGATCCTATGATATAGTGAGCTCCCATTAAATGTGTGCATTGAAGGGAATTCAAATTTGGCCTCAAATGCCAAATGCACATATTTAAGAAGTGTGAGAACTCTCTTATATCATAGCATTTGTGGGGTGAAAGGTGTCATCAAGATAAACGTGATGCTCATGACAGTTATACAAATAAGAGATAATAGATACTGAAATTACACTAGGCGGCACTGCTGCTCTGAGAGCGGCACTGCCGCACGTATGACAGTCAACACAACTATCCTTGCACACACAACATATTTTTCCCTTTTACATATCAATCTTTTTTTATACCCCCTTACACTTTTAATATTTCTCCCCCTTTGGCATTAATCTCCAAAAAGGATCTCTCTACCAAAGGAAGAAATTATGGTAGACAAGGGCAAGAGGTAGGTAGAAGTTTTAGCAGATAGGTTTTTACTTTTATGTTTTCTACCAAACAAAGTATGCAAAAAAATTAAGTCAAGATTCTTGAGAAGATTGCATATTTGGCTCACACCTCACTTAGATGACAGTTTTAACATAAGACAAACTCATGCTATCACCACAAGAGGTATCAACCAAATATCTAACTCATTCTTTAATCGTCACCACAAGAACAAACTTATGGTGTGGCTCAAAGTATTGCATACACATGCACACACTAGCATGTAAGGGCCTAGATGCACAAAGGTAGTACAAGAGTTCATGGAGTGATATACCTTTGTTCTAAGCCTCATAATCTCCATCATGATGATTATTTTGAATTTAGTGCTTTGATGGGCTTGGCACTTGCTTAAGCAAACATATCTCAATTGTGCCCATATATCTTTATCATCATCTTGAAGGAAACATCACAAGCTTGTGCTTGATTTCAGTTGAAAGTCCATTGCTAGCTCTTGTTGTCATTTTGAGATACCAATTGAAGACATATTTCTTGATATACCAAATTTAAAGATTGTCCATCAATATCAATTGAAATATAATCTTCATAGTATGCCACCAATTGAAGGAATCTTCATAAGTTGATGCCAATTGGAATGGATGCTTGTATCTCATAATGTCACATAGATATCACCTAGTAAATGCTTACAAAGACAAGACATGGCATTAAATTGCACAAGCTAGAGTTTCACAACTAGTGACCATTTTGGATGTGGAAGACATATAGATCACTAATTGCAAAACCTCATAACATAGACTAACTTCCCCCTTTTTGATAGTGCATACATATATATGTGGAAGATAAGAACATATGCACTTTTGGTCATTTAAGTCCAAACAAAGGAATTTAAGCTATATTATGGAGAGTAGCTACTTGAGAGATGATATTGCAATCCAAATGAACATGAGAGATAGCTTTAGCAATTTGGATTGAGTTAGTTATGTAGCATACTGTCGGGTACGAAGGTAAGGGGTACCCTAAACCCTTCGATAAATTAACGCTAAACATAGCAACCATTTTTAAGGCAAGGATCAGCCTACTGATTCGGTAAGACGCGGCCCATCGATCGAGGGCCCCCGCTACACCGACTGCGGAAACCAGCCACTCACCCGGCTCTACCTCGACGACGGACGAGGGGTCGGACGAACGACCCCCCCGGCTTCACCTCGACGACGGACGAGGGGTCGGACGAACGACCCCCCGGCTCTACCTCGACGACGGACGAGGGGTCGGACGAACGACCCCCCGGCTTCACCTCGACGACGGACGAGGGGTCGGACGAACGACCCCCCGACCTCACCTCGACGACGGACGAGGGGCCGGACGAACGACCCCCCGGCCTCACCTCGACGACGGACGAGGGGTCGGACGAACGAGCCCCCGGCCTCTACCTCGATGTCGACCCCCTCAACCCGTCGACGCCTTGACCTTTCAGGCACCGTCGGCGGACGAGGGCTCGAGCAACCCAACCACTCCGTCATGGGTAAAAGTAAACCCACCTGACGACATGGGCGCCTGCGTCCACTGTCAAATCCGCCAACTCCCCGTCCAGTCCCCGACTCCCGTCGACTGTGCCGCCACTGCCGCCACTACGCAAGTACGGACTTCTACAGTACCCCTCGGAAAGTGAATAGTGCGACCCTCGACGACGGCTTCGGGAACGTGACAGAGTCATACGGGGCTCGACCCCCCACCTCGACCGAGGGCTCGACCCCCTCCTCTTCAACAACTCCGGTACGGAAGACGTCCCATCCGCCCCATCCCGCTTCGGCCATGGGACTCGTGCCCGCCTGCGAATACTGTACTGCGACGACTTCTACTGATGCCACGACCGGGGACGCCTGAAGGACGGGAAGACCACGCCGCCACAGCGCTCGATGTCTCTTCGCCAACACTGTGCCGTGGATGCGCCGCCCATACTTCTACTATTAGGACCCTGTACCCTCGAGTCTCCCCCTTGATCTATAAAAGGGGGACGCCGAGGTAGATGATAAAGGAGGGCCCTTTCGAGACTTCTCTTTCCAGGCTTCTCTGTCGGGACTTCTTCTTTTTCCCGATTTCAAGAGGAGATCGGAGTCTCTCTCGGTCGGTTCCCCCTCTCATCTAGGACTCTGATCCGACTTTGGTTCTCAGGGACCCTAGACCACGCCATACACACACACCACGCCGCTCGATCGACCCCTTGGGTGGCTGACTCCGTGTAACACTGCTTGTACCCCCCCTGTACGAGCACGCTTTGGGTGCGAGATAATACAAGTCATCCTCCCCCGCTGGACGTAGGGCCTTCTTTGCCCGAACCAGGATAAATCTTGTGTCCATCTTGCATCACGTCTGAGAGAGGGAGCACGCGATATACAAATTTACTCGTTGGTGGTCTTGACCCCCGGGTCATAACACTGACAGTTGGCGCGCCAGGTAGGGGGATTCGCGTGCCGATCAACTCCGAACTACTCTCTCAGATGGATTCCACCATCCCACCGTTCCCGTTCAACACCGTCATCTGGTTTGGCAGTCTAGGGTTCGTTCCTACGGACCAGGGCGACTTCATAGTCTTCCCCTCCGCCCGTGGCCTAGACGTCAGCAGTTCCGCTGCACCGGAGCCAGCTAGGATCAGACGACGGCCCCTCCGCTTGCGACTCTGGCCTGCGATCAGGAGGAGGCGCGAGCGACTTCGACGCGCTCGCCGTCGTGCGAGCTCTGGGGTGCCGGATACCGTTCCCTCGGTCCCAGCTGGCGACACGGCCCCCTCTCCTAGGGGTCCGCTTGACCCACGCTTGTGGGCCGAGGGCAGGCGTCTCCCCGAGTGGGACTTTGACTCTTCTGCGTCATCATCCCCGGAGGCTCCCGTGGCTTCTCCGACACCTACGACCCCATCACCACCGCGCGACCCGTTCCCATATGGGCTCCGCAACAGCGCCGGGCTCTACTCTGCCTTCGCAGGGCAGCGAGTACATACCTACGACGAGTCCCCATGGACGCCGTCATGGGCGACGATCGATCCCGTCACTACCCCTTCACTGGGCGAGCCAGAGCTGCCCCGTACGTGGGGAACGTTACGGCGGCGCCTGGAGGAGGAGGAAACAGGCAGGCTCTTCCCCCACTTCTACCACGCCGACTTCGACTCGGACTCTCCCGACGAGAGTTACGACTCCACTCGGGAGTGCTTCCATCTCGACGAGCAAACCGTCCTTCAGGACGACGTCGACGACACTGCGGACACCGAAGAAGGGAGGGGGGCCAACGCCACGCCACCTCGAGACGCCATCCCCCCAAATCCCGATAGAGCCGATCCACCCCCCGACGTCCAGATTACGCAGGTCCGAGAGCTCCTCGGCAAGCTCGAGGAAGAGCGCCTGCGTCTTCAGCAGCTTGAACATGCCCTCGAGCGGGATCAAGGGCGTCCTCAGGGTGGAGGAGCTCGCGAGCGGGCCCGGGAGGTCCACCGGCAGATCGTCGAGGAAGGTAACGTTGAACCCCGAGTCTTCAACCGCGCCAGCCAGAATGTTGTAGCAGCCGCGATGCTGCTCCGCGACATGCCGGCGCCATCGACCCCCCAGGCACAATGTATTAGGGAAGAAATCCAGGGGCTACTCCAAACTGCGGCCGTCCAGCAGGCGGAGAGCTCGGCCTCGAGGCGTCGAGGGGCTGCCTCTGAGCGGCAAGCAGTGCCCCCTCGACAAAATCGGGAGGCCTCTGTCCACCAGAACAAGGCGCCCCAGGGCCGGGTCGAGCCACGACCGGTTCGGGAACGCCTCGTCGACGACCTCCCCCCTCGAGTGAACAATCGACGTCGATGCGGCGATGCCGAGGCTCGAGGCTACAGCGCTCACCGAGGCGGGCGCTACGACAGTGACGAAGACCGATGTCGGTCTCCGGAGCCACCGGGGCCTCGAGTCTTCGGAAGAACTATCCGACGGGCCTCCCTGCCCGTGCGTTTCCGTCCACCCACCAGCCTGATCAAATACAACGGCGAAACCAAGCCAGAGCTCTGGCTTGCCGACTTCAGGCTGGCATGCCAGCTGGGTGGAGCCAAAGATGACCTCGTCATCATCCGGCAACTCCCGCTGTTCCTCTCCGACACCGCTCGAAGGTGGCTCGAGGAGCTACCCCCGGACTTGATCCAGGACTGGTCCGACCTGGTTCGGATCTTCGAGGGCAACTTCAAGGGCACCTACGAGCGGCCGGGCAACTCCTGGGACCTTCGCAGCTGCAAGCAGAAACCAGGAGAGACCCTCCGCGCCTTCACCCGCCAATTCTCGAAGCAACGTACCGCACTGACTCACATTTCCGACCACGAGGTCATCACGGCGTTCATCGCCGGGACGACCTGCAAAGAGTTGGTGCGGGAGCTGGGGCGAAACATCCCCAAGACCGCCAACGAGCTCATGGACGTCATCGCCAACTACGCGGCTGGCGAGGAGGCCGTTGGCGCATTCTTCCAGACTCCCCCAGCGAAGGAGGAGGGCAACGCGGACGAACCGGGGGCTCGGACGATGGGCCCAAGAGAAACAAGGGGCCCAGGAGGAACAACGACGGCAACGGCGGCCAGAAGAAGAAGAAGAAGAAGAACCAACGGGGCCGGCGCGTCGTCGAGCAGGACGACGACCCCGACGACCTTGTCGCTGCAATGGACAAGCGGAAGCCTCGAGGGCCCCCTCCCGACGGGGGCGTCTTCGACAAGATGCTGAAAGAGCCTTGCCCCTACCATATGGGGCCGGCCAACCACCGCCTCGAGGATTGCCGCATGCTTCGAAGGCACTTCGTCCCTCCTGGTCCCAGGAGAGACGACGGCAAGGAAGACCCGCCCTGTGACGTCCAAGTCAGGGGCGATGTTCAAAAGGGAGGCTTCCCGAGATCCATGACTGCTACATGATCTACGGGGGACCCTCGACCCGCCTCACCACGCGCCAACGCAAGAGGGAGCGTCGAGAGGTCTTTTCCGTTCGGGCCCAGGCCCCACGGTACCTCGACTGGTCCCACACACCGATCACCTTCGATCAGGACGACCACCCCGAGCACATCCCCAACGCAGGGGTTTACCCGCTCGTCGTCGACCCGATCATCCTCAACACCCGCCTCAGCAAGGTGCTCATGGACGGGGGAGCAGCCTCAACATCATCTACGCCGAGACCCTCGACCTACTGGGGATCCCGAGGACCATGCTCCTGCCCAGCGCGGGGGGGTTCCATGGAATCGTCCCAGGGAAGAAGGCACTCCCGATCAGCCGCGTCAAGCTACCGGTCTGTTTCGGCGTCCCCTCGAACTTCCGAAAGGAAGAGCTGACCTTCGAGGTGGTCGCGTGGCGAGGCACCTACCACGCCATCATCGGTAGACCGGGGTACGCCAAGTTCATGGCGGTCCCGAACTATACCTACCTCAAGCTCAAGATGCCGGGGCCCTCGGGAGTCATCACCGTCGACACCTCCTACGAGCACGCATACGACTGCGACGTCGAGTGCGTGGAAAAAGCCGAAGCCCGTGAGGATTCTGCTATCCTCGCGGCCCTCGACGACTTGTCCAGAGAGATCCCCGACCCCAAGCGCCACGCTGGCAACTTCAAGCCGGCGGAAGACACGAAGACCATCCCGCTCGACCCCGGCCTCAAGGACGGGAAGGTGCTGACGATCAGTGCCACCCTCGAGCCCAAATAGGAAGCCGTGCTCGTCGACTTTCTCCGAGCGAACGCCGACGTGTTCGCGTGGAGTCCCTCGGACATGCCGGGCATCCCGAGGGAAGTCGCCGAGCACTCCTTGGACATCCGAACCGGGTCCAAACCGGTGAAGCAACGCCTGCGCCGCTTCGACGAGGAGAAGCGCAGGATCATCGGGGAGGAGGTCGACAAGCTCTTGAAGGCCGGATTCATCAAGGAGGTACATCACCCCGAGTGGTTAGCTAATCCCGTGCTTGTAAAGAAAAAGAATGGGAAGGATAGGATGTGTGTAGACTACACTAGTTTGAATAAAGCATGTCCTAAGGTTCCTTTTCCTTTACCTCGCATTGACCAAATAGTAGATTCCACTTCGGGATGTGAAACCCTTTGCTTCCTTGATGCGTATTCCGGCTACCACCAAGTAAAGATGAAGGAGTCCGATCAGCTCGCGACCTCCTTCATCACTCCTTTCGGCATGTTTTGCTACCTCACCATGCCCTTCGGCTTACGGAATGCCAGGGCCACCTACCAGCGATGCATGCTCCACGTCTTCGGGAAACACCTAGGGCCGACCGTCGAGGCCTACGTCGATGACATCGTGGTCAAGTCCAGAACCATCGGAAACCTAGTCGGAGACCTCGAGATTGCGTTTGGGTGCCTCAGGGCTAACCACATAAAACTAAATCCGGAGAAGTGTGTCTTCGGGGTCCCTCGAGGCATGCTCCTAGGGTACATAGTTTCCCAACGCGGCATCGAGGCCAATCCCGAAAAGGTGACCGCCATCACGAGGATGGGCCCGATCAAAGACCTCAAGAGCGTGCAAAAGGTTACAGGGTGCCTCGCCGCCCTCAGTCGCTTCATCTCGAAGCTCGGAGAAAAGGCCCTGCCCCTTTATCGACTCCTGAAGAAGACGGAACACTTTGCGTGGACCGCCGAAGCTGAGGAATCCCTCTTGAGGCTCAAGGCCTTGCTCACCTCGCCCCCGGTCTTGGTCCCCCCGAGCCCGGCCGAGCCCCTCCTGCTTTATGTCGCGACAACTACGCAGGTAGTCAGCGCGGTCATAGTAGTCGAGAGGGAGGAAAAAGGACACGCCCTGCCGGTTCAAAGGCCTGTCTATTTCGTGAGCGAGGTCCTTTCCGAAACCAAGACAAGGTATCCCCACATCCAGAAGCTACTATACGCGGTCGTCCTCACTCGGCGGAAGCTCAAACACTATTTCCTGGGCCATCCGGTCACTGTGGTTTCATCTTTCCCCCTCAGAGAGATAATCCAGAACCGGGAGGCATCGGGAAGGATCGCCAAGTGGTCCGCCGAGCTCATGGGGGAGACCCTCTCCTACGCCCCTCGGAAGGCTATCAAGTCTCAGGTACTGGCAGATTTCGTCGCCGAATGGACCGACACCCAACTACCCCCGGCGCAGGTGCAGAGCGAGCTCTGGGCCATGTACTTCGATGGATCACTGATGAAGGCGGGAGCAGGGCAGGATTGCTATTCGTATCACCCTCAGGGGTCCATATGCGATATGTCATCCGCCTCCACTTCCCCGCCTCCAACAACGTCGCGAGTACGAGGCCCTCGTCAACGGCCTGCGCATCGCCATCGAGCTCGGGGTCCGACGCCTCGACGTGCGAGGGGACTCTCAGTTGGTGATCGACCAAGTGATGAAAGACTCGAGCTACCACGATCCTAAGATGGAAGCCTACTGCAAGGAGGTTCGAAGGCTCGAGGACAAGTTCTATGGCCTCGAGCTCAACCACGTAGCCCGTCGGTACAACGAGGCTGCCGACGAGCTGGCCAAAATTGCGTCTACTCGAGGGACGGTCCCCCCCGACATCTTCTTGAGGGATCTGCACACACCGTCCGTCGACCTAGGCTCGGGGGCTCCCGCCCTCGAGCAAGGGGTCGGCCCACCCCCTCGACCGATCCCCCCTCGGGCGGGGGAGAGGTCATGGAGATCGACGGGACCGTCGCAGTGCCAACCCCTCCGACGGATTGGCGCGCGCCTTACCTCGAGTACCTGACGCGAGGCGAACTCCCGGAAGACCGCACGGAAGCTCGTCGAGTAGCTCGACGTGCCAAAACCTACGTCTTGTACGGGGACAGCCGCGAGCTATATCGACGCAGCCCGTCGGGTGTACTCCAACGCTGCCTCACCCTCGAGGAGGGGAGGGCACTGCTGAGGGACCTACACTCGGGGGCTTGCGGCCACCACGCGGCGCCGAGAACCCTGGTAGGAAGTGCCTTTCGACAGGGCTTCTACTGGCCCACGGCAGTCAACGACGCCACCAAACTCGTCCGATCCTGCCGGGGATGCCAATTCTACGCCAGGCAGACTCACCTACCCGCCCAAGCTCTTCAGATGATACCCATAACTTGGCCGTTCGCAGTATGGGGGCTCGACATGGTCGGTCCCCTGAAAAGAACCAAGGGTGGGCACACTCACCTTCTCGTGGCTGTCGACAAGTTCTCGAAGTGGATCGAGGCTCGGCCCATCGCCAACATCCAGTCTCGGCAAGCCGTGCTATTCTTCACCGACATCATCCACCGCTTCGGGGTCCCCAACGTCATCATTACCGACAATGGCACGCAGTTCACCGGCCAAAAGTTCCTGGACTTCTGTGACGATCACCACATCAGGGTGAATTGGTCTGCAGTTGCCCACCCTCGAACTAACGGTCAGGTTGAGCGTGCCAACGGCATGGTTTTGCAGGGCCTCAAGCCAAGGATCTTCGACCGGCTGAACAGACATGGAAAGAGATGGGTCGAAGAGCTGCCCGCTGTGCTATGGAGTCTCCGAACGACACCGAGTCGAGCTACGGGGTTCTCCCCGTTCTTCTTGGTCTATGGGTCCGAGGCCGTCCTCCCCACCGACCTCGAGTACGGGTCCCCTCGACTGAGAGCTTACAGCGAGCAGGCCAACACAGTAGCCCGAGAGGACTCCCTCGACCAGCTCGAGGAAGCTCGTGACATGGCCCTGTTCAAGTCGGCCCGGTTACCAGCAGACGCTACGACGCTACCACGACAAGAACGTGCGCAAAAGGGACCTCAACGTCGGCGACCTCGTTCTGCGCCGTCGACAGAGCAGCAAGGGGCGTCACAAGCTGACACCACCTTGGGAGGGACCCTTCATCGTGGCAGAGGTGCTGAAGCCCGGCACTTACAAACTGAAGAACGAGAAGGGAGAGCTCTTCACCAACGCGTGGAACATCGAACAGCTACGTCGCTTCTATCCCTGAGGCCCCAGGGCCTTGTACATTTCCGCATTTATGTACAAATTCTCGAATGAATAAAATGTTCTCGAAACACATTTCACGTTCGTTCGTAGCCCGAAGGTAGCCTCGACTTTGCCTGGACAAAGTCGAGCTCCCCTCGGGGGCTGGCAGGGGGGGGCACCCCCCTCCTAGGTCTCCGAAAAACTTAAACGTTTTCTCTCGAAACTCGACCCCTCTCGTTTCTTCGTCTCGGGCACGCTTCGTAACTAGGTAAAGGTGCCTCGAACCCCCTAAGGGTCGAGGGTGTCGTCGAGTCAGGGACTCACCTACGCCCCAGGGCTACGGTATCCCTACTCGCCACCCCCTTCCCGGGATAAGAGCGTGCGTCGAATACTTAAGTTCACGAGCGTCGACTCAGGCAAAGAAAAGCAGGGAGAGCCTGAGAAGTAGAAGTAACGAGGCAACCCATCCGCAGCACTAAGGTAGCCTCGACTTTGCCTCAGCAAAGTCGAGCCTCCCTCGGGGGCTAACAGGGGGGGCACCCCCCCTCCTAGGTCTCCGAAAAACTCGAACGTTTTTTCGAAACTCGACTCTCCCTCTCGTTCTTTCCCTCTAGTACGCTTCTGAACTAAGTAAAAACGCCTCGAGTTCCCTAGGGGTCGAGGGTGCCGCCGAGTCAGGGACTCACCTACGCCCCGGGGCTACGGTATCCCTACTCGCCACCCCCCTTCCAAGGATAAGAGCGTGCGTCGAACACTTAGTTCATAGGCGTCGACTCAGGCAAAGAAAAGCAGGGAAAGCTCGAAATAATGAAATTAACTCTGTGCACATCGACCAAAACGTATTATATACAAAAAGCCCTCGGGGGCTTGGCATTGTATCGGTACAGAGGCCTAACTATTACATGGACCTTTTTGTCCAGATATGGCTCGCAGGCCCGCGACCACCCGTCGACATCTCCCAACGACTACTCATCCGCCGAGGGGATCACGTCGGGCTCGAAGAGTTTCGCCAGCTGGCCTCCGGGCACCTCCGCGTGGTCCATCAGCTCCTGACACCTCGCGTCGTTCTGCTCCTCGGTCAGATCCGGGTCGGTGGCGAACCCGTCGACAACGAGGTTGAGATCCACGTCGTAGAAGGAGTTGACGACCGCGAGGGCCCGCTTCACCCCCACATGCAGGGCGGCTCGGACGTTCTCCGTCACCCCCCGCGTCATGGCGTAGAAGCGGCGCAGCAGGGATTCCCCCCGAGTGTCCCCCTCGAGCTCCGGCTCCGGCTTGACCGAGAGGTCATCGCAGAAGGTGTTGATGGCGGCCGAGAGCGACGCGTTGAGGTTCACCTCGGTGCTCAGCAGGCCCTGAAGATTGTCCAGGTCCTTTTGGGCGCGGGCGTTCTCCTCCGCAAGCTCTGCCGAAACAAGCACATAACGATCAAAACCCGAAAGCAGAAAAAGGGTCGAGGCAGGACAGACCCCGCAAACACCCGAAACACTCACCTTGGGCCTGCACATCCAAGGCGGAGTAGGCCTGCTCGGCCTCCTCGAGCTGATGGCGGACGGTTCAAAATCAGAGGACTGGTCCCTGACTTGGGCCTCGAGACCCTCGATGGTCTTGTATGCCTCCCCGAGGGCCTCCTTCTGCTTCATCGCCACCATGCCCAACGAGGTCGCGCGGGTCCGAGCCTTCTCCTCAGAGGCGGCCAGAGCGTCGCGCTCGCGGGAGAGGGCGTCGAGGTCTCCCCTCAGCCAGGCGGCCTCCTCCGTGGCCTTGCGCTGGGCCTCGACGGCGGCATCCCGCTCCTGCCCAACGGCGATGGTCGACCGAAGGGCATCATCGAGCTTCGCCTGCGCCGACGACAAGGCCTCCCGGGCTTCCTTCTGGACAGCCTCGTAGCCGGCCCTTGCGTAGGCGACCCTCGACTCGGCATCCTTCTGGACAGTCGCCGCCTCCGCCTTCGCACGAGTGGCCTCATCCCTCGCCTTCTCCAGAGAGGCGTGGGGGTCGAGAGCTGCCCCTGTACCCGGAGAATGTACTGGGACTTCTCGTACGACCTCACCCGCAGCGACTGACAAGGATCGAGACGGAGATCGTCAGCAAATGGCAACCAGGCAGTTCAAAGTACAATCTAAGGTACCTCCATTCCCTCGCGTATATCCCGGCGGCGACCTCCGCAGTGCGACGTACCGAGCGTTCAAACAACGCCCGATACTCCTCGACGTTCTCCCACCGTCGGAGCTCGGATTGATCGTCGAGCATGAGGAAGACCCGCTCGGGGTCTCGAGGGTCCGCCACCTCGAGAACCTCCTGGCCCCAGGCTGCGCTGCGGGCAGCGATCCTCTCCTCCATCGGCCCGGTGACTCCAATGCGCAGGTCCCCCCCTCCTTGGTAATCGGAGAGGGGCGAGGCTTCCTCCTCGGCGCCACCTCGCGAGGACGTCGACGGCCCTGCGCGATGATGGACTCCGAAAGGTTAATACCCAGCAGAGCGAATCCACTGCGTCTCAAGCAAATCGAAGTGCGACATACCTTTGGACAGCGGCCCCCCAACCTCGAGGGGAGGCCGAGCCACCTCCGGCTCCGCCCGAGGAGCCGAGACGACGGCCAGATCCGCCGGGTCCACCAACTCGGCCACCATCTCGTCCACTTGGGCGGGGGTGGACTCCATCAGCATCCCGCCCTGAGCCGGCGCGGACGGTCCCTCGACGCGCTCGACCTGGAGTCGAGCCTCCAGCGCCGCCAGACCCTCGGGCCAGCGCCCCGGCGCCGGGTGAGCCGGGGCCTCCCGCTCGTTCGCAGGAGCCTGGGCCTCGACCACCTCCACCTCCTGGGCCCCGCCGCTGTCGGTAGGAGCTCCAACCCCCCGGGGCGCCGGACGCGACCCCCTTCGACGCCGCGCGTAGGCTCAGCGACCGTCGCTTCGACGGTACCACCGCCGGCGGGTCCGCCTCCTCCACCGTTTGGGTAGGCGCCGAGGCCCCCTGTGCCTCCCCCCGCGCCGCCACCTCCGGGGTCGTGGCTGCCGGTGCCGCCTCAGGGGCGACCGTCGAAGGGGGCGGGGCTGCCGGACCAACCTCGACGGTAGCTTGCACCACAGCCCCCGTCTTTAGCTTCTTAGCAGGGGAGGGGAGCGCAACCCCCAGCCGGCGCTTCGACCTGAAAAAGGAGCACATGCGCGATAATAAGCACGAGTCTTCACCGACGAAAAAAGGAAAAACGCACAACAACTACGAACTCGACTTACCCTCTCGGAGCCCGACGCTTCGGCTCGGCGCTCGCCAGGCTGGTCGAGCTCTGGGATGCCACTGCCTGGGAGGCGGGGGTCGAGGCGGCACTCGCCACCTTCTCCTGGGCAGGGGCCGGCGGCGCCACCGTCGGCTTCTTGCTGGCCCCCACCCGCGCCGACGGGTCCGATGCCCGCGCGCTCGACGCGGTGGGCTTCGGGGGCTCGCTCGATCGACTCTTCGACGGCGACGCCGCCCTCGCCCTCTTGCCGGTCTCCGCCTGCGCCGGCGAGCCCGGCACCCGGGCGGTCGACGCAGCGGGCGTCGGGGGCTCGCTCGATCGACCCCCCGACGAGGGCCGCGGCGTCTGCGACCGCGTCCGCCGCGGCGCGACTTCTTGCGAGGCCACGGGGCGCTCCGCCCGTGGCCCAACTTCAACAGGAGGGGCCGACTTCGAGGTCGACCCCCCCTCCCCACCGGTAGCAGCGGCCGCCTGCTCAGGCGCCGTCTCCTCGCCCTCCTCCTCCTTGTCTTCCTCATCCTCCTCCTCGTCCTCCTCCTCCGAGGGCGACAGCTCCTCATCGAGGCCCAACCGCCTCTGTTGGGCCCGACGCTGCTTCCTCTGCTCTTTCTCTAGAGACTTCTTGGTCTTCCTCTCCTTCTTCTTGTCCTTGTCGGCCTTCTGCTTCTCCGCGCGGAGGCGGTTCGCATCCCTCGTGGCCCGGTCCTCCGGCACCGGCGGAAGCGAGCGCTTGTAGGACACATTCCCCTGCGGGACGCAAGGTGGTCAGAGAACAAGCAGAAAGGACGGAAGGGGCGGGCGCGAGGACTTAAAGTAAAAGGAGGGATCTTACCAGCTCGTAGAAGCCCTCGTCCGGCTTCATGGGGACCTTCGCGACATCCTTGAGGGCGAACCCCCCCCCCCCGCGAAAAAAGCGGCGGACCCGGCTGGCCACGCGGTCTGGGGTCAACTCCTCCTCGACGAAGCGGCACCCCGACAAATCGACCCCCGGACCCATCTCGTCGAGACGGAGGGGTCGAGCCATCAGCGGCAGAACCCCCCGTCGGTGGAACGCTGATGCAGCGATCTCCGCGGTAAGGCCCTTCTCCTTCAGACGCCTGAGCGCGTCCAGCAAGCCCTTGAGGTGTTTTTGCTTGTCCGTCGGAACGCCGTACCTCCAGCGCTCGGGCTCGGCGTTGAGTGTCCTCCGGTGTACGCCGGGAGCAGACCGTCGTCGTTCCTCAGGTAGAACCATCCTGAATGCCACCCGGAATGGCTCGAGGATGGGTTCGCAGAGAGCCAGAGCTCAGGCCGCCTGGCGTAGATGCTGCAGCCTCCGGCCCTGACCTCCCGACGGACGCCCTTGCTGACCGAGGTGGTGAAGAGGTTGGCCTTGAAGATGTGGAGCCACAGATCCAATGGGGCTCGACCCCCAGATAGCCCTCGCACACCGCGGCGAAGACCGCCGCCTGGCTGACGCCGTTAGGAGTGAGGTGCTGGAGCTCCACTTCGTAGTGGTGGAGGAGCGCGCGCAGGAAGCGGCTGGGTGGAACCCCCAGTCCCGCCCGGTGGAAGGCCTCGAGCGACACCACGTACCCCTCCGGCGGGTTGGGCTCGGCGTGGTCCGGCGGCGGAGCTATCCACTCCGGCCTCTCCGTCGAGGTGACGGGCCGGAGAAGCCCGCTCTCCACTAACCCCTCCAGATACGACTGACGGACCGAGGAACGAGGCCAGGCGCTGGCGCCGAAGAGCTGGAAAGTGGCCATGGGAACGGTGGGTCGCTCGAGTTTGGAGGCGGAAGGTACGTTCCCTATCTTTCTCTTTCTCTCTCACTCGCGCAAATTTCCTGCTCGCGGGACGCCTAAGGCAGAGGCGGAGAGAAGAAGGCGAGGAAGACGAAGGCAAGGAGCCGGGGAAGGCAAGTGCGCGTAAAGGGCACCGGATGCCTCGCCCTCACTATTTATACGCGGAAGGCCAACGGACGGATCCGGCACAGGCAAGAGTCTCCGCATTTAATTCGCCTGTACTTCCTTCCTCGTATTACCTCCGGGATAAGGCGTAACGTCCATCATCGGGTTCCGCGCCGCACTCCCGCTGTAACCGCACTGTTGCGCCGAACTGACACCGCCTAAAAAGGCGCGCGGACGGAAACGTCGCCTTCGAGGGTAAGGAATCTTGAGGCAGCAAGAGCTGGCCCTCGAAAGAGGGTTCGACAGCTACCCTCGAGTGCCCGAGGCCAGAAATGACCTCGGGTTAGGACCTCGGTCCGCCCCCAAAATCTCGAGGGGACAATGGCCGGCCTACGAACGGGCCCGATAGCCCCCCTCGAGTACTCGAGGCCTGATAAGGGCCTCGGGTCGTCAACTGCAGATCATACATGGCCTCGAAGGGATAAAGGCTGGCCCGTCCGGGGGTTCGACAGCCTCCCTCGAGAGCTCCGACACAGGTATGTCCCCAAGTTCAATACAACAACCACCTGCTTTTCCCCTCGGCGGTCCACAAGGTCGGACTCCTCCTCCTGAGGATAGCGTCGGATGACGAACCATCCGTCAAATCTTGAGGGAGCGAAGGCTGGCCCTTACATAGGGTTCGACAGCCGCCCTCGAGTACCTGAGGTCAGGAAGGACCCATGGTTATCGGACTCCGGTCCACCCCCAAATCTTGAGGGAGCGAAGGCTGGCTCCACGAACGGAGTTCGACAGCCGCCCTCGAGTACACGAGTCAGGGATGTCCCCGGAGGCTCGAGAACGAACTCTCGAGACTCCCTGGGACATATCCGAGGCATACCTAGGAACACCTAAGGATCCCTACGCTGGGAGGCATCGAGCCACCAACTCCTATCGAACGGGGTTGGCACCTTGGTGGTCCATATGGTCGTGCTTAGCGAGCCGTACGGCTTGCTTAACAATGAGAACGCCTCCGGGCCGCTAGTCGATCCCTATCGAACGGGGTCAAGTTCTCACTCGGATTTTTTACCCGTACAGGGCACCATTTCTAATGGACTCATGCCCGAGAACAGCTCACCGAAGACTTCGAGCTCGTCATCCTAACGAGGATAGCTCGATGCTCTTCACCCCACGATCCGAGCGAAAGGATCCGCGGGAAGGACGCTATGAGGTAGTGAAGGCCTAGCCATTCGAGGGCTCGAGGGCCCGACTACGCACGGCACCCCTCGACGAAAGAGGGTCGAAAACTCGTAACCTGGCAGACAGAGTCGACCTCTCGGGCGGGGCGCTCTGACTCCAGTGGTGCTCAAGGGAGCGAAGGCTGGCCCTCGGCAGGGTTCGACAGCCGCCCTCGAACACTTCTCTTTGCAGGAAAAGGAACGGGATCGACCCCTCGACAGGGTGCCGCATCTCCAGGTATCCTTTAAAGACCCCACTACATAACGTATTTTAGCCCCCAGAGGAGTTCTAAATCACTCCACTGGGGCCTCGGGGGCTACCACCGCGGGGTGCGCTCGCACGCACCCCCCGGAGAATCGGATTTCTCGCTAACCCTGCAGGCCGAGGATAAAACCTCCGGACAATTCTTGCTCCCCCCGAGAAACACGTATCATAGCCCCCAGAGAAGTTCTAAATCACTCCTCTGGGGCCTCAGGGGCTACTGTCGGGTACGAAGGTAAGGGGTACCCTAAACCCTTCGATAAATTAACGCTAAACATAGCAACCATTTTTAAGGCAAGGATCAGCCTACTGTTCGGTAAGACGCGGCCCATCGATCGAGGGCCCCCGCTACACCGACTGCGGAAACCAGCCACTCGCCCGGCTCTACCTCGACGACGGACGAGGGGTCGGACGAACGACCCCCCGGCCTCACCTCGACGACGGACGAGGGGTCGGACGAACGACCCCCCGGCCTCACCTCGACGACGGACGAGGGGTCGGACGAACGAGCCCCCGGCCTCTACCTCGACGTCGACCCCCTCAACCCGTCGACGCCTCGACCTTCCAGGCACCGTCGGTGGACGAGGGCTCGAGTAACCCAACCACTCCGTCATGGGTAAAAGTAAACCCACCTGACGACATGGGCGCCTGCGTCCACTGTCAAATCCGCCAACTCCCCGTCCAGTCCCGACTCCCGTCGACTGTGCCGCCACTGCCGCCACTACGCAAGTACGGACTTCTACAGTACCCTCGGAAAGTGAATAGTGCGACCCTCGACGACGGCTTCGGGAACGTGACAGAGTCATACGGGGCTCGACCCCCCCTCGACCGAGGGCTCGACCCCCTCCTCTTCAACAACTCCAGTACGGAAGACGTCCCATCCGCCCCGTCCCGCTTCGGCCATGGGACTCGTGCCCGCCTGCGAATACTGTACTGCGACGACTTCTACTGATGCCACGACCGGGGACGCCTGAAGGACGGGAAGACCACGCCGCCACAGCGCTCGATGTCTCTTCGCCAACACTGTGCCGTGGATGCGCCGCCCATACTTCTACTATTAGGACCCTGTACCCTCGAGTCTCCCCCTTGATCTATAAAAGGGGGACGCCGAGGTAGATGATGAGGGGGGGGGCCTTTCGAGACTTCTCTTTCCAGGCTTCTCTGTCGGGACTTCTTCTTTTTCCCGATTTCAAGAGGAGATCGGAGTCTCTCTCGGTCGGCTCCCCCCTCATCTAGGACTCTGATCCGACTTTGGTTCTCAGGGACCCTAGACCACGCCATACACACACACCACGCCGCTCGATCGACCCCTCGGGTGGCCGACTCCGTGTAACACTGCTTGTACCCCCCCTGTACGAGCACGCTTTGGGTGCGAGATAATACAAGTCATCCTCCCCCGCTGGACGTAGGGCCTTCTTTGCCCGAACCAGGATAAATCTTGTGTCCATCTTGCATCACGTCTGAGAGAGGGAGCACGCGATATACAAATTTACTCGTTGGTGGTCTTGACCCCCGGGTCATAACACCGACATCTGTCTAAACTCAAAGTGCGGTACATGATAACACAACTAAAAGTTCAACAATACATGCTGTTATTCATGGATAAAACATAGAACTACTGAGTGCAACAAGGCCACTTTCCCTTCCTCATCGCATCGGGATTCTCCTCCATCGCTGCCTTCGCACGGCGGGCGCGCTCAACCTTCTTGTCCCTCTCCTCCATGTAGGCTGCACCTCTTCTTTGTTCCTCCTCTTTCTTGTACTCCTTCTCAGCTGCCTCCTCTTTTAGTATCTTCTCATAGGCCACTCGACGCTCCGCGTCCCAGTCCTTCATACCTTGCAGAAGACGTTTGTCGGACTCCTTGATCTCAGTGTCAATCCACTGCTCAAAGTCACAGAGCGGTGGAGGGGTCTGTAAATCATTCAGAAGTTAGGCACACAAAATAAAATCATTATTTAATATGATATAAATCGATTTCCGTATAAGAGTAGATTCTCACCATTAAGTTAGTACGACGCTGAGCAAGTGTAGGCTGAAAAGCATAATTTGAACACATCCAATACCTTTGCCTATAGGTTTCATGATCCTCAGAAATCTCTACCTTGCAAGGATCACCGCAAAAGCACATTGGAACCGGAACACCGCTGGGCAGAGGCTTTGGATCGAATGCGATGTCGGTCAACGGGCCCTTCCTACAAATGAAAAAAAATCGTTCTAGTAACCGAAACAAATAGAACAGAAAATAAACCTAACAGAGAATACCTTGCTTTAGTAGTTTTCCCACGCCTTGACATCTTATGGTCGCAAACTGCAAATAACAAATCAATAATCGTCCCAAACCCTAAGTCAAAATCTAACTAGGGTTTCAAAATACACCTAATATAGACCGAATTAATGCGTAAAAAATGAGGAGGGGAAGAAGGATACCTTGGTCTCGAAGATCGGTGGATCAAATCCAAGTTTCTTAGGTCCAAAATGTCGATTCAAAGAGGTTAGGTGGGTGGAGGAGAGGAAAAACCCGAGAGCAAGGAAGAACAAATGGATGAAACCTCGGGTGGGTGGGAAAGCTGGCTGGAATTAAGGAATATAGCTCGGAGCCGTGGGGCGTGGCGCCGAGCTCGGCGCCGTGGGGCACGGCGCCGAGGTAACACAGCTGCCACGCTGGCTGCGGGCTCAAAGCTCGGCGCCGTGGGGCACGGCGCCGAGCTGTGTTACCTCGGCGCCGTGCCCCACGGCGCCGAGCCCCTAGGTCCATTTCTGCAATTAGTTCCTCCAGGGGTCCAAACGTGAAAAAAATTAAAAAAAGGGCTAGATTGTAAAAATTTGGGGTGGAAAGGTCCCAAACCCAGGCTACTAGCGAACTATTATAAGGGGCTAGATACCCTCTTTGTCTTGGTCTCTTGGCAGATTTGGAAAGAGAGAAATGCAAGGTCCTTTCGCGACGCCTCGGTCACGATAGTGAAATTGCTCCAACTCATCAAGCTAGAGGTAGACAGATGGATTGAGGTAGGCGCCACTGGGCTTGCGGCTCTCGCCAGAGGATAGCTTAGCCTTAGTGCTCCAGAAGTTGTAATTATTTCAATCATGTAGTCAGTTTCTTTGTAGCCGGCTCACCTGGCAAGATGTTGTACTTGAACTGTTTCTCTTCTTAATGAAAATGATACGCAAACCTCCTGCGTATTCGAGAAAAAAAACTATTATAATATTTGGGGGTGGGGGGAGGAAAGATTACATTTGGAACATTTCACATAATAATACAGTGCATAAATTGTGTGGAGATTAGCGAACTGGGCCTAACTCAGTTGGTTAGGTTTCTTTTAGTGGAACCTGTATATTCCATCTCGAGATGTGCCGACACAATTTTGTGCTCATTATGTAGAGACTAGAAGATTTTTTTTTCTTCTAAAAATAGGGTGCTGGCTATTGCTGCAGGTCACACAAGAGCTAGCAGGGCTGAATAGGCAAAAAAAAAAAGTACACAAATAGTATATTGTAGATTACAGATTTGTAGCTACATGCATGCTGTTACACTATGACATCCAGAACGGCGAAAGTACATTCAGATAGACAACTCATCTAGCAAATGAGGAAATATCTTATTATGTATCAATTTTGATGGAGCACAGAGTATGTTTTTCTTGGCCTCACGGCCTCACCTCGCATGATACAAGCTTGCTGGGTTCATCGGAAGGATCTCACCTTCCTGTGTTGGGTATCCACTAGCATTATCTTCTAGTATTTCTAGGTGGGAAGACGGTGTCCCACCTAGAAGGCTTTGATTCTCCATCTCTGCTTCAAGCTGTGCCCAAGGATGCAGCGATGACAGCTTCCTCAATCTGCCAAGCTCGTCGGCTATCTCTTTCATGGATGGCCTATTGCTGCCGCACATGTCTAGGCATTGCTTGGCTAGCTCTGCAAGCCCTCTGATCAATTCAGAGCTCTCATGGCCCTTTATGTGGCTTGGCAAGACAGCGTCAAGATTGTTCTCCTTCATAGCTACAAGGAAAATCGACGACAGGCTTCTCTGTGTCTCAGGCCCGTCTAGTTTCAATGGCACCTGCCCAGTGAGGACCTCTAGAAGAATAACCCCGAAACTGTAAACATCGCTTTTATCCGTGAGTTGGCATGTCTGCATGTATTCAGGGTCTAGATAGACACAGGTTCCTTGAACCATTGTAACATACTGATCTTCGTCGGATGGGGCTAGTACAGAAGCTCCAAAGTCTGACACTTTTGCCATGTAGTTGTCGTCAAGAAGGATGTTGGCGGTCTTCACATCGCCGTGGATGATCGGGGGAGAAGCGTACGAGTGCAAGAAGTGAAGCCCGTCGGCTGCTTCATGAACAATCCTTAGTAGAGTGCTGAAAGAAATCTGCAGTGCTTGGTTCTTGGCATGGATAAGGTCAAACAGCGTTCCATTTGGGATGAATTCATACACTAGCATCGGAACCTCCACCTCAAGGCAGCATCCCACGAGTTTGACAATGTTCTTATGATTGATCTGGGAGAGTATCAGCATTTCCTGACCAAACTCTTTCTTCTGCCTTTCGTCGATCAGCGCACATCGCTTGATCACAATAGGCATGTTGTCCTTAACCACCCCTTTGTAGACTGTTCCATGGCCTCCCTTTCCAATTATTCTACTCTTATCGTAGTTGTTTGTGGCTTGTATAAGTTCAGCTTCCGTAAATACCTTGAAAGCAAGACCTTTCTCTGACTTCATCCTCTCAAAGAGAATCATGCCTCCATGTTCGCGGAAATGCTCTCGCTTGACTTTGGTGAATTTTCTCTTTTGAAGGATCATGTATCCAACGAAGGAGAAAATCATGAGAAGGGAAAATCCGGTTGTAACTCCTGCACACAATAGCATTAGACAAAATCATTTGTCACCTTTCATGATATATTATTTATTCAGGACAGAGGGAGAGTAACCATACCTATTATTATGTGGGTATTAGGATCACATGTTTTGTTTTTCTCTGAAAACTTCCTTCCTAGCTGACAAGAACAAGAATATCCTGGTACGGTGTTGTGGCAAATGCCGCCCGAAGGGCATGGGCTGTCATCACATTCATTAACATCTGCACGCGGTAAGGCCGCCGGCCGGTGAGCAAAGAAGTTGACTAGATATATGTCAGGAAATACTCCTAGATGAAAGAAGGCTATATCTGAAATCAAGTTTTGAATGTATAATCAGTACGTAGTACGTACCTTGGCATCCATGTAGAAGATAAGGGTTGCCTTGATACCCTTTGCTGCAACTGCAGGTGTACCCTGGTCCGTTGGTGGAGTTGACGCAGTCGCTGTTGCTGCTAAGGCACGCATAGGTGCCCGTCTCGTTCCGTCTGGCGTCCTCACATGACACCGGCACCGTCCCATTCCTCATCGCCCAGTCAAGCACCATGGGCGCGCGCCCGGCATCGGTGTCGTTGAGCCTGGTCGTGCTAATGTACGCGGTGCTGAAGTTGAACGCGGTCGCCTCCATGAGCACGGCGTAGCTGCACCTGGCGCCGAAGCGCGAAACAAGGCTCGTGTTGAAACGGCTGTCGAAGTTGACGTTGTAGTAGTCCATGTCCCTGGGTACGCTGGTCTGACAGCACCCCATGCCGGAGCAGAAGCCGTCCGTCAGATCCGACAGGTCGCCACACGTCGAGACGCAGCCGCTCTGGTAGCACGTCCTGCTCACGTCGTAGATGTACGCCAGGGTGCTGCAGCCGATGATGGTGAACTTGTTGTGGACGTCCGAGAAGCGGTACGAGGTGTTGGTCGCGTTGAAGCCCCAGGTGTTGTTCTCCATGAGACCCGACGAGGGGTTGTAGCAGTATGAGGAGATGTTGTTGAGCACCCGGATCGTGCTGTTCGTTAGGGAGATGTCAAGCAGCTCAAAACCACCCATGATGAACGGCTTGGATACGCCGCCATCTTGGACTTCTTTGCAGCTCACGTCGAAGTCGCTTCCGAGTGAGCAGTTCGCGCCGACGCCGAATGGGTACTGTATCTCAACGTTGCCACACTGTCTTGGGCAATGAGGAGGAGGGGACTGGGAGCCGCAACTGTAACTGCAACTGTGGGGCCGTTCTTATGTGCCAGCAGGAGCAATAGCAGGCAAAGGCCAAGCTGCAGAATCCGCACTTCCATTGGCTTTCCTGCACTGTATGGATAACGAGAAACCATGAAATGGATTGTCAACACTTATTAGCTCAATTAATCAGTGGGCACCTCATGCTTTACATATAATTTGTGTAGTTATATAGTCCCTCCCGTCCCTTTTTAACAGTGGAAATAACTTTGATTATATTTATATAAAAATATTAATATTTATGATACATAATTAATATCATTTGATATATAGTTATTACAAATTAATTTGAAGATACAAATATTTCTAATATTTTATATAAATCTAGTCAAATTACCAGCACACAAACCAACAACGATAAATATTTAGGGATCGAAGGAGTACTCTTAGAATATGCTCTCTGTTTCCAGTTTTGTTCCAAGTTAAACTTGTTTAGGTTTAAACAAATTTATATAAAATATATATTTTCATCTACTATATCCATTAAATCAAGATTTGACTTATTTGATGTTGTAGACATTTATCATTTTTTCTCTACACTTAATTAAAATTAGAAAGAGTTTAGTTTATGAAAAATCAAAACAACTTACAATTTGGAACGGAGTATATAAACGCAAGCAAACTAAAAACGTTATGAAGACATATTTTCATACACGCAGCCTGTCATACATCTGACCACATAATTTTTGCAGCAAATATATATATATATATACACACACACACACACACGAGTATCCCTCTCCTAGTATATATCCTTTGTCTAACATCTATAAATTATCAAGAATGCACATAAATGAACTAAGGGCCTACCTGGTTAGCTTTCAAAATTTGCCAAGTTCAAGATTTGACAACCAAAAGTTGGGCATTCAAAAGTAATTTGTCGCAAATTTGGCAAGCCAAATGTGAGGTATTGGAAAAAATTTGTCAAGAATCCAAATAATAAAGCCAAAAAAAAACTTGATTTGCCTAAATTTTGGCAATCAACCAATCAGACTCTGAGACGCAAAAGGGACTGGCAAATTGAGTAAATTGACCTGAACTAGAACAAGGAGCTTCATTTTTGGGTTGAATATAATAGAGTAGACGTACCTTTGGGTATTTTAGTTGAGACTTGAGAGGTCTGTCGTCCTCCCGGGGACGATGAGGGCACTGAAGCTTTTGAGATTGCTAGCTTAAGCAGTGTTTGTTCTAACAAAATTAAAGCAAATCTCTGTTTATATACCTACGGATCGAGCAGTATCTACAGGAAAGACCGAGTCTTACACGAACGAACGCGCATGATGATAGCAACCCAGTAGTTTTCTTCATAACAATGCCTGCAAATCATTTCCTTAACTACAGCGGCACGGCACAGGAAGGAAATCAACAGACACGCGTGCCAGGTGCACGGTCACATACTCACGTGCATGCTGATGGATTCCTCATTCCAGGACATATATACTTGGACATAGTACTCGTACTTGGCCAATGACAGGCATATATACACATGTTAGCATATATAATTAGCATCTTCATTATTGGCACGTCCCAGAACACAAGAAAATATTGTATTCTGGCCGTTATTAGACCGTTTTTAGGTACGTGTTTAAGACTTTACGGTCGTTTAATTTGTCCCCACACATAGAAGAATTATAGGAAGGAAAAGAAGCAGCACATGGCTGTTTCTATATAGTAACAAAAGAGGGGAGCACATGGTTCTTGACCAAATATTATATTAGTTGTCACGATCATATTCAGATTGATGATGATCAACTGGTGCTAAAAAAATATTGTGTAACAAATTCCAGGTCGATGGCTGGCTGTAAGCCTGTAATTTGGCACGTGCTTCACGCGTATGGCACTGGCACGTTCCGTAGACAGCGCGCGCGCTGCCGCTGCGCTTCTTGCGCTCGCCCGCTCTGCCGCGATGACAGCGCCCCAACTCCCAAGGCCTCATCACTCATCACTCGCTCTGCCGGCGGTCTAACACCTGTTACCGTTGTCGGGCGCCGCCGCCATTCGCCCCTAGGCTATGGCTACGGTGGCAACTTAGGTGGCATTCAGTTCAGGGTAGGAGATACTCCCTCGGTCCCAAGTTTGAATTAATTTGTTGAAAATACGTAACATTTGGATCTCCAAATAAATTTATTAAAAAATTAGATTTAAAGATATTTCCAATGATATCGATTATATGCTATAAATATTAATATTTTTAAATATATATTTAATCGAATATGTTTTTTCGAGAAATGAAAACGGCATTCTTTCTGGAACGAAGGGAGTAGAATGGGACACTAGGGGAGCGATTGCGACCCTGTATCTGACCAACCCAACTGACCCATGCCTGGATTTGTACTAACTTATCCCAAGTGCTGCAACACAGCTTTACGTCCTTGTACTAACTGATCCTAGCCCAAGTGAGCGTGTATTTGTGACCCATCAGGTAGCCGGGCTGAGAGACCAACCGCTACTGAAAATCGTCCACGTGCGCTGCGAGGAGCCGTGCGTGCGTCGCGGGGAGCCGTGCTCCAGGGAAACGAAGGTTTTGATCGTTTCGAGAGGACCAGACCGAGAAGGCGTTTTTTGGTTCTGGAAAGCCAGGCTCGCTAGTGGGCCAGGATGACAAACATGACAAGTTACACCCCACGAGCACAACCGGGCTACTGGGCCGCCCTCGCAAACGCACCCTAGGACAATCCTCTCTTTTTTTGAATTGAAAGAGGAAATGAAAGATATACAAAGTAGATACGTGCGCTTAGGCTCATTGATAAACTTAGACTAGTTAGATACGTGCACACTATCCTCTGGTGTGCCATGCTCGTTTTGTCGCGTCCATGTAACTTTGACTATTTTTTAATTTTAAATACAAAGAGACATAAATGTTTGGGTTTTTTTAAACCACGCCATTACAATTTTATAACTTTGGAGAAACATCATTACAATTCGTCTATTTAGAGAACTACCATTATAATTTCATCTCTCATTCATCCATACCATTTTATACGTATCTCACATATATGGGTCCACTGTTAGTCGTATACATACATGAATAGGCTACAGGCCTACCGTGCAGCGGCCAACGCAGGAAGCGGGTCAAGCGGCGTCGTTCGCCCGCGGCCTTCCTCGGCGCCGATCTCGAATGCTGTCTCCCCGGCCCACCGAGCTCTCTCATGGTGGCGGCGCTTGGACATCGATCGAGGACTGGAGCAACATGCTGCTGTCCAAGTGTCCAGCGACACCGGCCATGGGCGTTGTGCTCTGAGCAACCGCGGCTGCCAACGCTGCCGCAGCCGAGGAAGAACATGAGCTCACCTTGGGCAAGCGCAGGCACACCAGCGGCCGTGCACGTCCCGAAGCTGTTTCTCGGAGCTCGTCATGGACACACCAACGACGTGTTTGAGCAGCAGCTCACCATCCTCGAGGCGTGCTACGTGGACGAGAGGCATGCGCTGTCAGCGGGTGATGCGGGCGAGCAGAGACGCGGAGGTAGCAAGCTCGGGCACACCATTTCTCCTAGTTTATCCACTCTAGGATTTTAGCGTGAGCGCCTCACTGCCAAATTTGCTAGTACTTGAAATCATCACATGATTTCTGTAAAGAATAGCACTGGAAAGTCAAGATGGGCACGCACAGTGAATTAAAAATTCAATTCACGGTGCAGGGCGTCTATGTTTAGTAGATATGCATGTGAATCAACTCTAGCATGCTGACAAATCGTCTATGAATAGATAAGTTTAGTAGATATGTCAAGTTCAGTAGATATGTATAGATAAGATTTTTTATACAGATAAGTTAAATAGATACGAATAGTAATCATCTCTATGTTCAGTAAGATCGATTGAGTAGTTTCATTCCATCTATGTTCTCATTTCATCTATGTTCGTAGCTGTATGTTCAGTAATCATCTGAATGCACGTAGCCTTGGCTGCCCTGATGTTCGTAGTTGTATGTTCGTAGTTGTATGTTCAGTAATCATCTGAATATATAGTTTCATTTCATGTATGTTCGTAGCTGTATGTTCTGCTTCATCTGCACTTTTTGTTTGGCACTCTCCTATCTCTGCTAGCCTGGTCAGCTGGCTCATCAGATACTATGCTGCATGTCTGCATCTTTTGTTTTTTTATGATGCTACATGCTTGTATCTGTATCATTGTGACTTCTTCTTGGTTTTCTCAACCACGCAGTCTGTAGGAGCTGGTCACCTGCTTGCTGTTCCTTCTGTTTGATGCTCTGTTTCCCTTAGGAAACAAAGTACGTACTTGTTCGTTTGCTTCTTTGTTTGCGCATACACCTATGTGCAATAAACTTGGTCAAAGACAGGTTTAACAAAGTTGTAGATACATCCCAGTAGCCATATTCAGTGTGATACCATATAGTGATACTAATTAAGTTAGCAGGTCTATTAGCATGTATGTCTGTTTTAGATCCTCACTTTGCTAATTTTAGTACTAGCACTTGCACCCAATGTCCAGGTGAGCAACACCTGCTCTCCTCTCCTCTCCCTCTTCCCTGCTCCAAGGTAGAAGAAGATCTTGAGCTCTCTACTCTCACACACACACTGGTTCTCTGCGTTGGCAGAGAAGTAGACTCTGAATGTTGTGGTAAAGAAGCTGCCTTTTCTCATTACATTGCATAGGATTATATACACAATACTTGTATCATCTATGGTACAATGCTATCTACTCCTTATACCTAGAGTACATGACTTCCATCAGCCCTTCCTACTCCTAGTACCAGCTTGGTACAAACTGATGTACTTCTAGCAACTAATGTACCTAGAACAGTAGCAAGGAATGGCCTAATGCCAACTCCTGTACCTTGATCAGCAGGGCTGACCGAGTGCAATCAAGTGAGAGTGATCAGCAGGAGTTTAAGTCTTACACTAGCTACACTGCTGCACTGCACTTGCACTGCATCTCTCCTGCTTCTCTGACCCGACCCATGTCTTTTTAAGCTATCTGATATTGAGACATTTATGTTGACTTCTGGAATAGTTTTGACTGTGGCTCGCTTGTTACTGCTGAACAACATAACAAATATCAATTTTCAATTATTCTAAGTAGTAACATTATGACAAACTATTGTTCTGCGGCCTCCCCTCTTTCATATATATATGTAGCTGACAAATCTCAATTACTGTCTATTGAATTACTATGTTCTCTTTCATACTGCAGAAAAATAAGGAAGCTAAAGGATACAGGAACAAAGTCCAAGATAGCACTACCGGTTCACAGGAGAATGAAGTGGCTACTAAAGCAGCTTAAGAAGTGATTAATGTTCTATGTTTAATGCTTCTGCCTAGTCATATGTGTCTTTTATCAAAATGGTTTTAATTTTGATGTGTAATCAGCACATGTTAGGCTCTTGTATCATATAGTTGATTCTTCCATTCACTTTATGATGAGATCTGTATGTGATTCTACCAAAATAATCAATGGATCTTGTATGTAAATTATATTGGGTTCTTTGTGTCTCAAATTGTTGTGATTGCATAAATACATTCTGCTATTTATGGAGACGTACCCCTAGCTGCATTAACTGGGTTCAATTCTTGATCCAAGTTAGCCAAACAACATTTTCATTTTAATTCTAGGAATTCAATTCTGGTTGCATCCAAACAATAATAATGGAAATGAATCAGTTTCCAGCTGATTCAATTCTACACAAATCAATTCCTAGAATTTGATTCAAAGAAAGTGATTCAATTCTAGGGAAACAAACGACCCCTAAATGTTTTATATATTCGAGAAAAAAGATACGTAGAGACTACTGCTCCCTCTATTCTAAATCATATGAACTCAATTCCCACAATGTCATTGGAAATTTTGCCTATTTCCTTATTGCCATCGAAATTTCCAAACTTTCTCCACTACCATCGGAATAAATTCACACTTCGCTCGATGTCATTTCCGGCAGCATCTGTTATGTTCCTACGGCAACTGACTGCGGAGGTACTCAGTGGCCGGCGACACCTCTTGTGCCAAGGTTGCGACACTTTAGTGCACTTGGTGAATCCGCTCGCCAGGACGGCACGAGCCTGTTGACGCCGTTTTTGGAACATGTCAATATAGATGAAGTATGATGATCGGCAAGGAGGTGATCGTTGTTTTTATCGGCATTAGGATACTAAATACAAGAAGTTGTCGATGATGAGAGGCGTTAAAAGGAGTAAGCTGTTTGCCGATAGGGAAGGTGCCGATGAAGGTATTACCAGTAAAGGAACGTACCTATGAGTACCGATGAATACAGGATGACGTAGATGATGTCAGCAGAAACTGCCGATGACATTGGAAGAAGGTTATGAATTGAAAGGATTCTATCGATGGAAGGTGTCATCATAAGGAAGATAGATATGGAAATTGGTGGATTTTGTGCCGGTATTTGTTATTTTAATATTTGTTTTTTATAGTTTGAATTCGACTCTTACACGAGTTGTTTATTTCCTTAAAAGTAGGAGTTCTGTTTAGGTATGAGTCGTGTCTATGTATAACTCATACCGGAGTATAAATATGTACCTAGGGTGTGTGTGAAAAGGATCCATTATTCAATACAATCAAACAAATCTATTATTTCCGTCCTACTTTTTCAGCATCTACTTTTTCGCATTAGCTATAGTTTATCTACGAGTTCTTACGACGCTTCGACGGGCTGCATCTGCAAGATCTCCGTCGTCTTCGCAAGTTCCGCGTTTTGATCAAGTTGAGCTTTGACGTCCGGGCGCATCGCTGTCGTCTCGTTCAAGTTTGTTCTAGTTATCGTCCTTGTTGATTAACTGGTCAAATCGACTGGCACACCTTTAGATATCGAGTTCGGGTATAAGCCCGAGGTGTTCACAAATCAGACGCTTTTTGTGTCAACACCTCTTTTGGCACACCCGGTGGGACCCTAGATACATCTCTTGATTACGATCATGGGTGATTCTACTGACGTCAATCTAAGGAACGTCATCGAAGTCTCCGAAGCAGATCTGAAAGATGATCAAAAGCAGGCTATGGAGGAGTACAAGCAGTTGTATCTGAAATCCTTGAGCCTAAACAGGAGTGGCGATGCAGTACAGAAGCAAGATCCGCCGTTGCCTCGGCAGGTCACTTTCGATGTCAATCCTGGTAAGTTACAAGACATGGTTAATACCGCGTTAAATGAGGCGTTGATTAACCACTCTACGATGTTGTCCAATACTGTGTATAACGCTGTCATGCAATCTTTCAAAGAAGGGCAACCACCTAAATATGTCGGTCCAGCGTATCATCAACCTGGGTCAGCATCTGCTACAATTTCATCGACGGTTCCAGCGCTTCAGCCTGTAAATCCTTTTGCCGATGAAGTTACACCGACAAGATCAAGCCCTGCAAGCGTCGTTCGGCTAAACACCGATCTAGCGGCGTCAGCAGCATCAGGATAGGTGGTCCCGAACCGGTCGGCTCCCGCTAACTGGTGGGGGTATGGTATGCCTCCAAATTCGTCTACCGACGTCAAGTTGATTCAAGACAATGCGGCGGGGAAGGCGCCTGTGGAATTGGCGACATCGGCACAACCGATGAGCCCGACGATGCATCATGTTGTGTCTGCTCCAAACATGCAGTTGCCGCCGGGGAGTTTTTAGATGGTCATACCCAAGATGTCTTGCGGGCAACCATCAGCAAATGCGTTGCCGATGCAACAGGATAGGACAGTTATAAACTATCCTATGATGATGGCGAACCCTCCAACGGGGATGTTAGTGCATCAAGGGGGCCCATTCGTTGACTATTCCAGGATACAGGAACAACAGGCGTCGGGCAGTTGCCAACTATCGGCAGGTCACATGCCGATAACCCACAACCCTGTGTGGACCGGTCCAATTCAACAACAGGTGGTGCAATCTGGGTACCAGATAATAGGGGCACAACAATACCCTTACCCGGCCATCGTTCAGAATGAGACATCAGTGTATCGGTCAACGGTGTCCCAATACACCCCAGTTGGTTCCCAAGGATATACATTGGCAAGTCAGCCGATACATAATATTCATCAAGGTGGTGTTACGCCTGCGCCAATTGGGCCAGCTTACCCACTACAGAGGCAAGAGGGGGTGTATCAACCAGTCCAGCCGATAAATGTCCAGCCTGCGCATCGGCAGGATCAAGATACATACTGGGCCGATAAGATCACCGAAGTGATGAAAGAACAGTTCGGCATCAAGCCTAAGGTTAATACATATTCTTATCGGACGCCATATCCTCCGATGTACGACTTGATTCCTCTTCCGAATCGGTACAAGGTGCCAGATTTCACGAAATTTTCTGGCCAAGATGATATGTCGACAATGGAGCATATCAACCGCTTCATTATCCAATGTGGAGAGGCAGCTACAAGAGATGAACTAAGGGTGAGACTGTTTCCATCATCCTTGTCTGGATCGACATTTACGTGGTTCATCTCGCTTCCTCCAAACTCTGTAATTACCTGGGCCAATCTAAAGAAGCAGTTTCACAGATACTTCTTTTCTGGCGTGCATGAAAAGAGAATTACCGATTTAGTCAAGCTGAAGCAACGTAATGACGAATCGGTGGAGGGCTTCGTGCAAAGGCTTCAGGACGTGAAGAACAAGTGCTATAGCCTGGTGCTTGATGATCGACAGTTGACAGATTTGGCCTTCCAAGGATTACTGCCGCACTTCAAAGACAGGTATGCATCTCAAGAATTCGAAAGCCTGAGTCATCTCGTGCAGAGAGTCGCCGATCAAGAGATCAAAACTTTCGAACCTAGGAAGACCTAGAACAAGAAAGTATCCTTCGTTGAAGAAGAAGAAGATTTTGAGTCAGATGAAGGAACCGATGTCGGCGTCGCAGAGTGGGTAAAAGACAAGAAGCCGATATCTTGTCCATTCGGTCAGAAGGAGGCTGAGAGGTTCACTTTTGACACTACTAAAGCCGATAGGATATTTGATCTCCTGCTTCAAGAAGGGCGAATTAAGTTGACGTCTAATCAAGTAATTCCATCGGCTGAAGAGCTCAAAAGAATGAGGTGTTGCAAATGGCATGATGCGACCTCACACACCACCAATGATTGCAAGGTCTTTAGACAGCAGTTGCAGTCAGAGATCGGGGCTGGACGAATCAAATTTGACAATTCTAAAACACAGAAGCCAATGAAGATCGACCAGCACCCGTTCCCAAACAATATGGTGGAATCTAGCAGAAAGGTTAAAGTCCTGACGTCGGAAGCCGCCAAGAAGAATACATCGGTAGACCCTGAGCATCAGATAGATGTGCGTGATGTGAAGGGGAAGAAGCATGCCGATGATAAACGAGCCAAACGGGTGGCTGACGAGAGTAACGACATCGGGAGATCTCGGGGATACGGCGTCGTGATCACGCAGAGGCAACCACGACAAGAATATCGACGTTCTCAAGAGGAGCAATATCGGCAATAGGAGGAAGAAAGGAACCAGGAATGGCGGCGACATAAGGATCATTAGAATTGCCCTTTCTTCATTCATTGTTCGGAAGAAGGCATCAAGCTGCTTACTGCTGATAATTGTCCTGAATGCAATGGATACTATCCCGCTGACCGGTCAGAAAAAAGGTCCCGCTTTGAAAGCTATAGACCAAATTATGCTCGGCCGATCAGGGGAAAGGAATCAGTACATGATCGGTTGGGGGGCAAGCTCAGTGTGCACGATAGGCTTGGCAAGCGTGTCCGTCGAGAAAACCTCGAAGAGAAGGCTAATGCAAGGGTACCCGACGAAGAAATATTCTCTAGAGATCCAAATATAAGGGGTGACACAAGCCGGCACGATGAGAGACAGTACCAGCCAGTTTGGAAAACTAAGCTTCCTCAATGGTGTCCTACAAGCCTAACAAAGACTCAGAAAAGAAGGATCCAACGTGAACGCCAAAACGATCTGAATCATGGTGGAAGTCCTTCAAAGGAGGGGTCTTCAGTTTTGGAGTGGAGGCCAAAACACCAGACGAGGAGTCCACCGGCAGATGTCAACATGGTTGTTATGTTGCTGATGGAGTTTATGGCACCTGATGCTGAAGAGGAGGCCGCTAATATGGCTCAGCTGATGCTAGATCCGATGGCGGCTGTCTTTGAGAAACCTGCCGATGATGAAAGACAACATCTGAGAGCCTTGTTTGTCAAGGGCAAAGTCGACGGGCAACCGGCGTCAAAGATGTTAGTAGATGGTGGAGCGTCGATTAATATAATGTCGTATGTCATGTTCAGGAAGCTTGGGAAAGGTGACCAAGACTTAGTTAAAACGGACATGAAGCTGAAAGATTTTGAAGGCAATGTGTCACCAGCTATGGGAGCCGTATGTGTCGAGTTGACTATCGGCAGTAAAACTTTGCCGACTACGTTTTTCGTGATCAGTGGCAAGGGGACCTATAATTTTCTTCTGGGAAGGGATTGGATTCACGCCAACTGCTGCATCCCTTCTACGATGCACCAAAGCCTTGTGCAGTGGGTTGGAGACAGAATTGAAGTCGTCCGAAGTGAAGTCCCGTCAATTGTTGCATCGGCAGAATCGGAAACCTATGAGCAGACCAAGTGCATATCTGGTGAAGCTTGGGATACAGAATTCCTCAAGGTGGCCGATTACCAGATTACACTGATCCAAGCAGTCGGTTCTGAAGAAGAGGTTTAATGGATCAGTTCGCCGATGATGGAAACTTGGACAGGGGTTCATGTCAGCCGATGACTTGCTAGAAATAGACATCGGCGATGGTAGTAAGCCTAGGCCAACTTTTATTAGTGCTAAGTTAGATTTCCAATGTAAGCAATAGTTAACTGATTTGTTAAAGGAATATAAAGATTGTTTTGCTTGAGACTATACAGAGATGCCTGGTTTGGACCGATCAATAGTTGAACATCGGTTATCTATTAAGTCGGGTTTTCAACCACATCGGCAGCCAGCGCGCCGATGCAATCCTAATGTATTGCCTGATATTAAAGCTGAAATTACAAAATTAATCGAAGCTGGATTTATTCGGCAATGCCGATATGCCGAATGGATTTCTAACGTGGTTCCTGTATATAAAAAGAATGGAAAACTTTGTGTTTGTATTGATTTCAGGAATCTCAATAAAGCTACGCCGATGGACGGCTATCCAATGTCAGTTGCCGATTTACTAGTTGATGCCTCTATTGGACATAAGATTATCAGTTTTATGGATGGTAACGCTGGATATAATCAAATATTCATGGCTGAAGAAGATATATCCAAAACTGCTTTTAGATGTCCAGGCCACGTCGGCTTGTTTGAATGGATCGTGATGACTTTTGGTTTGAAGAATGCTGGTGCTACTTATTAAAGATAAATGAATTTTATCTTTCATAAGTATATCAGCACATTGGTCGAGATCTATATTGATGATGTGGTGGTAAAATCCGAAGACTTTCAAAAGCATCTTGCCGATCTACGAAAAATTCTAGAATGCACAAGGGAGCATGGACTTAAGATGAATCCGAATAAGTGTGCGTTTGGCGTATCGGCAGGTCAGTTCCTAGGGTTCATGGTGCATCAAAGGGGTATAGAGATCGACAGAAAATCCATTGATGCGATTAACAAGGTGGTCGCTCCTACGAACAAGACTGAGCTGCAATCTTTGATCGACAAGATTAATTTTATTAGAAGATTTATATCTAATTTATCCAGGAAGATTAAATCTTTTAGCCCATTATTGAAGCTGAAAGCCGGTTAAGAATTTGTATGGAGAGAAGAGCAGCAATTGGCTTTGGAAGAAATTAAGAAGTATCTGGTGAATCCTCCGGTGTTAATTCCGCCTCAACATGGGAAACCCTTCAGATTGTATTTGTCTACCGATGACGGTGTTATTGGGTCGGCCTTGGTTCAAGAATTTGAGGGGAAAGAACGTGTGATTTATTATTTGAGTAGGAGGCTGGTGGACGCTGAAACCAGGTATTCGGCCGTTGAGAGATTGTGTTTATGTTTGTACTTCTCTTGTACCAAATTAAGGCATTATTTGCTATCGGTCGAATGCACCGTCATGTGTAAGGATGATGTGGTTAAGTATATGCTGTCAATGCCGATTTTGAGCGGGAGGATCGGCAAATGGATTTCGGCGCTGTCAGAATTTGATCTAAGGTATGAATCAGCTAAGGCAGTTAAAGGACACGTGATGGCTGATTTTGTTACTCAACATTGTGGTGCGCTCAATCCCGTAGAAATTGCTCCTTGGACTCTATTCTTTGATGGTTCCACATGTAAGGAAGGAGCGGGTATCGGCGTTGTGTTGGTCTCGCCCTGAGGGAAAAAGTATGAAATCTCATTGCCGATTGTTGCTACTTTGACGAATAATCAGGCTAAATATCAGGCGTTGCTGAAGGGGTTGGAGTTGCTCAGAGATGTATGTGCCGATGCCGTTGAGGTCTTTGGTGATTCTATGTTAGTGATCAATCAGTTGATTGGAACATACGAGTGCCGAAGTGATATTTTAATCAACTACCATGGAAAGTGTTTACAATTGTTGAAGGAATTCAGAGAATACGGTCTTGAGCACATTCCCAGGTTGCACAACGAAGAAGCCAACCGATTGGCGCAACATGCTTCGGGGTATCAGCCGATTCAAGAGGTGATGACATCGGTAATGGTTGTCAATGACTGGAGAAGAGATATTGCCGATTACTTAAGAGATCCATCTAGGAAAGTTGAAAGGCGGTTAAGGTTTCAAGCTACCAAGTATGTGCTCCTTGATGATGAATTGTATTATCGGACAATTGATGGAGTTTTGCTCAGATGCCTTGATGGAGAAGAGTCAAAGAGGTTGATTGGTGAAATTCACGAGGGGGTATGTGGAGCGCATCAATCGACATTTAAGATGAAGTGGATGATTAGGCGAAATGGGTATTATTGGCCGATAATTCTTGAGGACTATTTTAAGTACTTCAAAGGGTGTAAAGATTGTCAGAAATTTGACAATGTCTAGAGGGCGCCTGCGTCGGCGATGAATCCTATAATCAAGCCTTGGCTGTTTAGAGGATGGGCCATCGATCTCATTGGTCAAATTTATCCGTCGTCGAATAAAGGGCATAAGTTCATACTTGTTGCTATCGATTATTTCACAAAGTGGGTTGAAGCTATCCCCTTGAAGAATGTGACATCTGCAAACATGATAGATTTTGTGAAAGAACACATTATTTACTGATTTGGTATTCCTCAGACTATTGCAACCTGTTGACACAAAAAGCGTCAGATCTGTGAACACCTCGGGCTATTACCCAAAGCTCGATGTCGAGGGCGTGCCAGTCGATTTGACCAATCAATCGACAAGGATGATAACTAGAACAAGCTGAACGAGACGACAGCGATGCGCCCGGACGTCAAGGCTCAGATTGATCAGGGATAACTAGAGCAGAGCTAGACGAGGCAAACAACGATGCGCCCGGATTGCCAAAGCCTAGAGGTACTCCCACGCGGAACTAGCAAGGATTTGACGGAGATCAAGGTGATGCAGCCCGTCGAAAGCTTGAAGAACTCGTTGATAGCTATAACTAATGCAGTAAAAGGGTAAATTGAGATAAAAGGTAGAATAAGATAAAATTGGTTTGGTTTGAATTGGATTGATTGTTTATTCCATAGCCCTCGGGCACATATTTATACTCCCGCATGGAGAGTTATACAAAGACACGACACATATCTTTCCTAAAACAAACTCCTACTTAAAAGGAAACTGACTCGCGCAGGAGCCGGATAACAATATTTATTTCCTAAACAAACACGCCTATTTTAAAGGAAAATAAACGACTCATGCAAGAGTCGGACTCAAACTACTATAATAATACTGGCACAAAACACCGGTTTCCTTATACTTCTTCTCGATGGAAACTTTCCATCGGCAGATCCCTTTAATCCGCGCCTTCCTTCTTTTGACCATCGGTAACCTTCGACTGCCACCAAGCGCTAAGTTACGCCCATCAGCATCGGCAACACCTTCCTGATCGGCAATCGGCAACATTTCCGATTAGCGACCTTGTGCTGGTAACTTCACCAATCATCCCCAATCGGCAATCGGCAATAACCCCTCATCGGCAATCGGCAATGACCTTTCATCGTCAGTTGGTAACGACCCTTCATCGACAATCAGTTTCAACAAGACTTTACCGATCTTGTCGGCAAAGCTCATCAGCTTCCATCGGCAAAACACTTAGTCCTCCCGCAGCACTCTTCCATCGGCACTATCGACTCCTGATACCGATGAAGAACGGCCGCTGACCAGTCAAGCTTAGGCCCATTTGACACGTGTCGAAAAACGGTGTCAACACATGCCCCCCAGTTTCGGAGCGTATAACTTTACGTGCCGAAATTCTCTCCACTGTAGCCGTTACCCCCGAGATAGGCGTACGGTTTCCTCGATCCCCGCGTGTGGAACTGCAATTTAATAATAAAATCCCTCGATTGTAGCACAAACAGTTACAGACCACCTTGATCATCACGCGTATCTACCGCGGGCCTCTCCACATTCCTGCACAGTGTGAAACGGAACCCCCAAAATACCCCTGAACAGGCTTATAAAAGTTACTGGGATCCACACCGTCCTTTTTACCCGAGCCCATTTTACTTTCACCTTCCTACCTTCATCTTCAACCTCCGGCTGCTGAGGCTCGAGCAACAGTACTTCTTCGCAATCCAAGGACGAACCAAGCATCTCTCCCGACTCCAATGGCAATCCAGGTCGACATCCCAAAGGTAAGACTTATCCTTTTCCCAATCCAGCCCCCTACCAATTTTCGCACGAATCTGGATCTGTCTCTGCTCCTCTCTGACCGCTCTTCGTCTTTCCTTCGAACCCTAGGAACTGTACAACAAGGTAGTGATTCCACTCACTGGTTCCACTTTTAGCTGTTTAGGCCCCATGGGCAATCCGGATCCCAGTTACATAATCAATGCAGAAACCAACCGAATTCCCTTCAGATCTGAATGTTTCGGTTTAGGGCTGTGGAAGGACGCTTTCCGATCATGGCCCAAGCCAACTAAGGGGTGGAAAAATTGGTACCTCAGGGTTGCTGGGGCGCAACAAATCTATTGGCAAGAACGCAATCTGGACCAGTGCATCTGGCTTTCTATTGCCGACATAGAGAGAAACGAGAACATGCTGATAGCCGCCTCCTATTTCTGGTCGGACACCATGAACGCCTTCTTATTCCGACATGGACCAGCCACCCCCACTCTTGCCGATGTCCACATGTTGACTGGTCTGGACATATCTTCTGCCGATACCTTTACCTTGTTCAATAGGAAAGCTGAGCACAGAGTAAATACCCGGAACATCGGCGGTTGGACGGGTTACATTCAGGAATACCAGAAAACGGGATCGGTAAACCAGAGAGAGCATGCCACTTTCCTGAACATGTGGCTAGACAAATTCATCTTCTGCGGCAGGGCAGTTGGACCCACTACCATGTACCTCCCAGCAGCTGAGCTGCTTGCCAATGGGACAAGGCTTCCCTTGGGTAGATATCTTCTAGGATCGGTATATCGTCTCCTCCATCAAGTATCCCAGAACTTACTGCTAGGTGAGCACATCGGCAATCTTGGAGGCCCCTGGTGGTTTATCAATATGTGGCTGCACGCACACATGCAGAAAGCGCTCCAGCTTGACTTGTTCGCTCAACGTTTCCCGAGAGACATACCAGAAGACCACCAGTGCGGGGAGGATGAATCGGCAACTCGCCCTCCACTCAACTTTGGAGAGGCCACTATTGTGCTGCCAGGGACCGATGCCGATGCGGAGCAATTCGGTCTCTTCTTTCAGAAGTTTTACAATGGAATTCCTGCCACACAACGGCTCTGGTGGCCATATACCGATGTAGATAACCAGTTCCCATTGCTATTTAATCTTACCGATGGGAATGTACCTGAAAACCAGATAATGATGAAGGCTAGCATCACTCCTCAAGCTATCCCAGTGAACATATTTGGATCGGGAAAGAACGCCCCTCCATCATTTGAGTTTTACTACCCATCGGTAGCGGCAAGACAACTGGCGTTCGGCCAACTGCCGGTCAAGCTTTGTTATTCCAAGGTAGTGCAGCCCAGGCAGACATTCTCCAGTGCTCTGGACTCGAACAAGGTTGTCAACCTCCCTGCCGATGCCGATGTATCAGATCTTGACTTGTCCTCCTGGTCTCCAACCTCCTTTATCACAAACGAGTACAAGTCCTGGTGGCAAGAATGGAGGTGTCAACTGTTCGCCAAATCGTCGCACTACTATCGGCACATGATTGATGCCGATCATATCATCCCCGACGACGCAGTAAGTCCTCATCCCGATGCACTCCTCATTTTTACCTTCGCCATCGGTATTTGACCTTCTTGCGTTTGACAGGTTGATGACCCGATTCCTCCGATGAGCAAGAGCGGCAAGCCCTTCAAGCTTCGAATAATGAGTCCCGTATCACTCATCGGCCATAAGGCTCCCTCGTTAGCTGCCTTCATCCCACGACAGGTACCCACACCGACACCTGCAAAAGCCAAGGCTACATCGGCCGTTGCTGCTGCCCTGACGCGGGTGTTTGCAGTAAACTCATCTTCACTCATACCGATTATATACCGTTTAATCGGCAACATTTACTTCATATAACTTGCATTGAATATTTTCAGGCTATGAGGTCATCGGCAACTGCCCCAAGCAAACAAGCACCTCCAAGTTCGGCTGCCGATGCCCCCCAGTCCTCGTCGAAATGGGCTGGATCTTCTTCCGCTGCCGCGCCAAGGAAGAGGAGGCGTTTGAGGTTGGCTAGCCAATTTTCGTCATCGGCACAAGTCGCACCACCAACTGTCGGCGCGTCATCGGCAGAAACTCCAACAGCTCCTATCCCAGATCAGCCGATGGACGACGTCTTCAGTCAGGAGGCAGTTCCATCCGCTACAGCGGCAGAGGCGGAATCGGCATCGACACCGTCAGCCGAAGCTCCCAACGAAGAAACCCCCATACTGGCGGCGGTGGCATCGACATCGGTACCATCAGCCGATGTCCCTGATGAGGCGACTGTACCTACAGCAGCCGAAGCAACATTATCGGTGTCGTCAGCCGAAGTTGCTGATAAGACAGCTCCGCCCGTCGTAGCGGCAAAGGTAACATTGGCATCGGTACCAACCGAAGATCCCGATGAAAGAGCAGCGTCACCGCCACAACCAAGTATCACGCTAGAAGCAACGCCAGTGACAGCACCACCATCACCAACGGCGTCGACTGCTCTTCTGGCAGAAGCTCATTCATCGGCAACTGCTGCCGATGTCCAAGATGAGGCTGGGCCGTCTAGAATGCCAAGTCCTGGGCAAGAAATCCACTTCAAGATGGTAAGTTAATCACTTGAAAACTTTAGTATAATCCTTCGATCGGTATATTATAACCCTTCTGTTTTCAGGCCCAAGATTCCCCAGACAGTCTTTTCTCTTTCAGCCTCAACCCGCAGAATGAAGATAGACGCCAAGGCCCCCTCCAAGCAGACAGCCTGTTTTCCTTCTCAGTCGACATACCCGATGACGAGGAGGAAGAGAGCTCTGTCCCAGCTCTATCGGCAGAGATCAAGACCAAGCTTGAGGCACTGCTTTCCTTGCTGCTACAAGACACATCCTAGCTCGTTCAAGACTCATCGGCAGCAAGGATTGCATTCAAGGACATCCGAAGCCATCTCTCCGCCGACGTAGCAGAAGTCCTTCTCCAGACAGCCTCTATCGACGCCAAACAGATCCAGTACCAGAGGCTTATTCGTCGCATTGCCGATAGAGCGGCCCAAGCCAAGAGCGAGGGAGAGAAGCTCAAATTCAAACACCTTGCCGATGAGAAGCACAGAAGCATTGGTCAAGCAAAAGTTTCCATCGGCAACCTGGACCAAGAAATCTCTCGACTGTCGGCAAGGAAGGAGGAGCTACTGGCGGAGTTACACAAGGTTGAGGGGGATCTGACTGCAACCAACCAGCAGAAAACTCAATTGTCCGACTCCATCAAGGTCCTGCAGCAAGAAAGGGACCAGCACGCTCGGCAAGCCATCTTGTGGAAGAAGAAGATCAAGCCGGTTGAGGGCTCTGCCGATGCTGACGCCAAGGAGATAGACGAGATAGAACAGATTCGCCTGCGTGCGATATCAGTCATTCACTCCTTGCTGTAATTTATGTATCAGCAACAATGTACCTCTGATACTTGACTCTGGGCCTTGTAATATAATGTTTACATGTTTTTACCGATGTATTACAATTCCTTTTCATCGGCATCCAAATGAGCATGTCATGTGTCAACTCCTTCGAGAGTTTCTGGAATGTATGCTTTGCTGGAGGCAGACTGTCTTATCCGATAGGAACTTGATTAAGAAACACTCTAGGCCTAGAATTCAATCCTGATCGGTAAAATCAATCTCCATGCTAGAGTACCATCGGCAAACTTGTTCACCCAGTCATCGGCAATCATCACCGATAGCATAACTCATTGAATCGGCTAAAATCTTGGGTAATCCAACTCATTAACTAACCCTGGTATTCAGCCTGATTGTAACAACAATCGGCAACGAGGCTTCATATTTCCATCAGATCAGAATTAGGACAATGCCGATAGGCCCACCACAAAGTATGTAACTCCCAGGACGCACGCAACACACACTTAGTTATCATGCGAAAGCGCAGCAGAATCATTCTTACAACTATCTCCCGGCAATTAACGAATCTATCGGCAGTGCGGCTTTCCATACACAAACCATCGGTAGGTGCCCAAAGTATAATAATTGGAATCGCCGGTTTGCCGAATACAACCCCCAAACTAACAGGTCCAAGATTGACCTCAATCAGACCATCGGCGAATCATCGGCGTCTGCCGATGGGCCTCTATCCTTGCGCTTTGGCCTCCACCGCCTATCTCCCGAGGGTTCTGCAGTGTCATACAGGTCGTCGCGACGCTGGCGCTGAATCCTCCTCTTCTGGGTCTTGGTCAGTCCATTTGGGCACCACGAAGGAAGCTTAGTCTTCCAGACAGGTTGGTGCTGCTTCCCACCGCTTGCATCGGCACTTCTTCCGATGTTGGGATCTCTGGAGAATACCTCCTCGTCAGGCACTTTAGCATTGGCCATCTCCTCCAGCTCCCCCTGATCAACACGCCTGCCAAGCAAATCATGGGCACTGAGCTTGCCCCCCCCCCAGTCGGTCATGTGCTGATCTGTTTTCTCTGAGCGGCTTGGCGTATCTGGGTGCCTGATCATCAAAACAAGGTCTCTTACCTGACCGATCGGCAGCGTAGTACCCGTTGCACTCTGGACAGTTATCGGCGGTGGGCATCTTGATGCCTTTCTCCCAGCAATGAACGAAGAAGGGACACCTCCAGTGGTCCTTGTGTCGAAGCCATTCCCGATGCTCCTCTTCTTCTTGCCGATACCGTTCTTCACGTGATTGCCGATGATTTCGCCTTGGCTGTTTGTGCGTGATCACAACTCCAGGAGCCCTGTCGGCACTGTTACCTTCATTGGTGACCTTCTTACCCCTTCTATCATCGGCGAACCTCCCTGCATCGTGCTCAGGCACTTGGTAACCAGGGTCTACCGATGAGTTCCTTCTGGCAGCTTCCGATGTCAGCACTCTGGTTTTTTCGCTGATCTCCACCATATTGTTGGGGAACGGGTGCTAATCTATCTTCATCGGTTTCTGGACTTTAGAGTCTTCAAACTTGATACGCCCAGACTCAATCTCCGACTGCAACTGCTGCCTGAATACTTTGCAGTCATTGGTACTATGAGAAGTTGCATTGTGCCACTTGCAGTACCTGGTCTTCTGGAGTTCCTCGGCCGATGGAATTACCTGATTAGGGGCCAACTTAATTCGCCCTTCCCGAAGCAATAAGTCAAATATCCCATCGGCCTTCGTGACATCGAAGGCGAGCTTTCCAGTCCTTTTCTGGTCGAACGTACAAGGCATCGGCTCTTCATCATTTACTCATTCAACAGTGCCGACATTCACCTCATCGTCTGATTCAGAGCTCCCCTGTCCAACGAAGAGTACCTTGGCGCTCCAAGTCTCTCTGGGCTCGAATGATTTAACATCCTGATCGGCCTCTGTGACATCAAAGGTGAATCTTTCCAATTCAGCATCGCCGATACTTGGTTCTCTGCCCGAGTCTGGAACTTCCATTTCTTCGGTTGGAACCACCCTTGTGTTTTGATTCTGCCGATCAATCGACTGAACAGGTTGATGTTCCCTTCGTATCTCCGTGGTGAACAAGCTGAAGCAACTGACACGTCCACAGCACCAATCTGATGAACATTATGCATCGGTAGGGCCGCCGATGGGCTCTCTTGCATAGTCACTGGTTTGCGTTGTGGCGTTACATTCATCGGTCGCTGTACCGATGTCTCATTGTGCACTTGCGAGTATTGTGGTGTAGTACTTGTCGGTTGATGTACCGATACTTCATTATGCAAATTCGCCGGATGATACTGTAGAGCCCTTACCACTTGGCGCTCAGGCTGCACATATTGCTGCTGAATCGGCAATTGACTAATCCAACCTACATTAGGTGTCATCGGCACATGACTTACCGATGGCGGACAACTAGTTGACCCCCGCAGCTCTTGCACACTCAGATGATAGCCTTGACTTGCAGATACCATGGGCTGGGCAGCTATTGCCGATGCAGGCTGATTGACACTCGGCATGTTTTGTTGCACCGACCAAAGACTCGCCGATGGTCGACAGCCAACTGATTCCTGCAACCCTTGCATTCTTGGATGATAGCTTTGATTTGTAGGTACCAAGGGTCGAGCAGCTACAGCCGATGCGAGCTAACTGACACTCGACATATCTCGTTGCATCGGCCAAGCATCTGCCGATAGCTGATAACCGGCTGACGCTTGTTCTAGTTGTACCCTTGGATGATTGCTTGGACTTACGGGTACCACAACTTGGGCAGTGATTGCCGATACAGGTTGATTGGCAATCGGCACACCTTGTTGAATCGGCCAAGCATTCGCCGATAACCAATAACCGGCGGGTGTTTGTTCTTGTCGTACCCTTGATTGATCACTTGGACTCACGGGTACCGCAGCTTGAGTAGCTATTGCCGATGCAGGTTGACTGACAGTCGGCGTACCTTGTTGCATCGGCCAAAAAGTTGCCAACGGCTGATAGTCGGCTGACGCTTGCTGCTCTTGTGGCGCCGGACAGTTAATGACATAGCTACTTTGATTAGCAGGTGTCCCAGTTTGAAGAACGATTGCCGCCATGGGTTGACTTGCAACTACTGGGCTTTGTTGTATCGGCAAGTGACCTGCCGATGGTTGGGCACACGACACTCTGGGCATTGCCGTTTGTAGATTCCCTGTTGGCGACTGCATCGTTGGAGAGGACGCAGTATAATGCATCACTGGAACCATCGGCTGTACAGATGTTGCCGATGCCATGGGAGCCTTCCACCCTGCATGGTCACCTTGGACCGATCTGGAATCAGTAGATGGATTCGGAGACATACCATATCCCCACCAGCTGGCAGAAGTTGACTGACTCTGGATGACAGGTCCGGACATTGCTGAAGCCACCAGATTCGCATTCACCTGAGTAAAGCTTGTTGGGCTCGATTTTGGTGGCATGATCTCATCGGCAGATCAGTTCACAATCGGTGAAGACGCCCTTGGAACCGCCGATGGGGTTGTAACAAATGTCGATCCGAGTTGATGATACTCTGGACCAACATAATATGGTGCCTGTTCCCTGAAAGTTTGCTTGACAGCATTGCATACAACATCGGACATCACACTGGATTGGCTAATTAATATATTATCAAATGCAGAATTAACCATATCTTGTATTTTACCAGGATCGGCGTCGAAAGTGATCTGCCGCGGCAACGGCGGATCTTGCTTCTGGACTGCTTCGCCGATTCTGTTTAGGCCGAAGGATTTGAGATATAACCGCTTGTATTCCTCCATAGCCTACTCCATGGCCTGCTTCTGATCATCTCTCAGATCGGCCTCAGACACTTTAATGACATTCCTCTGGTTGACATCGGCGTGATCAGCCATGCCGAATGTGTAGATCTGTATAATCTGGTCCCACTAGGCGTGCCAAAAGAGGTGTTGACACAAAAAGCGTCAGATCTGTGAACACCTCGGGCTATTACCCAAAGCTCGATGTCGAGGGCGTGCCAGTCGATTTGACCAATCAATCGACAAGGATGATAACTAGAACAAGTGAACGAGACAACAGCGATGCGCCGGACGTCAAGGCTCAGATTGATCAGGGATAACTAGAGCAGAGCTAGACAAGGCAAACAACGATGCGCCCGGATTGCCAAAGCCTAGAGGTACTCCCACGCGGAACTAGCAAGGATTTGACGGAGATCAAGGTGATGCAGCCCGTCGAAAGCTTGAAGAACTCGTTGATAGCTATAACTAATGCAGTAAAAGGGTAAATTGAGATAAAAGGTAGAATAAGATAAAATTGGTTTGGTTTGAATTGGATTGATTGTTTATTCCATAGCCCTCGGGCACATAATTTATACTCCCGCATGGAGAGTTATACAAAGACACGACACATATCTTTCCTAAAACAAACTCCTACTTAAAAGGAAACTGACTCGCGCAGGAGCCGGATAACAATATTTATTTCCTAAACAAACACACCTATTTTAAAGGAAAATAAACGACTCATGCAAGAGTCGGACTCAAACTACTATAATAATACTGGCACAAAACACCGGTTTCCTTATACTTCTTCTCGATGGAAACTTTCCATCGGCAGATCCCTTTAATCCGCGCCTTCCTTCTTTTGACCATCGGTAACCTTCGACTGCCACCAAGCGCTAAGTTACGCCCATCGGCATCGGCAACACCTTCCTGATCAGCAATCGGCAACATTTCCGATTAGCGACCTTGTGCTGGTAACTTCACCAATCATCCCCAATCGGCAATCGCAATAACCCCTCATCGGCAATCGGCAATGACCTTTCATCGTCAGTTGGTAACGACCCTTCATCGGCAATCGGCAAGGACTCTTCATCGGCAATCAGTTTCAACAAGACTTTACCGATCTTGTCGGCAAAGCTCATCAGCTTCCATCGGCAAAACACTTAGTCCTCCCGCAGCACTCTTCCATCGGCACTATCGACTCCTGATACCGATGAAGAACGGCCGCTGACCAGTCAAGCTTAGGCCCATTTGACACGTGTCGAAAAACGGTGTCAACACAACCGATCAAGGAACCATGTTTACATCGGGGAGTTTGACGAATTTGCTACCAGTATGGGTTTAAAGTTTTGAATTCATCTCCTTATTATGCTCAAGCTAATGGTCAGGCTGAAGCAACTAATAAGGGGATAATTAAGCTCATCAAGCGCAAGATTGAAGAGAATCTAGAAGATGGCATACGATATTGAATGAAGCTCTGTGGGCATATCGGATGGCGTGTCATGGTGCTACTAAGGTTTCGCCGTATCAATTGGTGTATGGACACAATGTTGTTCTGCCTTGGGAGATTAAAACTAGTTCTAGGCGATTATTTTCCCAAGACCAATTGACAACCGATGAGTATGACATTCTTATGAAAGATGAATTAGAAGATCTAGCAGGTCATCGGTTGAAGACTTTAATCAATATCGAAGAAAATAAGAAGAGGGTTGCCAGGTGGTATAACAAGAAAGTAAAAGTTAAAGAATTTGCTGATGGTGATCTGGTATGGAAGCTAATTTTACCGATCGGGACTAAGAGTTCGAGGTTTGGAAAATGGTCTCCTAATTGGGAAGTCCTTTTCGGATAAGTCAGTCTGCTCGTGGTAATGCTTATATTTTGGAAACACTTGAAGTTGTTGCATTCTCTAGGGCAATCAACGGTAAATATTTAAAGAGATACTACCCCAGCTTTGGGTAGATGCATAATATAAGCATAAATGCCGATGGAAGAGATTTCATGCAAAACATCGGCAAAAAAACATGTTAATATTATGTTACAGGCAAGATCAGTCGTCAGGTTCATAGTTGTCAATACAAATTACAACAGGGATTAGATGGATGAGATCGCCCATGCAAATTTGATTCGTCTCCTCTATTTCCCTAGCATCGTCATCGGCGGAACCCTCAATTGTCTTGATCTTCCTCTTTAACAGGAGAGCTTCACGAGCATTGGCATCTCTTTCTTGTTGAAGAGTTTTAGCAGTATCAGGCAGTTGAGTCTTCTTCTGGCTAGCCGAATTAAGAGCTTCATCTACCTTCTTCATCTCGGTAAGCAGTGTCTCTCTTTGTGCCGATAAGCGGGCGATTTCTTGTTCAAGCTCAATACTGGAAGCTTCCAAGCGGCCAATGTCCTTGTGCTTTTCATCGGCTAATTGCTTGAACTGGAGCTTCTCTTGTTCAAGCTTTGATTGAGCGGCCCTGTCGGCAATACTGCGTGAAGCTCGTTGATATTGGAGTTGTTGGCTCTCGAGGAACGCTACTTGGAATAGAATTTCTTCGACATCGGCAGGCAGATGACCTTGAATTTCCTTGAAGGCTATCCTTACTGCGTTAGAGTCTTGAACTAGTTCGGAGGTGTTTTTCCTGCAGTAAAGATAGTAGTGTTTTCAAGCTTGGATTTCATTTCTGCCGATATGGCAACTGATGGTGGGGCAAAACTTTCTTCTTCTTCGTTGTCATCTGGGAGGTTGATAGCGAAGGAAAATAGGATGTTTGGAGAATCTTGGGCCTGAAAGGAAGAAAATTAGAGTTTGCTAAATCATAAGTTGTGCGAGTTTATGATAGTTAGTTTACCATCTTCAGGCGGATCTCTTGCCTCGGGCTCGGCGGAGCGGATGGCGCAGCTACATCTTGAAGATCGGCAACAGTTGCCGATGCACTTGCTTCAGCAGGAGGAGAAGTTGGCGCTGGTGCTGGTGCTGCTTCTGTTGTTGTAGCCAGTTTCTTGTAGCAATGGTGATGTCCCTTGGTCAGGGATTTCGTCTGATGCTGAAGTTGGTGCCGATGCCGATTTGTTGCAGCTAGCTCTGGCGGCGATGGCATTGTCTCCTGGATAGGGATTTCAGCCCGCGACTGATCGGGATAGTCGCCTATGCTGGTTCTATTGGTACATCGCTAGAGGGTTGAAGAGTTGCAGCCCTTGATGTCGATGGAGCCAATGTTTTCTTACGTTTCGGCCGGGGAAGATTACTTGAAGAGCCTTGACGCTTCAACTTTTTTAATTGGGGGGCATCAACATGTAACACCCTAAAATTTGAATTAGCAAATTAGGTTTGAATTTGAATTTAATTTGTTTTAATCTGATTTATTTCTAGCAATTTTTGTGAGCATAGAATTAACTTAAATAAAACCTAAATAATGTTCTATGTTAAGGTTACAACATGTTATGCATTGCATGCCTCTGCATTATCTCTTTTGTATTGCTTGTTTGCAAAAACTAAAAAGAAAGAATTTCAAAAACCTTTTTGGAAAATCTTTTGCAAATAGAAAAGGAAAAGAAAAGAAATGGGAAAACCCTTTTTCTCTCTCCCCTCTTTTTCCCTTCTTTTCGGCCCGTCGGCCTCCTCGGCCCAAGTAACACGCCGCAGGCCTGCTCGGCCTCAAGCCTCGACTCCTGCTCGAGCTCGACCCTGCTCGGCCAAGAGCCTCGACTCTATCGGCCTCGAGCTCGACCCCTGCTCGGCCTCGAGCCTCGACCCCTACTCGAGCTCGACCCCTGCACGGCCTTTAGCCTCGACTCATACTCGACCTCGAGCCTCGACTCCTGCTCGAGCCTCGACTCTGTTCGGCCTTGGGCCTCGACTCCCGCTCGGCCTCGACCCTCTCTCTCTGACGCCGCTCGGCCTCGACTCCTCTCTCTGACGCAGCGGCCCGCGCGTTTAGCCCCTTCCCTCCAGTCAAGTTCGACTCGGATTGCTCGTATCACTGGGTGGTGTCGAACCCGCAACCATCTTCGCGATTTCTCGTGGACAGGCGTATCCGCACCGGCCTCCTCCCTGCCCGCTATATATAGCGCCATACCGCGCCACTTTCCTCATCTACTCGCCTTGCCCTCGCCTCAAGCTAGCAGCAGCGCCGCCTCGCACCGCGTCCGCCGCCGAAGCAGAGCGCCGCCGCCAAGCACAGCACCGCTCCATCGCCTCCGTGAGTTTCTTCGAGCCTCGAAATCGTCTTCGCGGAGTCGCGGAACACCTCCTCTCTCTTTTTCCCTTTCAATTACGCTCCGGTTGACCTTGTCGCCGGGGGCAGGAGTTCCGCTGCCGCTGTACGTTGTCGTCGGCCATCCAAGTCCTTCATCGAGCCCCGCCTTTATCCTTGTTTCGCCTCTCTCCCCTTTCCCCCCGGTCCCCCGGTCGCCGGCCCCCCCCGGTTGTTCCCCCCCCCTACTCGTCCGGCCCCTCCTCCCCGCCCCCCCCCCGGGGGAGCGCCCCCCAAACCCCTTTTTCTTCTAATCGGCCCAAACCAATTGATGGGATGGTCAGATCCATCCTACCCCTTCGCTTGTTTTGCAAAAACCCCCCGTCTTTTCCCAAATCAACCCGCCCCCCCTGATGTCAAATGCTTACCCTTTTTTCCCCATTTTTTTTTAATTCAATAAATTTCAGTCTAATCCATTTTTGCCCTGCTTTAAAAACCTATACTTGCTGTTTTAATCCAAATGCCCCCGTTAAAATTTGCTTATTCGAATTTTATAATCTACTGAGGGTGTATTTTCATTATGTTAACCCTTTTTTTAAAATCAAATTATTTTAATTCTTTTTAATGTTTAATTTGTATAAAAATCTTATTTAATCTATTTTTTTTCTTTTTAGATCCTTTTACGTGAATTTCACGTTTTTTTGATGTAATTATAATCATTTTAAATTTTTTTAAAACCCTTTATTGTTTTCGTGTAATGTTCTAATTATATCTTGGTTTTTCGTGTAGATTTCGATGATTATGGTGATTGATCGAGTAAGGGGTGAGATTTTCGGTGTCAAGATTCTTTAGAAATAGAACCACCAGGACTTTGTGAAAAGGGCAAGTTTAACATGGGTCATCCTTGTTCCCTTTCCCCCCTTAATCAATTAGTCTTTGCATGTGCTTAATTTGATTCCTTTTTAGATCTCCTAGTTGTTACCTTTTACCTTGCCCACCTTGGGTACTTTCATATGGGTGATCTGCTATGCTTTATGAATTATGGAAGAATCTTGATAAGGATAAATGCAAGATTTAAAATTGTTTTTGTAGCAAAAAAGGAATGGACCCCCTGTAGGGCAAAAGCGGGGATTTAAATGCAACCAGGTGCATATGGCTCTGGCTTTAGTCAAGTAGGGATTGGACTAGCATGATTGTAGTTCGGAAAGGCCCCTTTCCCGAGTGGTTAGGGGGTAAGCTTGTGTGGGGACCGCTGCGGGGGGTCCTCGGGGTGTCCCTTCCCCCTTTTTGCATTGGGCCCGTAGGTCTACAAAAGTTAGAAAGATTTTTTGAAAGACTCATAGTGTACCCTGCCCACTCATTTTGGAAAATGTTTTGGGAGTTTTAAACCCCCATAGGGCAACACGGCTTGTGGGTAAAGTGCACCCTTTTTGCAAGTGCAAATCATCATGAAGCCTGCTCAGGGTCACGAGGGGCTCAAAAACCATATGGATGATAAATGTTTTTTAAAATTGTAAATGTTGATTTTTTTTTCTTATCATGGGTTTTTAAGGGGGTTTTGTAACTAAGCAAGGTTGGAAAACTTACCAACTAAAAGCAACCGCAGTTCGACAGTGTCACCTTTGAGCTTCATAACCCCGTGTTACTTTTCGAGTACTTTAAGTGCCACCCCTTTCTTTACAACTTCATCAATGGTTGAAGACAAAATGAAGAGTACTAGGGAGTGGTCAACCAGTCGGGGGTTCCCCGTGAAGTGGAGCTTTGTCCGGGTTATCTATTTATTTTCCGTTTTTGATTAAGAATATTATTCGTTATTAATAACATCAGTATGGTACATTTAAAGATTTGTCGGTTAGTGTGTAAAATTTATCTTGGGCACACACGAGTATTCTCATTCAATTTTTTTCAAAATTGGGTGTGACACAGCATTTGAGTAGCTCCATATTTGAAAAAGCCGTAATACGTTTGCTGCTAAAAAAAGAAAGTTATGTAAGTTGAAAGTGAAATAATTTTTTCCCAAAAATATTTATTGGGAAATGAAGGGTATTTCTACAAAAGCTTGTGCCCGAATAGGGCCGCATGAGGGTAGGGGCAGCCTAGTGGTTATTTGGGGTTAAAAGGTAACCTTGGGTTTCCCTTTTGGGTACATGGCACGGCGAATGAAGGAGCCCTTTGCCCATTACCCATGTAGGGTTCATCAGTCCAAGTGGGAAATGTTTGCCACTCCGCTTTTTTGGGATTAGATCGTTAAATGTTGGGAAGGGAATTGGTTACGAAGTACTTAGGAGAAAAAAAAGAAAATTATGAAAAAAATTTACCCACATCGGGGGAAATTAAAAAAGTCAATCAATCTGGGCCGATAATTAAGTGATGAATTTGGAAGTTTTTATCTTTCCCCTTTTGCCACCCGGACTTGTATTTTTTTTCATGAAGAATCGGGCCCCAAGAAATAGGGCAAAATTCGTTTTTTCCATGAGAGGGAAAAATTGACGATTTTGTTCCATCTATGGACTGGAGAAAGTCTCTCTCGGTTTATCACCTTGGAAGCTGAATTTTGACGCAATTAACCGAATCTAGTTGTCTTGCTGCTGCCGAGGTAAAAAAATTCAAAAGTCGGGGGGGTTCTTTCCATCCCGAAATGTTGCGGAGGCCGGGATGATTGCACCCCTTCATAACCCCGTTTTTGGTATATTCCCATGGGGAATTTAAGGGAAAGGGCGAAACGTTATCCCACAATGAAAGGCCCCCGGGTGCTTGCGGCGGGGGTTTCCCCAGTAAATCTTTGGAAAAAAAAACCGAATTGACCTCTGTTGGGGGGGTTTTCCCGAAAAAACTAAAAAAGCTTCCCCAAAGTTGAATAGAACGGGTTGCCGATTCACCCCGGGGGAAACGAATTTGGGATAATTTCTCGGGAATTGCTGATAAATAAGTCAAAGTGAAAACACTTGTGCATAGGGGCTTTACCATAAATTGACAAACCCCCAAGGACCTGGGGTTCCCCGATCTTCGCAATAGCATTTTTTTGGATACTTGATCAGAAGGTGATAGACTCCCAAGGAGATATCCCCCAAGAGGAATTTTTGGGGTCAAAATTTTTGCTACAAGTACAGCTTGTGGGCCCAACTGTTTTCTGCAAAAAAAAACTTCCCACCACTGTTAAAGAAAATGGCTGCCCCCTTTGGCCAAACCGATCCATTATTGGTTTTCCCTTTGTTACCCATCCAACCCCGTGTTGCGGTGTTTACCCTGTTCCCCCCTTTCCTCGGAAAAAGGAGCGATAGTATGGCAGAAAAATATAAAGGGGAGGTAAGCATGTATACATGGGGAAAATTTTGGGAGGGGTTTGGGGCCATGTTGTTTTAAAAAGCATTCATTGTATCGGACCAGAAGTAAGAAGCGGCTTCATCATATTTTCTTTTTTTTGCCATATGGCAAGTGACACCTGATCAATATCTATACTGGTTCGCCCGTAGACCTGCTGTGACCTAACCATTCAAAGTCCCATTCCCCCTCTTTTGGTGGTTTGGGCCATACGGAAGGTATTGCCCGAACCCTAGGTTGAAGCATTAGATTAAAAGGGATAAAAATTGGGGTTTTCTCGTTGATAAATGGGTTGGGTGGGGGATTATCCATCGAACCCAAAGACAACGGGGTGCTTGGTTAGTTGGAATTATACTCTGTCACGTTTTTTCCTAGATTCAAAATAGAAAGAGGAAAAAAATTCGAGGGGATGCGGAAAAAGTTGCAAAGCAGTATAAGAGAGGAATTTAAAAAGGGATAAAGGGAAAAAAAGGGAAAAGAAATTCCCGTCGGGACGTCGACTTGTTTCCATCGGAATTTTTTGTGAAATTGTGCTTTTGATGGGGGAAAGAAGACCCCCGCTAAATAGTGCCTAAAATGTGCTTGTGATGGAGGGGGAAAACCCGCCACTGAATAATGCCTGAGAGAAAGACGAAAGTGGGGACTCGGGGAAAAAAGGGGAAGGGATGGTGACTTTATAGGCCCCGGGAAAGGGGTGTTTTGGATTTTTCCTTTTGACTGAACAGGAATAAGGAGGATATCGTAGTGTTTTGGCGGAAAAATGGGGGGATTGTAACTATTATGCTAGTTCGGAGTTTTTTGGGTAATTTCAACAGGGGTCGGGGAAACCAAAAAGGAGGTATATATTTTGGAGAGAAATATTTGGAAGAAAAATTTCGGGGGATGAATATTTTTTACTCCAAATTGGGGGGATTGTTGACGCCCTTTTTTGGGCATGCAATATAGATGAAGTATATGATCGCAAGGGGGGGGCGTTGTTTTTTCGGGGTCAAAACTAATAAAAAAAGTTGTCGTGATAAGGGGTTTTAAAAAAGGGTAAACTGTTTGCCGATGGGGAAAGGGCCGATAAGGGATTTCCATAAAGGAACGACCCATGAATTTCAGGATGAGTAAAAATGTCAGCAAAACTGCCGATACATTGGAAAAAAGGTTTTGAATTAAAGGGTTTACCATGGAAGGTTTCACTAAAGGAAGATAATATGGGGAAATGGTGGTTTGGCGGTATTTATTTTTTTAATATTCGTTTTTTTTTGTTTTAAACCGATCTTTTAAAAGTTTATTTCCTTAAAAGTAGAGTTTGTTTAGTATGATCCCCGCTTGTATACCCCCCGGGGGGTAAATTTACCTAGGTTGTGTGAAAAGGGGCCTTATTCAATACAATCAAACAAATCTATTATTTCCGTCCTACTTTTCAGCATCTATTTTTTTCCCCATACTATATTTCTACGGTTTTGACGCTTCGACGGCTACATCTGCAAATCTCCGTCGTTTTCGCAAGTTTCCCGTTTTTTACAAGTTTAGCTTTTTCGTCCAGTACGTTGTCGTCTCGTTTAATTTTGTTCTTTTTCGTCCCTTTTCATTAACTGGGCAAACGCTGGACACCTTGGTTTCGTTCGGTATAACCCGGTTGTTCGCAGATAACTTTTTTTTGTCAACAAGCCTACCCCCAAAAATTCCCCTGCACGTTTTTCCTTCCCTTGCCCCATTTTTTAAAAAAAAGGAAATTTTTTTTTTGGGGGAAAAAAAGGAAAAAAAACCCGGGAAAATTTTTTAAAAACCCCCCCCCCAAAAAATTTTAAAAAAAAAAAAAAAGGGTTTAAAGGGGGGGGGGTTTTTTTTTTTTGGGGGGAAAAAAGGGGAAGGGGTTAAAAGGGAAAAAAAAGGGGGTTTTTTGGGGAAAGGGGGCCAAAAAAAAAAAAAAAAAAAAAGGGGTTTGGGAAAGAAAAAAGGGGGTTTTAAAAAAAAAAAAATTTTTCCATGGAAAAAAAAAAATTTTTAAAAAAGGGGTTTTTTGGGGGGGGAAAAAAATTTTTTTTTTTTTGGAAAAAATTTTTGGGGGTTTTTTTCCCCAAAAGTTTTTTTGGAAAAAGGGGGGGGGGGGCCCCCAAAAAAATTTTTAAAAGGGGGAAAAAAAAAAAACCCCCCAAAAAAAAAATTTTTTCCCCCCCCAAAAAAAAATTTTTTAAAAAATTATTTTAAATTTATTTTTTTTCCCGGGAGGGAAAAAAAGGGAAATTTGGGAAAAAAACCCGGGAAATTTTTTTTTTTTAAAAATTTTTTTTTTTTTTGGGGGGGGTTTTTAAAAATAAAGGTTTTTTGGGGGTTCAAAAAGGGGGAAAAAAAAAATTTTTTTGGAAAAAAACCCCCCCCCCCCACTTTTTGGGGGGTTTGGGGGGCCCCTTTAAAAAAGGGGGTTTTTTTCCCTCCCCCCCCCAAAAATTTGGGGGGAAAAAAATTAAAAAACCCCCCCCCCGGGGGGAAAAAAAAAAACCCCCCCCCTTTTGGGGAAAAAAACCCCCCCCCCCGGGGGGGGGGGGGGTTTTCCCGGGGTTTTTTAAATTTTGGGGGTTTTTAACCAATTTTAAGGGGTTTTTTGGGTTTTTTTTGGGGGGGGTTTTGGGGGGAAATTTGTTTTTAAATTCCCCCCCCCTTTTTTCCCCCCTTTTTAAAAAAAAAAAATTTTTTTTTAAAAAAAGGGGAAAAAATTTTTTTTTTTTTTTAAAAAAAAAAACCCAAAAAACTTTTTTTTTAAAAATTGGGGGGGGGGGGGAAAAGGGGAATGGGGGTTAAAAAAAAACCGGGGGGGAAAAAAAAAAAAAAATTTTTTTTTACCCCCCCTTTTTTTTAAAAAAAAGGGGGGGGGGAATTTTTTTTTTTTTTTTGGGTTTAAAAAAAAATTTAAAAAAATTTTTTTTAAAAAAAAAAGGGGGGGGCCCGGGGGGCCCCCCTTTTTTTTTTTTTTTTGGGGTAATAAAAAAAAATTTGGGGAAAAAAAAGGGGGTTTTTGGGGGGGGTTTTTTTTAAAAAAAAAAAAAAAAAAAAAAAAGGGGGAAATTTTTTTTTTGGGGGGCCCCCCTTTTTGGGAAAAAAAGGGGGGGTTTTTTTTTTTGGGGGGGGGGGGGGGAGCAAAAAAAAAATTTGGGGGAAGGGTTTAATTTTGGGGGGGGGGGGGAACCCCGGGGGGGGGTTTTGGGGGGGGGGGGGGGGGGGGGTTTTTGGGGGGGGTTTTTTTTAAAAAGGGGCCCGGGAAAAAAAAGGGAAGGGGGAAAAAGGGGAAAAAAGGGGAGGGGGGGGGGCCCAAAAAAAAAATTTGGTTTTTTTTAAATTGGGTTTTTTTTAAAAATTTTTTTTAAAAAAAAAAAAGGGGGAAAGGCCTTTTTTTTAAAATTTTTTAAAGGAAAAAAAAAAGGGGGGGGGGTTTTTGGGAAAAAAAGGGGGGGTTTTGGGGGTTTTTTTTTGGGGGTTTTTTAAAAAAAATTTACAAAAAAAAATTTTAAAAGGGGGGGGGGGGGAAAAAAGGTCTTTTGGGCCCCCCCCGGGGGTTTTTAAATTTTTTTAAAAAAAAGGGTTTTTTTTTGGGGTTTTTTTTTTGGGGTTTTTTAAAAAAATTTTTTTTAAAAAAAAGGGGAAATTTTTTTTTGGGAAAATTAAGGTTTTTTTTTAAAGGGGGGGGGGGGGAAAAGGTTTTTTAACCGGGGGTCCTTTTGGAAAAAAAAAAAGGGGGGGGCGGGTTTGGGGGGAAAGGGGGGAAAAAAGGGGAAAACAAAAAAGGGGAAGAAAAAAAATTTTGGGGGGGGGGAAAAAATTTTTTTTTTTTTCCCCGGGGGGTTTTAAAAGGGGAAAAAAAAGGGGGGAAAAATTTTAAAAAAAATTTTGGTTCCCCGGGGGGGCCCCAAAAAAAGGGGGGCCTTTAATTTTTAAAAAGGGGGGGGGGGCCAATTTTTTTTGGGGAGGGGGGGAAGGGGGGGGGGTTTAATTTTTTAAAAAAGGGGAAAAAAATTTTTCCAATTTTCAAAACCCAAAAAAAAAAAAAAGGGGGGGGAAAAAAAACCCCCTTTTTTTTTTTTAAAAAAAGGGTTAAATTTAAAAAAAAATTTTTTAAAAAATTTTTTTTTTTTGGGGGGTTTTTGGGGGGGGGGGGTTTTTTTTTGGGAAAAAAATTTTGGGGGCCCCCCGGGGGGGGTTTTTAAAAAGGGGGGGGGGGGGTTTGGGGAAAGGGGGAAAAGGGGTTTGGGGGTTTTGGGGGGAAATTTTTTTGGGGGGGTTTTTGGGAAAGGGTTTTTAAAAAAAGGGGGGGGGCCCCCCCTTTAAAGGGGGTTTTGGGGAAAAACCCCCCCTTTTTTCCAAAAAAAAAAAACCCCCCTTTTATGAGTTTAGGGGGGGTTTTTTTGTTTTGGGGGGTTTTTTTTTTCCCCCGGGGGGGGGAAAAATTTAAAAAAAGGGGGGTTTTTTTAAAATTTTTTAAAAACAAAATTTTTTTTGGGGGTTTAAATTTTTTAAAAAAAAAATTTTTTGGAAAATTTGGTTTTTTGGGGAAAAAATTTTTTTTTAAAAAAGAAAATTTTGGGGGGTTTTTTTTTTTAAAAAAAAAGGGGGGGTTTTTTTCTTTTTTTTTTTTTAAAAAATTTTGGGGGGGTTTTTTTTTAAAAAGGGGGGGCCCAAAAGGGGTTTTTAAAAAAATTTTTTGGGTTAAAAGGGGGGGGGGGGGGGGGAAAAAAAAAAAGGGGGGGGGGGGGGGGGGGGGGGGGGGGGGTTTTTTTTAAATTTTTTTTTCTTTCCCCCCCCCGGGGCCCCCAAAAAACCCCCTTTTTTCTCCTTCAAGCGGATAAGAAATTTGATGGGGTTTTTTTGGGCCCACCCAAACCCTTTTTTTGGGGGGCCCAAAAGGATAACCCCCAAAAGCTGTAGAGGTCACTTTTCTCTGTCAGCTGGGGCTTTTCTGCATTTATTCAGGGTCCCAAGGGGAAACCCCCAATAACCCTTTAACCAAAAGTGCATATTGCTCTTTGCGGGTGGTGCTATAATGGAGGCTCCAAAAACTAAAAACTTTTGCCATGTATTTTCCCGTCCAGAAGGATTTGGGAAATCTCACAACACCAGGATGGGTTTGGGGGAGATGCATAAGAGTGGAGGGAAAATTTAAATCCCTCTGCCGCTTTTGTGACAAACCCCAATAGGGTGCTAAACGAGATATGCAGTGCTTGGTTCTTCCCATGGATAAGCTCGAATAGTGTGCCAATTTGGGATGAACCATAGACTAACATCGGAACTTCCACCCCAAACAACAACCCAAAAGAGTTTGACAATGTTCTTTTTGATTGATTTGGGGGCAGTATTAACATTTCTTGACCAAAATTTCCCTTTTTCCTTTTGTCGATGATTTCACATCTTTTTTATCGCAATAGCATTTTTCCTTAAAATAACCCTTTGTAGACTGTCCCCTTTGGGCCTCCCTTCCCAAATTAAATTTTAAATATTTTTCATAGTTTGTTTTTTGGCTTGTATAAGTTCCAAGGGTTCACTAAAACCCTGAAAGCAAAACCTTTTTCTGACCTCAACCCTTTAAACAAAAGCACACCTCCATGTTGTCGAAAAATTTTTTGCTTCACTTGGTTTAGTTTTCTTTTTTGAAGAATCCCTGTGCCCCCAAGAAGGAAAAAATCACGATACAAGAAAACCGATTTTTAAGTCCTGCTTAACAACATCAATTTAAAACATAATTGTAAAACACATTTCCCCTTTTTCTAAAAATTCCCAAAAGAGGCTACAAAAATGGACTTCCCAAAAAATTGTTTTTTGGGAAATTTTTCACAAAATACCCCTGTTCCGGGGAAAAGGTCTCCTTTCCGATCGGGGAAAGCAAGCTTTGTAGCACCCCAAAAATTTTTTGTCTGAACCTTTAATTTGTTAATACCGGGAAAAAAAATAATGGCTATGATCACAAACGTGTTCCTTTATTAAAACCGGTATCGGGGTTGCATTGAATTTGTTTGGGCAAGAATTTCTTCCAGCTCGACAGGGAAACCCGGAACCCCCCTATCGTATTGTGGGAAATACCTCCTGAAGGGGATGGGCTGTTTTTGGGACTCATTTTATATCTGCAGTAAGATGAGCAAAAATGAGGGGGGTAAGTCCAAAATGTAGAGAATAAATATTGTAGAGATGTGCTTGTAATCTTGGCATAGTACCATGGCTCCGTCTTGAAGATACGGGTTGCCTTCGTACCCTTCGGTGCAGTTGCACAGGTACCCTGGCCCATTGGCTGAATCCACACACTCGCTCTTTCGCTGACGCATCCGTAAGTACCCGTCTCGTTCCGTTTGGCGACCTCACATGACATCTCCCCTTTCTTATCGCCCAGTCCATCACCACGGGCACCCTTCCAATGCCCGTGTCGTTGAACTTCGTTGTGTTGATGTACGCAGTGCTGAAATTGAACTCCGCCGCCTCCATCAGCACCGCATAGCTGCAACGGCTGAAACGCCAAATTTGGCTTGTGTTGAAACCGCTGTCGAAACCAACCTCGTAGTAGTCCATCCCCTGGGTATGGCTGTCTGGCAACAGCCCATGCCGGAGCATGAGCCGTCCACTAAGTCTGACAGATTGCTACAAGTTGAGACACACCCGCTCTGGTAGACATTGCCGGAGTTCGTCCCATGTAGGCGAGGGTGTTGCATCCGATGACAGTAAACTTGTTGTGGACGTCTGAGTACCGGTACGGGGAAGAGCTAGCATTGAACGACCAAGTTCTGTGATTCATGAGGCCGGAGGAGTTGTAGCAGTACGTCGAGATCTCGTTCATCAACCGGGCCGTGCTATGAATCAAGGAAATGTTGAGCAGCTCAAAATCACCATTGAGGAATGGCTTGTAGACGCCATCTGAGGTCCTGGCAGCTGATGTTAAAGCCAGGTGACCGCGAGCAGTTGTCACCGATGCCGAATGGGTAATGGATGTCAACACCACCGCACTGCTTTTGGCATTGAGGGCTAGGAACCACAATAGCAGGGGCATTCTGTGCTGCCAACAGAAGTAGAAGGCCAACAAGGAAAAGATGTACAGAGCGGACTTCCATTCTCCTTGCTGGATATATATATAACTAAAAGCAGAAACTATGATACGGTCAGATAAATTGGTTGGCTCAATAAATTTACACATAACTTCGATCTGTTCTGTGTACTCCAAAAAATCCCAACCCGTGGGCTGTGGAAAGAAACAAAAGATAACTGAAAGTGGATGTTTTTGTTAATATGTACCCAAATAATATCTTGATTCTTCAAGTCGAAGTTATGGATTCCCCTGACCCGAGGAAGGGGAAGGCTAGGAGGTTAGGTAAGCACTATTTCCATCAAATTTGCGGTGTATATAAGTTGTTTGTCCCCTTAAAATCTTATACTACATTTCCACATAAGTACTAACATTCAGGCTTTCTCCTTATCAAAAAAATAAAAAATAAAAATAAAAATTCAGGGCTTTCTGGGGATGAGGGACTTGGTCAAGCGAATGCCTACAAAAAATCTAAAACAATCATGTTTAAGCTGACTTTGCAAACGGTAAATCTGAAGAAAGCAGACAGTGCAAGGCTGTTACTGCTAGGAACTTACGACTATTCGTCTCTCTCATAGTGTTGACATCCAATCCAAACAGCGAAACATCTCAAAATATGAAGCATGAACATATTCACACATGCAGATAATAAAGTTCTTCTTGGGAATAGGGATGATAAAGAACACTGCATGATAAATCCAGTAACTAACTAGCCTGAAATATCAAGGGATTTCAGATTTCCCTCGAATAGAAAGCAAAACCTTTGGGTACTTAGTTCGGGAGCTCTCCCCTGTCCTGGACGCCTAGGCACTCTGATAGTCTGCTCTATGGAGACTGCTTCAATTATTTGTTCTGGTAACAAGCGAACACCCCTGTGGGGGGCGCTGTCTGTGTGTTGGAGTATATAAGAAGTTAAGAACACATCTTGCGTAATGTAACCGAGTCGTAGGGAACGAGTCTAGACTAGACACAGCATTGATGAGAGACTGAGTCTTAGTAGAAAAATTTTGGAACTTTGTGTTTGCAAAATACAACAACACCCATGGGGAGGAACAGACAACGACATCGGGAGTAGTTTACTTTAAAATATGAATCCTGTGGTGGAAACAAAGGTTGGGGAGGATAGCAAATAAGCAACAATTTCGGGTTCATTTTGTGTTGACCTTAAAAACAAAGCCAATTTTTTTCCTTTTCTTTCATTTGAAATATATATTGAAGTAGTTGTTGTGCATGGTTGTGGAACATTCGGGCCCTGCCCACCAGGTGTTGATGAAAAATCCAGAAAGGTTAGGTACTAGGCTCCTCTTTAGAACATGTTTTTTTCGAATCAAATTTTGCAAGGGTTTTAGAAAGAACTGACGCTTCAAACGACTTAACATACAATAGTATATATTTTCTTAGAAAGGACGGCAAAAGCTTTTTCTGCGGATTTTATTTGACGATATATACACACCTTTTGCCGGGACTCTTGCTTTAGCTTTCATAATCCATTTTCCTTGCTTAGTTTGTGAGGAAAAAAAAACTATCACAGTTTTACTTGAAGTTGCAGTTTAAAACGACAATGAGGTTGGAATCTTCAGGGGTGTTTTGGTGAGGCTCAAGGAATACTGTAGCAACACTGATGTTAGACACTCTAGTGACAATTGAGGTTGAATTTTCTCTCCCCAAGGGTGACGGTGACAGCGCTAGAACATGGAAACAGTCAGAGGTCGCCATGCAATGCAAGGCGCTGTCGTTAGTGTTTGGGTTTAAAGGGTGCAATTTTATGTTTAGATTAAGTCAAACTTCTTTAATTTTGATTAACAAATTTATAAAAGATATAATTAATATGTATGAGTCGAAATTAGTATACTAAAAAAACAGATTTAATAGTCAATCTAATAACACTTATTTGGTATTACATACGTCGATATTTTTTTTATATAGAAATTGTTGAATTTAAGAATTGTTGAATTTCTGTAAAAACAGAATTTGTACCTTTCGGAATGGTCGAATGGTGGCAATGCTTGTGTAGTTACGTTGCTTTCGCGTGACAGCGAAATGCTCATTTGTAATAAATATAAACCCTCACCAGGTTTACAGTATGAAATGGTCATGAACTCGTGGTAACAACAGATTTGACTACAGGAGTCACAGGGGACAATTTCTCTGTATTTGTCACTGATGGGTGGATTATGGTACCTTTCCATTTCAAGGTGTCCGCACCGAACAATGGGCTACGCAGTCTCCGCCTGCCAAGCTAAACAGCCGGGTCTGTCAACATCGTGTCCACATGCGTGAGTTGGTACGTTTTTTTTCCCGCCGAGTTCGTTGATAAAAATATATTGACGCTTCCAGCGTCGATCTCACAGCACATGGTGACATCATCTGGGGTAGTCATCGGTGAGGGACACCTAGAAAATTATATGTAAAATACAATACTTAGCTGACTAGTACTCCCTCCATCTCAAATTGTAAAGTCATTCTAAAAATCTTGGAGAGCAAAGCATCTCAAGTTTGACCAAAAATTATAGACAAAACTATAAAGATTTATAACATCAAATAGGTATAACTATGAAATATAATGATAACGAATCTAATGATACTTATTTGACATCATAAATATTTTATATTGTTATATAAGTTTAGGGCAAAATTGATAAACTTTGACTCTCCAAGATTTTTAGAATGACTTACAATTTGGATGGAGGGGGTATTAGTAAATGTGGGGCCATGGCGCAACTAGTCTACAAGCCAGGATCGACAAATTGCGCACTCTCGGCGAACAGAACAAGCACGATTGCACGAACACCCCCCACAAGTTTTGCACCAGTCGTGTACTCGTGTTGGATGGCCTCCCCCGGCCGGGCTGGACGACTCACGGTATCTCTCACTCCATGAGTTCATGGCCGAACGGTGCAATCTTTTGCAGGGCAGTAACCGTTTGCTTTGTTGCAGATTCTAAGATTATAGGGAGCCATGACAAGGACTACAGAGTTGTAGGGGTAGCTGTTCTTGACTTGCCCATGCTACTTTGAAGCCGGTTCGGCCGATGACTCTGACGAAAAGACAAATTATCTATACACGGGAATTGTACTATGGTTTCCGTGATCAAATTTGGATTGTAACCAAATTTGTGTCATTGCAGTACGGAACATGGCTATGACCATCTCCAAGAGATTAGCCAAATCGTTTTCTAAATATAAATTTAGCTATTATGAAGAAAAAGATGTCTCCAACAGACTCTGTAAATGACTCTTCAAATTTAGAAGATCTTCATTCCATCTCATTCGTTCTCTATCTTTGGATAACCTACCTCACTAGCCATAGAGACTTTTCATTTTACAGAGTCTGTTGGAGTAATCTAATATTATTTATTTTAGAGAGTAAGTAAATCACTAAATTTAACTAATATGTTTATAGAGTCTCTTGAAGATACTCTAAATGATCCAAATCTAGTAATGCATGCACATGCGGACCATTCCCTTGTTCACGAACCGTTCGCCTAATCATGTGGACCGTTCGAGCCCCAAACTAGAAAACACTCTCTACGGGAATGCACCAGGTATCGCCCGAGTGTACACCTGGATTGTTCGGTGGAGCACTGAATATTTTACTGCTGCAAAACTTGGCAGCTGGCTCATCGTCATGTTGTTCATGGGTTAGTTGGCCACACTAAAGAAAGGTTGGGGACCTTGAGGCAACTCTTATTTGGATACGAATATGGTGGTTCACCCTACGTGTCTGCGTAGGTAAAGTTATTATCTCTACAGAGTATCCTTAAAAGTATAAATGTTCTCGGATAATATCTCGGTTGTTTCTACTTCTAATTTTAAAGTAGTGAAAAAGTTATGATTTATACTTGAGTTGTTCATCATGAGACCCTTTCCGAGGAGATGGCCTCGTGGCCCGTTAGGGTTCCCCTGGAGCCGCCGCCGCCGGCTGCCGGCAGCCACTTCCCCATCGACGCCCTCCCCCTCCCACCCCATCCCTTCCTCCTCGCTCAACCTCATCGACCCGCGCGAGGCAGCCAGCCATGGCGGGCTCGCTGCGCCCGCGCTGCTCGAGTGGGTGGCGACCATGGCGGCAGCCCCTCCCCAACGTCGGCTCTCTCCCGCGCCGGCCATGGCGCCCCACCCTCCCCCTCCCCTCCCCATCTGCGAGAGGCAGCCAGCCATGGCGGGCTCGGCTCTCCTTCGCTGCTCGGGCGGGTGCCGGCCATGGCGGCGCCCCCCCCTGACGCCCCGGGTCCCCCCAC